>CM037854.1:207097136-207224283 GCA_021234595.1 Delia radicum
AAGAATGTTCTGCATGATATCAATGAATTTTTCAAAGATCTAGGAAGTATCACTGGAGATCTTCCTTGGAAACTATTCATTAAATTCATGCAGTCATGCATAAAATTTTATTTAAAATTTATTATGTTTAAGAAAAATGCCACACGTCTATTGAAAAACTTTCATAAAATTATGAAGCTTTTTGTGAAGAAAACTTTTATTGAAACTCTTACAAGGAAATGTTCTCTGTGTAGTAGTGAACATATTAGCAACCAAAATTAAGCTTTGTGACAGAATATGAACTCTCCTGCGGGAAATTAAGAGTCGATTGATCCAAAGTGACAATTCTGTGATATATGTTTGGGGGGCACGTCACGAAACTGGTGAAACCAAAATTGAGGTGTTCAAAAAAGTATTAATTATCACCAAAATATACACCAGCATATAACTTATTCAATACTTGAAACATTTTACAATAATATTTATAAATTAAAATGCAAAATGTTCGCATATTGGTGTCGAACTATCTTGTCAAGATATTTAACACGTTTTTTGGTAACGATTTTTTATGTGTAAGTAATTGACAATTTTTAAGGCCCCTGGAACCGACAATATATCGCCTGAAATGCTTAAAGCTGACTCGCATATCACAGCCAGCATATTGCTTCCCCTGATTGGAAATTTCTGGAGCACACACGAACTTCACTCGAATTTAAAAGAAGGCCTTATAGTTAACATCCCCAAAAAAGGAAACCTGTCGGAATGTAGGAACTGGAGGGGCATCACCATCCTTAGTGCAGTTTATAAAGTAATAGCCCAGATAATGAACAAGAGAATATCCGACACTGTACTTGGGGACCTTAGACCCGAACAAGCTGGCTTCCGGCCCCAAAAGTCTTGTGTAGACCACATCAATAGTCTACGTATTATTTTAGAACAATCCACAGAACTTCGCTCACCGCTTTACCTGGTATTTATCGACTTTGAAAAAGCTTCGATACAATAGATCAAAACGCAATATGGGGCGCTCTTGCCTTCAAAGGGGTTCCTCCTAAAATCATTAGCCTTACCCAGTCTTTATACTGTGATGTTAAATGCCGTATTGTACCACAATAATGCTCTGAGTAGCAGTTTTAATGTCGTGGCTGGCGTCCGCCAGGGCTGTGTGTTATCACCCTTGCTTTTTAACATCGTTCTAGATGTTAGAGTTCGCAATGCTACTAGAGTAAATAGAGGTATCAGCTGGGGTCTCAACCAACAACTCGAGAGCCTTGAGTACGCAGACGATATCTGCTTACTTTCCCACAGCCATGAAAATATGAAATCGAAAGCTAAAGTGCCTCGAAACAGAGGCAGCAAAAGCTGGGCTGAAAATAACATTGGCAAGAGTAAAGTAATGCGCTGCAATACCGTGAACAATAACAAATTTCGCATAGGAAATACTGAATTGGAAGAGGTCACATCATTTTGCTACCTGGGTAGCATCTTAACAAATACAGGTGGTTCCAGCAAGGATGTTGCGTATCGAATATCTAAAGCCAACCAAGCATTCGGTACCCTCCGGTCGATATGGAAATCTTCTGCATTATCCAGGTACACTAAGATAAGCATCTTTAAACTCCTGTGTCAAATCTGTGCTGCTTTATGCATGCGAGACGTGGAACACAACAGAACACGAAATAAACTCCCTACAAGTGTTTGTTAATCGATGTCTCCGAAGAATCCTAAAAGTTTTTTGGCCTAACACCATATCCAATGAAGAACTTTGGAGACAAAACAAACCAGCGGGGCAAATCCATATAGAAATAATGAATCGCAAATGGCGTTGGATTGGTCACACAGCTGCGCAGACCTCCAGGTGACGTTGCTAAAAATCGCCATTGAGTGGAACCCACAGGGTAGGACGAGAAGAGTAGGCAGACCGTCTCACACATGGCGCCGTCAACTGAATATAGAAGTCATATCTACTGATCAAAGCTGGGGAGAAGTGAAGAGAATATCATCCAACCGGTCCGAATGGAATAAATTCGTTGTGGCCCTTTGTTCCCAATAGGAACCACAGGACATAATATATATATATATATATATATAATTGACAATTTTTTAGAATTTCTTTGGGCATTTAAACAGCTGGACTTTTTGTTTATTTTTTTTGTAACAGTTTATATACTTTTACAAATTAAAATTGTTATAACAAATTTAATATTATAGTTTTTTGTTGTGTATAGAAAAAATAAACTTATTTTGAAATTGATTTTGGTTGTGCCTTTTTGAAGGTTTTTTGAACAGGTGGTATGACACATTGTTTTGGATAAGAGCAGTGACTGGTACCGTACAGGCCATTTCGCAACCCGTACATAATAAGACACACTCTGAATAAAAACTGACAGGTTACCGTCTAAATACTTTTTCTATGCCCGGCGACATGTAGCCCTTAGACCAGTGCAGTCGCACGTAGAAAACCTTTCCATTCAAACTATCTCTATAACAGATTGCGCTTAATATGTGACTAGTTTTCCTTCAAAAATTGTTCTCCAGTTCTACGATACGTACACCTACACCAGTCACGTGAAAAGTTTTTTTCCCACTGGTTCTGTTGCATATCACATAAATCCTGAAATAGTGATACTTTGACACTACCTACTTCTAACTTGTCCCGTAGCATAATAATTTCAGTCGGTACGGTGATAGGTTACCTTGGTCAAGTTATTCGCCACGTCACACAGTGCTCCACAGGTAGCAATTGTCACCTGCTATGACAAGCCCATGTTAAAAGTACCGGTCACTTTCATATAACAGAGCCGGAACTAGGACAGGTTCATACACACAAAATTCTAGTCACGTGACCATACCAGTGACTGGTCCATTTCCCGCAGGGTCCTTAAAAAATATGTTTTTTTTTAATTTAATGAACAAATCATGATCCTAAAAATATATAAAATTATTTTTTTAATAAGTTAACCGATTTTTTAAAGGTTTTGGAAATTTTTTTGTAGTTTTTGACATTTTTTTTTTTTTAATTGACATATTTTTGCAAACACAAGTTTATTAAGTGTAGTATTTTTTCAATAAAAATCAGCGCTTTATCATGTTTTGAGTCAAGACAGAACATATTTTGATATATTCGATATTGTGTATTCGAAGAATTATTTGACCGATCAGTCAGATTTTCAGAAGTTTATATGCAATTAATGAACAAAGTTTTATAAAAGGAATAAAATTTTGCTTTTTCTAAGCAACATATGTATCAAAGATAATGTGATGTAGCATAATTTAAAATAAAACGTGCCATCGCAAACATATTTGTTTACAATAATTATTTGGCAACTCTACACAACCATTTTCTATGTATTAGTCAAGCTGTAGAATTTTTTCATTGCTATACTAATAAAGGCTGAAAATGGAGAATGTTTTATAGTATAGTCAAACCTTTAGCATGAACTTTTTCTTTTGACGAACTTATTTAAATCAGTCAATGACCATTTTTAAGAGGACATTTTTAAAATTGTTGGTCCTGAAATATTTCGTCAAATATTGGGTATACAAGTTAATAATACCGATTTGGACAACATATGGCATAACTATCATATATGGTTTGTGTCAATAATAACAAATGTGGCATTTTGGAGGGTAAACATCTGTCATTATAATTCAGTATTCGATAGACGCCAAAGTGTAAACACACATTTTTTTCAATCGCTATAATAATGTCGAATTTGTGCCTAAAAAAGATGTTTTGCGGGGAAGCCTGATAACATTCTTTCAGAAAGTTATCGATAGTTGGTAGAGGCTAACAGTCAGCATGCACTAACTCAAAAAACTTGTGAATGATGGTTTGCGCGATTCAAAAGTGGTGATTTCGACAAGGAGAGGCCTGGTCAGCCGAAAAAGTTTGAAGATGAGGAATTGGAAGCATTACTCCACGAAGATTGTTGTCAAATGCAAGAAGAACTTGCATATCATTGGGAGTCACACAACAAGCCATTTTCCTACGTTTAAAAGCATTGGGATTCATTCAAAAGCCAGGAAATTGGGTCCCATTACATATTGTTACATATTGATGGAAAAAGTCTTTAAAACCGGCCATAGTACACTTAGAATACTAAGTAAGTAAAGACCACTGCAAATGTAGTTAAAAACAAATGAAATTTCACTCAAAGAAAGGACGACTTACATTTCAGTAAATTCAACTAACATTGTCATTTGTTTTTTAATGTTCAAAAAATTTACCACAACTGTAGTAAAAATGAACCACATGTTAGGTAAAAAGTTTATTTTTTTAAATAACAAAAAACTACTGTAAAAAATGAATGTAAAATCATAAAAGAGTCATTGGGTATGGTTTGTTTTTTTAAATGAACTACAAGGTTAGTAAAAAGGTTCATTTGTTCTACAAATGACTGGCATTTACATTAAAAATAAAGAAACTGTATTACAAACCCAAACAACTATATATTTTTAAAGCAGAAGTTTCCTGAGTGTATTAATTTTAGCCGAATTTGCCTTTAATGTACTTTTCTCCATTTCAAATTGTATAAATTATTGAGTTTTTACTATACTAAGGATATCAACACTATTTGCAAAAGTATTACACATACTTAAACAATTTTCGCTGTTGTCGTTGTTACAGTCATTGTAAGCTTACAATGACATTTATACTTAACATTTCTTATACAATGTTTTGTGTAAGAAAACTTAAACCTATTCAAGCAAAAGAGTTTTATTTCCAAATATCTGCTTAACCAATATATCTTGTGTACTCCTCCTCCTACTTGAATTACAGTTGAAGACGACAGCTGCAAGTTTGAAGTTGAGGATGATACAATTGCACTTGTGTGTTCAATTGTCTGTGCAATTTTGCATATAACATTATTTCAACAGCATTGTGAAAACTATTGGTAACAAAAGATGTTGCAAAGAAGAAAACACTTGAAGAATGATATTGATTTAATCTTTTAGAAAAAATGCAATTTATTACGCATAAAACGCCATGATTTTGTGGCATGCCACACAATAGAAGAAAATGCATTACAAAATAGGGAAATAAGATAGAAAAAAATAAATAATGGAGAGGAAACAAATTTGAAAAAAGAATAAAATAGTATCGATATTTAAATGATTTACGACATGCCAATTGGGTAGTAGGAAGAAGTGGTAAATATGAAGGGAAACAAAATTTTTAAAAAGAATAAGTGCTAATTTTTCTGTTGATATAAGACTATGACATAGATTTTAAAATATTACAAATTTTTTAAGATAAAGTGGACAAACAATAATGACCTTTATTTAGTAAACGATATATATTGAGTGAATTTGCAAAAAAAAAAAAAAGAAGAATGCAGCAAAATTGATGATTAATAAGTTTTTTGTTAAAGTTTCTGCCTATTATGGAGGCTCTAGCTTTTCTAAACTTCTGGTTCTGATGAGATCTCTAGCCAGATCGAAATACTAGTATCAACCTAGCTAATATGTTTGATTTGCTTTATTTTTATAAATATACGGAGGTTGAAAGCTCGTTATAAATTAAAAATTACATAAAAATAATCTCGATGTATATAAAAACAAAAAACTAATAAAACTGTATATTTTTAAAAATTTCGAAAATGTCAGAAACAACACAAACAGGTTGTAATTTTAATTTGAGTAAACAAAAAAAAAACCGACCGTATGAGTGATATTTACGAGGTCGGCTCAATAAGTCCGTGACTTTTAGAACTTCCCTTGTAGTTATATGAAATCCAACACTGCTCCCATCAAGTACCCACCTGTTAATAGACTACTATCAAATTGCAAGCAAGTTCCGTCATTTACTTTGCTTGAAAGTACGAGTATGAGTAACCGTATGAGTGATATTTCCTTAAAATATTAATCATACTAAATTTTTTAAACTCATTAAACCAACGTTGGAAATCTTTTAGCCAAAATTTCCAGATATATAGAACAATACTTCATTAAGAAATTGCTATAATTAATGTTGCTTTAGAGCTACCTCGAGCTGAAATATAGGCCACCAGAGTAGAAAATTTGAGAGAATATAAATAAATCCTCAACGGTTGCAGCTGAGTTATGAAATATTTGAACTATTTCAAAACCCACGCTTCGAACACATGGAAACCAGCACTATTAAAACCCGGTATTATTTTCAGGTTATTTAAATCGTTTTTTATTGCAGATTTCTCAAATTTTCTGTGCAAACTTTAAAAAGTTACTAAAAATTTAAATGTTGACATTAAAAACGTATCCGATCTCAGAGCCTTTTCATATTCGTTTCTAAAAAGACGGATTCTTTGAATATAAAAAATTGTGGTCATCGTAAATTAAAATGTTTGATTTTCAAATTCTAGCATGGGAAAGCAATGGGCTTAAAATCAAACTTATTTACAAGAAAGCGATAGTGTTAAATGTTTTCGTAAAACTTATTCTAAACCAGCTCAAAGTAGCATAAGTATATTTGCACTCTGAAATTTTTAAAAATGTGACTTTTATATTTTATTATCTGGTTGTACCCGGTCTTGTCCGGGACAAGAATACTTTTAAAACAATGTATATTTAAAACAAAATTTTTGTTGCATACCATCGGTCAACGCCACCCTGTCCACCACCACCTTACACATTGCATGGTGCCCATTTTTGTAATATTGTAAAAATTCTTAAAGCACAAAAATATGATTTTTGGGCGGCGATCTTTTTTAATATGTGAGCGGATTTGTTTAGCGATCATATGATCTGGCCTCTATACACAGAAAAAACTAAAAACTTGTTTCAATTAAAAAATTTATTTTAGAAAGGGTTTTGCAACCGTCAGATAATGACAATCGTAATTAATTTTTAATTAATTACTATAGAATATTACTTTAGTTAGTATCTTTACAGGAAGAAGAAGAAGAAAACATTTTTATTGAAAAATTTTACGGACACAAGGGATACACCAGACTACCGCAGTTTCGTCCCCCTCCTGGAACACGTCAGTGGTTAATTTATGTGTCAATTGAACAAAGTATTTTATATTGTTAATTTGCTCTATATGAAAAACTTTTTTATTTTTTTGGTGTCGTACTGGTATTTGAACTAACTGCCTTAGCATCAAGCTATGCATGGTAATCTCACCCTTTAACGAGTTGAGCCACGGTCGACAAAGCGATGACTGTGGCTAAAGTGGAGTTTTGTCACACTACGTACACACAAGTATTGTTTCGATCAGAATTTCGATTATTGAATCAATTAATATTTTAATTGAATTTGCCCCTATCACGGAAATGATACTATCAATTAAAACTTTTATTGAAAATTAAAAAGGAAAAAAGTTATAAATAACTTCTACAAAAAAAAAATATATATATATAAATTACTCAAAAAAAATGTGTGTGAAAGATACGTTGGGATGTGTGTTTTTGTTAATGCTGCGTCTGTTTGTATGTTTGTGTGTGTCTGCTTGTTCTGTTTGTAAACTTCAAATGCATTTGGTACTGAAAATTTTCTGTTTAAATATACAGTGTATGAAAAGATACGTTGAGAACCACGTCTAAGATAAAATATGTATTTATATATTTAAAAGTTAATTTAAAATATTAATTGATTCAATTAAATATTTGTTCAGAAACAAATTTAATTCAAATCTTTAATTAGATATTTTAGGTTGATATTTTTTTCTGCGTAGATTTTATAAATAGTCAAATTTATGCTTCATATGTTAAAGAGTAACAATTTATATTGTGAAAATCCATAGCGTGTCATCCATGTATAAATTTAAAAACAGTTTTGGGCAATGTCAATTTTACATGTTTTAGGAAAAATGGGCCGGACCAATATAATTTTGTATGGCAACTTTGCTCATGATAAAAGGATCCTGTATACAAAGTTTTAGAGAAATCCGTTGACATATGAAAATGTTTTGTAACAAAAAACTAAAGCATATCCCAGCAAAAAATAGAGCTTACCAAAAGCGCTTCCGGAAGGCATTATTTAATTACGAAGCGCTTCCAAAGCAAGTAAAGAAGGCATGATTTTTGTTGGCGATGGTCCCACTTGGTATGTCTCTTTCAAAGCGCTTCTTTCGTGTCCTCTTAGAAGCACATCATGGGTTCTTAGGCACTAAGAAGCGCTTTTTGTATGTTGACAATATTAGTGCTTCATGGTATGCATACTTTATTTCTTAATTTTAAGCATTATTCATTGCTTTACAGAAAGCATTCTGGGAAGCACTACAGAATGCCTTCCCTAATTGCTTTATTGTGTGCAAGGCGGTGAAGCGCTATTTTGGAAGCATACAAATGTAGTTACTGCTTACCAAATCCAGGTTATTTTTTGCTGGGATATTTAAGTTTAAAAAAAAGTGATCATACAAATGGGCGTGGTCGATACAAATATATGGCGGCCTTGCCTGGGATATTAGAATCATGCGAAATAAATTCGAGTGAAATCTGCAAAACAAAGCAATACCAATTAAGAGACCACCCAACCATCAACATAACATTTAAAGAGTTTGCGTAAAAGTAGGCGTGGCAATGAAAAATATGTGGCGATGTTTCGGTGTGGCGGTGTCAGTTTGGGCAAGTTCCAGTGAGTTTTATCTAAAGCGAAAAACGGATTCAAAAATTTTAAAAATGTGGGCGTAAAAGTAGGCGTTAAAGTAGGCGTAAGTGTGGGCGTTTTCGATGAAAGGCAAGTGGCGATATTCCTTGGGGTTTAGGGTCACATGTGATATTTTTGAGCTAGTTCCAGTAAGAAAATAAGTTTTATCTAAAGAAAAATAATGAAGTCATAAATTAAAAAAGTGGGCGTAAAAGAAGGCATGGCAAAAGAAATGTATATGGTTTCCAAATAAAAGCAAAATCCGTTGGAAAACAAAAATTTAATTATTAAATAACAAATGCATGAAAAATAAAATGCCAACCCAATTGAGAAGTGAATATGAATGGTAACAACTTATAAATTCAGTTAGCACAACGATATTAACATTAGTTTTATGAATATTTTCGGTGGTGCAACTAAAATTCAGTTGAATTAACCGAACGAATGTTCAGTTTTATCAACCGTCTGAAATACATAATAACCGAATTTAAGTCGTAGCAACCGAATTTCAGTTAACAAATAGCTAAATTTGTCTCTGTGTGTATGATCTCTAATTCTATATATTTCGGGTATGCTGATTTCAATGGCCTATTTTATTTTGTGACGTATTCTACAGTTTTTCAACATAATGCCTTTAAAGTTTAACACATTTTCATGATGTTTTTTTAAGATACAAACATTTGCAAATGAAATAAATCTGATTTTTTTCTGTTTAAATCTAAAGACAAGACCAGTATTAATGTTTATGACACATATTTGATTTCCCAAAGCTTAAATTTTTTTTTTATTAATTAATAATCATATAATTACAAATTATATACTATTACCCTAACCGAGCACTAGCTACTATGGCTTTCGGAGCGTTTTAGCGAAAACAGACCAGTGCTTTTGGTGGGAATCGAACCCACGACCCCCGCACTGATAAGCCAGCATGCTACCAACTAGCCTACAGGGGCGCACAACTTAAAATTAAACTCGCTATTAAGAGTTTTTTCTAATGCTTTTGGTTTTCATGAATTATATCGCTAAATAACTGATCAAGCAAATCAAATGTGCCCGCAATTGAAAGAGTCATTTAAGCGGAGTTTGAGAAATCCGTTGACAAATGAAAATGTTTTGTAACAAACACCTAAAGCAAATATTTAAATTTAAAAATAAATGGTTGATGCAAATACATGGCGGCCTTGCCATATATTTGTATATATGAAGAAAAAAGTTATTTCATCAAAGCCCTTTTTAAGCAAAATTCACGATTTCTCAAAAATTGTATATTTCACAATAGCTTATTAATTTTTTTTGATGTCGTGCAGTGTTATTTATGTTTTGAGTAAAAACGGAATAAATTTTGGAATATTTTAGACATTATTTATTTAAAAATTTTGATCCGATTGATCAGATTTTCGAAAACTATATACAATCGATTCGAAAACTATATACAATCGATGAACTAATTTCTAAAAAAGAAATACATTTTCGAGTTTTTTCACCAATATATCAATCAAAGATATAAAAGATTAAGCGTTTTTATATTTTAAACTAATTTTAGAAAAAGGTCTCATTAAAAAATGTCAAAAACAGATTATTTAAAATAATCTGGATAAAAATTTTTTACAATTATTTTACTTCCGATTGCAGTCAAGTTGTTGGATGACTTTAAAATCTTTACACCACTTAATTACCACGATCGATCAGATTTTGGTAAATTATATTTAATCGATAAACTAATTTCTAGAAAATAAATACATTCTCAAGTTTTTTCACCAATATATCAATATATAAAAATATAAAAGATTAGCCTTTTTTATATTTTTAACTAATTTTAGAAAAAGGTCCCATTACAAAATGTCAAAAACAGATTATTTCAAATAACTATTTAATAGCTCTGGATAAAAATTTTTTACAATTTTTTTATTCACGATTGCAGTCAAGTTGTTGGATGATTTTAAAATCTTTACACCACTTAATTAAAACTACCCAGTAACAAAATATAGCCATCTAGATTAATGGGTCCCGAGGAAAAATCTAGCGTCAGAAGTCTTCAAAAATTTTTGTTTTATGCTTCTGAGAGAAACAATAGAAAAAAAAAATTGTTCAAGGACATAAAGGACGAAGGGATTCTAAGATACTGGCAGGTGCAGCCGGCTGGACATTTATAACTAAGTGAAATAAAAAACTGTAACTAAGTGAAATAAAAATCTGTTGCTCTGAAATTTTACGTGCCATTATTTTTGTAATAGGTAACAAATGTGCAACGGGCTGGACATGTAAAAAAAAGCTAAAATAAGGGTCTAACAATAAAGATATTGAAAATTTATGTACTTTACCTTGTTTATTAAACTGTTAACAATAAAATTATATATTTTTTTTTTAATTTTTATATATCACAATTGCAAAAATTTAATTAAAATGGTTAAGTGCTTTAAAAAACGTGTTATACGTATCACCTGATCACAAAATTTTTAAGAGTGACCAGCTTGCAAAAAAAAATACTGGTTTTTAGTACAAAAGACATGTTCAGTTAGCTGTACAAATGGTCATAAAATTAAAAATAATTTTTGAAAACACGTCTGCAAACGTTTGAAAAATGTCCAGTAGGCTGCACATGAGGAACGAGGAGGATACTTTGAGAGTACTACGCAGCGTATGAGTGATATTTAATATTAATATTAATCATACTTTAATTTTTTTGACAATTTTCTGTTAATAATAATTCTAGTGCTTAAGAAATTAAATCTTTCATAATAATTTTAAAGAAATATTTGTTTTAATGATTTTATATAAAAAAGCTTAAGGTCGTCATTAAGTTTAAAGCTAATGTAGGCTGAAAAATCCTATTTTCAAATTAATTGTTATAAATAAAACTGTGTGCTATCAGTTAATGTTTTTATGATATCTAAATTCCCCATAAACGGCACCTTTTGAAAAAATTATACATAACTTATTTTTGTAAAATTTTTCTTTCCCTAAACTACTTTATTCCTTTTATCCCCATTTATATCACTCCAACATTTTTTCTCTGACAAAAATGTCCTTTTAAATTTATCTATTATTGATTCATTTTGCCATCAATTACTTCATCCATAAGTCAATAATCGTAAAACAGAGAGAAAAAGTCAATAAAAAATACAAAAAACAAAACACAATATCAAAACAACAAATGTTCATCATTATATCCCTTGGTAAAAGTCAATAATGCAAAAGTTTAAAAACACCTTTGGGGATCAACAATAAGTAAACACATCTTTCAATATCTATAAAAACAATATTGTTAGCAGTCAATAGCTTTTTTTTTTTTGTTTTGTTCGATTTGTGTTTTGTAAATTGCAGTATAAACAATGAAACAACACTAAAAGCTAGAGTATATGTCACGTTATAAAAAACGAAAATCTACAAACGACTGGCTGAGGAAGAAATAAAATCTAAAAAATTGCTTCGATTGCAGAATAGAAAATCGCAACAAATTGACAACATGTAACACAAAACACAAAACAGAAAAACATTAATATTTTGCTTAAAGCATACAAAATATGTTATTGATGTTCGTTTTTTTTTTATATTTGTAATTCCAATTTTACACACTCTTACCCAACAAAGACACCCACAATAAAAATATATACTATGGGACAGAATTATAAAAATAATGAAAAATGAAAATGATGAAGTTGAAACACTCATATATACGAAACAGTTCGATTATATTTGAATTTTTACAAAAGCTTCTTTGAATTTTTTAAAAAACTTGGCAACACTGAGCAAAATATAAAAAAAAAATATAATAAGGGATTGTTCGCTAATGTGGCATATTCCCTAAAGTTTACCTTTCGCTCAAAAAAGTTTCGACTTGAGTGCAGACGCTTTTCTAAGTGTTATTGTAGGCTGATCAATTATTCAAATTTTTTTAAATTTCAGTAAGATTTAAAAAAAAAAAATCTGTTCGGTTTCTGGAATTTCAGAATTATATATATTTTTGATGAACATGAATAATTTTGTGAAAGGCGTGGTAGGGAAGAATGAGTGTATTTTCTAAAAATCATAACTACATTGTAAATTTTTTCTGAATCAGACTGCGCAGTTTCTGGTATTGAACCTTCGTCAGTGACCCTGTTTTTTTTTTGAATAATGTAATATTTGTTATGTTTGTATTTGTTCGATTGCGTCTATATGAAATTTTCTGTGCAATCACTGACCGTGGTATAGATAAACTGATTTCTAATGCCACATGCACTCGCACTACACGTTAGGCAGAGCGCTTTAGCGCACTGATCTATCGTCAGGTCGAGTTTTGTTGTGATTAAAACTAGTTTTATTCAATGCACGGTGTGTTTGTTCTTGCATACATAATCTCATAATTGTAATTAATTTAAAATTTTAATTTATAAAGCGTTTCCAACTTCCGTATACTTACAAAAATAAAGCAAATCAAACATATTAGCTAGGTTGATACTAGTATTTCGATATGGCTAAAGACCTATGGGATAGTTATTGATTAAAAGATTATTTATTTTCTTTTTAACCGATCTTTTTTTTAAATTTAAAACAGAAAAATTCTTATGAAAAAATAATTGAAAAAATAATAAAATTAATAATTTTAATAATTTTAAAACAACTTTTTTAAATTTCAAAAAGACAAATAGAATATTGTGGGGCATATGTTGTAAAATTGTGTTTATGTCGGTATTTGAACCTGTTGCTTCTGGATCTTCTAAGTCCAATTCAAAATCATAGTTTTCTAAATCTGTGATTTGTAGCTCTTCTAGATATGATTTTAATCGAATCAGTTTGTCCGCTTTTCGCCCTGTTAATGTTAATCTCCATTTTCGTAACAAAACCGAAACTTCTTCCGAGGATAGTTCTGATAGTTTCCTTGGCATTCTTTTTATCGGGGCCACCACTTATAGGATTATTATTGATTAAAAGATTATTTATTTTATTTTTAAACGGATCTTTTTTTTTTAAATTTAAGACAGAAAAATTCTTATGAAAAAGTAATTGACAAATTAATACAATTAATAACTTTAAAACAATTTTTTTTATAAATTTCAAAAAGACAAATAAAATATTGGCGAAGTCTCCACAGATCTCATTAGAACCGGTAGTTTTAGCAAAGCTACACACAGAAAAACAGTTTTATAGTTGCAAGCGAATTTTTTGTCAACCGAATTTGTGTGGTTCCACGTACTATCACTATTATTAAACTTCATTGCTACCGACATTTCTTTACAAATTTCGAATTTTTATTGTAACAATTGAACGTTTTATGTTTATGGACTATAATATTCTATAAATAGATTCACATGCGTTCAACAAAATGTAGTTTATTAAAAAAAAAAAACTATATGCCTCGAACTAGGCTCGAACCGGCGATCTTCCGTTTGTCAGGCAAGTACTTTACCTTTAGCCGAAACCCAATTTAAATATTTTTTTTTTAATTTCAACCTAGAATATTTTCTTGTTTCAAATTTAAATACCTGCCTAAAAATAGATTTGAATGTACAATGGAAATTCGGTTGCTAATCTCAATATTTAATTAGAGGTATCAAAACTATAAAAAAAATTATATTATTTTAAAACTATTTTATTAAAAAAAATTCTTTTTCGCGAACCGGACTCGAACCGGCGACCTTCTGCTTGTCAGGCAATTACTTTACCTCTAGATAAACTCAATTTGAATTTTTTTTTTTTCAAATTTCTACCTGGAATATTTTTTTTTTCTTTCAAGTTTAAATATTAATGTCTTAAAATAGATTTGAATGTACAATATTAATATTTTAGTAGAGTTACCAAAACTATTAAAAAATTTTTATAATATTTTAAAATTGGTAACGAAAACTTATATTTTAGATAGAGTGATTGTTGTTTTTTGCAGGCAAAACTAATATTCGATTTTAACTGCAAATGTTTTATTCAAGTTATAAATTTCCGAAAAGTGCTATGTTGTTAGTATGAAAGTTAATGTACAAGATAATATTTTTTTTGATATTGATAAGAAAAACCAATAGTTTGAATGATGTGACTGTGTTTTGGTTAATTATATATATTTTCTGTTTACAATATAGTTTAATTATTCTGATGATGAATTTTAAGGACTTACAACTAAAATTATTGAATAATGAATTTTAAATCGATACATAACATAGGCCATCATACAATTTCGTTTCTTATTAATCAAACCGTATTTGACACACGAAATAACATGAATCTCCGAATTTCAAGATGTCGTTTGGAAACAACGAAACAAAGAGTTGAACATATGGGTAGTTTTGAGTTCAATAATCTTCCTCAGAATTTGAAAAACATTCAAAGAATTTCAATTTTTAAAAATAGTTTAAAGGACATTCTCCCCCAAAATTTAGAAATGCTTTTTTTTCTTTTTCCTTTTTTTATTATAAATCTTCTACTTCTACTTTAAAATTTTTTTTTTTCTTTTTCCTTTTTTTATTACACCTTGTTGTATAAAAAAACTTATTTTTTATTAACTCGCCTCAATGATGTCCATGTGGCCATGAGGTACTTTCTATCTTGTGTAAAATATTTTCTTTTTTTTGAAAATAAACTGAATAAAAAATAAAAAAAATTAAATTTTGTTGGTTACACTAGAATTCTAACCAATTTAGAATCGGCAGAACTTGAACAAAAACCCTATTATTAATTTTCAATTTTTCTCCGTTCTCATCTTTTTAGTAATCAAACACGTGGTTAGGATTTTTTCCTAACAAGCATCATGACGTTACTAAATGTTGAAGAACAAAAATTGTTCAATTTATATAAAAAAAATTTATTTTTTACTCTGTCTCAAGTAATATATTTTACAATTTTATTAGTTTTTTGTTTTTATATACATCAAAATTATTTTAATTTTATTTTTAATTTATAACGAGCTTCCAATCTTCTTATATTTACAAAAATAAAACAAATGAAAAAATATTAGCTAGGTTGATACTGGTATTTCGAGCTGACTACAGGTCTCATCATCTAATTTTAGTTTTTTAGTTTGAAAAATTATTATTAATTTTGGATCAGCTTGAGAAAAATTTTTCGATGTTTTCAAAAAAAAATAATTTTTATAAATCATTTAAAATTTTATTTATGAGCGTTCCGAAGTTGTTGTATCAGATAGACGAAATACATTTTCGTAGTTTTTTATCAATAGAACAACAAAAATCTAAAAATTAACTATTTGTTTTATATTTTCTGAAAATTAACTATTTTTACAAGTTTGATATAATTTTTATTAAAAAATAAAAATTATGTTTTTTTCGACCTTTAATTGTGCAATGTTTTGTTTATAAACGAAACAGAAAATAAAAAGAAGGAAAAACAAAAAGAGTGTATTATATATCTACCAAAGGTAGAGGCTGCACATTTCAAACAAGTTTTCAATTTATTTTTGATCATTGGCGATAATCTTTAACTTCGAGCTCATATATTAGTTCTCATTTAGTGAGAAAACAAGTTTATATGAATGTTTGATGTTTTGCATGGGATTGTCACTTCTTTCAAAACGTGTTCTGAGGATGGGATCTTAGAAAATTCCCGAAATAGATCTATCAACACATTCCTGAAAGGGTCAAATAATAAATTTGAAAACAAAAAACTCTATAGATTATTTGTTAGGACAATATCCTAATAAAGAAATATAGAGTATGGCCTCGAACTTGAATAATTTTCATTTTCATTAATTTTTTTTTTTTTACAAAGATTCCATCAAAAAAGAAAAAAGCAAAGATTCCTTCGAAAAAGGAAAAAAACTGATTTCTTCAAAAAAAATAAATTATTTGGAACATCTCAAAATAACAATGCATTATTTTTTTTTATAACGACTTAAGGGTTTCATTTTTTTTTTTTTTATTGAAGCAAATGTAAATATATATGAAAAATACAGGTTCTTTGATTCTTAAAATTTTAATTTTTAATTAATTTAATAATTTAATAATTGCTGGCCCATTGTGCCTTGCAAGATGTGTATTTCAAACATAAAAAAAATTATTTATTTGTATGACGTATACTATAAAAAAAAAATGGGTTGTTACTACAGTCATTTTATAATAAAGTCATATTGTAATAATAAAAAGATTGTCAAAGTGTTCTTTTGTTTTACACCCCTTTTTTCATAGAACAGTTTGTTGCAACAACGACACAATATTGTACTTTTTATAGAAATTCAATATTTTTTATCTATATGCTAAAGTATATAAATGAATTTTTTAGAGTTTTTATATTTTATGCAAGTGCCAACTATAAAAATATTTTTACAACAACGCACTTGAATAGATTTTTTATTTCTATCGTATTTTTTTTATTTTTTTGTAGCATTTCCTGGTTTTTTATTATTTTTTTTTTTTTTTTTTGAGTTATGTTTTTTAAGACCAAAAATTATAGGAAATAAACTTTATAGAATACATATCGAAATATACTAATATTTAGTAAAAATAAAATTTTTCACATTTTGTGAACTTTAAAGCATCGTAAATAGTTTTTTACTGTGAAAAATTTTACTCTAACTTTAAAAACCTCAAATCGTATTTCAAGTTGTGAAAGTAAAGAATTTTTTGTTTTATAGAAAATACACAATCACATCAAACTCAAAATGTTGTTATTTTACTTCAAACAAAATAGTTATGTTGACTGTCGAAATCGAAAGTTTTCAGAAATATTTAATGTCCTAAGATTTTCAAATGACAGTAGGTTTATTTAAAGAATTTTAAATGCAAAACTTTCTCCTAGATTAAATTTTTTATTTTAAATAGTTTTTTTGTTTTCGAAAGTTTTATTGAAAAAAAAATATCATTAACACATTTTTTACAATTAACATTATATCTCGAAAATTGTAAAACTTTATATCGCACACCTAGTTCAAAAGTGACTCAACTCAAAATTTTTCATTTTTTAGAAATCGAAAAAAAATATTTGCAACTTTATACAAATTGACACATAAAGAAGGACATAACTGCTTTTTGGTACCACTTAACAGCATTAAAATACACTGATATTTTTTTATAGATAAACAAGTGTATTGTGCATAGTTCAAGCATATAAACCCGAAAAATTTAAATTTTGATTTAAGGCACTGTTGAACTAGGTGTGCGATATGCAAAATAACAAAAATGTAATTTCCAATTTAAATTTATTTTCACCAAACTCGTCCAAATGATTCTTAATTCTATATACGCTTACATTAATTTAATATTAATATGTTAACCCTTTTAATTTTATTATACAAAGGACTTAATAGTATTGTCCTTGCACTTAAAGCCAAATTCATACAAAACAAATTAACAAAAAAAAAAAAATAAATAAAAAAATAGGGAATAAAACCAAATGTTTTATTCTTCGGTTTTTTTTTTTTGAATATTTCAATAACACTTATTTCGTTTTGATGTAAAATAAAAATATATAAAAAATAATACTGTCTCAAACGTGTCAATATGAATGTTGAAAAAACATGAAACCAAAACACAAATTTCTGGCAATCAACAATGACAGTTTTAGATGCCCTACTGGAGACTTATTCGAGATACTCCATTAGCAAAAGTTAAAAAAAATGGAAGCTAAATATGCCATATAGTTAACCCATTCCTGCCTATTGGGTATTTAAATACCCAAAAAGGGGCCATCTTAAAAAAATTATAGCTAAAGCCAGGTAAGAGTTGCATCAAATTGATTTTTACAGGTAGGTGGAGAAAGGATTAAAATACTTAGGAAAATGTTGGTGTAAAATTGGGAGTTTGTAATTATCTGTTGCATTGTCTGCAAATTTACATATTCTGAAAAATTGAAAGAAAGAATTGAAATCGCCTCTGAAAAATTGGAGGAGCGACATATCGGAAAACTTTATTGTTGGCTAATAGTGTTAGGTATTCTTTAAAGTGCAAAAAATTTGTAGCTGGGTATGACCACTCACTTGGGCTACAGGTATGATTTCATGACATGACCATTAAAATACGCATTTTACAGTTTTATGAAGTATCCTTGCTTGAAATATCGATTATTTTCAAGTAAAAATGAAGAGTTTTACATGAAAGAGCATAACAAAATAATTTAATTAAAAAAGCACAGAGGAATTATTTTATATCAATGGTTAATTCATATGTCCCAAGTATGGAAAATCAAAAAGAAAATTATATCAAATAACTTCCAAAGCCTTAAGTAAAGAATGTGTGAAATTTTATCGATATAGGACAATGGAATCGGGGGTCAGGCATTAATGGGTTAAGAAATAACCGTGACAAAACTATAACAAAAAACAAATTGTCGTAAGTTTGTATTGTTTTCTTAGTCATAACAAAATCGCGACAAAACGTCATTAATCGATAACAAACAAATCTAAAATTCGTGAAATAACTAACTAATTTTAATCAACCTATAAAAGTGATTTGAGTTCGATCTACACGACATATATTTTGGTTATGATATTTTTTTTTATTGTTTTTTGTTTGTCTGCCACAAGCCAACTTCTAAGCTCCGTCTCTTAAGTGCTATATACCACATAAAAACGTATCATAAGTAGAGTAAAAATGGAATTTTATATGTTTGAATGTGAGATTTGCGTGAAAAACGCAATTTAATACTTTTAAAGTGTATTTTATTATATATGTGAAAACAATATAAAAAAAACACACTTTTCACTATATTGACGGCCCAAAGTAATTTATTTGAATATAATGGAGTTAAATATAAAAAAGTTTTTGTATATGAGCTTTATCTAATACTAGCTGAAGTGCCTGGTGTTTCCCGGGTCAACTGTGATTTTTGAATGCAGAAAAAAAATTTAAGCTAGGAAATAGAGGACTTAATTCTGTTGTGTTTTGCAGAATCAGTAAGGATTTGAACGTTAGACTTGAAATTAAAGATTCCATTTAAAATTTATGATATGGTTACAAAATTAAAGATGTTGAATAGAAAATGATGCTTTCAGTACCCAGCAAAACCACACATTACAAAATCATGGGTAAAGTAATGTATCGCCATAGGGCTTCACGCATTACATTACACCTTACTTCACTGATGAATTTTACAGGCGATGAGCCTAAAAGTAATGGGTGGACTCATTACCTTGTAGGGGGTAAAGTAACTGGTTACTTATATGGTTACATGGTGGGAAAAAGTAAAGTGTCTATAAATAGATTTTCATAAAAAAAAAAATGCATAAAAAATTTTTTTTACAGATATTTTTTTTTAATTAAATAAATAACTTTTTTTTTTTATTAAATAAATTATTTGGTAATGCTGGGATTCGAACCTGGGGTCTTTGGTATTCAACAATTAGTTAGGCGAGAACTCTTGGTGATATCAAAAATATACCTTACCCTCAGACTTACAAAATATCACACAGTAATGTGTCTATAAATAGATTATCAAAAATATATATTAATAATTACTTTACGTTTATAATTCATTCATTATGTAATTGATGATCGGTAAGTCATTATTTTATGTTTTGAAGTAATGTAAAATGTAAATCTATGAGTGTTCAATTATCGGTAACTCATTACTTCTTGTTGGAAAATAATGATACAGGTCCTTACCTGTACACATTACAAGGTAATGCATTACTTTATCGCACCCATTAACAAATTTTTGCTGGGGTAGCAATTTGCTGGGGTAGCGACTATAAATCAATGTGCTTTATCAATAAAGATGTCTCACATTGATTTTAGTGCATGGTTTCGAAAAAGTTTATCTTTAAAGAAATTTTTTTTTGTTTTTTTTTTCGAAGGACTTGTTTTGCCAAAAACGGTAAGGAAAAATAAAATTTTACAAAAATTAAATCATAAAGACATTTCGAAAAAATCAGTAGGTATATTATAAGAGGGAAAAAATTCTTAAAAACGAAATGGTTTTTCCAAACATCTTTTGATTGGATTTAATACTTTCAAACACAATCTATAGAGATCTTTTGAGTTCAGTTATGTTTCTGTATGCTGAATGGGAAATGCCACTCTCATGGACCTTCCAGCACGACAACGACCCAAAACATACGGCGGGGGTTGTTAAAGTTTGGCTGCAGTAAAATGAAATTAATATAATGTCGTGGCCCGCTCAATCCCCCGATCTCAACCCGAGTGAGAACATGTGGATGATTGTAAAACGGAATATCGGCAATAAAGTATTCCGAAATGATGATGAACTTTTCGTCGAGTTGGAGGGGCAGTGGAATGAAGTTTCTGACGATAATATTAAAAAGCTCATTGCCTCAATGCCTAAGAGGTGTTCAGAAGTTATAAAAAATAATGGCTACGCTAAAAAATGCTGAGCGTTAAAACCATTGTTTGTATTTCCTGTTAATTACTTTAAGAGTTGCAAATGTTTTGAACACTGCACTATCGACTTATTTTGTTAGAATTACTTTTTTTATTTTTGCGAAGTTATGAATAATTTTTGTTGTATTTGTAAAATAATATTCTGCAACTGAATTTAATAAAAAAAAAACAAAAACTTATACCACAAAGCCTTTTGATCAAAAAAATTATAATTACCTAAACCATGATTTAGTTGCAAATATTTTGAACACCACTCTATATAGATAGTGAAATTTTTTGATTTTGACGTTTTTGATCAAAAGTCGGTATTGAAGTGGGCTATGTTAATGAAACTTTTACTCAGGTCTTCTTCGGGAAACGTACAATATATGTGAGTAATTTCAAAGAAATCCGTTAAAACTTTCTTAGAAGTTTGTATTCGGAAAAAACGAAAAAAGTTGAAAAAGGTCAAACAAATTTTACTTGCACATGTTTTGTCAAAAGTAGGCGTAGAAGTGGGCGTGGTCGATGATATACTATGATCTAAGT
This sequence comes from Delia radicum, assembly GCA_021234595.1. Lineage (NCBI taxonomy): Eukaryota > Metazoa > Arthropoda > Insecta > Diptera > Anthomyiidae > Delia > Delia radicum. Next base: position 207,118,475 of record CM037854.1, read on the forward strand.
TGAGTTGAGTATTCATGTCAAATTTGAGGAAAATCCGATAAGAATTGGAAATTTGTATAGCGAACAAACGGAAAATAAGTTTTATATATATACACACAGAGAAAAATTTTGCTATTTGCCAACTGAAATTTGGTTACTACGACTCAAATTCGGTTATTACGAATTTCAGTCGGTTGATAGAACTGCACATTAGTTTTCACATCAATGTTCGGTTAAATCTCCTAAATTTTAGGTTCAACACCTAAAATATTCAGAAATCTAATGTATTTTTTTTTTTTATTATTAATTAATAATCATATAATTACAAATTATATACTATTACTCTAACCGAGCACAGTGCCTGTGGTGGGACCCCCTCACTAATAAGCCAGCACACTACCAACTAGCCTACCGGGGCGCACTAAAAATCTAATGTAAATAGCGTTGTTCGAACTGAATTTATTATCTGTTACTATTAAAATACACTTTTCAATTCGGTTGGCACTTTATTTTTCTATGTGTAGATTTACTAAATTAATATATATATATTTTTATACAAACAAAAAATTAATATATATATATTTTTATACAAACAAAAAAAAATACTTATGGATTCTTCATTTAAAACAAAATCTGTTAAAACTTTAAATTTTTAAGAAGTTTAATTTGTGAAGATTTATAAATTATCGAAAAAATGGGATGAATGATGTAAATAAAAAAATCGCCATATTTTAAAAACTGTAAATGAGAAAAAAAAATTTTTCAAATTTGGATTCAGAGTACCTAGGTCTATTAACACATCTCTTGTCTTTCTATGCCTCACTTTTTTGGCCGTCCAGTAGTTTTATCAATTAAACAAATTTCTTTGTTTTCTTTTTTTTTAATTTCAGCTCCCGATCATCCCAACTATCGTGGTAATATGGATTCTAAATCTACTCTGCAACATGATGCCAACTCATTGACATTAGATAATAATGAAGTATATGGTGGTATAAATGATGCTACACAGCGGCTCTAGTAAAAACTTCACTGTTTGGTACTCTAACACTTTACCTGTTAAAACAAATAGTCATGATTTTATTTACCCACTATGTGTAGCAATTATAAATTAATATAAATACTAATTTAAAAACCAATAAATAAACACTTAAGTTAATAGAGTGAAGCACATTCGTTTAATACCCAGTAGCAAATATTACTAGTATAGAACCAGTTTTGTACTTGTTTATTTAAACCAGGCAACTAGTACCAGTTCTACTAACTCTCCATACACTGAACTGTAGAATTTAACATGGAGATGTCATAGGGGTGTGATATAGTTCCAAGCTCCCGCTTTGAAGCAGTTTGAAAACTATTATCTAAGGACGAAATATAGGGAGAAAAACAGGTACTAATGTAACACTAGCGAAACCAGTTCTCAACTATCTCGTTTGCACCAGTACTGTACCAGATGGTTTAGAACTTAATTTTATAAACAAAAAACCCAAATATTTTCCTTTGATGAAATTAAAGTTGATCCAATAGCTTCAAATTATTGAAATAAATAGGTTCGTGTACTAGTTAAATAGTATTTAAAAAAAAAAATTTGTCTTTATGTTTGCTTGCCAACTCAGAATATAAAGGTTGTTTTTTATAGAGGTATAGTACTTTGAAATGGAATAAAAGAAAGATGAATTTTTTAAATTGACATAAAATTAACTTTATTCAAAAGATACTCTAATGGCATTATAATTTAAATATGACTTCTGGCATACGACGCCACGGCTGGCTCGGAAGTAGTCTAATCTGTAGGTCCAATTTTCGATGACTTTTTCCAACATTTTTTGGCAAAAACTCGGCGAATGTTGTCATATAAGTGTTCAATCGTTTCGGGCTTATCGGCGTAGACTAGCGACTTCACACATTCCTACTGAAAATAGTCCAGCGGCGGTAAATCGCAAGATCTTGGAGGCCAATTCACGGGTCCAAAACGTGAAACTATGCTGTTACCAAACGTTTCCTTCAATAAATCAATTGTGGCGCGAGCTGTGTGAACATGTTGCGCCGTCTTGTTGAAAAACAGCTCCTGCACATCATTGGTGTTCAATTGATGAACAAAAAAGTCAGTAATCATTGCCCTATAGCGGTCACTATTGACTGTAACGTTCTTGCCATCATTGTTTTTAAAAGTAGTACGGACCAATGATTCCACCAGCCCATAAAGCGCACAGTCAGTTTTCTGGATGTAACGGTGTCTCAACATACACTTGAGGACTATCATCACTCCAAATACGGCAGTTTAGTTCCATTAAACGAAAAGTAAGCTTCATCGCTAAACAAAATTCCCAAAATTTGTGTGCGATACGTATTTCGAACAGAACCATGATTTTAAAATTAAATTTGCACAATATGGAAGCGTTGTTCAGGCGTCAGTCTATTCATGTTGAAATGCCAAACCAAACTAAACATAAATCATTTGACAGCTGACAAAATGGCCGCCAGTTAAAAAGTGCTGCCAACTTAAAGTTCCATACCTGTATAAAAAACACCCTTTATTATTAAAAACAAATGTTAACAAATTTAGAAATTCAAAGCTCGTATTTAAATAGAGTTTTTTAAAACATATTTCCTACACTCATAATAATCCATGCATAAAAATACGAAATTATTGTCAAAACTACAAAAAATTTCGTACAATGTACAAATTTTCGTTTATTTTACAAAAAATTTGGTTATTTTGACATTTTTTCGTAATTTTACGCATGGATTATTATCAGTGTATGAAACTAGTACACAGCTGTTTCAAAATTATGGTTTTTGGAAATGAAAATAGGAAAACAACGCTGGTTCGAAAGATGATCATGCAAACTAGTTATGGAATAACTCTTTGGCACCAGTACTGTACCAGTTCATTTGCACCTCAGCTCAATTTACAATACAAAATTTAAAGGTTTATTTTTAAACTCAGATTATATTTTTAAACACAAAACGCTCTTTTTCTGCAAGACTGACATAACTCAAAAAACACGATTTTGTAGAAAACGAGTTTAAAGTTTTCAATCCATAGCTGCCTCGCTCGACCCTTGCTCTATTCATTTGGTAATTTTTTTATAAATAGGGATTTAATGTATTTTTATCTTAGTGTGAGTTGTGTGCAAATTCGCTAATTATCGAGAGACCCGCGAGTAGTACAGTTTCTCTATAAAGTATATACTCTTTGCATCCACTTTAAAGAAAAAAAATATATATATTCTCCTATATCTCGAAAACTATACATGTTATTATTATAATAACTAATAAATCTGCATCATTAACTCAAAAATCGCTTTTTTGACTTATGACAGTCTTGAAGTGAATGAGCGAAATGTAGTAAACAAAACATTAATTTTAAAAACACGTAAGTTCAAATAATTTTTTCAAAAAGTGCTAACATGGATAATTTTTCACTAGTCCATAACTGGTTCAAAATTACTGTTTGAGCAATAGTTTGTTTTTACAAGTCTGAAAACTAGTACTTTTCAGAACTAGTTCAGTCATTTTCTACTGGGTAGTTTATGTAATAAAATGTAAAATTTTAATTTTAAATTAAAACTATTTTATTAAACTCAAATATATTTATTCGAAAAAAGAATTATTAGAATTGATTTTATTTTGTAAACAATTAAAATATGTGAACATTAATCTATAAGCTGTGTGGTTAGCGTGTAAATATGAACAAAAAAATATATATTTTAATTATTCTGTGGAAAAAGCCTGCATTATATAAAAGAAAATTTTAAATTCAAAATTTTTAAAATAGAATTGCAAATATTTGAAAAAAAAACTTTTAAAGTATCCAAGGGTAGATTGATAAATTCAAGAGTTTTATTAACAAAATTCTTCAAAGAGAAAAATTGTATTAACTGATTATTGTTAAGAGTTTAAAATTTGGAAGACAAATTAAAACAGTTATGTATTATTTACATTAAAAAGTTATTAATAAATATAAAAATTAAAAATAATTGTTATTTTTATTTGATATAAAGAAAAGGTCAAAAAAATGTTTACATATTTTGATATAAAAAAATTGATAAAAAATAATATGTTATTATAACTTTGAATAATACAGTTTGTTCTAAAGTATCCCATATTAGAAGCCTTTTTTGTTAACTAACTCCTATGACAAATTTTATAAAATTCCTGAATAATATTTTTTCTCTTGAACTTACCAATCTACCCTCGTCAAATTTTAGTTTTAACTTTCAATCAATGCTTTATCATACAAAACTTTTTTTTTTAATTATAAAATACAATTTTATATATAAAACAAAAACCCCTGCCCCAAATTTAAATAAAAAATAAAAATCTTGTTGACAATTAAGCTTCTTAGAATTTTGTAATTGTAAAACATTTAACAGCCCCTTATTTAAATCACTACGGTGGGTTGTTATTATAATTTGTAAAAATATAAAAGCAAAAATTATTAAATCATATATTTTTAACATAAGGCCAATTGTTTAATATATATAAAAAAAATTAACACAAACTAGTTATAAGGAAATGCTATTGAATAAAAACAAAAGATTATATAAAATAAAGGATTAATAAAAAAAAATAATACAAAAATCATCAGCATGATTAAGTTTTTTATTTAATAATTAAAAAATAAAAGTAAGTGAAAGAAACGTAAATACAAAGGAACTCAGATATCGCAATTGCTCAACAAAATGGACATAACCTAAAAACCTTTTTTGCCCTAAACCGACTTACAATAGTCATCTCTACCCACTGTAAAAATCTTAGAACGGATTTGTTTGTTACTAAAGAGTGCAGCGACCCACTTAATCTTTTTACAGTGGGTAAAAAATAGATTTTGAAAAATTTTAAGTTAACACCCTTTTGTGTCAGTTGTCATGGTTAGGAATCAAACGCGATAGTTCATATAGTTTGCAGGACTTGTTAAAAAGAGATATCACACTTAATCAGCGCTGCCAGCCTTATAGTATCTGCGCAATATTTTCTCAAAAAATTTATATAATTTTTTATTATTTTTTTTTTTTCAGATTTAGTAAAAACTTTTTTAATTTTAATATTTTGTGAATTATTTCTTTTGTCTACTGTTTGCTATTTTTTTTTTTTATTAAGTCATATACCTATTAACATAATTTTTGAATATTTATTAATATAATTTTTGAAAATTTTTTGTCTTTACTTTTTCTCAAATATTTGTGATTTTTTCAACTTTTGTCCTTTTTGATTTTTTCGTGTCTAAGGTTTATTTTTCCGATATTTTCTATTGATTTTTTTTTTAAAATAATAATTTTTTTTAAACTAAATAATTTTATTATTTAAATTTTTGTTTTAATTATGCGTTCTTAATCAAAATATTTTATTATTTCGGCAAAAAATAGTTATATCTAGTCATATATAATATGATTAAGTCATGTCTGACTCTGAATGAAGTCACATTACGGCTAAATTCATTATATACAAATATATAATTTTTGTTGAGAGAATTTTTTTGTATGCTACTTGATATTATTATATGTCTCCAAATCTTACTCCATACATTACTACACAAGCCATATAATATTAATCCAAATATATGTAGTTATCGATATGTATATATATATATAAATTCCTGGGATTCCTAGTTGGAACATAGGGCCAGTCATTTGTACTGGTTGCATTAATCATTTTGTTTCGGATGAGTGGGAGATTAACCATCTGCATCCAAGGCTTGTGTTAGGGCTGCCAACTTATTGCCTCCAGCCCGACAGCTTCGTTGCTCACACTATCTAGTACCATAACGGATGTTATAATACCATTGCCCGGTGTCCACCTGCCCCTAAGGGTCGGAGGTCGTGAGTCTTCTTAGTTGGTTGCAAGAGCAAGGATTGGTTCTGGACTTTACCAAGTTAAAGACGATCAGTTCCGTTACCTTGTATGCCCAACTCTGAACATATATATGGACCCATGCTAAGTCTTATAAAACTATATGTGACGCAATAGTGAAAAGATTTTTATTATAATGATTAGATGATTAGATCAGAAGGCACTATGAACCGCGACCAGTGTAGGCCTTTTGTGCTGCCTAAAGTTACCTACAGATTCAAGCTACCTATAAAGCCAATTATCCTATTAGAAAAAATGTTCGCGATGTCGGAAGGCGAAATGAAGCGATCACCTAGAAACCTAAGTCTCCTATCACAAAGCCTGGGACATTCGCAGAGAACATGCTCCGAGGTCTCACACAGCATCTCGCAAAACCTACACATATCCGTGTCCGATTGACCCTTCTTGTGCAGATGGTATCTGAGATTACAGTGTCCAGTTAAGTACGACGCCAGGATCCTCAAACCCCCCCTTTCAAGCGACAAGAGTCGCCTCGACTCCCTACTGGAAAAAGAGATCAATCTTTTAGCCTGGCACTGAACAGGAGAGTTTTCCCAGTAACCAGGGAATTCAGACTCTCTCCATGCCCTAAGCCTTTCCCTAACATACCCCGCAGGTATTCCACAGATTGGTTCAGGACCAATAAAGGGCTTTCGAACCCCACGGTTGGCAAGACAATCTGCCCTCTCGTTGCCCTCATGCCCCTCATGATCAGGAATCCACCCCAAGGTTAGAGAGTTGCCCCTACCGAGCCTGTTGAGAGTCTGAATGCATTCCATGACCAACCCGGACGACACCTTATAAGCCATTAAGGCCCTCACCTCAGTGCAGCCTGACTGTCAGAAAGAATGTAGATGCGAGATCTGCGACTTCCCCTTCGCAGGCATTCCCCTGCACAGACACAGATGGCCCAAATCTCCGCCTGAAAAATGGACGGATATTTTCCCATAGGTAAAGCACGCTGGAAGCCTGGTCCAAAGACCCCCGCAACGGTGTTAAAAAATAATGGTGGTGCTTTTTTTCGCGGCCAATCAAAACTTCTAAAATTGTTTAGTAGGAACTCAGCGATTTTTATACAAAAAAACTAAGAAACGATTCAGATGAGTGAGCTGATTCGATAATTTTTATTTTTTTAAGACACGTCCCCTTTGGAGGCGGAAAGGTTTAAAAAATAGTTTTTAATCTTAAATTTTTCGCAAAAATTACAACCTCCTCAAGACAAATTATGTGACATTATAAAGCTTATAAAAAATCGTATTTCCTATGAAATATATACATTTATATTTTCCAGGGATGGGAGCGTGTTATTTAACTTTAAAGTGGAAATGACCGAAAACAAAAAAAATCAATATTTCATCAATTTGAGCAATTTAAATAATTCATTTCACCTTTAATTTCACGTTTAATTTATTTTTATTGGACATAATAAAATTTTCCTCTGTTTAAAAAATCTTGTTTTCAAGGCTTTAAAGCTAAGTTTTTTTTGTTTGAATTTTCCCAAAAATTACTTATCAGTTCGGGACAAATTATATGTCATTGGAAGGCTTATAAATTTTTATTTTCCAATGATGGGAGAGTGTTATTTCAATTTAAAGTTAAAAATTAACGAAATACAAAAAGGTATTTTGTATTTTGTCATTTTGAACAACTATTTTCACTTTTGCATTTAATTTATTTTGATTTGGCATAATAAAATTTAATTTTTTTTTAAGCAGGGCAAACTTATTTTCAGTTGGCCGTTAATGATAAAAAAAACTATGGTTCCAGAACTTCCAGTTAAAATGTTTCGGTAATTTCTACATTTAAAGTAAATAATACGTTCTCATCCCCGGAAAATATGAATGTTATTACATCTTACTAAAGCAAATGTTATAAGCTTTCAAAGCAAATGTTATAAGCTTTCCAATGACATATAATTTGTCCCGAACAGATAAGTAATTATTGAGAAAATTCAAATTAAAAAATGTAAAAATTTGCTGCCACCATATAGGGCTTGTCAAAAAAATAAAAAAAAGCATTCCCGACTCAGCTCTACTATCTGAATCGTTCCTAAATGTTTTATTAAAATCGGTGAGGATATCCTGAAATAAAGACAGGTAAAATTTTGAAAATTTTGATTGGACGCGAAAAAAAGTGCCACTTAAATTTTTTTTCGTTTTTGTTCGAAGATAGTTTTTAAGCCATCTAGAAACAGAATCCGCTTTATGATTGCAGTAACACGTAAATTTTATTTAAATCGACTCAGGCGCACTGTTTCGTGTTAACCGGATTTGCGTTCATTATTATTACTATTATTATTTGGTTGCAGAAGCCGAAATTTTTATATGTTGTTCCAACTGTTGCTGAGGCAACAACAATTTTCTGTTGTCCTACAAAATTTCAACTTCGCTTGTTTTACAGAATTTCAATACTTTTAATAAAAATTCCACAATTCTATGAAACCTGTATATTGTTTAGCTTGACATATTTACCATCTACGACGTAACAGTCATATCTTATGATGAGTTTTCGAGCTTCTGAAGTACCTATTAATATTGACTTTCTTTAGTATCATTAAAGTTTTTTCCTCTGTATCGTTTTTTTCGTGAAGTATTAATAACACTAAAAATTTTTTGATTTTAAATTCATTAAATAATAATTTTTTTGGTAGATATACCAAAACAAGTCATGGAAACAAAGAAAATTTTTATTTTTAAATCTATCACTATCTATACGAGAGCTGTTTGCTTTATCTTACAACGTACATTACTACAGGCTAAAAACTGTTGAAATCGGACAACATTTGCAAAAGTTACACGCCGCAAAATAGTTTTTATATACAAGGTAGTAAACTTTGACAACCTGTAAGTACATCCTGACAATATTAAAAAAGATTTACACATCCTTTACAATTTTCAATTTGATTCGTACAGATCGGATCATTAGTTTAGAAGTTAAATACTTATTACCATTACTTTTGCCATCTGTGCCACGGTACGTATGAGTGCTAAATAATTAATATTAATTAACACTCATACGCTCCGTAGCACACACATTAAGGCATTTAGTATGATTTGTAAATACCTTTGAAAAGCCAATACAGTTTATATTTGAAAATGTTTTTTTTTTTAACAAAAACCCCACTTTTGTGACAAACGGAGGTTTTTCTTAGGAAAACTTTTGCAAATGTAAACATGTTTACCTGAAAATTTGCAATCATACTTTTGAGATGTATTTACATGTCTTACTAAAAACTGGATCTTGTGGTCATCGTGGAAAGCTATGGTGCCATGCTAAATGTTTGATAAATCGCGAATTTTGCTTATAAAAGGCATTGATGAAATAACTTATTTCTTAATACTATAACTCCTCTTAAATGACCGTTGCCACTGCGTGAATATTTGATTAGCTCAATTTAGCGATAGAATTCGCAAAAACCAAAAAAATTAGAAGGAAAAAACCGCTTAGCAGCGAGTTTAATTTTAAGCTTTGGGAATCAAATATGTACCATTAATATTATTCAAGTTCGTGGCCATACTCTATATTTCTTTATAAGGATATTGTCCTAACAAATAATCTATAGAGTTTTTTGTTTTCAAATTTATTATTTGACCCTTTCAGAAATGTGTTGATAGATCTATTTAGGGAAAAAAACTCTATAGATTATTTGTTAGGACAATATCCTTATAAAGAAATATAGAGTATGGCCTCGAACTTGAATAATTTTCATTTTCATTGCACAATTAAAGGTCGAAAAAATCATAATTTTCATTTTTAATAAAAATTATATCAAAATTGTATAAAAGACAAAGTACAGTCTAGTTTACTCCCCCTGTGTTGTTTATAAACTAAAAAAATATAAAAAGGAGAAAAAAACAAAAAACGTGTATTGAATATCCAGCAGAAGTGGACCTTGCACATAAAAAACATGTTTTCAAATGATTTTTTGATCAATGGTTATAATCTTTAACTTCAAGCTCATATATTAGTTCTCATGTAGTGAATAAACTAGTTTATATGAATGTTTGATGTTTGGCATGAGATTGTTACCGCTGTCAAAACGTGTTCTGATGATGGGAACCTAGAAAATTCCCAAAATAGATCTATCAACACATTCCTGAAAGGGTGAAATAATAAATTTGAAAACAAAAAACACTATAGATTATTTGTTAGGACAATATCCTAATAAAGAAATATAGAGTATGGTCTCGAACTTGAATATTCTTCATTTTCGTTGCACAATTAAAGGTCGAAAAAAAACATAATTTTTATTTTTAATAAAAATTATATCATAATTATGAAATAATATTTATCGCAAATGTGTATTTTTAACTAATTTTGGCATACTGAAGTATAATATTTTTAAATTTGCAAAATCGCACAAAATCGCTTTAGATATATTGCCGTTTGATTTTTGCTTAAAATTGCAATTTTTGTTACTCTAGAAACTTTTTTAAAAATAATTTTTATAAATAAAATTTAGAACTCGGTCAATGTTTACAAAAGTCACACGCAGAAAAAAAATTGTTATATACTAGATAGTCATTTTTGACACCTTTTAAGTACACCCTGTAATAAAACAGGGTGACTAAGTCACAATTTTTCAAAAGATTTGCGCTTCCTTTACAACTTCCAATTTGATTTAAAAGTTCTATATTTATTACAATATTTTTTTAAATGCCCCAATCTGTGCTGATAGATGAGAGTATGATTACAGATGGAAATTAGAAACTGGCATCTGTTGCAGTGAAATTATTTAAATTTTATATTTATCATTTTAAAAACATTTAAGAATTTGATTAAAATATTAAAATAATAACAATGGTTTTACATTTTACTATCACTAACCCATTAACGCACACGTCCTCATGTGAGGACACCTTGGTTTTTGGAATTTCCTCTGTCACTATTTGTCAAATAATTCAATGAAATAACTTTCTGACAGCCAACTAAACTTTGAAACTAAAAATCGATAGTCCTATCTAATCTTATAATTTGTTTATAGTCTAATTTCGCATAATTTTGCAGAAAAAAATAAAAATACTGAAATTTTGTCAAAATTTTCCATAGGGAAAATTATTCAAGTTCGAAGCCATATTCTATATTTCTTTATTAGGATATAGTCCTAACAAATAATCTATAGAGTTTTTTGTTTTCAAATTTATTATTTCACAATTTCAGGAATGTGTTGATATATCTATTTCGGGAATTTTCTAGGTTCCCATCATCAGAACACGTTTTGAAAGAAGTGACAATCCCATGCAAAACATCAACCATTCATATAAACTAAAGGGCCCGCCATCTAACGTTTTTTTTCAACTAGTGCTTATTTCGTGAATGGTAACCTTAGCTCATGTCTGATTTGACAGATAATTAGTTTTACCCTTCCGCTGAACGAATATGGCCCGTATGTTCGTTATCTTGTGAAAAAAGTGAAAGAAACTGGCATCCTCATCGATAAACCAAAGCGTGAAAAGCTAAAAACAGTGCGTACACCCGAGAATATTGCTGCTGTGGCAGAAAGTGTGCGTGAAGCGCCATCAACATCAATTCACCGTCGTTCTCAACAATTAAACATTTCGGAGACATCATTGAGACGAATTTTGCATTAAGACCTTGGTATGATGCCATACAAAGTCCAATTGGTTCAGGAGTTAAAAAAAAAAAGTTATTTGGCCGACCCTTTAGTTATCCCAATAAATGAGAACTAATATATGAGTCGAAGTTGAAGATTATCACCATTGATCAAAATAAACTGAAAACTTGTTCGTTATGTGCAAGCACTACCTTTGTTTTTATTCTACTTTTTATTTTCAGACTTGTTTTTTTTATTTAAAAACAATTATTAAATATTTGTTAGGACAATATACTAATAATTCATTTTCATTGAAAAATTTTTAATTTTAAAATTTTTTAATTAATATGAAATAATGTGTATTATTTTTTCCGTCACTTGTTGGACCTTTTGAGTAAAGTTTTATTAAACAGAATTTCGAAACGGTTCAAAAATGGAGGTGTTTTTTATTTTGTTACATTACAATTAGAAAATTTCCGATTTCCCTATTCCCATTCTATGTTATTCTTCCACAAATTGTATTTAAAAGATTTTAGTCTAAGTGCTCTTAACGTCCTGAAGCTTGTTTTGTATTACTTAACATAAATAATGTTATAAATTTATAATTTACTTGCAAGAAATGAATTAAATTTACATTATTATGAACATTGAAGTGCATTTTAGCTTGGCTTAAGAGCTAAGTTAGAAAAACAAAACAAATCAACAAATTGAATGAAATTAAAATTCAAGAGCAATACAAACCAAAGACAAACTGCAAACAACAGAAAATGTAAAAGTTGAAATAAAAGAAGAAAAAGTTGAAAAAAATATCAAGTAAACACATGCCACATGAAATGAGGAGGACAGAAATGTGGCCACTTAATTATCACTCATGCATTAACACATACACTTACAAGCAACCATTTATACACACACAAACGTATGAGTAAAGTTATTCAAACAAATACAAACACATATTTACAAGAGAAGAAAATTAAAAAAAAAGAATCAGTTTATAACAGAGAAGCTACAAAATTTTTTTATGTTTGGTACCAATTTTATGCAAAAAAAGAAATATTTGAATTCGGACATACAAAAGCTGATTGATTTCAAAAATATTTAGCCTAAAAGTCAATGGAGCAAGACTTAAACTTGATATCATATGCTATGATTTTGCTCCCCATTTTAAGAAAATTTTAGATATCCTTAAAAATGAAAATTTGTATTATTTTTACCATCCCTATTAAACAAATACTGAAAAGTAGTGTGAGTTTTAAATAAAGTCAAAAGGCACGAAAAAATGATGAAGAATTAAATGTTGCAACAAACTTTTCGAAACAAAAAAAAAATAAAAGCTGCAAAAATGTTCATGTGGAAATAACCAAGAGGAAAAACGTAAAATGAATACAAAAAAGGCCTCCTGTGGTTATGCACCACATACAGGCATATTAAGTACACACAACACAAATAGTCATCTAGGAAGCTTCAGTGAGTTTGTGTGTGTGTCTTTGAGTGCACGTTACACGATTGGTGGTTAAATGCAAGCAAGGAAGTATATACCTATATGTGTGTTGGTTTGTTTATTTGCTTTCCCCCCATTAAAGTTGCTACAAAGCAAATGTCCTGTATGTAAATAAAAAAAAGTCGTCGGTTGTGTGTTGGATTTTTCCTTTATGTATTTTTTCAATTTTTCTTTAATACGTTGTATTTGCTATTGTTGTTATGTCGTCATGTTTGCATAGGGAAACGGAAGTGGTACTTAACTAATGTGTTTGTTAAGTAACAAAGTATGAGTAAAGGGTATTATGAGAATGAAGTGTTTTGTTTGTTTTAATTTCTTTATTATTTTGTTTTTTTTGTGCATACATTTTTGTTGTTATTAAATAAAAAAAAAATTATATCAAAATAAGTGGCTTTTAAAAGTTAATGTTATAAAAACAAATAGGAAAGGTAAAAAAATTATACGTAAACTTTATATAGTTGTTAAATGAAGTTAAAAATTATAATTTATTTAAAGATGTACCAGCTAAAGCGTAATGAAAAACTTTATTGCACAGTTTCGCAGAATACAAACCAAAGAATACAAACTGAATATCCATTTTTTCTTAGTAAGTAAAGGGTTTTTTTTATACAGGTATAGAACTTTAAGTTGGCAACACTTTTCTAACTGGCGGTCATTTTGTCAGCTGTCAAGTGATTTATGTTTAGTTTGGGTTGGCATTTTAACATGAATAGACTGACGCCAGAACAACGCTTCCAAATTGTCCAAATTTATTTTGAAAATCATGGTTCTGTTCGAAATACGCGAATTTTGCAAATTTACATCCAGAAAAACTGACTGTTTTGTGTGCTTTATGGGTTGGTGGAATCATCGGTCCGTACTTCTTTAAAAACGATGATGGTAAGAACGTTACAGTCAATGGTGACCGCTACACTGATAATAATCCATGCATAAAAATACCAATAAATATCAAAATTACAAAAACTTTCGTAAAATAAACCAATATTTGTTCATTTTACGAAAGTTTTTGTTGTTTTGACATTATTTTCGTATTTTTAGATAAGATTATTATGAGTGTATAGAGCCATGATTCCTGACTTTTTCGGTCATCGATTGAACAACCATGATGTGCAGGAGTTGTTATTTCAACAAGACGGCGCAACATGTCACACAGCTCGTGCCACAATTGATTTATTGAATGAAACGTTTGGTAACCGCATAGTTTCCCGTTTCGGACCCGTGAATTGACCTCCAAGATCGGCTTATCGGCTAGTCTACGCCGATTAGCCCGAAACGGTTGACCACTTGGAGGACAACATTCGTCGCGTTATTGCCAATATACGGCCACAAACGTTGGAAAAAGTCATCGAAAATTGGACCTTCAGATTATACCACGTCCGAGCCAGCAGTGGCGGTCATATGCCAAAAGCCATATTTAAATTGCAATGGCAGAAGATTATCATCCGTATAAAGTAAATTTCATGTCAATTTAGCAAATTCATTTTTGTTTTATTCCATTTGAAAGTTATATACCTCTATAAAAAACACCCTTAAGTATTTTTAAATTTTGCAATAATTTTGATATATACAATGCATTTACCTATGATCGAAATGCCATATAACATGATGAGTGAAATAATTGTTCGTCGTGGATTTATTTCTTAGTAGAACGAAATTACCAAAACATACAAATGAAAAATCTGTTAAAAGTATGACAATTATCTGAAATATCGTTTAAAAATGGTTAGTTTATGTTTTGTTATACCTTCTTTCTCCATAGCTGAATATTCTATTTGCCGCCATCGTGGAAAAAATTCACGGTCATAGCTTTTTCCTTTCGAATTCAACATATTTTACTTCTCGAAAATTTCGAGTGTTCAAACTGCTTATGACTTTCGTAAGACCTTTAAAAACCGATGCCAACCAACATTATTTGGCTCTGTAATGCTGCAGTTTATATTTTAAAACAAAAATTTTTCTATTTAAAGATTAATTTTTTTAAAAATATCATTGATGCCCTCGGTGCTATCCTGTGAAAATATCCATATAAGTTTACAATTTATGTCTTAAAATGAAACTGAGACTATCTCTGACAAAGAATACATACACTGCGTCTTAAATTTTAAGTTCATGTAATAATTTGAATTACTTATTCTTGCACTTTATTTCAGCATATCCAAAAAGTGGAAATTTGAAAAATGTTGTTTGTTTTCGATATATATGCACATGAAACTTATATAATACTTCAACTTGAGCTTATTTATGCAAAAATTCTAAGTTTTGCCAATTTTAAGTAAAACAATTGAAAAAACAAATCTTGGGTATAAAGTAAGTTAAGAAGATATGTCAATATGATAGTTTTTTATATGCTAAATGTAATGATTTGATGTTAAAATATATTGGCGTCATTGTAATCACTCATACAGGTCGTAAATTTTTATATACAACCTGAAGACATTTGATTAAATTTTTTATTTTGATGGCTTTTCTCACAATTTGATTTTTAACCATTCGAAATTTGTAGTTTTTTCTATATCCCTTAGGATTTTTTTTTATAAACAAAGGACCTGTTTTGTTATACTTGGATATTTCTTTGAATTGCAGACTGCATTTACTGCATGCCTTAGGACTCAAAAGTATGCAGAGTGCATTTTTGAATTTATATTCAAGTTTCTACTTACGCTTTTTGAACATTTAAACAAACCAGTTTTTATTAAGGCGTATGATCTCAACATTTTCAGTATATTTCACACATAAAGCAAAGCCATTTCGCCTGTCTGCTTTGGTATTTTCGTTTTACAGAGAAAGTTCCCTACGGGCATTGAGTAGTCAATTACCCTTAAATGACATATCCCGAGACTCGTTAAAGCAGAACCTATTATGGAACTAGTATAATTTGCCATTGATGTGGGCTAAATTATGTCAACTATATTTAATGAAGTGGTCCTCTGACCGGCGAAAAGGAGTTATACGTAGATCACTTAGCAAGTACTGTCAGCCTTTTTTTCGCAATGTTGTAAATGAAATGTTTAATCTACTTTTTATACCTCATTTGTAATACAGCTGAAACAAGAATTTTTTAAAATTATTCGAATATATTTTACAAATTCACAAAAAAAAAAAAATTTAATAACAAACCAAACGATTTCAAAGACTGCTAGTTTTAAGTTATATTATTGTATGGGAGCCCCCCTTTTAAGGACTTTAGATACGGGTTAGATATGTTCAGAGAAAATGTTGGGGTTGAAAAAATATCAGGGATAGGTCATACATTTGACAGTTAGAGCAATGGGAGCAAATTTTACAACACCCTTTAGGGAGTGGTGATAGGGGGTAGTTATTTTTTAGCAAACTGTTGGGACTGAAAAAATATTTATACAATTGAGTCCGCTAGGTGCACTCTGAAGACAGTTAGAGCAAAACGTGGGAGAAAATTTTATACAATTTAATTTTTGTATGGCAGCCCTCTTAGGAAGTCGAGATAAGGGGTCATACCTACCCCTTCCAGAGCAATTATGGGAGCAAAAAATTAATGTGGTTCAGTCTTTCATTTTACCTATCTAGGGACGACTCCGGGCCAGTTGTTTGGGTTTTTGTCAATTTTTCCCATTTACCACCATCGTTGACAATTTGATCATATATATGCTAAGAATATTTCTTTCACAAAAACAAAAACATGAGACGCCACTTGCCCCCACTCTAACTTCCCCATTTTTAGGATCATTTATTTTTTTTCGAAACACACAAAATAAGGGGTTCTAGCGAATGAAGACATATTCATATTTTTTATATTGGGGGTAACCCTATCCGGCTCTTGGACCATATTGCTCCAAGTGGTTGGAGAGGTCTGAAAGACACCTATCTATCTTTTGTCGATACACACACGGAAATATATGTTAAAAAGTATAGATAATACAAAAAAAAGACTAAAAACTAAACATTTGTCAACCATTCGTCGTCAAAGGGTGAACTTAAATTCATCTCGTGTATAACTAAATTTTTGTAAATTTAATAGATTATTTTTGCTCTTTTTAATTTACTAATATTTAGCCAAAAAAACTTGTTATTTTGTTTGTATTTTAAAAAATTGTTGCTATTTTTGATGTATCTTGACGATATAAGTGATTTGGTTAGTGAAAATTTTTTTCTAAAGTTCTACCTGTGTACCGCAATGTATAAGAGTTTCATATAATTCCTGCTGGCAATTCCATACAAAAATACAACAATTATAATTCACTTTTGGAATAGACTTCCAAAAGAATAAACTTCCAAAAGTGAATTATAATTGTTGTGAAACTAACAAAAATTAAATGTTTCCTTATTTCTTTTAATTATTTTAACACATTCCCATTTTCCATTTTATTATTATACAAAATATGGCAACACTGTATGCAGAAATCAGTTATTAGCATAGCTTTTGCCATAAATGTTATAGCACAAAAGCTTTTTTAGCATACAGTTAATACAACAATATTAGTATACACAACAACCATTCAAAACTAACTGGTTTATGGTCATGCAAGTTTTTGTTTAGCTTTGTTTATCAAAAGTTTGTAAAAGCTTAACAAGCTTTTAACAAGCTTAAAAAAGTTATCTGAATACATTTCATTTCAAAATATTTTTATATATATTTTATACTGCTTTCGATACCTCTGTTAGTATGAACTTAAACTTAAATATATTTAGTTTATTGAGAATCTTAAATTTTTTCTTCAAATTTAATTTTGAAATTTTTTTAAATATAAAGTAATTAAGTATTATTGAATTTATTTGCAAACTTAGGTTTGAATTATACTTAAAATATTGTCTTTGTAAACATTTTACTTTAATTTATACCTAAATCTTAACCATACAAATATTAAACATTTCTTAAACGTTCCTGTTTTAATCTTTTATTATAATTTTTTAGAATTTATTACTTAACAATCTGTTATCTCCAAAAGAAAACACAATTTTAAACTAATTTACTGCAAATCACTAAATATAACAAGAAAGTTATTTAATAAACATCGTTTTCATTTTGTTCTTATCTTAAATTTATTTTTTTTTATAATTTTTCTACTTTTAACATAATACCCTTTCTTGGTACATTTACCACACTGTGTTTCGAAAATTCAATTTCTTTACAAGTTTTTGTAGATGTAGAAAATTTAAAATTTGTCAAAAGTGTTACTAAACCAATAAGATTTTGTATACGACCAAAACGTAAGCCAATACAATTACGCGGACCATCTCCGAAACCTAAAATGACTGTGGATGACGTTTTAGTACTGCAGATGGTTCAAAACGTTCTGGTTTAAATTCGAGAGGATTTTCATAAATTTCAGGATCATGGTGGATAGCTTTAACGGGTATATAAATATGTGTGCCTTTATCTAAAGTAATATCAGTATCAGGAACTTTATAGTCTTCAATGGCAACACGTTGTAAAAATGTTAAAGCTGGATAGAGACGGATTGTTTCTGAAATAAAATAGGTGAACATGAAAAAAACTTACTAAAAAATGTTTCGTTTTAAAATTCAGCTTTTTAAAAAGACGTACCTTTTAAGCCCAAACTTTTAGTAAAAATAACTTTTTATTAAAAAAGTATTTTTTAAATAAAAAGTACCTTATATTAAAAATGTTTCTTTTGTTAAACTAAAGTATCTTTTATTGAAAAAGTATCTTTTATTGAATGTAATGCAGTTAAATTGAAGTTTTCTTTTCTATTAGCTTTTATTTATACTATTTATACTCTATATACTATTTATATACTATGTATATATTCAGAAGTGACAAACGCTAACAAACACAAATATTCTATTTTTAGATTTTTTATTTACTTTTCTGATCTCCTCCGTCTATATTTCACAACGTTACCAGATTGACGTATGGTTTTTACGTTCAGAATAGCCAACTTTGCGTTTATGTTGAGACATCGCCATAAGGCAAATTTTGTAAAGTATTTTAGTACAGTGTTATTTCAACTTAACACTCTAATAAAAGGTACTTTTATTAAAAAATTATCTTTTATTAAAAAATTTCCTTTTATTTAAAAGGTACCTTTTATTAAAAAAGTACCCTTTATTAAAAAAGTATCTTTTATTAAAAAGGAACCTTTTATCAAAAAAGTAGCTTTTATTAAAAAAGTACATTTTATTAAAAAAATACCTTTTATTAAAAAATAATCTTTTTTTAAAAAAGTACGTTTCATTTAAAAAAGTAACTTCTATTAAAAATTTAAAGTTTATTAAAAAAGTAGATTAGATTAGATTATAGTGGCACTATGCAGCGCGACCAGAAATTGGTATTTTGTGCTGCCAGCGAATACATCCTATAGGTTCAGGCTCCCTACGAAGCCAATTATCCGACCAGGTGAACAGTTCCAAACGTCCGATGGCGTCACTATTCGATCACTAAAATAACGTACCCTCCTGTCGGAGAGCCTCGGACATTTGCAGAGAACATGCTCAGAGGTCTCGGGTTCCAATTCACAAAACCTGCACGTATCCGTAGAGGATCGTCCTATCTTGTACAATTGATACCTAAGGCCACAGTGTCCTGTGAGGTAACCCGTTACGGTCCTTAGTGCGCCCCTCGTCATAGACAAGAGTTTCCGCGATCTCTCCCCAGAGGGAGATATAAAAAAGTATCTTTTTATTAAAAAAGTACATTTTATTAAAAAAAGTACATTATATTAAAAAAGTACATTTTAGTAAAAAGGTACATTTTAATAAAAAGTATACATTCGTCGTCTTATTATTGGCTTGACGTATCGACCATTTCTGAAAAATTTGAATTGGAAATGAATTATATATTATGTAGATATCCCCTTTCCAATTTCTAAACCTAATTGGCGCTATCTCGTATCATATCTGAGATATCCCATATCAAAATTTACCGTTTTTCTCAATAACAACTTTTGCATATTCGTCAAAACAATAATAAGCCGACGTATTGTTCAAAAGGTATTAAATTATCATTTTCTCAAATAACTTACCTGTTATTACTTGATCAAAGTATGTCATTTCCATTATGGCTTCATAAGTCGTTTCATTATCATATTTCTTAAGCACACCCACGATTTCATCCCTTACTTTATCCTGTATCTCTGGATGTTTAGCCAGTTCATATAATACTGCACTCATATTTGTCGACGAAGTCTTAAAACCGGCGACAAGAAATGCAAATAAATGTGCCGATATCTGATCATAAGTTAACATTGGTTCACCATTCACATCTTTTGTATTTTTTAACTCAATTAAAATATTAACAAAATCGTTACGTTGTATTCCTTGTTGCTCACGTTCTATGACAGCATCACGGGTAACACGCGTAAAGAAACGTTCAATAAATTGTGGATATCTTTTGACACCGAAATATTCCATAAAGCTTGCATAAGTCAGTTTAAATAATTGCCATCTAACATTGAAATTTGAACGATCAAAAATGTTTGAACAAATTTGTCTAAATTCAGCTGAAGGATCTTTTAAACTATTACATTGGATACCAAATATGCAAGTAGCAACCACATCGGTGGTATAACGGGCATTTAGATCTGAAATGTCTATACAGCTGTCATTGGCCTCCAATATGCTCCTCTCATAAGCATCTTTCAATTCATCAGTTAGTTTTATAATAGTTGGGAACATAAATTTCATGTTATCCGATGTAAAAGTTGGTGTTAATTTTTGTCTCAATGGTATCCATATGCTCTCATCCACATTAAACAGATGAGCCGATAAGATATCTTTATCATTTTTATATTCCATACGATCCACAAATTTATTAAAATCATTGACTAGCACTGATTTTATTACACCTAAATCCAATATTATTGCTATAGGTTTGGTAAATAGATAAGCACCAGCAATTTTCGCTGAACCTTTATACGTATCATAGACCGCTTTGAGAAGTTCAAATAAATTCATAGATTTGACTTTAGATAAATTTCCAAATAAAAAATGAGTTTTTAATTGTTTCACACCATTCAAATTCCAATAGTCATATTTTACTTTTAAATAACTTAAGAGGGTAGACAAAATAGTAAATGAGATTATAAACCAAAAATTCATTTTTATTTTTGACCGAATTTAAGTGTTTGCTACTCAAGAAATTTATCAACACTAATTAAAAAAAAATGCTGTTCAAAAATGGTTTAATCACAATTTGACTACTTATCTTTATAACGTAGTTTAGATAAATATCTTAACGAAACTGTGATTTTATGTTATATTAGATTAAAAAACCGGTATTTGTTTGTGCTGAACATATGATATGCAACTAATTTATCTTTTAAGAGAATACTATATATTTTATGCCTATGCCGAATTTTTATATTAAACTTACACAAAAAGTATTTACGACAAATATTTAGGACATAATATTGTTTAAAAAATATTTCATGAAAAAAGTATCAACGAAACCAAATTTGACAAAAACACAATTTCGTGGAAAAAAGATATATTTTTAAGATTTTTTTTAAATGGTAAATTGAAATTACTTATACAATGACCTCATAACTTCATTAAGTTAAAGTATTTCATTTATCCGTGACGAAGTTTTTAAAGCCTCCATCAACAGCGATGAAAAATTGGACTCAAATTCGGCTCACTGAAAAAATATAGCGCTTTATTCAATTGGTATATATTTGGTCATTTTTAAATGGTAATTATCATGTCTATGCAATGTCGTCATTTTTTATACACTAAGGGAACTTCAGCTTTAAAAATATGTAGTTGTTTGGTTTGTAATACAGTTTCTGTATTTTTAATGTAAATGTCAGTCATTAGTAGAACAAATCAAATTTTTTACTAACCTTGTAGTTCATTTAAAAAAACAAACCACATCAAATGACTGTTTTATGATTTTACATTCATATTTTACAGTAGTTTTTTGTTATTTAAAAAAATAATAAAAAAAATGTTTGTTTATTTTTTACTACCATGTGGTTCATTTTTATTACAATTGTTAGTCAGTTTTTGAACATTAAAAAACAAATGGCAATGTTTCTTGAATTTACTGAAATGTAAGTCGTCCTTTCTTTAAGTGAAATTTCAGTGCAGTCGTTTTTACCTACACAGTATTTTAAGTGTATAACTGTTAATTAAAAATATGTGCGATAAAGAAACCGGTCACAAGGCAAGTCACGTGACTGGAACTTGGTGACTGTTAACTGGTTTTGTTTAATGAAAATGCCTAAACACTTTAATATGAAGTTGTCATAGCATGCACAAAAAGCAGTCGCAGAGATGACACAAAAGCACATGTCACGGAGTTGGCGCACGAATTGCTTTAACAAAATTTGATGTCGGTACTATTCATACTCTCCACCGTTTATGTCAAGTCTGGCAAAACTTTGTCAGTCGTGCTAGTAATCGTACTGTAAGTGGATTTTTGGAGAAACTCAACGTTTTGTTGAATATTTTTAAACAACTTTTCCTTAAAAAACACTATAAAATACCACAATAAACAACTCCGTTTGCAATACATAATTTTCGCATAATATCGGCACGGTGAATCAGATATATGCAAAAAAAAAAAAATTCAGATATTAAGGGCGTGTTCCCCATTGTGGCCTGTCCTCTGTCGTTTTTTTTCGTGTTGTTTCATGAATATGTCAAAACTTTCAACTGTCATCGAGTTTAATTTCCGCTATCACTATTTTAAAAAAGTTTTTCACTTTCTTGATTTTATTGGTACAATTTTTCATAACTATAAAAAGTCTTGTTATTTACTTTTAAAGAATTTTCCAACTTGGATTTTTGTAAACGGTAAGAATTTTATGCACAATTCTAATAAAGCTTATTGATTCCATAAACAAATATAATAAATGAAATTTAAATTTTCATTATATTCCCTAAAGTGGACCTCAGGGAATATAATGAGTAAAAATAAAACTAAATGGTCAAGATTTTTTTTTTTATTAATATAATATGTCGGATAAGAATAGTTGAAAACACACAATTTGAACAGTTTTGCAAAATTTTAATTTTTACAAAAATTATTGAAAATTATATTTCTTTTTCCGGCGACCTGACTGAAATTTGGCAGAGATGATTAAAACTAAAGCCATTTAAAGCTTTATAGCGACTTAAAATTCAAAATTTAGAACATTTTTAAAATTTCTTAATCAAGATTTCCAAAAAAAAAAAAATTTATAACATTTTTCTTATTTTGTGCTCTAATATTATCAAAAACAATATTTTCTTAGATCGGTTAAAGAAAATTTTTTAACGATTTTTCTAATAGCACATTTTTCTTTAAAGTAAAGCATAAAAATGCACAAATGAATAAAATTTTCTGGTAGTGTGCTAATGCTAAAAATTAAGTTTGTTAATTTTTCGCACTTTTGGCGGAAAATTTTTAGGTTAAGCATTCGAAATTTTTATCCGACTCAGACGCTGATTTTAATGAACTTTGAATATGTTGCAAAGGGGCACAAAAAAGATACACATATTTATTATTTTTTTTTTATCCCAATCTCTCGTTTAAGGGTTAATAATTAATTTGTTTTTGTAAGAAAACTAGATTTATTTGTACAAAGGGTTAAAGTACTCAATATTGCCTATATAGTGTGACCAGAGTTGCCATATTTTTTAGATTATTCTAAATATAATTGAAAAAGGCTCTTCGCGAAAATTCGCACAAAAACCAAACGATTTTCAATATCTGAAGAAGCTCTGACAGCCTCTCGATTAAATTAAATGGGCATTAATATGTATTATTTTCAGCTTAATACAGCTACAATTCCTTAGTACAACACCAAATATAATGTTACTCAAAACATATTTTTTTAATAACAAAAATACTTGAAAGTTTTTGGACGTACGAGTAATTTGTGCACCAGTGAATATGTCTTCAAAAAACTTTTCATTTGATAACAAATTTGTCTATAGTTACTTTAAATAGAACGAAATAAAATGTTAATAAAAAAACATACCATGTGGCCATTTTTGACCCCACTTAGTAATGCCTAAACATGACATTGAGTATCTAAACAAAATACGGGTCGTTTAAGTTTTTATTCTCTACAAAATATCCGAAGTTCATTAAGATCCCGGTCGGGATACCTCCATTGTTAGACAAAATCCAGCATATGTTGATTGGTCCAAAATTTAATTAAAATGGGAAAAAAAATATTTAAGCAATTCAGTGATTTGACCTCCGGTAACCGGCCACGTTATAGTCCATATATAGTATCCAAAAACTCCGTTACAAAATGTAAAATGTAGTACGCAATGTTTTTTAACTAAGACTAAAATAGAAGGCCGTTTAAAAGCAACCTTTGGCGTCAGAGGTTAAAGCATCCACTTGAATAAAGATTTTTGCCTGTTATAAAAAACACGCAAAATACTTGAAATGTAAATATTTTATTCCTAAAATTTCGTATAATCATTTCTTTTAAGATAATCAAATATAACGTATCACAATTTCTCAACTTTTAACCACACACCATTAGCTGGAACCATAATAAAACTATGTCGTGAAATTTCCATCTCTTTAGGGGTGCTCTCCGAATATGAAAATTTAAATTTAGACAAAAGTTTAATTAAACCAATACGCACTTGCATACGGCCAAAACGTGAACCAATACAATTACGAGGGCCATCGCCAAAACCCAAAAATGCTTGCGGATGACGAGAGGTCAACTCAGAAGGATGGAAACGTTCTGGTTGAAATTCTTTAGGATTATCATAAATTTCATTATCATAATGGATAGCCTTGACAGGAATATAAACCAAAGTACCATTTTCCAACATAATATCCGTATCGGGAATTTTATAGTCTTCCATGCAAATGCGTTGTAAATAAGCCAGGGCCGGATATAAACGTAAAGTTTCTAAAGAGTAGAAAACGTAAAGTTATTAAAGGAAAGCCATTAAGAGTGAAGAAATTAAAAGAACTTTACCTGATACTACTTGATCCAAGTAAGGCATTTCCTTCATAGCTTCATATGTTAACTCGTTGTTATGTTTTTCAAGGGTTACCAATATTTCTTGCCTTAGTTTTTCTTGTTTTTCAGGATTTTTGGCCAACTGATATAAACCATAACTCATATTACTGGAGGAGGTCTCAAAACCAGCCACAAAAAATACAAACAATTGAGCCGCTATTAAATTCATACTCAATAAGGGTTTACCATTTACATCTTTTTGATTTTTCAATTCAATCATGATATCTATGAAATCATTGCGTTTTATATTACGTTTCTCACGCTCCAATACCGTATCATTTACAATACGCACAAAGAACGATTCCAATGAAGCGGGTATACGTTTAATGCCCAAATAATGTAGAATTTTGGCATAAATGGTTAAACATAAACGCCATTTTATAGAAAAGTCTCTTCGGCTAAATATACGTCTACCAATTTGACGAAATTCAACATTGGAATTTTTTAAACTGTTGCATTCCAAACCAAAGACACAGGTACCAATAACATCAGTGGTATATCTAGCATTTATGTCATGCATTTCCAAACACTGATTTGAACTTCTCTCTAACTCTTCCTCTAAGGCTTTTGAGAAATATTCCGCCACTTGAACGATGGTAGGAAACATATATTTCATTTTACCCGATGTAAATGTGGGCGTTAATTTTGTTCTCAATCCACGCCACAACTCACTGCTGGCATTAAATAAATGCTGTTGCAAGATATCATTTGGATTATGAAACTCAAAACGATCGACAAATTTTGAAAAATCTTTAATCAATATTTGTTTTACTAAATCCAAATCCAAAATTACCGCTGTAGGTTTTGTAAATAGATAAAAACCCGCTAATTTACTTTTTCCTTTAAAACTGTCATATATTTCTTGTAAAATTTTACTATGATGCATTGTTGTTAATTTGGGTATATCTCCCCATATTGGATTTGTTTTCAATTGTTGCACTCCTCTTAATTCCCAATAACTAAATTTTAATTTAAAATATGCAAATACTGCAATTAATACAGTCCAAAGTACTATAAGCCAAACATTCATTTTTTCAGGTAATTTATTTTTATTTTACACGAAAAATCGTTTTGCGTTTATTATTCCGTTCGATGACTTATAAGTTACTGCACTTTTTGAGTACTACTTTTTGCATTGTAATATTAATCATTTGCGTGAGATTTTCTTATCTTTAATTATTTTATTTACAAGTGTCTGTTATATCTCAGTTTGTAAAACAACACCATTTCCTATAGTCTTTTAAAATTTGGGAAAAGAAAATCCATAAAGTCTATATCGTAATTAAATTGATATTTCGAAATATAATTTTGTAAAAATCATGTTTAAAGCCGCCTAGAAAAAATTTAAATCGGGGTTCAATAAACATAATTGTAAATACAATTAAAAGTTTAATAGCAGTCGGTCCTATTAAGGGATTTGTAGTAATAATTAAAATCTTGTGTAACTACTCTTAGCAAAATTTTTTGGAAAAGAGTACCTTTAAACCTGTTTTTTTACCACCGGCTACATGGAACCGGTTCTGGAATAGGTTCTTAGGGGTAGAAATGTAAGGTGTCACTGTCCCAGAACCAGTTCTATACTATAAAAGGTTCTAGGACCTGTTCTAAAGCAACCTGTTCTAGTTTGTACATAAAGCACCTATTGCAAATGGGACAAAGTCCACATAAAAAGAATCGCTTGTAGAACAGAAATTAGAACCTGCTACAATACAGTATAAGTTGTTTTACAACCCGATATTTGGATTTTACTATTTTACTAGGCTGAACTGATTTAATTTCAATTAAAATTTTAATCAGATCTAAAAAAAAATTATAATTAATATTGTTTATAATTTTAAACAAGTTTTTATGGGTAGTAGTTACTAGTAAAACTTTAATAAAAATGGAATTCCAGCCTAAAATTCGAAAACATCTCAAAATTGAAAAATAAATGACACAACTTAGAAAAAAAAAAACGATAAAATTAGAAAAATCGCAAAATTTAAAAGATTACATAATAAAATCGCAATAATTAAAAAAAAAATGCCAAAATTAAAAAATTCACTGAAATTAAAAAAATTGACAATTTTAAAAAAAGCCAATGTAGAAAAAACTCGCTCAAATTGACAAAAAACTCCAATATTCAAAAAACCGCTAAAACTAAAAAAAAAAAATTCAATTAAAATTGCCAAAAACTAAAAAATTAACCAAAAGTTATACAAATCCCTAAAAAGTTTTAAAATTCGACAAAATTTAACTGATTGACTAGATTCATAGATCGGGTTTTTTTGTGAAAACTAAGCATCACAGAGGCAAAGGAGCATTTATTTGGAAAATTACCTTTATCTTAAGGATTTTTCAGATTTAGCGTTTTTTTTTTTTCTGGCAAGTTCATTGAAACCAACGCACACTGGTTGCACTTGTATGAAGGAGAGCAACAAAAATAGCTAGAATTAAGATATCATCTTGAAATTTACACAGTATATTTCTGATGATATAAAAACGACATCATGATTAAATGGGCATGGTCGCTTGCTCCCACCGCCCTTTTTTTATATTTCTGTTAATAAGATATTCAATAAAACGTATGTATGTTTTTCGGCATAGGCAATTAAGCACTTTATTTTTATAAAATTAGAGATAACAAATTCATATTTCAAAAATGTTTAAAAATATAAAAAAAAAATATTTCATATGTACCTAAAAAAATTTTGTGTTTAAATTTGCTACTCTTTCAGCAATTCAATTGCAGATTTTAATAACGTACTTTTCTCTTTACATGGCAATTTTCGCTGACCTGAAATGAATGGATCTGAACTCAGCAATAACATGTTTAATAAAATCCGTGTTTGTTGCAATTCTAGAAATTTTCCGAGTGTGTTGGAGCCTATACCTTTTAATATCTTTATTTTTGGCCTCCGCAACTTCCTCTGAAAGCTCTCCAATTGAGCTTTCAGAAGCGTGCAGTAGGATCTTGTGTACTGAAGGTGGGCGATAGAACCAAGGGTATTTCTGTATAAGCCCTTTAGCAGTATTAAGAGCGAATTTTTTAAATTTATCAGTGTTTATTTTGTAGCCTGATGACATTGCTTGCAGTAATGTTGCACATCTGGTTATGAGGTCTTGATCAACGCCAGTTATTTCAGCAGCCAAACCAGGATTACTAAAAAATCGTCTTGCGGTGTAGTCGTCATTTGACGACCCACTTCCTCCTGGTTTAGGCTTGTCAACTAACAAACCCATCTCAGATCTAAACTTGCTTTGAATTCCTCTTTTTCTTTCCATAAATTTATTCGTTTCATCTTTTGACCAAATTTGCCATTTATTTAGACCTATTCTATAAGCAACGTGAATGAAATACTCGAAAAAGCGAATATATGAATGTAAGGGTGACAACCCAAACTCATAATGTTCTTTGTACACCACTTTTTCTAGACATGTTTCTATATCATTCATCTCTTTTGGTTTTGCTTTACATATGTAACATTTAGCAGATGACGTTTGACTTAAAGCGTTGCATACTTTACCATCAACCATAGTCAGTTGCAATTTGTGTTCAACATATATTTTCTGATCCGATTTAAAATACTCTGTGTATTTCAGCATATCAATTTTCTGCTTGAAATAATCTCTCTCTGCAATACAAACTTGAGATGTTTCTTTTTTAAATTGGAATCGAATTGGTCTGCAGTACCGAGTCAACGATGGTCGATGATTTTTCCATATTATTTTTGCATCTTCAGGTTTTGCGGATTTTGTCACAAGTTGAAGGGGCACGTAAGATGTTACAAATAAGCAATTGTCATGAAGAGTGTTGTTACTAAAACGTTGTTTATACTCATTATAACCAGAGCTATCATCAAACCCCCATCTAAAATTCGTGAAGCTGTATGGTCGAGCAAATTTTGTAAATCAACTTCTATCACTTACTGTGATAGATTCTGCAATTGCATAACTGTTTTTTCTTTTCTCTCAAAACCTTTTCGTAACTAGAAAACATATTACAGTAAATCTTAGAGTTTATAAAATTTCGGATGTGTAAGTACTGATGTTTTGTTAAATTTGTTTCAACTATTAGTGCAAGAACTTCAGCAACATTTAATTCTGAACAAATTTGTGATGGTTATGAATATACACCACGTAAGGCATCCGCTGCAGTCACATCGGTTTCTGCCAACCTTGCTAATCTACGTTGTTTGGTTCTCTTAGAGGAACTTGAGAAATCAGATGTAGGGCGTCCAAGTTTATTACCTTTTAATGCTTCTTCTTTAGGTGACGAAGATATGGTGTTCAGTCTTAAAGAAACGACTTCTTTGGTAGTCAGCCAGTCAGACTGATTTTTTAAAACCAGTGATTTTATGCAATTATTTTTTTCCAAATGTAAACAATTCTGTCGCATAAATATTGGACACGTTTCAATAATTCAGAAAACGCACCTTCCTCGCATTCAAAATCAATGTATTTAACAACTTCGACGAACACTTGCTGGGTTTTCACCGAATTCGAACTTTTTTAGAGCACCAAATCTCGAAAACTGACAGGCGAGAAAATATGCATTGACGGGATGTTTCTATATAAAAAAAAGTACACAATACCTTTCAATAACAACAAAAATATCACTCTGATTCATAGCTGTTAAGTAATGATTACTAACCATAATAATTAGTAATTAGATTATTTTTTTTTGAAAGGTGAAGTAGTGATTATATTACGATTATTTTCAGATTCGCATGATTACTAATTGATTACGATTACAGATAATCAAAAAATAATCAAGACTAATAAAATTACGAGAAAATAATCAAAAATAATAAAAAGTAATCTAAAAATAATTCGGCTACTTTCAAAGATTACTTTTGATTGTTTTTAATTATTTTTTTTATTTTGCAATACTGTCACAAATACATCTATATGAAATTCTACCATTATTTAATGTTAGTTGTTTTTTCATTTTTTGTTATTATTATTGTTGTTCATCGATTTGATAATCGATAACCTGTTTGCATTCTTTATAATTCTGCATTCTTTTTAATTTATTTTATATGCATTTGAAAGCGATTGCTTGTGCAAAAAAAATCGTCAAAATTAATAAAAAAAATCGTCAAAATTATAAAAAATCGTCAAAATTTACAAAAATCGTCAAAACTTAAAAAATCGTTAAAATTTAAAAAATTCGTCAAAATTTGAAAAAATTGTCAACATTATTAAAAATCCAGAATTGCCAAAATTAACTGTCGAGAATATAAACAGCAGAGTTTTAGAAACACTACAGTTTTTACGCCAAAATTGTAAACCATTAAATTTTGAAACGAAAATTAATAATGTATCGAATAATCCAGATTTTTTTGATTTCACTGATGATGGTGAGCTTATGCGTACATTTGTTTTGTTTTTTACTTTAAAGATTTGACTTTGCAGATGATGAATTTGAAGTAAGTCCTTCTCCACAAGAACAGATTAAAGTTGACTAACTATCCGCAATAAAACATCAATGGGCAAATATATTATTTACTTACACAGTACAACATTTATCAAAACATGATTTTGGCACTCAATTCTAGGAATTGCACGTGAAAGTAGCCCCAAAAATAAGAACTTCTGCATTATTCGTTTTGTCAAGTTGGCTACAGTAATAATTTAGTGGCCATACGAATTTTTTGGCTCAAGGCGGATTTTTAGCACTTTTTCTATATTTTAACACGGTTACATCTAGGTAAACCGTACGGAATATCTCTTTTGTGTCTAAGGAAAGTTGTAGATATTGAATATCCTACATTAAAAAAGAGCATCCGGTGCCTTTAAAATCGCAAAAATGCCCATTTTTGCCCATTTTTCACCTTGTTTGCTCAATAACTGGATTGCAAATCAACAAATATGCTGTTTTTTTTTCTTTATAAACTTTAGTTTGCATGAAAATAAAAATTCCGATTCATATTACAGCTATTCTTACACAGAAAATATGAGATTTTTATATGTTATCTATATGTTATCAAATAAAATTCAGAACATTTTCAATTATAATTGAACATTTTCAATTATAATTTAGAACATTTTCAATTATAATTAAAATGTTCTAAATTTTGTTTCCATGAATAGATGCAGAAATTCTTATTTTTGGGGCTACTTTCACGTGCAATTCTCAGAATTGAGTCCCAGAATCATGTGTTGTACTGTGTAAGGGATGCATTTATTTTTTTAACACGCCCTTATCGTTTTCAGTTGAACTACTGTTTTCATTTGCCGGAATGTTCCACAGTCCAAGGCGGCAATCATTGTCTGATTTTTCTTTTGAAAAATTAGTTGTAATGAAGGCCAATTGTAAATATATGTAAATTATAAAACTTTTTTTTTTGTGAATTGAAAGTATTCTAAATGTATTTGTTTTTCTTTATTATTTTTTTCTCATATTTTGCCCTCTTTGTTGATTTAGGAAGTACTAAAATTGTTATTGATTGTTTTGTTATTGAAGTGAATTTACCTATATTTTGTATACAAAAACTATCTAATTTTGTTTTATTTGTTCAGATTTTTTTTACGTTGTAAATGCAAATTTTTCAAAATAAAATGTATGTATAAAATTTAGTAAATTTAAAATTATTAAAAAATAATCTAAAATAATCAAAAATAATCCTTGAAAGTAGTCAATTATTTTTTTGATTACTTTTGATTATTTTTGATTATTATCTCGCAATCCTAATTAATCTTAATTATTTTTGGATTATTTGTAATCATAATTAATTAACAATCATTAATGGTTCAAAGGGGAATTATGTAATCAATACCATTCTTTTTAAAATGTAATCTAATTGATTACTAATCGTAATCCAAATTTAACAGCTCTGCTCTGATTAAATCAAACAACATTCGTTACATATACTAAAAACGCATTAAACACAGAGGTTGAGTTAGTATATTCAATATACAAAAAAAAGATGCAAATTCATGCACCTGAATAAAACATAATCTTAAACTGAATACATCTGATAACATTTACAAAATAATTCGGTTAGTCAGATGGAGTCTGAAACTATTTAAAACTATGTAATTTTTACGTAAATTAGCAACCCATGTAGAAAAAAGTACTTCTTCAAAGTCTGTATTTTACTAAAACAGCAACACAATTTATAAACTTATTTTTTCTTAAAAACAATGCCAATACCATTTACATTAATTTCCATTTTTAATAATTTTAGTCAGCACTTTAATAAACTTTATTTTAACAATTGAAGTTTCAATTTGTTTTCTTTGTTCTTTTAATCAACTTTTTACTTCTATGAATATTCACACTTTAGTTGTTTATATTTCAAAACTACCGTTAGAAATTATCAAAACAAATTAAGAAGAGAGAAATTGGATGACATTAGAGCCTATTTAATTTGCTAAAACGACAATATATTAAGACAATTTTTTTTTATTTTTGTCGTATGGGCGCAACCACTGTGCAACGGTTGGCCACGGTTATCAATCGGGTAACAGGACAATACTGTCGATATTGTTAATCCCATGTTCTGCGTTCATGACTGACCGTCGCCGATGTTTTGCCAACACTGTGCCGATTGTATTTTTATGCATAAATAACTATCAGTAAAAAAATTTAAAGTTTTAAATTTTTTTTTTTGGAAATGGTGTAATGTCTATTAAGGTTTACAATACGTTTGCATGATTTGCAAAAAGTATTCACTTTTGTTGACGGATATCGATTTATTGATCTTTGTAAAGTTTTATTTATTTTCATTTACACTCTCCGAAAGCTGTTAGTAAAAAAACTCTGGATACTTGTTTGCAATTCAACTAAGCAAATTAAA
The DNA here is from genome assembly GCA_021234595.1 of Delia radicum. Classification (NCBI taxonomy): domain Eukaryota; kingdom Metazoa; phylum Arthropoda; class Insecta; order Diptera; family Anthomyiidae; genus Delia; species Delia radicum. Next base: position 207,151,061 of record CM037854.1, read on the forward strand.
AAGATATATTTAAAAGTATTAATTAAACTACTTTGTTAAGCTTTTAAAAAAAAATTATAAATTTTATTTTAAATATATTTTTAAAAATTTTTAATTTTAAAGTTTGCTCATTTGACCTGAAAAGGTAAGTCGCTCTTGTGCCCCAATTAAACTTGGCAATACTAATAGCTGTCCACTCCAGTCAAATACGATTAAAATTTATTTAAAACTTTTGTACTTGAAACCTTTTTGATATAAATTTTTTTGTTTCATAGGATAGGTACATTATGAAAAAATCCATAAAACAAATAATGACCTCAATTTTGACGCTACGTAAAACTCTGAAAATCTTAAGTAGTGACTTAATACTGTGATATTTTTCCCCATCTCTTTTAATATAAATAAGAATTTGTTCACTATATATTTTTTTAATTTTACAGAATTGATAAATACATTTAATTACGAAAAAATGTTTTCAATATTTTTAATGAGTTAACATTTTGAGGGTAAATATTTCATCTAGAAAAAGGTATTAACAGCGAAACGTCAAAATATATAATACACTCAGCGAATTGTCTGCATGATATAACTGAATTTTTGCATTAGATCTATGAAGTTTCACTGGAACTCCACTCTTGAAACTATTTATTAAATCAGGATAGTTTTTCATACAATTTTATGAAAAAAAAATTTTTTTTTTGTAATTTTATTTATTAAAAATTTCACACGCTTATTGAAAAAGTTTCCTAAACAGCACTTTTTGGGACGTTCTAAAAAAAAAAAGGCAGGTGGTCCCTCCAGAATTAAAAAAGAAAGGTTTTTTCTATATTTGGTTAAGAGGGCCGGAGCCCTTGTGGCCCCCGAGGACCCAAAACCCGGTACGCTCAAAAATGGTATAACGGTGGATACCCTAACAAAAGGAAATTTACTCAGTATTCCAAAAATTTTATTATTTTTAGGATATATGATACGTAGCGACCTTTTAATCCGTTCACAAATATTGCCTGCAGCAATATTTTCAAAACGCTTACAAATACATCGAAATTATAACAAAATAATTTTTTTTTTTAATAAAATCGCAAAATGGAAAAACTTTACTCAGCGAAGCCTCTAAACTGCCTATCATATAGGAATAAACCCCTAAGCTCGGCCAAAGGCCGATTACGTAGAAAATCTTCACTCAGCGAAGCCATTAAACTGCCCATCACATAGGAGAAAACCCCCTTAGTCCGGCCAAAGGCCGATCATGCAGTAAAACTTAACTCAACGAAGCCACTAAACTGCCTATCGCATAGGAGAAACCACGTAAGCCAGACAGGAGGCCGGTCACGAAGAAAAACTTAACTAAGCGAAGCCAATAAACTATTAGGAGAAAACCTCTAAGCCTCACGTCACGCAAAAAAATTTAACGCAGCGCAGACCGGCTTTAGCGGTCTAAAGAAAAAAAGCGAATAATTGTGTACAATCACCTTGTGTACTAAATTGGGTACTATCACAACTAAAAAGCCATATTTTATACAAAAAAAAAATCACTCAAAAAAAACTGCCTCACCCTTTTTGTACCTAAAATATACTTAGCTCTATACACAGAAAAAGTTATGGGCCAAAAATATCTAATTAATCGATTGTTTGAATATCAATAGCAATTTGAACAGTTTTTTAATTGATTCAATTAAAAAATTTATTGAATTTTCTAATATATCCATACAGTGTTGACAACATGTAAACAAAATTTTTAAAAATTTGGCAAACTATTTTTTTTATTTTATTTAGATTAAATAATCAAACAAAGGTTTAATTATATCAATATATTATTTAATTTGTAAATAAAAAGAAAAAAAATCCCAAATGATTAACTTTTAATAAGTTGAATAGTTTACCGATTTCAGATACTCGCAAAATCATAGTTATTTCACTAGAGTTTGCAACACTCTTTTTGTTGAGATATTCGTGTACGCACGAAAACTTAATTTAGTTTCGTGTTTTATCTGTGGTAATAAAAGTGCACATGTGGATTTAAATAAACCTTATCGAAAAAGGACAATTAAACTATTATTTTTGTAAATAATTAAATTTTTAATAAGTATAAGTGTCATTAAACTATGATTTTAAAGTTGTGTGTGATTTTTTTAAGAAAGCAATTCAATTACAAGAAAAAGTTCAAGACAAGACAAGCAAAGCAAAAATTTTGTCTTTACTTTTATTTGTTTTCTAATAATACATTTTTATATTAAAAAGCTTTAATTTTATTATAAATAAAATGTGAATTTAATTTACAAACCTACATTTCTTTTTTTATTTAATGGGGGGCATATAACAAAAATAAAAAAAATACAAGTTTTCAATTAAAACTACCATTGTTTTCTTCTCAAGTTTCAATTAAAGTTTTTATCAATTTAGCTAAACTTTTGATTGAGGGTGTAAATAAAAACAATAACTCTTTTAATTGATATTATTATTATTTTAATTGAAAGAGTTTTAATAAACTGTCTGCAATTTTTTTTTTTAGTTAATACTATCATTTCAGTGGTAGGTGCAAAATCAATTAAAATATTAATTGATTCAATAAAATTTTTAATTGAAACCCGTTTTTAGTTTTTTCTGTGTAGTTATGTATCATAAATCATAAAATTGATATAATTTTTTAAATCTTGAGAAAATTTCATTTCATTTGAGTTTGAGTACCCACACTTATATGTTTCTACGCATACCGGTTTTTGTGCACTGAGGCCCAATTTTCTTTTTTAATTCCAGAGAGGGTCATTCATAGTTTTTTATTTGAGGAATGCCCAATAAAGTGCAGTTTTGCCAAAAATTTTAATCAAAAAAAGTTTCATAAAAATAAAGCTTTTTCATGTCGTTTAAGAAATTGTAAAGAAAACAACATTATTTGAGTGAAAATTTCCATTGAAACTCGTCCAAAAAAAATATCTTTGTGTACTCAAATAATTTGCGAAAATAAATATTGTCTGAAATGTTGCGTCACATACTTATAACAAAAGAAATTATAATATAAATTTTGAATGGTGAATTAAAAAAAGCACATATAAAATAATATGTGAGCAGGCCGTTAATTTTTTTGTGATTCTGCTTTACTCATTTATTCGATCTAGTTATTTAATTTAAGAAAAAAATTCTGCCAACGAACTAAAGTATTAAGTATAATTAGATACAAATATACTACACTTTAATGGTTAACCTTTAACCACATACCTTGTCATAAAGTTATATTAAATTATATGAAACATACATAATTTAACGTAAAATATGTGTGTGTAATTATTCATTCAAGATAAAATTTCCATGCAATTAATTGAGTTATTTAAAAGAGTATTTTGTAAGAAAATATGAGAACTTTTAATAATACCTCTATATCATGCATTGCAATACACAAGTTTATACGCTCTTTAATGTGAAATCTCCATTATCAGAAAAAATGGTCTAAGTCTGCGTGCTTTTGTAAAAAGTCAAAAAAAATTTTTTTTTTTCTTTTTTTTTTAATTAAAAATAAAATTATTGGTTTACTTTTGTACTAAAAAGCACTTATCGTATACAAATTATTTATTAATAAAAAATACTTTTTAAATATAATAAGCATTTATCTTTACCAGATATTTTTGTTATTCAAAAAAATGTGTTTGAAGTAAAATTAAATCTGGCGCTGTTGGATGTGGTTATAACTTAAAAATAATGTATGTACACTAGAGCACCCACAAAGTATATGGAATGCGCAAAAGTTTTATTTTTACCGCTACCCGCGCAGTTTCCGATACGTTGGGAATAAAAAAAAAATCCGTGCAAAAATATTTTCTTTCTAATGAAAAAAGGCCAGTCAGAATAGACTTTTATTCCTAAAATGAATTAAAATTAATTCACATCTTTTTTGTGATATGACTTTTAAACTGATTGTTTTTGACAATAGTGCTATATAAGCATTTATATACAAAATAAAATGATAAAAAAAAATTTTCCGTAGCATTTTTTACCTATCAATGACGGTTCATAATGGTATAAGCAGTGAAAGTCAAAATTTCTGTCATAATTTTTATTCAAATGGCTCCTGTTCTATTAATTTAAAAGTTTATTTCAGCTTAGATTCCACCAAATTTCTGGAAATATTTGTTATGTTACACCACAAACTCAATGAAAATTTTTGTACTCGTGATTCAACATTCCAATTGTAACACTAGAAATTTTTCCAAAAGCTTTCGATTTTTTTCAATGCAAAAAGCTGAATTGTGTTTTTTATTCATAGTTGTAAGTTACAAATTCCCATAAAATCTTTGTTAATTTTTAAAAAAAAGAAATTTTTTCTCAAACATTTTTGTTTATGATATACTTTCAAGAAAATTTTATGAATAAAATTAAATTTCCCAATGGAAAAGAATTTTTTACAAATTTTTTTACAAGTTATAAAGTCGTGAAATTTTTGCAAGCGACTACGGTCTGAAAGGATTGATAATGTTAAAGCAAGACCCGTATTTGAAGGTATTTTTTTCTGCAAATTTATCGGATTTCAATGAAGTTTTTAATACAAAAACCGGATACAACTATAACTGATTTTGTATATATATATATATATATATATGTATGCACAGCGCATAGCACCGAAATATGCGGTGTATAGAAAAAATTGTCCTCATCTTAAACGCTAGATGTATGAAAAGCGCGAAAACTTTGGGGACAGTCCCCAAAGTAAGCAAATGTCCCTAAACTATGCGGGGGAACGAATAAATGTCCCTAGACTATGCGCTGTGCATACATATATATATATACAATATATATATATATATATATATATATATATATATGTATGCACAGCGCATAGTTTAGAGACATTTATTTATTCGTTCCCCCGCATAGTTTAGGGACATTTGCTTACTTTGGGGACTGTCCCCAAAGTTTTCGCGCCTTTTCACACATCTAGCGTTTAAGATGAGGACATTTTTTTCTATACACGGCATATTCCAGCGACAATTTTGGGCATGTCCCTAAAGTATGCGCTGTGCATACATATATATATATATATATATATATATATATGTATGCACAGCGCATAGTTTAGGGACACGCCCAAAATTGTCGCCGGAATATGCGGTGTATGGAATATATATATGTATGCACAGCGCATAGTTTAGAGACATTTATTCGTTCCCCCGCATAGTTTAGGGACATTTGCTTACTTTGGAGACTGTCCCCAAAGTTTTCGCGCCTTTTCATACATCTAGCGTATTAGATGAGGACAATTTATTTTATACACCGCATAATTAAGAGACAATTTTGGGCGTGGCCCTGAAGTATGCGCTGTGCATACATATATATATGTATTAGTCAAGATATAATTTTATACTATTATATAAAAAATGATTAAATTATATCGCGCCATTACTCGGATGTAATTTAATCTGATAGTATTAAATTATAACTAAACAAATGCAAACTTACATACCCAGCTGAAAAAGCTCATATATGATCATATATTGCCATATATGGTTTCATGTATGAGCATATATGGTTCCATATATGATCATATATGAACATATATGTAATGTATAGGAGCATATATGGGTAAATACATTTAAATGAAAAGTTCATATATGGATATGTATGACACCATATATGATAATATATGATAATATATGATAATATATTGCATATATTGGTTCATATATTGGTTCATATATGCCATATATCTCCATATATGAATTCATATATTATTCCATATATGGTGAATATGTTTTAATTTTTGATCAGATATGACCATATATGAGGATGATTTTGTTTTTCATTTTTAACCCTTACTCTGCCGGTCTACGAATTCTTAACAAAAAAATATAAATTAATGTTTTATTAATTTATAAATACGATTGCAGAGAATGAGTTATTAGGAAAAACGCACCCCCTTTCCGGGGCGAGGGGTTCAAAGTTGAAATTTTGATTTGCGATTTTATACAAAAGTTCTGAAAAACAGGAAAAAATTAAAAAAAATCCAAATGTTAAACTGACTCGTAATGGGTTAATGAATGGGGATATAATACTTTTTAAAAAGACATTTAAAACACCTTTCTGATGATACCTAAATGATGCCAATCCATTCAAAACTTTTGTATGAAACCGAATAAGGTCCACCAAAAGATTTTACCATTGGCAGATTCAGCGTGGAAAAGTTTTATTAATTTTAGAAACATGCGGCTAAACTTTATTTAAGCCAAAGTTTTTGATCTCAGTATTCAAAAACTGGTTAAACCAAATGAATTAATTGGATTTATTTATTTTGTTATATATTGTATTTAAAAAATAAAATATTTTCCCACATTCCCATTTTTAGTTGTGTTTCAGAATAATTGGAAAACTAAACAGAAATATTTAAATTTTAAGATACAATTAAAAATGGTGTAGAATATTCTTATATTGAAGTATATTTTAAGTTTTTAAAAAAATTCCTGTATTCAGTATATAGTATATAGAATTATAATAGCTGTATTTTTTAAAAAACAGAATATTTTTGGAAAAAAACTAAAAAGCTTTTTTATATACGAGAATATAGGAAAAGTAATAATATATGACAATATATGAACATTCATATATGTCCATATATGAGCATATATGTCCATATACCCTCAAATTTCGGATCCGAACATATATGGATTCATATATGAACTCATATATGTGGCCATATATGACAATATATGAACTTTTTCACCTGGGTAATTATATAAGTCCATAGATACATATTAAATTATGTATGATTATACAAAGCATCATATAAATTTTTTTAATCGGGTATCTAAAAAAAAACAGGTCATTCCCACATTTTTCAGTATAATTTTATTTAATTTTTGTGTACTTTTACTCAATTATTCTTCTTAGCTTAAAGGTTTTATAGTCTAAAAAATGTTTCTGATCAACATTAGTAATTGGTGAATATTTGGGGATTGAGGTTTTTATGGGAGATTTTTAAATTTCTGATTATCTGGCAACGCTTCATATTACAAACGATGTTTCATACTGAAGCATGAAATTAGGCTGAATATAAGTATAAACATATTGGAGCGAATATAAAAAATCATTAATCATATTATAACAAAAAATTCTTCTTATTTTAAGCTAGCTTAAGATTACTTATTTATATATAACAACAAATTCTTCTCCCTGAAAAAGTCATACAATGTGAAGATGAAATATTGGAAATAAATAATTATAATTAATAAGTAAATGATCTTAAGCTCGTTTAAAATAAGAAGAATTAAATAAAAGAAGATCAAAGTAATGTTAAGTTTTCGCTTCTTTAATTTAGTTTTAATTATTTTTATTTACCCAATCCAACCATGTCTATCACTCTCATCACAAAAGATGAACTGGGATTATAAGAGTTTTGGTAGAAAATGTTAAAATTTTGTTAACAATGGTACTTCTAATTAAATAATTTACAAGTCTGCATGTTTTCCAGTAGATAAAATATTTTAAAATTTAAAGAGCTTTCGGCAAGTGGGCACCAGCACCACCACCTAGTATCGTCAAATTTAAGAGAGATAATTAAAAAAGCTTAAATGACAATTAGCTCAGTTTTTGATCATGTTTTATATCTTCAAGTTTTTGGGGTTTTCTATAAAGGTGGTGTCTATTACCCTAACCGAGCACTACCTACTATGGCTTTCGGCGCGTTGTAGCGAAAACAGACCAGTGCCTCTGGTATGAATGGAACCCACGACCCACGCACTTGACTTCAATATAAAATTTTCCGATGGAATTTTTTCAAAAATTTTTGAAAAAGTGTAAAAAAGGTAAGTGGTTTTACCTTCGGTACATACTAGGGTATTCAATCGGTTAACCGTTACTCGATTAATCGATGAAATGGTGTCGAACAATTGTTCGAGTAATTCGAAGTGGCCAATTTCGAGTAAAGAATAACTCGAACAATTTTGGTCGATTAATCGATTAACTCGAGTAATTTAAAAATATGAACTATTTTATACTTTTTTAATATTTTGTATAAAATAATGTGACTGTTATAGTGAATATTTAAATGTTAAGTGTATTTTTATATTAAGTGAGCACTGTTAAAGAAATTATATTACGAAGAACTTAATGCGAAAAACTCCGATATCGAAGAAACTTGGATATTTAAAAAAAAAAAAAAACAAGTTCTAAGACTGGTGTGTTTAAGATTATTGGTGCGGATTTGAGGGTTAAAAGTGGGAGCAAACATTATTTTTTTTTTTTTAATTTAGTTGCTTGCCATTTGATCTAAAGAAACTACATATAAATACTATATTTTCAAAAAGGAATTTTTAAATGTCATTTACTAAAAACTTTTTGTTGGTCCCTTTTATGTCGTTGTAACAAGCCAATTTTAGAAGCCCTATATGGAAATTCATAGCGGTCCTACGCAAAATTTCCACATATTAAAATTTACATATAGAAGTAATGAAGTTTTCATTAATATAATGAAAATCTTCTTAAATATTCATGAAAGTTGAAGATAGGCGTGGTAGAGAAGATTAAGCATACTTTTCTAAAAATCATAACTACATTGTAAATTATTTTATTTAATTAGACTGCGCAGTTTCTGGTAACACAACCTTCATCAGTAATCCTTTTTGACAATATTGTAATTATTTGTTATGGTTTTTATTGTTTGATTGCATCTATATGAAATGTTTATTTATTAAATGCAATCCTGACCGTGGCTTGAACCTGCGTTCTTTGACACATGCACTTCGCACTACACTTTAGACAGGCACTCTAACCACTTGATCTAAAGTCAGGTCAACTTTTGCTGTGGCTTAAAACCAATTTCAATTACACGGGGTCGATTTTACATTTAATTGTAATTGGCGAAGATAGCTAAGACAAACACCACAACAATTCACAATTGTTAGAAAATCATATGTAATCTAATTTCCATTTTTTTCCCAAATTTTGTGAGTTAGCGACAACTATATTGTTTCAAAACTTCTTTATAACTTTTTTAGAAAAATTACATATCTCAAAATCCCAAAATGATAGGACAAAATGGACTATTTTTTCGTTTAGTACTAACACACTAATATAACACAACTGTGTCAAGTCTGAGTGAAATTACAAAACGGATCACCTTACAAATATTTTTATAAAACAGTTTAATACATATTTATGAACCAGTTATATTGAAAGAAAATCAATGAAGATTTCAACATATTTATAAAGAATTTCATTGATATAATAACACTTTTGCTTTGAGTTTACTGAGACTAAACTGTCGCAATAATAAATGATCTTAGCAAATGTTTTTCTCTTTTAGATATACCTTTTACTAAAATTCTTAATTAATTTGTTAATTTTTATATATGTATATGTTATATTAGTACTAATAAAATATAAAAACTTACAAAAATGTGAGTTTTTGGAAAATAAAATTAAAGTATTAAAATTGTTCGAGTTACTCGAGTTATTCGAGCAATTTTAAAATCTTACTCGCATACTCGAGTAAATTAAAAACCTCAAAATCGAGTTACTCGATTACTCGAACAAAAGCAAACCCGAGTAAATTGAATACCCTAGTACATACACCATCATGCAGTCTTAGCAATTTCTTTGGAAATATTTCCAAAGTTGTTGATTCGCAAATGGTAAACGTTCGAAAAACTACATCCTACATCTCTTCTTAATGAACAATTTTACTGCCAGGGAATTGTCAAATCAAACTTGGATTAAAATTGCCTGTCATTTCCGCTGTCTTCTCCAAACTAATGAAGACGCATAATTATAACATAATTATGTCCATAACCCGAATAAAAATTTATACTTTTAGAGTAAATTCAATTAAATAATTGGAACTTCATGCATTCAAAGGAATGCAGGAATAATTTGAATTTTATGCAGGAATATGGGAATTTTATGCATTCAAATGAAAGCCAGAATGTGTATGTCTTATGATTAAAAATAAATGTATTGTTTTTTTTTTTTTTTTTGAAGGCAGCGCTTCAAACAAGAAAGTGGCAAACAGTTGTTTGAATTAGATTTGCTTTCATAAAAATTAGCTCATGCGGAAATTTTAAAACACTTAAAATAGCTTGTAGTTTAAATAAACTGAAAATGTAATTTAACAAAAATGATAAATCACTTAAAATCCGCTACTGACTTTTCATTTAAATCAAATGTTTCTTGTTATTTGTTTAAAAATATCGCTTAAATAATTAAAAAAATCCTTAACAGAATAACAGAATATTAAGTTAAAAATAAGATTTCAAATTATAACTACAGATCAGTAAAAATGAATGTTCGCGTCAATTATTTGAAAAAAAAAATTTTGAAAAAATGTATAAAACAAAGTTGAAAAAAATATTTATTTCAAAAATACATGCATGTTCCTTTATTTTTAACTCAACTGAAAACTTTTTGATTAAACTACACATAGTAAACTACATAATATTCTGAGTGTATATTTCATTATCTATGAATATTGTTGTATAACTAATTTCGCTTAATCTCGCTGTATATGTTTAGAATTCGTCACTAATTATAAAATTTTTTATTGATTTCATATCAGAAAAAAATGCTCACCCTAGGTTAAGTGCATATTTTAAGCAAATATTCTGAGTGTATATTTCGATATCTATAGATATTTTTATAGGAATAATTCCGTTTAATCTCGCCGTGTTTTTAAGAATTCGTCACAAATTTTAAATTTTTTTTAAAATTTTTTATTGATTTCATGTCAGAAAAAAATGGTCACTATAGTTTGTTTAAGTGCATATTTTAAGCGAATATTTTGAATTTTTTAGTGTATAAAATTCGCTACTCTGACTATAAATTACTTTAATTGAGATAACTGCATAGTCATTGCTTTACTTTCTAATTAAAAAAAGATTATGTTTTTAGTTAAACAATAAACTTTATAGCTAGTCACTTAAATGTAATCACAATTTTTCAACTCTTAACCAAACATCTTTATCAGGTACCATAATAAGGCTATAATCGGAAAATTCCATTTCCTTAGGTGTTCTCTCCGATACGGAGAATTTAAATTTAGTCAAGAGAGTTATTAAACCAATACGAACTTGCATACGGCCAAAACGTAAACCAATACAATTACGTGGACCATCACCAAAACCTAAAAATGATTGAGGATGACGAGAATGCACTTCAGATGGATGAAATCGTTCAGGTTGAAATTCTTTGGGATTTTCATAAATATCAGGATCATAGTGAATAGCCTTGACAGGAATATAGACAGTGGTTCCCTTATCTAAGACAATATCTGTATCGGGAATTTTATAATTTTCCACACATATACGTTGAAGAAAACATAAGGCTGGATACAAACGTAAAGTTTCTAAAAAGTAGAGATAAGGAATTGTTTTAAAAGAATTTGTTTTAACAAATTTATTATTGTTTTTATAAGTACCTGTTACCACTTGATCTAAATAAGACATTTCCTTCATAGCTTCATACGTAAATTCATTATTATGTTTCTTTAATGTCTCCACTATTTCTTGCCTTAGTTTATCCTGTTTTTCAGGATTTTTTGCCAATTCATATAAACCATAACTCATATTACTTGAGGAAGTTTCAAAACCTGCTCCAAAGAACACAATAGTTGCGCTGCTATTAAATCCAAACTCAGCAAAGGTTTTCCATCTTCATCTTTATGATTTTTCAACTCAATCAATAGATCTATAAAATCATTACGTTTAATATTACGTTTTTCACGCTCAAGCACCGTATCCTTAACAATACGCACAAAAAATGTTTCAATATCTTGGGGAAAACGTTTCATACCCAAACATTTTGCTAAATTACCATAAAATATAAAAATCCAACGCAATTTTATGCTTAAGTCTTTTCGACTGAAAATACGTTTACCAATCTGACGAAATTCAACATTTGGATCCTTTAAACTATTACAGTCCACACCAAATACACAGGTGCCAATAACATCTGTAGTAAATCTAGCATTTATATCGTGCATTTCAATACATTGATCTGAACTCTTTTCGAGTTCCTGCTCGAAAGCTGTGCAAAATTTTTGTGCTACTTGAACCATGGTAGGAAACATATATTTCATTTTACCCGATGTAAATGTGGGTGTCAATTTAGTTCTTAATCCTCGCCATACCTCATTATCTGCACTAAATAAATGTTGTGATAATATATCTTTTGGATCATGAAATTCAAAACGATCGCTAAATTTGGAAAAATCCTTAATTAATATATGTTTTACTAAATCTAAATCCAATATAACTCCAACTGGTTTTGTAAACATATAAAAACCCGCCAATTTGGCTTTGCCTTTAAATGTCTCGTATATTTCTTGTAAAATTTTGCTATGATGCATAGTATTGATTTTTTCCACATTACCCCATATTGGATGAGTTTTCAATTGTTTTACACCTTTTGCATCCCAATAGTTGTATTTTTGTTTAAAATAGACATATAAAGCGGTTAATATAGTCAATATTACTATAAGCCAAATATTCATTTTTTTTGTATTACTAAATCAAGTTTATATTATTAACTTTTTCGTACCGCTAATTATGTCGCTTGTTGTTATTTGCTGCAATGTTTTGAAACTACTACATATCTAAGATAGTTATTTTAACTTTTTATTGTGAGATACCATCAACAAGTAAACATTTTTTATTTTTCATTATATTCTAATCATTTGTTATTATCTTGTTGATTGATTAGTGTGTTTATAGTACACTCAAAGAAATATTTAATAATAATATGTGTAATATTATCTATATATCGTAAAATAAATTTAGTGTTGTAGAATTGACAATTATTTAAATAATTTGATCGATTTTAGCTCAAAATTTGGAAAAATATATTAAACTAGAATATTTATAATGTGAGCAAGATTATTCAAAATTTTGGTTTAAATTTTAAAACAGTTTAAAAGTAAAGAATTTAAAAGTAAAACTCTAGAATATTTGATTTTAACAAAACTGCTGTTTTTGTACTTTGACAGCCAAATGCATTCATATTTGGTTTATTTTTATTAAAGTTTTTCATATGAAATTTGTATGTGTCTTAATTCTATTAATAATTCCACAAGTAATTCTACTGCTGATTTTTATAATAGTTTTACTACTGCTATAAAAATCAGCAACATTTTTATGCTTATGAATATAAAAATGTATTTAGCTTACCAACGAATATTTGTTTAATTGTTAAAACGACCCAGCCAGAAAAATACGAACGGAAAAGCATTGGCCCAGTGCTTTCAACAGTGGTATGAGCGTTGGCAGAGCGTTTTATATCTGAAGATTTAAGTGCTTTGCCAACCCCAAAATGATAACACCGGGCAGGGCTTGGCCGTTCCTTTTTTAAAACGTTGGCAAAGCACTGGCAGTGAGCGCTTTGCCAGTACCAAAACCATAATTTTAAAACGTTGGCAAAGCATTGGTAGAACAATCAATAAAGTGCTTTTTTAATAATATAATAAGTGCTTTGCCAATCCCAAAATGATAACAACGGGCAGGGCTTGTCCGTTTCTTTTTTAAAACGTTGGCAAAGCACTGGCATTAAGCGCTTTGCCAGTACCAAAACCTAAAACGACCAATAAAGTCCTACTTAGTAATTCACTGCAGTAAAGAGTTGTATTATTTCTTATTGAATGATTTTGGTAATTTGAACAGAAATAACAATAGGCATGCTTCAGCTAAGTTAATTACAAAATAACTGAATATTATTTTTATCAAATTATTTTTGTGATAAGTTTTTTTTTTTATATATTTAAAACAATTTTTATTATAGCTATTGTTTTGTTACACTGCAACTAGTTACTTAAAACTAACGAGCAATTTAATTCTATTTTATATAAACAGCTAAAGTATTGTGATTAAGATGATTTCACAGGTCAACAGCAAAAAAAGGCTTGACTAACCACTATATAGATTTGATGCATCATGGCTGCCTAAGTACAAAATGGTAAAATTTTTCAGTTCTATGGATAATTATTTTTTTAAAAAATTTTTAAGTAAAATTGACAATATTTTGAGACATTTCTCCACTTATGTTGTCATAACTCAAAAACAACTAGTCCGATTTTGTCAAATTAAATTTACAAAAATTAAGGTTTACAATATCTTTAAAGAACGTGTACAATTTTTTTTAATCCGATCAATAGTTTCAAAGTTGTGAAACAAATTGTTAGCAAAAAAAAAAAAAATGCTAAAAAAAAAAAAAATTTGAAAAACAAAAATCTGGAAAAAATCGAAAACTGCAAAAAATATTACTTTTTATTTTTTTGTAGTAAAGCTACATATCATGCGAATTAAACTAGATATGGATCATAAAAATCGATGCATGCTTTACATTTTTATTTACAATTAATTGAAGGTATCGCATATTTACAAGCACTGTAGAAAATTGTACCTACTATATAATGAAAATGCAGAACATAAAAACTCAGGTGCATTTTACGACACACATTTTGGCAAAAACCCCTTTGGGAAAAACCTCTATGACATTTTTATGATTCTAATAATTAAAAAAAAATAAGTAATAAACAAAAGATTGTTTAATTTTTACGATTGCGGTAGGATAGTAATAAAACGCTCATAAATGTGCGTGTACGCTGAAGTGCTCTTATTTTCCGTTAGCTACCTATAACGGATGATTTTTTTTTTTTTCATAAAAGTCCTTAATGTTTTTTAGGATTCTTGGGAATAATAAAAAATTTGCAGCACACACAAACTGTATCCACACAAAGGGTTATCCCAAATTATAGTATCAGTATTTATAAGATCTCCTTGACCCTTTTTATTTCATTCAAGAAGTGTTTGCGATAACGCAAACATCATTTAATACCTACACAAAAATTAGAGTCATACAGCTTAGAAGTTAAAAACAATTTTCAAATATTAATAAAAATGAGCCAGAAAGCCAGAACATTTTTATGTAAAAACGATCCAGATTTATTTTGTTATGTGTGCGGCCAATATATCACCGGGAAAAAACGGAAGTGCTTCCTAACTTCATTGCAAAAGTCATATCAAGATTGCTATAATATCTATCCGCACAATTTGAACCAGCATTGGACACCGAGTACTATATGCATTCCATGTCGATTGAATTTATCTATGAAGTCTTCTAACGTAAAGTAAGTATAAATTAATAGATTTGGAATATTTTATAATTACAATATTTCTTAATTAAAATTTGAATTCTTCATATTCCTGATTTCAATTTTTTTTTTTCATTTTACAGACGACACTTGGAAATTTTGAAGCCTATGCTATGGAGAGAAACAGCGAACCACGCATCCGAATGTTATTTTTGTTTAAGTACAAAAAGCGGTTTTGGAAAACATATGCGATGGTCTTACCCCACGAGGTCTGCCGATGGGTTTACACTTGCAGTTCTACATTCACAAGAAATAGAATATGCTCAAGATCGGGGTGCAAGCTGTAGTCATGTGCTTTCATCTTCACCAGGACACTCAACCTCAAGTATGTCTTACCAATCAGATATGTCAGATCCAGCACTACCATCTACAGCTGAAAATGACGAGTTCATCCCACACAAACATTTCTCGCCGAGACCATGGAATCAAGATCAGCTTAATGATGTAATTAGAGACCTTGGATTGTCGAAAAGATCTTCTGAATTAATTGCGTCCCGGATGAAAGAAACAGGTCTCATAACTAAAGAAACTAAAGTTTCGTATTACCGTACTCGAGAAAAAGACTTACTTCATTATTTTGCTGAAGAGGATGACTTTGTGTACTGCACAGATATTTCTGGTTTGATGACTGCCATGGGCTTACAGAGATATGATTCAAACGAATGGCGTTTATTTATCGACTCATCAAAACGCAGCTTGAAGTGTGTCCTTTTGCATAATGGAAATAAATTTCACTCCTTGCCGATCGCACATTCAACCAAAGTAAAAACAGAATACTCTGTAATTGCATTGGTCATGAAGAAGATAAAGTATAATGAACATAAGTGGGTAATTTGTGTTGATCTTAAGATGGTAAATTTCCTCTTAGGCCAACAAAGCGGCTTTACAAAATATCCTTGTTTTATATGTTTATGGGACAGCAGAGCTAAAACAGAACATTGGAAGAGAAAACAATGGCCTTCTAGGGAAACACTAGTTCCAGGTACGCCAAATGTTATAAATGTGGCTCTAGTGCCCCGAGATCGCATCATATTACCCCCTCTTCACATTAAACTTGGTCTGATGAAACAATATGTTAAAGCACTTAACAAAGATAGTGAATGTTTACAGTATATTTCAAGGAAGTTTCCCAATCTAAGTATGGAAAAGCTGAAAGCAGGCATATTTGATGGCCCACAAATTCGCAAATTGGTGAACGATACTGAATTTGGCAGTTCAATGTCAGAAATTGAGAAGAATGCATGGGATTCGTTTGTATGGGTTATTCAAAATTTCTTAGGAAATAACAAGGGTGATGATTACGTTGCGCACGTTGAAGAGATGTTAACTCACTTCCAGAATCTTGGATGCAACATGAGCATCAAAGTACACTACCTGCACAGTCACTTAGATCGTTTTCCTGAAAATCTAGTAGACTTGAGTGAAGAACAGGGCGAACGATTCCACCAAGATATCCGGACAATGGAGGAACGATACCAGGGTCGCTGGGATGCACACATGATGGCTGATTTTTGCTGGAGTATTCAGAGTAACACTTCGTTATTCAACAATAGTAGAAAATTGACTAAAAGAAAATTTCAGAGTTTGTAGTTTATAATACATATTTATTTATTTATTTTCTTGTTTTATTTATTATAATAAATGTGAATAATAAAATATAAATTTTCTACTATTTAATTTATTTATTTATTTACATTTAAGCTCATCCAACACAAATGTCTTTCCGAAGAATAGAATCAGTATATTCTATGTAGGGTTTTGCCAAAAAATACACGAATGTTACTATGTAATGCATTTTTGATGATATGTTTATGGGACAGCAGAGCTAAAACAGAACATTGGAAGAGAAAACAATGGCCTTCTAGGGAAACACTAGTTCCAGGTACGCCAAATGTTATAAATGTGGCTCTAGTGCACCGAGATCGCATCATATTACCCCCTCTTCACATTAAACTTGGTCTGATGAAACAATATGTTAAAGCACTTAACAAAGATAGTGAATGTTTACAGTATATTTCAAGGAAGTTTCCCAATCTAAGTATGGAAAACCTGAAAGCAGGCATATTTGATGGCCCACAAATTCGCAAATTGGTGAACGATACTGAATTTGGCAGTTCAATGTCAGAAATTGAGAAGAATGCATGGGATTCGTTTGTATGGGTTATTCAAAATTTCTTAGGAAATAACCAGGGTGATGATTACGTTGCGCACGTTGAAGAGATGTTAACTCACTTCCAGAATCTTGGATGCAACATGAGCATCAAAGTACACTACCTGCACAGTCACTTAGATCGTTTTCCTGAAAATCTAGTAGACTTGAGTGAAGAACAGGGCGAACGATTCCACCAAGATATCCGGACAATGGAGGAACGATACCAGGGTCGCTGGGATGCACACATGATGGCTGATTTTTGCTGGAGTATTCAGAGTAACACTTCGTTATTCAACAATAGTAGAAAATTGACTAAAAGAAAATTTCAGAGTTTGTAGTTTATAATACATATTTATTTATTTATTTTCTTGTTTTATTTATTATAATAAATGTGAATAATAAAATATAAATTTTCTACTATTTAATTTATTTATTTATTTACATTTAAGCTCATCCAACACAAATGTCTTTCCGAAGAATAGAATTAGTATATTCTAGGTAGGGTTTTGCCAAAAAATACACGAATGTTACTATGTAATGCATTTTTGATGTGAAAATTTGTACAAAGCATGGGGAAAATGTTTTCAAAATTCAATCAATCGAAAGAAGAACATTAACTACTCAATTTTATGTATATCAGACAAAAAACTAAAATTTGGTGAAAATGAGCGAATTCACTTAATTGTGAATAAATTCGAAAAAAAATCAATCAATTTTTATGATCGATATCTCATTTTGTTCCTATTACATGTGACTTTGCGATAAAGTAATAAATCTGAACGATTTTTGCCGTTTTCGATTTTTTATGATTTTTTTAAAACAAAAAAATTTGCTATTTTCACGTAAAAAAAATATTTTTTCCCTCAATTTTTTAATATAACTCCGAAACTACTGAGCCGATTGAAACGCAATATATTAATATTAAAGGCTATGTAAATTTCAGTTTTTCTAAATTTATTTGAATAATATCGGACTAATTTTTTTTTAGTTATCATTAATTATGTGGAGAAATGTCTAAAAAAATTTATAATTTTACTTAAAAATTTTTAAAAAAAAAACCTCTCCATAGAATTTCAAAATTGAACCATATTTGTACTACTGGGACCACAATACATCAAAATTGTATAGTGGTTTTCAAAGCCACTAAAATTTTTTCAAAATTGTTGCCTGGTGTTTTTGATTAGTCTCTATAAAGGCCACGAAGATCAGAGGGTTTAGTTCTCCTTAATCGACGAGTAGGGCCATTGTTGGTAGCTAAGGATGATGCTTCTTCGTTGACATGGCATAGTAATCTTTGATTATGGGATTCAGCAATCTTGCTTATTGTGGTACGCACAGAGTCCACATGTATGTCTCTGTGAATATCTTTGTTTCTTATGTAGTATGGTGCATTAACAGCATTTTTCAAAACTTTATTCTGGAACCGCTGTATAATTTCGATTATAGTTGGTTTCGCACAACCCCAAAGCTGTGCACCGTAGGACCATATTGGTTTGAGTATTTGCTGGTACAGCATAAGTTTATTTTCGATTGATAATATTGAATTACGGCCTAGCAGCCAATGCATCTTTCGGTATTATATGTCTAGCTCTTCTTTTTTCTTTTTTACGTGAGCTTTCCATCGAAGTTTTGTATCAAGTGTCATTCCCAAGTATTTTGCAGTATTGGAGTATGGAATTATGTTATTAAATAATCGAACAGGATGGTATGTCATGCGTTGGTTTGTAAAATCAGTGTGAGTTGATTTGGAGTTGTTTAATGAAATTTTCCACTTCTTGGTCCATTCTTCAATTAGTGTTAAGGCAGACTGCAGTTTTTCCACTGATTTTTCAGCTGTCTTGTCGACAGATAACAATGCGGTGTCGTCGGCGAAGGTAGCAATCGTGCAATTGGCTGGTATAGGCATGTCATAGGTGTAAATAATGTACAAAAGAGGACCTAGCACACTACCTTGGGGTACTCCAGCTGTTATTGGTTTCAGATTAGACCGTTCATTTTCATGCTTCACATAGAAATATCTGTCAGTTAAATATGAGTGCAGAATTTTACATATTTGTGATGGAAATATTATTAATTTAAGATGTGTATATATTTTCTCTCTATATTAATGATCTGAATGAGTATCTTGGTGGTGGTTTGCAAATTGATCAGCTTAAAATCCGTCTCCTCATGTACGCAGATGACATTGTAATCTTATCAGATGATATAAATACTTTGAAAAAAATGATAACCAACTTGGAAAATTACTGTCAATTATGGAACCTTGAGGTGAACTTAAGTAAATCAGAAATATTAGTTTTTAGAAAAGGCGGTAAATTAAGTAGAAATGAAAAATGGCAGTTTCAGGGAAATTATATAAAGATAACTAATGAATACAATTACCTTGGAGTAATCCTTACACCTAAAATGAAATTCACTAAGCACGTAGAAAAAAGAAACACGCAAGCTAAAAGTGCTATTAACTCCACATGGAAACACTTTATTGCCAATAAATAAATTCAACTAAGACAAAAATGGAACCTTTTTTTAGCTGTATGCAGGTCGATCCAAACATATGCCGCTCAAGTTTGGGGGTTTTGGTTATTTCGATGCGGTTGATTTATTACAACGATACTTTATGAAAAAAATTTTAAAATTGCCTGAATTTACACCTAACTACGCACTAATGCTTGAAACGGGGGCTGTGAGGAATCATTTGTACTCCCTAGAACTACACCTACAGTATATATCTCGGGTTATGTTTCAATACCATCCTAATAGCAGGCGCGGATCCAGGGGGGGTGAGAAGAGGATATCTCCCCCCCCCCCCCCAAAATGACTTTTTTTTTTTTTTTTGAAACATGTACAAACAAACTTTGTAGATTATTTTCTAGAATTTTGGTTTAGAAAAATATCGTTGGATACATAAAACTAAATTAAAACTGTATTTTTAGCCTTTTAACACACTTATTTGCCCAAACGATTGCATGTGCATATGCCATCTACATGCGCATAGCAATAAGTCAGCATCCGGTTAGAATATGTGCTAAAAATCACATTCGATGAAACTAACTTCCGGAAAATTTTCGTACCGAGGTAGTAAATCAATTGCAAAGAAATGTACTTCAACAAAAGATTGAAAACCGTGAACGTTTACTTCCTATTATAAAATCAATTATTTTTCTTGGAAGAAATAACATACCACTCCGTGGTCATCGAGATGATGGTGCTTTGCTCTCGTCTGAAAGTTCAGACTCAGAAGGTATCTTTCGTTCGCTTCTACGGTTTTGCATAGATGCCGGTGATAAAATACTTCAAAACCATTTAAAAACAAGCCCATTGAATGCTACATATATATCCAAAACTATTCAAAACCAAATAATAGACTGCTGCAATACCTTAATTTTAGAAATAATTTTGAAAAATATTTCTGAAGTCAAATATTATTCTATAATTTTTGATGAAACAACGGACCTGTCTGGCAAAAGCCAAATTTCCTTATCTTTAAGATATTTGAATGTAAATGACAACAATGTACACGAAGAATTTATAGGATTTGTAGACGCATTTGAAGAAGCTATTAAGAATACAGCTGACGGTGATGAAATATCAATTGATGCAAAGACAATGTCAACAATAATAATAAAAGCTTTGAAAAGTTTTGGGCTTGACTTAAAAAACTGTGTCGGAATTGGTACGGATGGGTGCCCATTGATGTTAGCAGAAAAAGGAGATGTTAAAAAAATACAAGAAGTAGCATTAAACGCAAAACAAACTCCCTGCTTTTCACACAAGCTCAACAATTCGATTTCAAAAAGCAATAAAGTGCCTATTATTCAAAAAGTGACTTTACTTGTAAAAGAGACAACAAAATTTTTTAAATATCATCATCCCAAACGTAATACTTTCTTAGTTAAGTTTTTGGGAGCTAAGCTTTCTCCGTTGTGCGAGACGAGATGGGTGGACCGCCATGATTCTATATTGCAATTCACTGCAAGTGTTGAGAACATAATAGAAGCGTTAGAAAAAATATCTGAATGGAAAGATAGAGAAACATCATCAAAAGCTTTATTATTAAGAAATTCACTTAGCACTTTTGAGTTTATATGTGGCCTGTGCATTTTATGTGATATGCTTTCTATTACACATCCCCTTAGTGTTATTCTACAAAAACAAGATATAGACCTACAAAAAGGCTCAGATCTTATAACAAATTTAATTACCTGCCATGAGGATAAAAGACAAGAAGCAGAAATTGAGTTTAAAACAATTTTTGAGAAAGCAAAAGCTATTTGTGTTGATTTGGAAATTCCAATTGAAAAATCTAGATTCGAAAGAAAACATCCGATAAATGATGTCGAGGAGTATTTCAGGGTTGTCTGATACATTCCACTGATAGAATCGATTTTAGTAGATTTAAAATCAAGATTTTCGAAAGACGTCCTGAATTTATTAAATATACCGAAACTGCTACCTAAGAATATAGCCACAAGTTCAATTTCGGAAATTAAACTTTTAATCCCACAACTGGTAGAGGATTTGCTTAAATTTTATGGAACAGATCAAAAAATCCTGACATAGAAACTAGAAGCGGAACTCCTACATTGGCATTATAAATGGAAGAACTCAGAAGAGCTTCCATATAATACAATAACCGCACTAGTAAGCTGTGATGTAGATATATCCCAACTTAAGAAAAATATTTCAAATATTTGCCTCTATGCCTGTCAGCAACGCCACAGCTGAAAGGTCGTTCTCAAGCCTTCGTCGAATAAAAACATGGCTGAGTTCAACCATGACGGAGGACAGACTGAATGGTTTAGCTATGATGCATATACATAATAAAATAGAAATTGATCCAGATGCTGTACTTGCAAGATTTGCCTCAAGTGGAAACCACAAATTACTAATTTAAACTGTTTTGTTAGTTATGAATTTTTATCGAATTTACTTGAATTAATTCTTTTCTTTTTTATTGTTGAGTTTTTGTTTTTTTATTTTTTTAAATGTTATTTTTAATAAACTATTAACCCCGATTTCTTTGTATTTATTAAAAACAAATGTTTGTTTTTTTTGTTATTTCTTGCTTCGAAATCTGTTTTTAGTAAACATTTAACTTTTATGGGTTACTTATAATCGAAGATTATTTCATGTTATTAAATATTCTCATATAGTTTGAATATATTATTATTGATATGCTCCTATTTTGCAAATAATAAGAAAACTTCATTATATCTTTAGTACATAAAAAACATTATAACTGAATTCCTTTTGCATTGAATTGAATGATAAACATATCTTTTATTTAAATCTTCTAAACGTTATCGATTATATTTCTTGTAAGTAAATATTGTATTTTTTTTTTGCTTTTGGCATAGTTTTATAGTATTTATTAAAATTTTGTTTTAAATTGAAAACAATATTTAATTGATACTTGAATGAAACTGAAATTAATTAGAAAGCTACAAACTATTTTAATTGGTGCTACAATTTTTTTAATTTGACCGAATTCGATAAAATTTTTAAACTGCTATTTGCCGATCACGGAGTTTTGTCTGAAGGAATTTTTATTTTTTTTAATTTCGTGATCTACAACTAAATAAGAGTTACTATGCCACAAACTGGATTCATAGGCCCTCCTTGATCCTCATTTTTATACTGTTTTGGCTCTAAAATATAGGATTTTTCAACTTTAAGAGCTCCTAACGGGTAAGTGGAAACAGCTAGAGATTTACCACACTCCACATTGTTGTTGCCCCAACCCTTCCTTACAAATTGCCATCGGACATTATTACACAATCTTTTACCTGGACAGTTTTAGGTTCCAAAAACGTTTTGGCAAGCATATGGCTAATAACTACAGAAAATTTTTGGCACATAGAAAAATAAAAAAATTTTTGCTCAAAAAAGTTCCCGCCCCCCCCCCCCCCCCCCGAACCGAAATACTGGATCCGCGCCTGCTAATAGGCTACCATTTCAAATCACTCATATGCTAATAAGGAAGGATTTGTTTGGGTTAAAGAACTGAAAACTATTGCCAACAACATTAATACTCCGTAGTCTGTTACACAGCCTGACGAACATCATTGGTTTGCACAAAATAAGCTATTGCGAAGCAATATTAAAGAAAATCATCATAAGCAATATTTACAAAGTCAAGCAGTCTCTTCAAGATTATATAAATATCTCGATTATACCAAAGGTCAATGCTATATCCTTGATAGTTTAAACTTAGAAAATATAACGTGGATTTTTAAGGCCAGATGTGGATTAATCAAATTAAATTACAATACTTTTGGTGCAGTTGATGATGACAAAGTATGCAAACTCTGTAACTTGGGTACGATGGAGACCTTTGAACACATCTTATGTATTTGTCCTGTTCTTAAGGAATTCAGACTAGCGATTTTTGGGAAGCCCTTTTTGCAGCATATGGAAATGATGCAAATATTAAATGGTTCAAATACTACAGATTGGAAAAAACTAGTTTTATACTTAAAAAAATCTTTAGAATACAGAAACTTTTTGGTACAAGAATTTAATTAAATGCTTTGTAATAATAATGATTTTTAATTATTTGGTTAATCGACAGACATTTTTTATAAAATATTGTCGACATCTATTACCTTTTCTCTTTCTTGTTTACATTAAATATATATGAATATATGTAATTAATTTTATAAATTTAATTTATTGTAAATAAAGAAAAACTACTACTACTATTGAATTAATTTTTAGCAATAAGCCTTTGTGCCATACCTTATCAAAGGCTTGTGAGACGTCCAGAAATACTGCAGAGCAGACATGCTTTTCTTCTAATGATTTTTCAATTATATCAGTAATTCTGTGTACCTGATCTATAGTAGAGTGTTTGCTTCTAAAGCCAAATTTATGATTGGGTATTATATATTTGGACATTAGTATAGGGTTAATTCTTTTTAATAGCAATCTTTCAAATAATTTGGATAATTGTGTTAATAGTGAAATTGGTCTATACGATGTTATTTCATATGGTGATTTACCTGGTTTTGGCACCATTTTGATCTCTGCAACTTTCCAATAAATAGGAACATGTTTGTAATAAAAAACAGCATTAAATATATCACACAACTTTAAGATAAGTGATAAGTTAGCACGATTTACTACAATTTTACTAAAGAAAGAAATTTAAAAATAAATTTCTTAAGTAAAATTTTAGTACAAAAACTATACTTTGTGCTAACTATAATAGGAGACCTTAATATTGTCAACTTCAAATCAAAAATTGCAATTTAGTTTTGAATTTTTCCATTCTTGTTGTGAACAAGGGATGTGCCACTGTTTTTATTAAGTTAACGGTTGTAAATTTTGTAAATAAGTACTGGCAATGCACTTTTTGCCAATGTTGGGAAAGCGTTCTAAGTCACTACTGTGCCAGTGTTTTTTTATTTTTACGGTTGTAAATTTTGTAAATCAAGTACTGGCAAAGTACTTTTTACGAACGTTGGGAGAGCGTTGTAAATCAGTGCTTTGCCAGCACTTTATTTGTTGGATCATTGGCAAATAGTGCTCTGCCAGTGCTTGATTTTTCAGACCATTGGCAATTTCTGGCTGGGGAGTTTTTTTTTTATGAGTGTAATTAAGCAAGTACAATATTTCGCAAAGTCATTCGCCGTGCTTTATTTAATATAAATTTAAGTTTTAGACGAAATAAAATTATTTGTACACAGAAAAAATTAAAATCGACTTTCAATTAAAATATTTGTTAATTCAATTAAAAGTTTAATTGAATTCGTAGAATCAATTTGCGTAATGGACCAAATTTGAGTAAGCTTTAATTCAGATTTTAATTGAGTTCAATAATTAAGTACTCAAGTTCGATATTTAACCTTAAGCTTGAGTATATATTTATTGAATTACAACAACAAGGTTGAAGTAAAAAATTACTTAACTATTTAAATTTATTTTCATCGGGATAAACATTAATTGCATTTAGAGTAATTAAATGTGCTAAAGTCCCAAAACTTATTTAACAAATTGTGAAAAGCAATCTGATGTAGGCGTGTCCCTATCCGGATTTCATTCCTGCCTAAGGAAATCTTCAGGGGACTTTGTTATTAGAATTTCTAGAGATATTTGTTATGTTAAATCACAAACTCAATGAGAATTTCTTGTCCTCGTCTAGGAGCGAGATTTAAAATTTTTAAAATATCAAAGAAAAAACAAAAACAACAACAAAAAATTGTCACAATTGGCTTTGTCATCTTCCAAATACTACTCTGTTTTTTTGACAGACCTAGCAATGTAGTGACGTTTATTCAAGTAACTCAACAATAGAAAATCATATGTTTTCTATTAGTGTCAGTTACATTTAAATTTGCACAAGCACCTGCATATTTGTTATTTAAATTTATTTTCATCGGGATAAACATTAATTGCATTTATAGTAATTAAATGTGCTAAAGTCCCAAAACTTATTTAACAAATTGTGAAAAGCAATCTGATGTAGGCGTGTCCCTATCCGGATTTTATTCCTGCCTAAGGAAATCTTCAGGGGACATTGTTATTAGAATTTCATTTTATATTATTTTGATTTTAAAGAATTGATAAAAACATTAAATTACGAAAAAATCTTTTCAATATTTTTTACTGACTTAAGATCCCAGGAAAAAATTACACATTCCAAAAAGAAGGTGATGCCCATAATTGCTTACTTATCTCGTTGCCATATTTAGTATGTAATATAAAAAGTATATATATGGGGCGAATGCCAGTTCGCCTTGTAATTCCAAAGAAATAAAGAGGCGTCTTGTTAGTCTGTTAAGAACTGATTTTTTATTTGAATTTTACCCTGCTTATAAAGCTAACATGAGAATAACGCTTAGCCTAAAATTGAGTTACTTTCTAAAGTCACTCAAATAACTTAAAAGTAATTATATTACATTGGTTCTATATTTGTTTCTATGGCATTGCTAAACATTGGTATTAAGTTCTATAGAGTTATTGAACATTTCTACCAGGGTCACATGATTTTCAGTAACCAAAATATCAAATCATCGATTTGATATTTTGAGTGCATTTCAAAATTCCATCGATCGGATAGCGACTGCATTTTAAATATTGAGTGTATATTGAGTGTAATTCAAATTCCACCAGTCGTATGTTAAATGCATTCTTTATATTTTGTGTAGATCAAGTGTCCCCAGCTCATTTGTTTATTTCGTTCTATTTTGGTTTCTAAGTGAAACCCAAAATCTTTGACCCAATTATAGAGTAGAACGTTGAACTGTTTAAATATTTGTTCAATATACTGACCTTGAATAATACCAATGTATAGTCATATAGTACATTCATATTTTTATGCTTTACTGTTACTGTTACTTGTAGTGTGTGTGTGTGTATTGGTTTGAATGCAAACGAACACAATGAATGCATGACTAATTGTCATTTGTTTATTTCTTTCATGCATTCACTACAAGTAACTGCAATACCAAACACATTCCAACGATAGAGTCCAAAAAGCAAGTTCTATTGTAATCAATTCTTTAAATTTAAACCAGAAAGCGTGAACTCAATAACAAAGTAATTATTTACTTAAAAGAAAATAACAATGTTATTAACTTATAGGTATAATTTTGTGTATTCAAGAAGTAATCATATACCTTTTCTTAATAAAAAGACGTTTCCGGAAGTAGTTCCTCATTTTTAAAAAGGAGTTATACAATTTTAAAGAATTTATCTGATACATTTTTTCAAACAAATTTTTATTTGCAGGAAGATCCCCTCCAGAATTAAAAAAGAAATATTTTTTCAGTTCCTGGTTAATAGGGCCGGGCCCGTGGGGCCCCGATAGCCCAAAAAACGCGTAAAACACATACATCGGTGGATACAATAATAAAAGTAAATTTCCTCAGTATTTCAAAAATTATATTATTTTTAGGATATATGATACGTAGCGACCTCTACAACAGTTCACAAATTTTGCCTGCAGCGCTATTTTCGAAAACACTTACAAATACATCGAAAATTACAACATTTTAAATTTTTTTGATAAAATCGCAAAATGAAAAAACTTTACTCAGCGAAGCCTCTAAACTGCCTATCACATAGGAATAAACCCCTAAGCTCGGCCGTAGGCCGATCACGCAGAAAAACTTTACTCAGAGAATCCACTAAGCTGCCTATCACCTCGGAGAAACCCCCTAAGCCCGATCGAAGGCCGGTCACGAAGAAAAACTTAACTCAGCGAAGCCACTAAACTGCCTATCACATAGGAGAACACCCTAAGCCCGGCCGAACGTCCATCGCGTCGAAAAATTTTACTTAGCGATGCCGAGCTTTGGGCGATCTGGAGGCAAAAAAACAAATAAATTTTGTACTATCACCTCCAAGGATAATCCCTGGATAATGGCAACGATAGCAATTAAAAAGTCATATTTTTATATAAAATTAACTATTTTAACAGTTAATTTTTCAAAAATTGCAAAAAAAAAAAAAAACACTAAAAAAACTTCCTCCCCATTTTTGTATCATAAAAATAACATCATTTTTGAAATCCCACACTTATATGTTTCATACCGGTTTTTTGGGCACTGGGGACCAAATTTTCTTTTTTAATTCCAGAGAGGGTCATATTTTTTTTTTCCGGAAAGCCCCATAAAGTGCAGTTTTCTAAAAAAAAATCATCAAAAACGGTTGCATAAAAATAATAAAGTTTTTTCATGCTGTTTTAGAAATTGTAAAGAAAACTTCATTATTTGAGTCAAAATTTTCATTGAAACTCGTCCAAGAAAATTCTCTCTGTGTGTATACTCAAATAATAATTTTAAGTTGCGAAAACAAATATTATCTGAAATGTTGCGTCACATACTTATAGCAAAAGAAATTATAATATAAATTTTAAATGGTGAATTAAAAAAAGCACATATAAAATAATATGTGAGCAGGTTGTTAATGGCTAAACTTTAACCACATGTCTTATCATAAAGTTATATTAAATTATATGAAACATACATAATTTAACGTAAAATATGTGTATGTAATTATTCATTCAAGATAAATGCAATGAATTGAGTTATTTAAAAGAGTATTTTGTAAGAAAGTTTCAGAGAACGATTTGAGTGCCTTATTTCATGCTTTTGAATGCAATCACAAAAAAAGAGTACATTGTTGTCAACTCACATCATTTCAATAAAGCAACAATCGACAGAATTGAGAAAAGTGAGTGTAACGATAAACATGCATTGCATTCAGTGTTGCCAGGTATGTTGAGCATAAAATCGTCCAATTTTCCAATAAAAATCGTCAAAATCGTCATTATATTTTCAAAAATCGTCAAAAAATTGTCAAAACAAAAAATATTTGTTACAAGTGGGATAAAGTTTTAATAAAAAAAGAATAATAATGTAATTCATATTTCAAGTGCTCATGTACTATCGGTGTAATATAATACGATTTTTTACACTTTTCTGTAATTTAAACTTCGAAAATCATGATATTTTATAACGATAGCACTTAACCACTTTAACTGTTAATTGCTTCTACATAATTCTGTAAACACCACTTCAGTAGCACAATTTTTAAATCTTAAATTCTTTTACATAGTTTAGAAATTCTTTAACAATGTTATTTTCTTTAATTATTAAATTTGGACTTCCATTAACGAATTAAAGTTTCAAATTACATTACATGTGATGACATAGTTTAATACAATAAATTTTGAAATTTTTGACTATTTCATATTTTTCATTTTGGTTGGTTTTTAATATTGCTAAAAATTATTTATTATTTATATTATTATTTATTTTTATTTAAAAATTGTTTATTACTGCATGTTTTTCCATTTTCAAATATAAATTGTGAATATCTGAAGTTTCACTTTGGAAAACTTTATTTATATTATTATTAGGCCTGTTTTTTAAGCACCGGATTTATTTTTGGATTTATAAATGAGAATATTCGAACTCGATGTTTGTTTCGCAAAAACTTGGATGTTTTTTTTTTTAATTTAAAAAATATTTTATTTTTATCTCAATCTTACACTTATTAAACTTTATATAAATATTAAAAAAAGCAGGGTTGGCATTCAATAAATTTTCATAATAACGATTGGCCATCACAGTAACACTAATAGCGAAATGGAAATTTTTCCATTAAAGACATGTTTCTTCTTATGTAAACGGTTTTAGTTTTCTATTTAACCTGTTTGATTTTGAACTAGTTAAAGTCAAAATAACGCTAAAATACCGCAACGACGATTTATAACGTTATTTTGTTGATGTAACAAAATGTAATGGGTAGAATTTTGAAATAAACCCTGTAAAGGCACATGCAACTATTGGAACTAACGGCATTGGGGTGGCCGTGGCATTTTTTAATGCACTGACTGAACCACTCATTAATAATACAATTGTAGTTAATTTTTTGCACAGTAAAAAACAAATGACTATGTTAGTTGAATTTACTAATATGTAAGTCGTTGTTTTTTCAAGTGAAATTTCATTTGTTTTTAGCTACATTTGCAGTGGTCTTTACCGTTATTAAGTGTAGAAAATAAATTAAAATAAACCTAACATGAATCCATAAAATAAGTTTTTGCTAAACTTTCAATAAAAAATAGTTTCTAATTTTAACGAAATAATAAAAATCCAAAAATAGATCCGGTGATTTTTTAATAATAGCAAATAAATATGTTTTGCTGACATATTAAACGTTTGTCAAAAACTCGTCATTTTGGAAGCAAAAATCGTCAAATCGTCATTTAGTAATTTAGGTACTAAAAATAGTCAAAATGACGATAAATCGTCAAACCTTGCAACAGTGATTGCATTGCTTGTCTAGTGTTAACCTCACTTAACACTCACTTAACACTCACGAAAACAACGAATACACAACGATTGGTATGAATGGTCTCAATGCTAAATGAATAAAACGTTAACAAATTTTTTTGTGAAAGATATAACTGTATTAAGAAAATTAAAAAAATTTATACATATTTCATGTTTAATAAAACTAAAAAAAATTATTATTATTGCTACAGGTCAGCGAATACTACGCGAATGTTGTGATTGATTTCATGTTATTCATATGTCATCATTTCATTGCTTGACATGTAACGGCATTATAAAAATGAATGTTAAAAAGGCATTCACCAAAAACCATAAATGGAATAAACAGCAACAGCATAAGCTGTTGTTGTTGAATAAAAGCAATGCAAAAGCAATGAATGCATGAATTCATGAATGGACAACAAAAACGAATGGTCTTATTCTGTTCTCTGCTCTATAACATACACTGCGATACACAAGTTTGGACGCTCTTTAATGTGAGAACTTAAGTATGCACTGAGAGGATTATCTGCATAATACCAATGAATTTTTGTTTTAGATCTATGAATTGTCACTGGAACTTGTAGCATTGAAATTTTTTTTAAATGAATGCAATTTTTCATAAAACTTTATGAAACATTTCATTTTATTTATTAAAACTTTCATACGACTAATGAAAGAGTTTCATTAAAACAATAACGATATTTCATAAAGTTAAAGAAATTTTTAATTTTTATTGTGAAGAAAACTTCACTAGTTTCGTGAAAATGTTTCATTAAAACTAGTCCAAGGAATTCTCTCTGTGTGTAGAAATTTTAAAAATCTCTTTTGCACTAATAGAATTTTACTTAATAGTATTAATGAATCGATTTCAGTAAAATGGATTCATTGATTTATTGAATAATTTCATTAACAAAATGAAATTAATTAATTTTGTTCATTTTTGCATTAAATTTTTTTATGATTTTTTCATAATTTTATACAAAAAAATTCATTAAATCAAATGACCAGACATTTTTGCTATTCAAAAATGTTGATTATGTTGATTCGCAAATGGTAAACGTTCGCCAATTACAATAGATACAGTGAAACCTACCAAAACCGAACCCTCCTACATCTTGTCTTAATGAACAATTTTGGTTCAAGGGAATCATCAAATCAAACTTGGATTACAACTGTCTGTCATTTCCGCTGTCATTTCCAAACTAATGAAGACTCATAATTATAACATAATTATGTCCAAAACCCGAATAAAAATTTATACTTTTAGAGTAAATTCAATTGAATAATTGGAATTTCATGCATTCAAAGGAATGCAGGAATAATTTGAATTTTATGCAGGAATAATGGGAATTTTAAGCATTCAAATGAAAGCCAGAATGTGTATTTCTTATGATTAAAAATAAATGTATTGTTTTTTTGAAGGCAGCGCATCAAACAGGAAAGCGGCAAACAGTTGTTTGATAAGATTTTCTTATATAAAAATTTGATTCGGAAATTTTGGTACACTCAAAATAGTTTGTAGTTTAAATTAACTGAAAGTGTAATTTAACATAAATGATAAATCACTTAAAACCCGCTCTACTGACTTTTCATTTACATCAAATGTTTCTTGTCATTTGTTTCTAAAAATCCGTAACAGAACAAACGAATAGTAAGATAAAAATAAATTTTCAAATTTTAACTACAGATTTGTAATAATATATGTTCGAGTCAATTATTTGAAATTATTTAAGTTTTTTGTTATCGTTTGGTTTTTTTATTTTCTTTCTATAAAATGTATACACACAACTCTACATACACATTTTGTTTGTATGGTTGTAGTAGTTGTGGAAACTCTTTCAACTTCTTGTTATCCGAATTGAAATAATTTTGTATATAAATAAACCATTTTATTAAAAAAGAAAAACAGACATGAATTGTTGAATATTTTTTTTGAAATAAAAATATCAAATTTATAATAACTGTAACGAAAATAAATAAATGACACTATTCCGTTTTTGTGATTTAACTTGTATGAATCTTTAAATAATTGAAAATAATAAATGAAACTAATTAAATCGGTAAATGGTAAAAAATTATTTTGAACAAATGTATAAAAAAAAGTTTAAAAAAATATTTATTTCAAAAACACATGCATGTTCCTTTATTTTTAACTCAACTGAAAACATTTTTATTAAACTACACATAGTAAACTACATAATATTCTGAGTGTATATTTCATTATCTATGAATATTGTTGTAGGACTAATTTCGCTTAATCTCGCTGAATTTTTTTAGAATTCGTCACTAATTTTAAAACTTTTTATTGATTTCATATCAGAAAAAAATCGTCACCCTAGTTTAAGTGCATATTTTGAGCGAATACTTTGAGTGTATATTTCAATATCTATAGATATTTTTGTAGGAATAATTCTGTTTAATCTCGCTGTGTTTTTGAGAATTCGTCACAAATTTTAAATTTTTTTAAAATTTTTTATTGATTTCATGTCAGAAAAAAATGGTCACTATAGTTAGTGCATATTTTAAGCGAATATTTTGAATTTTTTAGTGCATGAAATTCTCTACTCTGACTGTAAATTACTTTAATTGAGATAACTGCATAATCATTACTTTACTTTGTAATTAAAAAAAGATTACCTTTTTATTTAAACAATAAACTTTATAGCTAGTCACTTAAATGCAATCACAATTTTTCAGCTCTTAACCAAACACCTTTATCAGGTACCATAACAAAGCTATAATCGGAAAATTCCATTTCCTTGGGTGTTCTCTCCGATACGGAGAATTTAAATTTAGTCAAGAGAGTTATTAAACCAATACGAACTTGCATACGGCCAAAACGTAAACCAATACAATTACGTGGACCATCACCAAAACCTAAAAATGATTGAGGATGACGAGAATGCACTTCAGATGGATGAAAACGTTCAGGTTGAAATTCTTTGGGATTTTCATAAATATCAGGATCATAGTGAATAGCCTTGACAGGAATATAGACAGTGGTTCCCTTATCTAAGACAATATCTGTATCAGGGATTTTATAATTTTCCACACATATACGTTGAAGAAAACATAAGGCTGGATACAAACGTAAAGTTTCTAAAAAGTAGAGATAAGGAATTTTTTTAAAATAATTTGTTTTAACAATTTTTTTTTTAAAGTACCTGATACCACTTGATCTAGATAAGACATTTCCTTCATAGCTTCATACGTAAATTCATTATTATGTTTCTTTAATGTCTCCACTATTTCTTGCCTTAGTTTATCCTGTTTTTCAGGATTTTTTGCCAATTCATATAAACCATAACTCATATTACTTGAGGAAGTTTCAAAACCTGCTGCAAAGAATACAAATAGTTGTGCTGCTATTAAATCCAAACTCAGCAAAGGTTTTCCATTTTCATCTTTATGATTTTTCAACTCAATCAATAGATCTATAAAATCATTACGTTTAATATTACGTTTTTCACGCTCAAGCACCGTATCCTTAACAATACGCACAAAAAATGATTCAATATCTTGGGGAAAACGTTTCATACCCAAATATTTTAGTAAATTACCATAAAATATAAAACTCAAACGCAATTTTATGTTAAAATCTTTTCGACTGAATATACGTTTACCAATCTGACGAAATTCAACATTTGGATCCTTTAAACTATTACATTCCACACCAAATACACAGGTGCCAATTACATCTGTAGTAAATCTAGCATTTATATCGTGCATTTCTATACATTGATCTGAACTCTTTTCGAGTTCCTGCTCAAAAGCTGCGCAAAATTTTTGTGCTACTTGAACCATGGTAGGAAACATATATTTCATTTTACCCGATGTAAATGTGGGTGTCAATTTAGTTCTTAATCCTCGCCATATCTCATTA
This sequence comes from Delia radicum, assembly GCA_021234595.1. Classification (NCBI taxonomy): domain Eukaryota; kingdom Metazoa; phylum Arthropoda; class Insecta; order Diptera; family Anthomyiidae; genus Delia; species Delia radicum. The sequence continues at coordinate 207,184,978 of CM037854.1, forward strand.
TCTGCACTAAATAAATGTTGTGATAAGTATATCTTTGGGATCATGAAATTCAAAACGATCGACAAATTTGGAAAAATCCTTAATTAATATTTGTTTTACTAAATCTAAATCCAATATAACTCCAACTGGTTTTGTATACATATAAAAACCCGCCAATTTAGCTTTGCCTTTAAATGTCTCGTATATTTCTAGTAAAATTTTGCTATGATGCATATTATTGAGTTTTTCCAAATTACCCCATATTGGATGAGTTTTCAATTGTTTTACACCTTTTGCATCCCAATAGTTGTATTTTTGTTTAAAATAGACATATAAAGCGGATAATATGGTTAATATTATTATAAGCCACATATTCATTTTTTTTTTAAATCAATTTTATATTATTAACTTTTTGCTACCGTTAATTATTTCGCGTGTTGTTATTTGTTGCGCTTTATTAAAACTACTGTATATGTAAGACAGTTATACTAACTTTTTATTGTGAGATACTATCTACATGTAAAAATTTTCTATTCTTTATTACATTTATAATCATTCGTTATTATCTTGTTGGTTAATTAGTATGTTAACAGTACACTCAAAAAATATTTAACATTAATATGTATAATATTGTCCATATCTCGTAAAATAAGCTTAGTGATGTAAAATGAGTCAATATTTTAATTATTTGATCGATTTTGACTCAAAATTTGAAAAAAATATATATTAAACTAGAATATTTATGATGTGAGCAAGATTATTCAAACTTTTGGTTTTAATTTTTTAAAATTTAAAAGAAAAACACTAGAATATTTGATTTTAACAAAACTGCTGTTTTTGTACTTTAACATCCAAATGCATTCAGTATTTGGTTGTTTTTTATTACAGTTTTATAAATGAAATTTGCATGTGTCTAATAATTCTACTAATAATTCTACTAATAATTCTAATAATAAAAATGTTATAAAAATCAGCAAAATTGTTATGCATATGAACATAAAAATGTATTTTGCTTACCAATCAATATTTGTTTAAGGTTTTGAACGATTTTTTTTTATGAGTGTAATTAAACTAGTGCAATATTTCGCAAAGTCATTCACAGTGCTTTATTTAACCTCTTCAAGATATAAAAATGTAAGTTATAGACAAAATAAAAGTGTTTGTACACAGAAAAAATTAAAATCGACTTTCAATTAAAGTATTTGTTAATTCAATTAAATGTTTAATTGAATTCGTAGAATTAATTTGCTTAGAGGACCGAATTTGAGTAAGTTTCAATTCAGATTTTAATCATATATATTAAAAATTTAATTTAATATGTTTGAGATAGGCGTGGTAGAGAATATTAAGCATACTTTTCTAAAAATCATAACTACATTGTAAATTTTTTATTGAATTAGACTGCGCAGTTTCTGGTAACACAACCTTCATCAGTAATCCTTTTTGACAATACTGTAATTATTTGTTATGGTTTTTATTGTTTGATTGCATCTATATGAAATGTTTATTTATTAAATGCAATCCTGACCGTGGCTTGAACCTGCGTTCTTTGACACATGCACTTCGCACTACACTTTAGACAGGCACTCTAACCACTTGATCTAAAGTCAGGTCAATTTTTGCTGTGCCTTAAAACCAGTTTCAATTACAAAATATGTGCATATTAATTATAGTATTAATTGCACACTGTCTAAGAAGACGATGAATAAAATTCAAAAATCCCCAATTAATTTAATATTGTTTTTAATTTAATATAAAAATGTTTATTATATACTATTAAAGCTTTAATAGAAATTTCAAGAAAATCGCCATAAATCACTACATGTGAAAAAAAATTGCCAAAATTTTGAAAAATCACCAAAATTAAAAACAAATCGCTAAAAATTAAAAAAAAAATGTATGATACTGAAAAAATTCGCCGACATTTAAAAAATTACAAAAATTAAAATGCTAACATTGAAAAAATCAATAAACCAAAGACTTGGAGAAAAATCGTCAAAATCGCTCACACTTTAAAACAAAATTGCCTCAATTTTAGCTATTTTTACAATTTTGTCGTGTTTTTGTTATAATGTTGTTTTTTTTTTTTTTAATTTTGGAGTTTAGTTTAATTTTAGTTGATATTTTAGCAGCTTATTTCCATTTTGATGATTATTTTTAATGGTAGCGATTTTTACGAATTTACTTAACTTTAGTTTTTTTTTTTTTGCGTTTTATTATATATATTAGCAATTTTTTCAATTCAATCGAAGTAATCTTTCAAATTTACCGATTTTTTTTTAATTTTTTTTAAATTCTAACTTTTTATTTAATTTGTTGTAAATATGGTTTACAAAATCTGGAAATTATGTGTGCACAAAATTAATCATGTGCGAGCAAGATGCAATTTGAAGTAAGCATTTAATAGATATAAGTAAACTTTTAATTGAAAGTGATTTTGACATCAAATAAAAGCCTAATTGAAATTTCATTGATATATATAACTTATATATAACTTATATATATTATAAGTTATATACTTATATATAATAAGTTTGATATAATTTTTATTAAAAACAAAAATTATGTTTTTTAATTTTCATTGCTCAATTAAAGGTCGAAAGAACATAATTTTTATTTTTAATAAAAATTATATCAAACTTGTATAAAAGACAAAGTATGGTCTTGTTTACTACTTCCCGGTGGGGTGCAATAACGCCTTACAAAATACGGCCTTTAAGGCTTTATTTCACTTCCAATTGAGAAATAAGGCCTTTATTGCGAAAAGGGCTTTATTGCACTTTGAAAGTGACATAAGGTCTTTATTGAAATTTAGCCAATGGTGCAATAAAGCCTTTATTTTGTATTTTTTGATTCTTTTGTTACACTGTTCAGTTTTTCTGCGTGGCGGCCTGCGGCCGATCTTAGAGGTTTTCTCCTCCATAGGACGCGGCAGGTGGCTTCGCTGAATACAGTTTTCCTGCGCGCCTCTCATTATCTTCCCTAGTGTGACGCGCGCAGGGAAACTTTATTCAGCGAAGCCACCTGCCGCGTCCCATGGAGGAGAAACCCCCTAAGAGCGGCCACAGGCCGCCACGCAGAACAACTTTATAAAGCAAAGATTTTCAATATTGTTGCAATTAAATTTTTTGTTGAGTTATTAATGTTCTATTAATTTTTGCTTATCATCATATTTGCAAAAATGTGTAATGATTAAAGTGATTTTTTTCATTTTGGTGGGATTTATTTCGTTTCCAGAAGTGGGATTAATTATTAATGTTCTATTAACTTTTGTTAATATGAAATTTTTTTATAATTGTTCAATAAAATATAAGAAGAATAAGTATAAGAAATGTTATTGCTTCATTTAAAAAAAATTTAAGTGAAATAAGACCTTTACGGCTTTATTTCACTTTCAAAGTGCAGTAAAACCTTTTTGGAAATAAAGGCCTTATTTCACTTTCCATTGAGAAATAAAGCCTTTAAGGCCGTATTTCGTAAGGCGTTATTGCATCCCATCTACTTCCCCTTTACATTTTGTTTTTAAAAAATAAATGTACAAATCAAAAGGAAAATAAACAAAATCGTGTATTGAATATTAACCAAAGGTAGACATACACACAAAAAACAAGTTTTCAATTTATTTTTTGATCAATTTTGATAATCCTTTACTTCGAGCTCATATATATATTAGTTCTCATGTAGTGAGTAATCTAGTTTATATGAATGTTTGATGTTTGGCATGGGCTTGTTACCTCTTTCAAAACGTGTTGTGATGATGGGAACCTAGAAAATTCCCAAAATAGATCTATCAACACATTCCTGAAAGCGTCAAATAATAAACTTGAAAACAAAAACTCTATAGATTATTTATTAGGACTATATCCTAATAAAGAAATATAGAGTATAGCCCCGAACTTGTATAATTTTCATTTTCATTATGTATATATAATATTTAACTAATAAACGAAACAAAAATTTAAATACCAATATTGCCTACGTAGTGTGTTCGGGGTGAAATTTATTTAATATAATTAAATGTGCTCTTCGGAAAAAGTCTCATAAAAGCCAAACAATTACGAATGTCGGAAAAACTCCATCGATTAAATTTGATAGGCATTAGTTAATACACATATTTTTTAGCTTAATCCTGCTACACACAGAGAAAAATTTTGTCATTTGCGAACTGAAATTCGGTTACTACGACTAAAATTCGGCTACTACGAAAAAAAAAACGGTTTTTTTGTTAGGAAATTGTTCATATTAATTAATGGATTCCTTTCCTTGGAAAGGGGTTATTAGAGAGGTGAAAGGTGGGGAAATATGAAGGGCTTCAAACATGGCAACACTGTAATTGAGCGAGATGATATGTCTTACAACAGTTGTTGATCGCCAACTGATGGAGAGTTGTCGAACTTATTAATTAAGCTTTTTAATTCATAGCCCTGATTCATTATTTTACTTCGGTGATGTTAAGTGCTATGGGAACACCAAAGGAGGGCGCTGTGATACATATGAGGTATAGGAAACTCATATGTATTATTTTTCTTAATTTTTGTTGTCGGCACCGGGAATCGAACCCGGAATCATCTGTGTAACAGTCCAACGCGCTAGCCTTTACACCACAACGCCCACACAACAAAATATTGATTTTCACAAAAAAGTTTTGTTTAATACAATTGAATGTTTGTTGCAACACCTAAAATATTCAGAAACCAAATTTCAATATGGTTGTACTAACCGAATTTCTTGGCTGATAGCACCAAAATACACTTTTCAATTCGGTTGGCACTTTATTTCTCTGTGTATATAATTCTGAAACGCCAGTTTTAATATCACTTAAAACACATTGTTTTAAATAACAGAAACACTTGAAAGTTATCGGACATATTTCGTATACCACACTTAGAATACTATGTAGGTAAAGACCACTGCAAATGTAGTTGACAACAGATGAAATTTCACTTAAAGAAAATAACGACTCATATTATCACAACTAACATTGTGATTTGTTTTTTAATGTTCAAAAAATTACTAACAATTGTAGTACAAATGAACCACATGGTAGTAAAAAATAAACAAACAATTATTTATTTTTTTTTTTTTTCTTAAATAACATAAAACAACTGTAAAAAATTGATGTAAAATGATAAAACAGTCAATTGATGTGGTTTGTTTTTTTTTTAAATGAACTACAAGGTTAGTAAAAAATGTAATTTGTTCTACAAATGACTGACATTTACATGCAAAATAAAGAAACTGTATAACAACCCAAACAACTACATATTTTTAAAGCAGAAGTTCCCTGAGTGCAGTTAAAGCGTCTTTAAAAGCTCTTTCATTTGGTACTCCACTTGTCTAAAATTCCTACGAAACAATTCGAAATAAGCCAAATAACGAAAAATTTTGTAATTGTTGACCAAACTTTTAACCCCTAAACATGGGATTGGACCGCTAAAAAAATTATGTGTCCCTTAATTTTTTTTTTTTATCACATTACAAATTTTATTAGGGATCAGAGAGAACCCATTGGGAGACTTCCCTTGTAAGTTATAAATTGAATATTTCTTTTTAAAATGATTAACTAAAACTAAATGTTAACCCTTTATTTATATATTTTGCAAAGCGTTGCATGTAATGTCAAAATTATATATTTTCTAATAATTTTTATACAAAAGTTTTAACAAAAAAAAAAAAAAAATAATAATTTATATTCTATGGTTGCCAACACCAACACTCTTTAGTTATGTGTCGTACGGAAGTCGGTGTATGAATATAAAAAAAGCAATTATCAGGTGTCAAATTTCCAACAATCAAAAACAACAACTATAGTTTTATTGCGAAAAATATATAGACAGACAGCAAAGTACTTTAACCCTTAAACAGTGTATTCAATACAACTTCAGTTTGTAAAACTTTGTGAAGATTCATTGTATTGATATACACAAACGGAGTTCAAAATAACAACAAAAAAAAAAAAAAGACTTCAAAATGTGTTAAACTATACTTTTTAGCGTAAGTGTTTGTTATAGTTAGCAAAAGTGATGGCGGAAATTACAACAATGTTGAGAAAATATAAAATAAAGCAGCAACAAAAAATGATTTGTTGTAAAAATGCATTGGCACGCAACTAAAAATTGCTTTGGGGTTTATAGTTTAAACGAATAAGACAGAAGCAAAGGTAATGCTAAAGGGGCCTTAATTAAGACAAAAATTAGTCTTCGCATGAATCAAGTTTTAGTAAAGTGAGAAATACAGTAAAATGTTACTTTGTTTCTAAGTAAAATATCACAATTTACGGTTTTCAGAATCTAAAAATTTTAATACCTATTTTTACAATTGAAGGGCTTATTGTAAAAACTTGATAAGCCACATACTAATTTTTACTGGTTTTTGCCCTCAAAGTTTTGATTTAATGCATAAAGTATGACTTTTGTAGGACTTTTATTCTCTAGATACTTGTATTAAGTGTACAAGCAAGGCTTTTATCAAATAATCATCAATAGGTGACTAGGAAACAGATAAAACCAGCAATGAAATAAATGTGGCTTATCAAGTTTTTACAATAAGCTCTTCAATTGTAAAGCTAATTTTATCAAAATTAAACTATAAATAACACCATAACACACCAGAACATACACAGAACTTTCGTAACACATAATTTCTTTATAATTTCGGCATGCTGAACACGAATTTTGCCAAAATTTTGAAATCACATGGCACATTTTTGAGATACTTTGAATTTTCATTGAACGCCTTTGTTTTTAATAGGGTATTTACACAGAAAAGTTAATGTGTCAAAAATTTTGCTCTAATCAAGCACTAAGCAAGTCGACTAAATGAGCAAATTGAGTAACAGAAAACCAAGTTTACAAAATATTTTGGCATTTGTGTGCAGTGCACGGTTTGGTAACGAAAAAGTGTTCAAGTTAAAATTTCGTAAATTTAAAAAAAAAAAAAAAAATAAGACTTACAAAAATGAACCCTTGTCTTTTAAAATAATCTTGTATTTTATATACAATTATCAAAGGATGCCTCTTAAGGGCATCTTAGCTTGAAAGTGTATGGACGGATAGTTATTAAATTTGCCATAAATATTACATTTACACTCTGGCAACTTGTGCTATTAAGTCTTATAGTTGTTTGAGTAGTAACACAGTGTATTTATTTTTAAGTGAAAATATACACTCAAAGAAATAAGTTAGCAGAAAAGGCAGTTAAACGTCTTGTAAATGAGGTGTACTACTTTTCAGTGAATTTTTTGCTAAAATTATGTTTTCAGCTTAACTTTTACTTATACTTATTAATCTTTTACTTATTTATTATTTTAACTTATTCAGCATTATTTATACTTTTTCAGCACTTAACTATTTTGAACTAATGTTTTATTATTAGTTTACTAATGTTTTACTAATTTATTTTGCTAAAAAAAAATTGTGCTTAAATTAATGGTATGGACGACAACCAGATTGAAAGATATACGCAGAATGAATTAGATGTCGTGGCATGTCAAGATGTAGTAGTGACGAGGAAAATTATACTAAACACTACAACTCTTGTAAGACGTATAAAAAAAATAACCATGGAAGATTTTTGTATCTGTTTTTCATACATAAAACAAAATTGCGGTTTCAAACAACTTAAATGTTGTGTTGCCACCGGCTGGTGAAAGTAATTATCCATTAGTTCAATAAAAGAAAAAATAAAATATTTAAACTTAATTAAGATTAAATATGTATTTCCAAATTAAATGTTTATAGAGATTAATAATGCAGTGTGCTAAAATTGTAAACAATTATACAGACAGATAGACCAACTAAAGCGAAAGACAAAGACACACATTTTAGTTAGATTTTTATGGGTCCTTTTTCTAATTGCGAAAAAAGGGTTGTATATGTCATATTTTGTTACTTTTTCGTTTCGTTTCTATAATTGCATGCGGCATTTGCATTCCTTTAAAAGATATCATCATTTATACAACCATTGATGTAAGTAGTTGGAAGATAATTTTGTTTTTATTGTATATAATTATGTTTATTCTTTTTAGATATTACATTAATTCATGTCATCAATGTGGGAGTATGAACATTTTTATATATTGTAACGTATTGTAAATTATTTTTAAAAGAATCACAGAAATATGCTTTATGATTTTCAGCAAATAAATTACCTAAAGTATAATTTTTGTACAATTTTATTGAGTTTTTTCAATCTACTAATCTTCAGCCAAAAAATTTTTTTTACCACGGGTTTTTAATTTTGAATTCACTAAGTGTCAGCAAAACTTTTGCTGAATCTACTAATTCTTTTGCCAAAAGTCAGTACTCTGATTTTCAGCAAAAGATTTGGCTGACATTAGCAATTTTTTTGGAAGCACCCTCCTAACGAAAATTTGGCTGACTCAGCAAAATGTTTTGCTGTCTTTACTAACTTTTTTTTTGAGTGTATTTTTATCGGTTATCTAAACAATGTTTAAAAATATATATTTATTAGTATTTTAGGTAGTTTTTAACGTAATAATATTGTGAGTGTATATACTAAATTTGAGGCCCTATGCTCCTTATAGGAACGACGGGAATATATATATATATACTCCATTTAACAAACATTTTCAAAAAATTTACGCGAATTCATTATAAGTTTTTTGATGTTGGCATCAACTTGCTATACCACAAACTGTTTAAAATTACTCCATATTTTAAATACTTTTCTCAAAATTCAATTCCATTAAACGAATCAAAATCAAAATGCAAAAAACTGCAAAAGTTATAAAATCGGAAAATTTTGCTCTCACTTTTAAACCACAATACAACTTTTCACCAAGCGGCGATATGGAAACTACTTTTTTAGTTAATGTGTTACCTTACAATATAAAAGCCGACTTGGAAGTTGAAATATTTTAAATCAAACATTTTTTTGTTGCTTTTGTTTTGCACACTCAAGATCATTAATTTCGCTGTCTAAAATACCTATAATACTTTTGACAAAATGTTTCTAAACTGTATGCCATCTAACGTTTTTTTTTTCAACTAGTGCTTATTTCGTGAATGGTAACACTTAGCTCATGTCTGATTTGACAGATAATTAGTTTTATCCTTCCGCTGAACGAATATGGTTGTGTATACGCTTGAACAACGCTGGGAAATATTGCGACATTACTTTGAAAATCATGGTAATGTTGCAGAATGTGTGCGAAAATTCAAATCAGCCGCAGAGCTGATGTCGTTTGGCCACCTCGGAGCTGCGATTTGACACCGTTGGACTGTTATTTGTGTGGTGCCGTCAAAGATAAGTGTTACGCCAACAAGCCAGAGACAATTGACGCTTTAAAGGACAATATTCGTGAAGCCATTGGTGAATTACAGCAGCACACAATCGATAATTCGATAATGTGCTTAAAAATTGGACCGATCGTGTAGGATACTGCATGGCCAGCCGAGGCAGCCATTTGAATGAAATTATTTTCCATTATTAACCGGAAGGATTGTACTTTCAAATAAAAAAAGAAATTTGAGAAAATATTCAGTAGTTTTTTTTAGCATTTTCAAAAAAAAAAAGTTATTTGGCGGACCCTTTACAATTAAGGTGATCACAAAATTATGATATTTTAGATTGTCATACTTTCACAAACCATTTTTAAGTTTTTTTTGTTAATCTTTAAAATTTAGGCCCGAAATATTCCGTTCCGTGTGTGTGTATGAGTTTAACTATTTTGCGCGGATATCCTTTTCAGCCAAGAACTATGGTGCATGTTTATTTTTATTAACACAAACTGAGTTTGAAATTTCTGTGTATTAGTCGCAATTAAAGGTATCCTTTGGTTTTATGCTGGGAATTTTTAAATATGTTGTATAGTTTTAGGAGTACTACGAAAGAATTGTCTATAGGGAGTCTCAGTTTAGACAGGTGTGTGCATTTTTTTTTTTCTTCTAAATTTTTCACCCACTAGTAGGTTGTATTTTCATATATACTTCTAACGGAATATATTTGATATATTGACGCAATTATTATATTATTATTTGATTATTTTTTATACTTTCCTAACTCTACGCGTGCCAACCACACACTGGTACCAATATTGGAAATTTATTATATTTGCTATGTGCTGGGTTGCAAATTTCTTTATTAATTTTCGAATATTTCTATTTCAATTCTTGTTTTTTTTTAGTAATCATACCCACAAGGGAGGTCTTCTAGTAAACAGAAACGAATTGAATGAAATTTGGTTATCGAAAAAGGGCAAAAAATTAAGGAAATATATAAAGCATAATCTCTCATTAAGAAATAAAAAAAAAAATACTTTTTTATATATATTTTTTGTATCAGTTATTGTTACAAAGTTCCTAATGATTATTTTAGGGATGTATGTATCTACATGTGTAAAACTAAAACTTCATTAAAAATCTGTCCATGACCCTAGGGTAACTTTCCTAGATAGCTCTATATTCATTGGTTTTTAATAATATTCATTAATTTTTTTCTAATTTATTCTTTGGTTGTATTTTAACATCATAATGTCTATAATTTTATGACGAAAAACAGGGCCAAATAAAATTTGTTGTAAAATTCATACATGCAAAATTGTAATTTTAGCTAATCTTTTATAGATTTTTTTTAATAGTTTTTTTTTTAATGTTTTTAAAAAGTTTGATATGAAAACAGATGTTAGCATGTGCAATAAGTACTTCATTAATGAAAGAAAATAATTTTTATATATTAATTTGTGTTAGATTGTGTATAAATATAAAGTCCTTGTTAGTATTGAATATGAATAAATTATATATATTTTACTAGCTTAAAAACACGATCTTTCCTTACCAGCCATTTTAGATACCAGAATGTATTTAAAATTCTTTTTCTAAGGAATTTCCTTTTTTTTGTGAATTTGTTTAACTTTTGTTGAGGATACTTAAATTTTAAGTATCATATTACTACCTCAAAGTCTTTACGTAATACATTTAAGTTTGTAAATGTCCTACGTAAAGAAAGTTTTAAATGTCCTTCGTAAAAAAAAAGCACTGTTTGTGAATTTTTTGTGACGAAACAGTCAAAATATCTTTATTAAAACTAATAGGACATTAAAGCATGACATTTGAAGAATGTTGTGTAAAATTTTCACGAAGAAATATTAAAAAACACGGCAATGGCAGCTATTATTTGGACGTGTCTCAAAAAAAAGTAGAATTGCGGTGCCCCTCATAACTTGGTACTGAGTCATCTGGAATCACAAAATCAAAGTTCATTCGTTAGATAATAGTTTTCCCCAGGTAACGCTCGGGTGGTTTTTCGAAATTTTAATTTTTCACTTTTTTGAAACACTTTAAAGGGAAAACGCAATTTTTAGTGAAATAAATCGGCTAATTTGTTATTGTAAAATAAAAATTATTAACAAATTTGAAAAAACTCTTCAGCGTTACCTCGTAAATTATGTACAGAAATAGTATTTAACATTTCGAAAGGATCGGTGCAGTAGTTTTGAAGTTATGAGGGGCACCGACTTTGAAAACAAGAGTTGTGGGAAAAACGCTTTAAAGTTTTGAACACTAAAAAATCTGGTATTAAACGTTTATAAGCAAATTTTATGGGCTTACCAGACACTGAATCATCAATGCCAGATGTTGCTATCATCCATGATATCTGAAGCAAGTTTTTGCTCTTGTCCACGACGAATCCTGCCTTCTTTAGTTTGTCTCTCAGCTTCCTGCTCTGCTTTGCTTATAAGTTTGGAGTCAGTTTTTCTAGGTCGATATACTCTCGAACCAGCTGATTTTTTATCAGATCTTATAATTTTTTTAGGCATCTTAGTAATAATTTAACACAAAACTTAATGAAAACGGAGCTAAAATGATACGAAAATAAGAACGCACATGTACGTCTGCTCGATAGAATATTTACTGCTACACTAAATTTTATACTCTACACTGACATACTTCACATAGAAATACTCGTAACTTCGCCAATCGACTACATTTGGAATACTATCTAGGTAAAGGCTACTGCATATGTAGTTAAAAACAAATGCAATTTCACTTAAAGAAAAGACGACTTACATTTTAGTAAATTCAACTAACATTGTCATTAGTTTTTTAAAGTTAAAAAAATGAACCACAATTGCAGTAAAAATGAACCACATATGTAGTAAAAAATAGACAAACATTTATTTTTGTAAATAACAAAAAACAACTGTAAAAAATGGATGTTAAATCATAAAACAGTCAATTGATGTGGTTTGTTTTTTTTTTAATGAACTACAAGTTTAGTAAAAAATTTAATTTGTTATGACTGACATTTATATAAAAAATAAAGAAACTGTATTACAACCCAAACAACTACATATTTTTAAAGCAGAAATTCCCTGAGTGTAGCCAACTATAAATAAAATTTTGAATGCCAGATACAAAAAACATACATTTTGAAAAAAATGTACTCCAATTCCTTATAAGTTTGTGATCAGCTTGCTACAAAACCCTATGGGGAATGAGGAATCAATTGACTTAAAAGTGACTGATTAAAGAAGGACTTATCACAGGAATGGTATAATTTAATACTGAAGTGGGTTAAGCAGTGTCAATTGTCCTAAAATTACCAATCCAGTGATTGGTAAATGGAGGACATAACACTTAACCAGAATGCTTATTAACAAGAAAAAGCCAGTTGGCCAGAATTTTACCCATTGGAAGCTGTTTAGTGTTCGTTTCTTTTTTTAAACTAATAATTATTAATTTTGTTTTTTTTTGTCGATATTTATGTTTTTTTTTTTTTGGGTTTATTAAAAAATTATCGGCATGCGAAAATTTACCTAAAAGAACCTGGACTACTCGAAAAAGACTTATCCCAGGACTAGTATTATTTACAATTGATGTGAGTTATGTAGTGTAAATTGATCTAAAAAGACTAGTTCCGTGACTGGTAGAAGTAGGACATATCACCTAACTGGTATACATATTGAGTAGAAAAATGAGTTAGAAATTTATTGTTTCATATTCTACAATTTTTTACATTAAAAATTATTAAATTGTGCGACATGTCATGTGGTTAGTCCGTTTTGGTTAGTCCTCCGACATGCCCTTTTTGCGAGAATCTTGTGGTATGCCCATCTTTGGTCAGTCCTGTGGCATGCCACTATGTGGTTTAAAGCAGGACAAATGACCCCCTCATATGACAAGCCCATGTCAAAGTTGCCATTTGTTCACATGGGGTAGGGTTTAGCAGAGGACCGGTCTCTGGCACGAAGGGACCGATCCTGTGGCACACGTAGGACCGGTCCCATTCCCCATACACTCAAAAAAAAAAAGTTTGTAAAGTCAGCAAAAAATTTTGCTGAGTCAGCAAAATTTTAGGCAGGAGGATGCTTGCAAAAAAGTTGCTAATGTCAGCAAAATCTTTTGCTGAAAATCAGCGAGCTGATTTTTAGCAACTAAATTTGTAGATTCAGCAAAAGTTTTGCTAACACATAGTAGATTAGAAATACAAAAGCCTTGCTAAAAGTTAATAAATTTTTTGCTAAATTTTAGTAGACTGAAAAAAACGCAAAAAATTTGTAGAAAAATTGTAATTTAGTTAATTTATTTGCTGAAAATCATAAACACAGTTTTGTGATTCTTTTAAAAATAATTTACTATAATAACGAAATATAAAAATTTTCATTTTCCCACATTGACGACATGAATTAATTTAATATCTGAAAATATATAGAAATAAATATATATAACATAACAAAAATTTTCACTCAATTACTTACATCAATGGTTGTCTAAATGATGCTATCGTTTAAAGGACGCTTCTGTCGAGGATAATTATAGAAACGAAACGAAAAAATAAACAAAAACAAACCAAACGAAAAAAACAACCCTTTTTTTGCAATAAGAAAAAGGAGCCATATAAACTTACCTAAGATGTGTGTCTTTGTCTTTCGCTTTACTATGTCTACATGTCTGTATATGTTTGTTTGTTTGCAATTTGACCACACATATAAACATTTAGTTTAAATAAATAAATATTTTATTTTGTCTCTTATTTAATTAATAGACAATTATTTTCACAAGCCGGTGACAACGCAAAATTTAAGTTATTTTAATCCTCAATTTTGTTTTATGTATGAAAAAGAGATACAAAAACTTCCATGGTTGACTTTTTTATATGTCTTATTAGAGTTGTACTTTTTAGTATCATGTTCCTCTTCTCTACTACATCTTGACATGCCGCGACATCTACTTCATTCTGCGTATATCTTTCAATCTGGTTGTCGTCCACACTATTAATGTGCTTATCAGCACATTTTTTTTTAGCAAAATTAATTACTAAAACATTAGTATATTAGTAAAGCATTATTATAAAACAGTTAAGTGCTGAATAAGTATAACAAAAATTTTAGCTGAAAACACGATTTTAGCAAAAAATTTTGCTAAAAAATAGTATACCTGATTTACAAGACGTTTTACTAACTTTTCTACTAACTTATTTTTGGGTGTAGGGAAACAACTGTAAAAATTACAACATTTTTTAAATACTTTTCTCATAACTCAATTCCAAAAACTAACTTGAATGACGAAACTCTAGTAAGTTTCAAATAATTTCTTTTGTTCTTCTCAAATAATTAAACCTTGAGAAATAATTCAACAGGTGTTTGAAAATTCAAATGAAAAATTCGAGGCCATACTCTATATTTCTTTATTAGGATATTGTCCTAACAAATACTATATCGAGTTTTTTTGTTTTCCAATTTATTAATTGGCCTCTTTCAGACATGTGTTGATAGATCTATTTCGGGAATTTTCTAGGTTCCCATCATCAGAACACGTTTTGAAAGAAGTGGCAATCCCATGCAAAACATCAAACATTCATATAAACTAGTTTTCCCACTAAATGAGAACTAATATATGAGCTCGAAGTTAAGGATTATCACCATTGATCAAAAATAAGTTGAAAACTTGTTTGTTATGTGCACCCTCTACCTTTATAATACACGCTTTTTATTTTTGTTCCCTTTGTATTTTCACACTTGTTTTGGTTTGTTTAAAAACAAGATGTAAATGGGGAGTAAACAAAACCGTACTTTGTCTTTTATACAAGTTTTATATAATTTTTATTAAAAATAAAAATTATGTTTTTTCGACCTTTAATTGTGCAATGATAATGGAAAATTATTCAAGTTTGAGGCCATGCACGATATTTCTTTATTAGGATATTGCCCTGTCTATAGAGTATTTGTTAGGACAATATCCTAATAAAGAAATATAGAGTATGGCCTCGAACTTGAATAATTTTTCATTTGCATTGCACAATTAAAGGTCGAAAAAACATAATGTTTATTGTTAATAAAAATTATATAAAACTTTGTGTTTAAAAATTTTTTGAAGTAGCTCATGTCTTCATAATACCATCAAGGACACATATTTAAAAATTTTTTTTCCACTATTCAAACATTTTCAAAATCCCTGTCTTAGTCGCTGCCAACTTTACAAATTTAAAGTCAAATGGTTTGTATCTTAGCTAGTGAAACTCCTTTTAACAAAGTTAAAGTCAAATGGTTTGTATCTTAGCTAATGAAACTCCTTTTAAAAACACGTGGTCTACAGAAATCATCTTTCCAACCTTTGTATATGTTTTATAATCATTTCCCCTATATTCCGGTGAATTTATTAATAACTTCTCCATTATTTTATTCAACACTTTAATTTCCCCTTGTTAATATTCACCTTTTATAAACGACCTATATTCACAATTTCAACTCGGTCACACTGAATGTTGTGTTTTGTGTTCTTGTATTAACAGTTTTATAACCACCCACTTTTTTGTTAAAAAAATATATAATTTTTTACAATGCTTTGAAAACAGGAGATTTGTTCTTACACAAATAATAAAAAAAAAAACAAGCACATGCTTGTAACTACATACCAACACAGGCACACTTACACAGAAAGAGACATATACTCAAACATACCCACAGAGTTAGATATAAACAAACACACAGACACTTGTACAAAATCACAGTTGTTTGATTCGTCCTCCTCGAATTTGTTTTGAAATGAAAAAGAAAAAAACAGAAAAAAAATCAACAACCAGGATTTGTGGTGTTTTTATTTTAGTTATAATAGAAATAAATAAAAAAAAAACTTCGGCTCTGTAAAATACGAACATAAAATCAAATCAACGATGTTGTTTAAACGAACTTTGAACAACGATTGAGATATAACGTTTTACAGCAAATCAGTTTAACGACAACTTTACCGGTAAACGGTTGCAATGTAACGGATGGTTTTTATCGAAAAAAAAAATAATAATAAAATAATAAAGTGAATAAGAAAATATTTTTAAAAGTTAAAAAGAAAATAAATAAAAATCAAAAATATTTTTCTCATAAAAATTGTGAATATTTTATTGGTAAAAATTCTACAAAGTTTGTTAATTTTAACTGCATGTTAACAAACTCATTTTAAAATTCTTCAACGACTAAAGTGAAATCTTTTAACACAAAATCGCGTGTTCCCGCCATTTATGATGTTATTTAATTTGAAGTAAAATAAAAACTAAAGAAATTATATAAATAAATTTACATATGTAATGTTTTATTTTTGTATACGAATAACGTGACCAGTTTGTTGACATTAACAAATTTGTAAATATGTTAAATAACTTAATTTTTTATTGAAATGTGGTAAAATTTAATATTGAAATTGGGTAGTTCTACGTTGATGTCTAGAAAAATAATATAAATAATAATAAGAATAATTGTAAAAAGTTTTTTTTTATAACCTTGTCGAAATATGTGTTGACTTTTATATAAATTATGCATTTTACAATTATTGAGCGTATACTTAATATTCAATTAAATATATATTTAAATACAGTTGCGAGCAAAAAAAAAAAAGTACTGCTATCTTTAAGTACGTTTGTGTCTAGTAATTGCATCCAAAAAAAAAAGTACTTGTTCTGTGCGAGCAAAAAAAAAAACACAACTGCTTATAACTAAATATATACATATATTAAAATTTGATATATTTGATATATTAATAATAACAGACGCGGATCCTGGAGAATACTATGGGGAGGGAAGTTTGAGTATTTTTGATTGTCTTTTTTAACATATTTTTACATTTTTGTATTGAAAATATTTATTTTGGGCGAGGAAACGTCCCATTTTCCATCTCCGTGGATCCTCGCCTAATAACACACTGCAACAGTGAAAAAAAATGCACGGACTCGACAGTAAAGGTTCGATTGTACTACCATAGGTTAGTAAACCCTGTACTCGGTTTGGCCAGTTTGACTAACAATTTTTTTTTATGGACCTCAAAAGATTTTGAAAATCAGTGCACCATTCAAAAAAAGGTGTCCTCAGTTTGTGGCCTACGGCTAATTCAGACTTGATGATATTGCTTAACTATATTTGGCAATAATGTAGTGAAGAGTTTACTGAACAAATTTTATAAACATTTTATGTGCATAAAATCATTTTTCCTGCACCATTTTGAAAGAAAATATAAGAGAAAATTATTTTTTTTTTTTGCTTTTTTCAGCATAACTTACAGGGACTCATAATTGTTCACTAACAATATATGACAAAACTGTAGCCATTGTAAATCTGAACAACTTTTGTGAACTTATCAATAAAATCTGAATGTGTCTAGGCATTCGAAATAGCTTACATATACCACTTTGTATCTTATAAATAGTCGTTTTTGACTAGACTACACTTTTATTGCATTTTTGTTTACTTTTTTGTTATAGAAGAAAGTAAAAAACTGAAAACTGAGGACATCTTTTTTGAGCGGTTCACTGATTTTCAAAATCTTTAAGGTCCATAAAAAAAAATTGGTAATCAAACTGGCCAAACCGATACGCAACTTGATTTCAAAAAGCATATTACTACAACTGTAAATAAAGCAACCGGAGTTCTTGGTTTTATAAAACGCTGGGCTAAGGAGTTTTCAGATCCTTATACAACAAAACAACTTTTCACAATTTTAGTGAGGCCAATTCTGGAATACGGATCTGTTGTTTGGGATCCATTCTATGAAACACATTCCAAATCCATCGAGTCGGTACAAAAACAATTTTTGCTATTTTCTCTCCGAAATCTCTGCTGGAATCATCTCGTGAATCTTCCTTCTTATGAAAACCGTTTACTTCTTATTAGACTGCCTACACTAAAAAGTCGAAGACTAATGCTAAATGTGACATTTATTAAAACTAATAAATGATAATATCGAGATGCGTTTTTCCCTTTCGGTTCTCAGCAATGTTTCTAAATCTTTTAATTTTTATCGGTTTTCTTTTTAATTACCGATCTACAAGCTCCCATACATTTTTTATGCGGTTGAGATCTGGTGATTGAGGTGGCCATTGCAAAACTTACACAAAAATCCATTAAAATATTACATTAGGTTTAAAATCATAAATTAAGAAATATTATCCTAACATTTTGAATTGGATAACTGCATAGCCAAATAAAAAAAACTTACGCTGGTTGCGTCGAAATGAAGTGGACGTATATATACGTCTTAAGCACCCGAATAGAGTTGTGTTAAAACGTATATACGTCTTACGCAGCAGATAGGTTAATGGACTGGGATGCAAGTGATAAATTAAAATTAACCTTCCTAGTAATTTAACATGACCGACACCTCCAAATAAAATTTGCTGCAGAACATATACACAGAAAATTGCATCCTCTTAAAAGTACATTTTAGGATACTTTTTGGTATTTATTGGAAAAAGACTTTTCATGGAAATTGCACATATAGGGTTAAAATGTTATATGAAAAAAATGTTTCTTAAAATTCATACGAACTCAGAATTTAGTTTAGCATTGCTTCTTTAATAGTATCGAGATTGGCAACTTGTTTGCTAAAGACGTTATCATATTGAAATTGACAGGGACTATTTTTTAACGAAGGGAGCGTAGCAAGTGTTGTTTCAGTATTACACAGTATTTCATGACATTCGTATTTCCTTCAATTTTAGTTATGGAACCAATGCTATTTTGAGCAGCAATTGAAAATCATAAGCTCGCAACTGTATATTAGATTACATTAGATTATAGTGGCACTATGCACCGCGACCAGAAATTGGTATTTTGCGCTGCCAGCGAATACACCCTATATGTTCAGGCTCCCTACGAAGCCAATTATCCTACCAGGTGAACAGTTCCAAACGTCCGATGGCGTCACTATTCGACCACCTGTATATTACTCATACGCTACGTGTATTCTTTCAACAACTTCTTATGAGGAAGCTGTTCCTACTATTCCTACCCTCATATTTTATTGAAGTTGGAATAAAAAGTAAAATGGAAAAATAGTCGACGCAAATAAATTCAAATAGAAAGTAAACCCCTTATTTTTAAATTTGAAAATTCGATTAAATTTGTGCCAAATTTCATAGAACTTGGAGTGCATAAGCTAACATATATATTATGGCTTGTATTCAAAAACTGTTGTTTAGCGTCCCAAACTCACGTTAAGCGTCCCAATCTCACGTTTAAGGATTAAAAGGTGTGGCCAAAGTTTATACATTTTTGTATGAAAACATGTCTGTAACTAATGAAATTCAGAATTTTTTACGCAACCTTGATGTACTCGAGAAAAGAAAAATTTTATATTAGTACTGTCAATGTAATGTGTTGGAGTTGCTATTTATTTGAAATATTTGATATATTTAACCTTCGGAAAAAATCGCATGACAATTACGAATATCGAAAAAAGCTCAGACACCCGCTCGATAAAACTTCATAGACATTAATATACATATTTTTTAGCTTTTAGATTAGATCAGATGGTGCTATGCACTGCGACTAATGTAGTTCTCTTGTTTTCCGAAAGATTCAAGCTACCTATAAAGCTAGTTATCCCATTAGCTAAAATATTCACAAAGTCGGGAGGAGAAATGATACGATCACAGGGAACATGCTCCGAAGTCTCAAAACCAACTCACAAAACCTACACTCATCGGTGTCAGATTGTGCGGATGGTACCTGAGATTGCAGTATCCAGTTAGGTACAACGGTGGGGTCCTCCAATCCCCTTTCAAGCACAAGAGTTCGCCGCACTGGAAAAATAAATGAATCTATTAGCATGGCGCTGACCAAGAGAATTTTCCCAGTACACGCAGAAAAAAGATGAAAAGATGATGTTATGATAGATACAGGCAGCAATCATAATATGATTATGATATTATGATTCTAGATCATGATAAAATCGTTCCCAGCGATTATAATATGATCAGCCAGAATCATGTTCATGACTGTTTGGATCATAATATATAAATTTTTTTGTCGGCAATCAGGTTCAATTATATTTCCTATCTGCATGTAGCTCTAGAATTCAATACACTCATAATAATCCACGCTAAAAATACGAAAATAATGTCAAAACAACAAAAACTTTCGTAAAATGAACAAATATTGGTTTATTTTACGAAAGTTTTTGTTATTTTGACATTCATTGGTATTTTGATGCATGGATTATTATCTGTGTATATACCTACACTCTGAGCTTTTGCCTAACATACCCCATAGGCATTAAACTGAATGGTATTCCCATTATGGCTAGGAATCCACCCCAAGGTAAGAGAGTTGCACCTACCAAGCCGAATAAGAGTCCAAATGCACCATGACCAGCCAAAATGACATCTCATAGGCCATTAATGCCCTCAGTGCAGCATGACTGCCCGAAAAAATGAAATTGCGAGGTTTGACCGTGACCTTTCCTAGGCAATACTCCGCACAGACACAGATGACGAAAATATTTTAGAAAAGTTAGGGCCTCCCGAATAGGCAGCGCTTTAACAAAAAACGTTAGAGCTAGAGTAAAAGAGTGATTGTCTAATAAAATAAAAGACAAAAGAAAATATTTAAATTTAATATGAATTTCTATAATAAATGTTAATAGATGTGGTCAAATTGCAAACAAACATATACAGACATGTAGACAGAGTAAAGCGAAAGACAAAGACACTCATCTTAGTATGGTTCCTTTTTCTTATTGCAAAAAATAAGGGTTGTTTTTTTCGTTTCGTTTGTTTTTGTTTATTTTTTCGTTTCGCTTCTATAATTATCTTCGGCAGTTGCGTCCTTTAAAAGAAAGCATCATTTAGACTACCATTGATGTAAGTAGTTGAAAGAAAATTTTTGTTATGTTATATATATTTATATCTATATATTTTCAGATATTAAATTAATTCATGTAGTCAATGTGGGAAAATGAAAATTTTTCTAATTATTGTAAATTATTTTTAAAAGAATCACAAAAATATGTTTTATGATTTTCAGCAAATAAATTAACTAAATTACAATTTTTTTACAATTTTTTTGCGTTTTTTTTTCAGTCTACTAAAATTCAGCAAAAAATTTATTAATTTTTACCAACGCTTTTTTATTTCTAATCTACTAAGTGTTAGCAAAACTTTTGCTGAATCTACTAATTTTGTTGCTAAAAATCAGCTCGCTGATTTTCAGCAAAAGATTTTGCTGACATTAGCAATTTTTTTGCTAGCACCCTCCTGACTAAAATTTTGCTGACTCAGCAAAATTTTTTGCTGACTTTACAAACTTTTTTTTTTGAGTTTATATTTATTAATATTTTATATTAATAATATATATTTTATTCTTTTTTTACTGGGCAGTATATTATATTTTTTGATAAATTTTTTTTTTGAAAAAAAAAAACAAAATTTATTTAAAAAAAACTTACGCATTTTTAATGTAAAATTACACACATTGCGTTTAATTAATTTATTGTGTATTAAATTTAAACAGACATTTCTTAGATTGTAAGCTAAACAGTTATGGAGATATTCTAAAGAATAACAAGTCCACATAACATTCTGAGATGTGGTAGTATTTCTTGTCGGCCACATCTTTATGCTGTAGTACGTATTTAAATGTTATTATTTGCAGTTGTAATGTTTTATGTTGCTAACAATTGTATTGATTTCTAGTCATGTGTTTATTGTAATTCAAATCTTTTGTATACATACTATAGTACTATAGATTTTCACCGTTCTTTTTTGAAGCTTAATTTTTCTAATGGTCGTTTCGTGATTTTTGTAATTATCATAAAAAATAAACCTTCTATTATTCCTGTTTTTTTTTTTTTTTAAAGTACTTTAGACCATATATTTTCAAAAGCGTATGTACATTTTGTTGTTGTTATTATAACTCTCCTCTACTATGTTAATTAAAAAAAAAAAAAACTACCAGTATTTACCACAAAATACTAGGATTTTTATAAAACATTGACTTTTGCTAGCCAATTTGGGATTTTTTTTTTTTTGTGTTTTTTGTTGATGATATGCGTGTTTTAAAACGAAAAATAAAATAAACACATCGTTGTCTTTTATTCGAAAGCAGCTATCTACATTTTTTACACAAAATGAGTTTTTGATGCCCAAATATTCACTGGTATTTATGTCATCTATGAAATTAATTTCAAATTTAAAATAGCAATCTAATACTGGCTTGTTTGTAAAATTAGATTGAGCTATTTACAACAATGCTTATTTTTGAATGGAAATGATATATCACAGTACTTTTTTGATTTTATAATTACTCTAAGTGATACAAATATGTTTTTTGCTTTACAATAATTGTTTAGTATATACATGATACGCTTATTACGAATCTGGTCTCAGAAAACGTTTATCTGCTCCCGATTCTGAGATATTCACGATGGAATCACGGAAATAGTAATTATTTAAACATAATTTACATTAAACATAATTATCATTGCTAAGTAATCAAAAATGTTAACCAGCAGACAGCTTTTAAACTAAATTCGAGTGCGCTTAATTTATTGGAATAGCCACTTTTTAAATTTAGCACTCATTTTTGCGATATTTGCGATTTTTAATTTTATGCATAAACAATTAATATTTAATGCTTTCCCGTGGCATTTAGATCAATTAATTGACTGAAAAGCACTTAGAAAAAAGTTTTCGCGTTGACACAGTTTTCGATAAATTATTCCCAAAGATTTTTTTGCCGTTTTCGTTTCTTTCAAAATACAGTTCTTATCATGTTACATTCATTGCAAAAATTATAATAATAATTTAAAAAAATGCGCGACAAAAAATATTTTTTCTAAAAAAATTTCCAATATAATGTAATGTGGTGAGTATTCAATAGAGTTAAGTATTCAAAGTGTCTAGCACCAGCACATTTCGCATACTCGTTTTCCTACTTCCATATTTCCGAAACTCACAAAACAGCGTCCACGGAACATATTTGTATGCTATCAATTCGAAAATCATGTTCAGCATCACTTCCTATATTAGCATACGAAACTTTATTTAAATACATTCCAGTAAAAAATTACTCATTTCTAAAATTAATAAAACTAATTTTAATGTTCATTGATTTCAAATAAAATACGGATCCATCTATTGTAAAGTCGCGAATATTACGAACTATTAAGCAAAAATTACATGTACTATTCGGTAGCAGTTTTTAATTAATATTGTAAAAGGTCAATTTGCAAAAAATTTTATTTTGAGCAAATTAAACAGTTTGTTCACTCTGCCGAACACTTGTATATATGTAGATAGCTCCGTTTGAATATATGACAACGTCATACTCAATACTGTTATATACAATGGGTCAGTAGATTTTAAATTTCCTTACACCAAAATCAGGTCTCGAATTATGGAATCTTTATTAAAACTCAATTTACACTAAAAGAACTAGTAGTTTTGAAAACGTTTATGTCAAAAAAGAAGTTAGTAAAGTCAGCAAAAGATTTTGCTGTGTCAGCCAAAATTTTAGTCAGGAATGTGCTTGCAAAAAAATTGCTAATGTCAGTAAAATCTTTTGCTGGTAATTAGCTAGCTGATTTTTAGCAATAAAATTAGTAGATTCAGCAAAAGTTTTGCTAACTCTTAGTTGATTACAAATTAAAAAAATCCTTGCTAAAAGTTAAAAAAACTATTGCTGACTATTTGTAGACTGAAAAATACTTGCCGTACAACAAATTTTTCTCATTCCAAAAATGTTTCCATTCATTTCTTAGCACATCAGCATATAACCTTCATAACACCGGTCTTCTTTCTATAAATTAAAATTGTTTTTCAAAAAATGTCATTAGAAAATGTGAAAAATTGTTTATTTTATTTAACAATATGGCAACACTGGAACAATAGTTTTTTATTATTTTTTATTTATTTGTATAAATAAAATTTTAAATTATCACATGCTTTTTACTGCGTTATTATATCTCTCTATTATTTGATATGTTTCGGCCTTAGAACCAATAATTGTTTTAAAGCAGCGGCAGTGCAAAATGGGTTAATAAAGTGCAAAAAAAATTTAATTTGTGTAAGTTTTAGCGCGTTTTGCGGAAGTTATTTCCAAATACAGTTGGCTTTGGAATAGCTAAAGTGCTGCCTCTATTGCTTCAAAAAGTACAACAAATGAGCTTAAAAAGAAAAGGCATTAAAAGGTTTAAAGGACTTTAAATTTTATGGATCCTTTGTCTTTATATAAAATTTTTTTTTTCATAACATTTACTACAAATTTCATACGTCTAATGAAAAAGTTTCGTTAAAACTGGTTTCAATAAAACTTGGATGCTTTTTCATAAATTTAAAGAAATTTCTCATTCACATTATGCATAAAACTTTATTAGTTTAGTGAAAAAAATTCTTTAACACTCGTTCAAAAAAATGCAATGAGATCTACAAATTGATGACACTTTAAGTAAATTCAAGCAAAAACTATAATTTTAATAATTTTAATTTGATTTAAAATAAAAATCGCCATAATTTTGGAGTCGTCAAAGATAAGTGGTCAATGCGGATGGACTAAGTATGCCTAAACATCGGCTAACACCTAAACAAAGGTTATTCATGTCGTACAAATTATTTATTTAAGTACTTCGCCTCGAAGTGTTTAACATTTTCGCCTCAAAGAGTTGAACATTGAACTCAAATTGGATTTGATTTCATTTTAATGACTCTGGTTCCATGGTACATTTCTGTCTTCATTGTTTTTCAATTCATACTTATTTATGCAGGACTAGTACTCCTGATGTTTTGTTCAATTTCACAATATGCCGAATAGAGCGGCATTTTTTTTTTTTTTTTATGATGAAAAACTTTTTGTTGAAAAATTCAAATTTAAGATTATTGTAGTATTGGGTCTAACAGTTATTTAGTGTAAATTTGAGAAAAATCTGATAGTTTTAATTCGTGGCGCCTCGCCACCAAAGTTTTAGATTTTTGAAAATTTTTCTTAAATTGCTTTAATAAAAAATATGTTTTGGGACACATAATTTTTTATTAACTTGGGCATGCTAAATACGAAAATTTAAAATTTTTTAAAATGGAATAACGGTTTTCAGGATATTTCCATTTGATTTTCCTAAAAAATGGCGTCTTTTTCCTCTATTTTATAATGTTTTTAAAAATTATCTCAGATTTTTTTTCTTTTTGAACTCATATACTACACAAAACACTCTTTCAATTGATCATAATTATGTCTGAAATTAGACATGAATTTACAGAAAATATATTTTTTAGATTTTTTTTGATTTTTTTCATATATCAGAGACGCATAATGGTTAAGTAATTAAATTTTTCTTAAATTTTGCACCGGAAAACTGTGCTACAACAATCAAACCACTAATTAATGAAAATCAAAAGTTAAAATAAATATTCCTTTAATAGTAATTTCCCTATGGGGAATGCGCCCTATGGACAATGAGGAGTCAATTCACCTAAAAGTGACTGGTTATCACAGGACTGGTATAATTTAATACTGAAGTGGGTTAAGCAGTGTCAACTGTTCTAAAATTACCAATCCTGTGACTGAGAAAGGGAGGACATACCACTTACCAGAATGCTTATTAACAAGAAAAAGCCAGTTGGCCAGAATTTTACCCATTGGAAGCTGTTTATTTTTATGCCCATCTTTGGTTAGTCCTGTGGCATGCCACTATGTGGTTTAAAGCAGAACAAATGACCCCCTCCTGTGACAAGCCAATGTTAAAGTTGCCAGTTGTTTACATACGGTAGGGTTTAGCAGAGGACTGGTCTCCGGCACGAAGGGACCGATCCTTTGCACACCCAGAACCGGTCCCATTCCTCATAGGGTTGTATCAAATTGACAAGCACACCAATTTTACTATGTAAATTTCTGTTTTTTCTGGGATATTTGCAGGTAAATTTGCAAGTTATCCTTCAACCAATATTGACATTATTATACTCAAATGAGAATTAGCTTTGTCTACTTGGCAAGTGCAAAAAACAAATTAGGATCCTTTTAAAAAAAATTTGTAGAATTGACGAAAAACTCCATTTTTAGTAAAAATCAAGTCGTAATTTCTCGAAAACTATTAGTACGATTTAAACTATTTATTAATAATCGAGCTTAGCATGCCATAATTAAATAATAAATCGAAAACTTTGTTCTGGAGGCGCCACGGGTTAATGCTATCCGATTTTTCTTAACTTTACACCACCTAACTTTTAGACATAGTTTTACAATAATCGAAACAATAATTGATAAAAATCGAAAGTAAAAAAAAAAAAAAAATGCCGCTCTAATGCGCACTGTCCACTGAAACACATGCATAATTATATAAAAATACTTGCACAACTGTAGTATAAGCTCATAAAAATATAATGAGCCTTAAATACCAGAGTATATTGTTGTTTGTGGCCATTGTGTGTGTGTGTGTCTAGTGATGGTGTTGTTGCACAGTTTTTTAGGGTCTGTTAATGGTACTCCTGCTGTAGTCATTTAAAATTTGTTGCTGTAAACAATAACACAAATTTGCATATGCATACATATATAAATTAATTACATAAATTTGTATTAGTGATATAGATGGAAATATTTTTACAGAAGTCGTTTATTTTTTTCATCTACTTAAAAAATATTGGTTTATGGGGGGAAAAGTAAATTAATTTGTTTGCTGTGTTTTAAATTATTATGTTAAGGTATTCCGTTTAATTACCCTGCGGGAAATAGGAACCGGTCAGGGGACATGTTTTTTATTAGAAAAGCTACCGGCCACTTTAAAATAGACTTGCCCTAGAGCGGGGTCAATTGCTTTCTGTGACATGTCACAT
Organism: Delia radicum; assembly: GCA_021234595.1. Classification (NCBI taxonomy): domain Eukaryota; kingdom Metazoa; phylum Arthropoda; class Insecta; order Diptera; family Anthomyiidae; genus Delia; species Delia radicum. The sequence continues at coordinate 207,212,002 of CM037854.1, forward strand.
CACCGGTTTAAAAGAGGTGAAAGAACATATCCTAGAACAATTACAAAAGAACATTACACAGAACCAACGCTAAATAACACGTCACTTAACTAACGCAAAAGAACAGGTCACTGAACTAATGCAAACATTTGTTTAATTAATTTGCAAGAAATAAAATTATATTAAAACAACATGATTAAACGGTTGTTATTCTGGGGTCGAAAACGGCATCCGTGATCGTAATTTTTCGATCGAAATTAATTTTCTATTTCTGAAAATGAAACACTAAAACAAAATTTTTTCTGATCAGGAATGTTGAAGTTCGGTTCATGATTTGAAATGAATTTAAAACTGTGTGTTTTCAGTATTAGTATTGTTGTAGTTTCTCACTCGATCAGGAATGCCCGAATTAAGTCCCTGTTATCTATATTTTCTATTTTTTAAGTTCGGTCACTATAAAACCCGCCCTATTGTAGGTACTTTAAAACCCGCCATATTTTCACCTATTCTGACAAGTCACGTGAAGGACGCTTTTAAAACGGTAACGTGATAAGTACTTTTGCAACCGGTCTTAATTTCACAAACCACATATCTGGTACTTTCAGACCCATCACGTGCTACATAATTTTCAACCAATCACGTGGTAGGAAATTTGGAAACCAGTTCTGTTTTCACCTAACTTGGGACTAGTACTTGCAGACACATCATGTGATAGAAACTTTCTTCACCTAATACAGAACTTTTACATTCAGACACATAATGTGATTGAAACTTTAAAAGCTGTCACGTGATGGGTATTTTAGAAACCCATGGTTATTTCCCCTGTAACGTGATAGGTATTTTCGGAGCCGGTCCTGTTTTGACGTATCAAGGGACAGGTCCCAACGCCCAACTTACTCATTTTACCCCTCAAGGTAGTAATTAATATTCCAGAAAAAGTAAACATGTATTCGACAACAAAAAATTTGAGAAGTGTTTCAAAAGCTAATTTTAGCAAAACGTATCTGCAGTGAGAGTGGTAGAAAAAATTAGTAAACTCTACAAAAAATTAAGTAAATTTTAAGTAAACCTTTAACCCTTTTCTACATGAAACTCGGATATGAAAAAAAAAATTATAACTTTTGGCAAAAAAATCACATTTAAGTCGAGACTAGTTTTTTTCACAATAATCCTTCTTGCTAAATGGAAGACAAGCAATTGTAATAGTAAAAATTTAATTCGCAGCGACAAATATAACAAACTACTTTTTATTCTTCCAAATCCGATTTGGTTCCTTGGACTAAAAGGTCGTTAATTAGAGGAACTGATTCAAAATCATCGGTTAATCAAGTCATTTTGGAACGTGTTGCTGTGCTGCTTATCAAAATTGTCTTTATTTTATTGCTATCGCCGCAGAAGTGACTTTAGCTATTGAAGTTTAGAGTTAAAATACGTATCTCAAAATTATTGGGATTTTAAATGAGAAATTGTATTTGCTAGACTTTTTAATAATCTTAATTTTTCAAATATTGTTTGCTATTTAATATCGACGAAGTATACATTTTTTGTTGCAATTCATCGATGTTAATACACTTACACTATTTATAATTATTGTCGTAAAAGTTTTCAGTACGTATGATATTTTTCCCTATTAAAGTGAAGTTCGACCGACAAATTTCACTGCAATAAATCAAATAGTTAAGTTTTTTTAACATACTGACACGTTATTGTTCTTATAATATATATTTCAGACAGGTTTTTGTTGCAGTTTCTTTTATAAGGGCTTTTATAGCTTAAAAGATCGAATCGGATTTGGACGAAAACGCCAAAATGTGCTATATTTGTAGAGACGAATTAATTTTTTTTTCTCAAAATTGCTTGATTTCCATATAACAAAGAGGATTATTGAGAAAAAAAATTAGGTATCGACTTTAATTTGGTTGAAATTAGGAAAATGTTTCTATAAATACATCTTTTGTGTAGTACTTGAGTGCAAAAACAAAAAATTCAAAGATAATGTTTAACAAATTTCTAGCGCAACAAGATGCCATTTTCAGTGAAAATCAAATAGCAATATCTTTAAAACCGTTAGTCAGATTTGAAAAATTGTAAAATACTCCTGTTGAGCATGCCAAAATTAATAAAAATGAATGAGTCGCAAGACACATTTATATTAAAGCAGTTTAAGAAAATTTTTTAAAAATCGAAAACTTTGGTAGCGAGAGCCACTGGTTAAAGCTATCCGATTTTTCTCAAATTTGCACTAAATAACTTTATATTACTATAATAATAACCTTGTCTTTCAATAATAACAACCTTGTCCTGCAATAATATGAACAACTTTTTTTCATACAAAAAATTACGCTCTAATGAGCATATGAACTCAAGACTCCCAAAAATTAATTTTAATCCTTTATGAGAAAAATCAATATGCATATGATTTTAAAGAGTACATTTTAAACTAAAATATAAGGTCAAAAAGTCAATTTTGTAATGTCACTTTAGTAAAATTTTGTGAAGCGTTAGTAAAATTTTGTGACGCCATATGGTGTGAAGCGAAAGGGTCCCATAGTTCAAATTTAAGTTACGTCGATTTCTTGTCGAGTGTGACATTTATGGTGAATTTCATTGAAATTGGATATGGTAGAGATGGCTGCGTTGACATGCTTTCATGCTATCGTTTCTTTAAAAAATAGATAAAACGTCTAAAAAGCTTGAAGAACAAAAAAACGTTCACTCAACGTTACCATCCTAGGCGTATGATTGTTATTATTTTAACTTATATTAATTATACCTCATACGTAGAGGTGAACAAAACTTAAGGGCGAATAACTTTTGTACAAATAACAAGAGTTTTACTTCAAACTTAGATATTTCCATATCAATTTGACATTCTTAAAAGTAGTTATAATATAAACTTTGGTTAATTTGACATAAGTAAGCAGGTCTAAATAACAAAAAAAAAAAGATAAATATTTAAATTGTATCTAATATAATTATTTATTCTCCAAGAATTTAAATTTTTTGAATACAAAACAAATTTTCTTATTTAACTTCAAACAATTGCGTGCACACTTAAAGTAAATTACTTGCTAAATACGGAAATAAAAGCAATAAAATGCTGTTGCTTATAACTCAAAAAGAAAACAAGTTAACGAAAATGTACGTTAAACTTTAGCAATAAAGTTGTTGCTCAACTAGCATTGAAATGGGCAATATTAAGCAAGGAAGTTTTGTTAACCAATACTTATGTTGGCAGAAAAGATTCCAGAACTACATACCCAGTGAAGTACTAAGAGACTTAGCCAGACACATTGATGTACAGATAAATAGACAAATTACTAACGGCATTTTCACACACTGAAATATCAAAATTTCAATAAGAAAATATAAATTTTAAACTCAGACTTTAAACTAAAATTTTAAAATAGTTTAACATGCAGATATTGTCTGGCATAACTATAATATGAGAAATTTCAAAAATTTTCCATCCTTCGAAACAAAATATTTTCAACAAAAAGTATTTGTTTGAAATAAATAACAATACACCCAGAAAAATTATTGGTTGGAATTCGGTCAAAGCCATTAAAATTTATTTGATATGACTTTATTTTATTTGGAACTACCAATAATCGATTATTAAACCAAAAATACTGTACTGGCAATTAAAAAGAAGAAAAACTGACTAAAAACCATTCATATTATACAATTATTGATATTTCCAATCAGTTTTTCTAACAGAATTCGGTTAGTAATTGTGTAGGGTAGAAGAAAGCATTTATCTAGAGAAAATGTCAATAATCAAAACTGCAAATACGGGGTTCGCAATCATATATACAATTAAATTCGGGTTTTGGTAGATTGTTTTGACTATAGTCGCAACTAATGATTGGTATTGGCAAACGAAAGTTAGACTATGATTGTTTTATTAACAAAATATTTTAATTCCAATTTAGCACTCAACACTTATAAGTGTTTGTGGTGTAATAGCTAGAGCGACAGCCGTAATTAGCCGAGTTCAAATCCCGGAAAAAACCAAATGCTAAAAGTTTTTTTCAAGTTTCATATAATTTTTATTAAAAATAAAAATTTTGTTTTTTCGACCTTTAATTGTGCAATGAAAATGTAAATTATTCATGTTCGAGGTCATACTCTATATTTCTTTATTAGGATATTGTCCTAACAAATAATCTATGGAGTTTTTGTTTTCAAATTTATTAATTGACCACTTTCAGGAACGTGCTAATAGATATATTTCGGGAATTTTCTAGGTTCCCATCATCAGAACACGTTTTGAAAGAAGAGACAATCCCATGCAAACATCAAACATTCATATAACTGAGAACTAATATATGAGCTCGAAGTTAAAGATTAAAAATAAATTAATGACTTGCTCTATTTTTAATAAAATAAAATACTAAAACGTTCAAACAATTAATAATTTAAAGAAAATTAAAAGAAATTGTAGCGCAATGAGTTGAATAATGGGCTATTAATCTGGTTCAATACTTGAAAAATCAAAAAGTTTTTTAATTTCAATAAACTTTTGTAAAACGTTATTATACTTGAGCGGAATATAATATTGAATGAAACAAGTGAATGTTAGATTTAACTACAAAAAATATTATTTAATATGAAGATAGTAGTCTTCATCGCCAGAATTCGATTGGCAACAAATTCGGTGGCCGCAACTGAGACTGTTTTCTGACTGTATGATATGAATTACCATCAATTATTTGATAAAGGCAAGTACTTACAATTGTCATTACAAATCTCATTACTTTTATGTGGGGATTTCGCACAAAATAATAACATATCATTACTAAACACCTTACGAAAAATCAAAAAATATGTGGTTGCCTATTTGTTTACTAGTATGGAGAAAAATATTTAGTCTTAAAATAAATCTTCAAAGAAAAAACTAAATTTATTAAAAAAAAATATTTTTTTATTCAAATTTTATTTAAATAAAATGTGTCCACACGGGATGCGAACCTGGGTCTCCAGGATGTCAGTCAACCGATCTACCACCTGAGCTATCTCGACATATTATAATTGATAGATTATAACATAAATGACTTATTTCCACAAAATGTCATCACTTTCAATCTTACAAGTAATTAAAAATAAGTAGTTATATATGTACTTACTAGAGTTGAAAAAATAATGAGCCTAAAAACAGTTTTTTAAAAAATTTTGAGATCCTTGCTTTATAACAACAACGATAAAAAATAAGTACTTATGGGTAAAGCATTACTATTTGTATTAAAATAAGAGGAATAATTAATAGTTATTAGTATGTCCTTATTATTTGTATTAAAGTAATGCATTTCAACGTGAAACATTGCACTTCATAGATTTTAAGTATTTATAAAACCTTAAGAACTAAGAGGCATCTTAAGTCAATCTCCACAGGTGTCGAACATTTTTGAAATAGCTCATATATTCTAGTATAATTTGTAAAACTACATTTACATTAAGTTTTCCAATGCAAATGTTTTTATATTTACTTTTGTAACTAAATCTCTAAAACGGAAATTAATTTTTTTTTTGTATTCCAAGTTACAACAGACTTAATAGTTTAGATTTAAAAAAAAAACTACAATTTACCTTGAAATATCCTTGAAATGTATTTAAAAGCTATTTTAAGTTTTATATATAGGTATGTATAGTTTATAAAAAAAAAAAATATTCTTCCATAAATATCTCACAGGACATTTAATATATAACATAAAGTGACATTTGTAAGTAATCGAACACTTTTTCTAATTTTTTAATAATTTTAAAGACTTAACTTTAAAGGTTAAATAAAATAGATCATTCTGAGAAATATCGTTTTATAAAATCCTAATCTTTGTTGCGAAATCGTATGTTATGTTAGCATCCCGTTATTGGTGAGCTGACATTAACTCTGTATACCTCAAACTGTATAGAATTACAAAATTTTTTAAATACTGTTTTCAGAAAGCAATTCTAAAAAACTTTGCAAAAACTACCAAAGCCCATAGATCTAAAAAAAAAATTATATAGTTTTCGAGAGTGGCCAAAAGTTGTATGTATATCGACAGTGCTCACTTTAGTACTGCCTTTTATTATAATCTCTAAAACAATCAATAAAATTGTAGTTAAAAATTGTTTTTTTTTTTTTTTGTTCATTCATTAATTATCATATAATTGCAAATTATATCCTATTACCCTAACCGAGCACTAGCTAATATGGCTTTCGGCGCGTTGTAGCGCAAACAGACCAGTGTCTCTGGTTTGAATCGAACCCACGACCCTCGCACTGATAAGCCAGCACGCTACCAACTAGCCTACCGGGACGCACAGTTAAATTTTTTTTTTTTTTTTAATCTAGTTATTGGCTTTTTCCTTCAATAAAGTAAAATAAAATATATTTTTTTATTTATTTCCATACGATCATAAAAAGTCATTGATAGAATTTTTTTTTGTCACTGTAATTGTATTGTCTTTTTTCTTTATGATTTATTGAATATTAAATAGTTTTATGTTTTCTTTGTATGTTCCTAAAATATTTAATATATTCTATAAAATGTCATATTTGTCGTATATAATTTTTGTGATTTTTGTTAAACGTTTTTGAACTGCCTAAGTATATGTGTTTGAATGTATGTCATATAATTATTAGACAAAAGTAATTAAAATTTTAAAATGAATAATAGGTTTTGACAAATGGAATTAAAAATTTTTCCCCAAAAAATTGTTCTTTGTGCATACTAAGTAATATGTATGTAATTAAAGGAAACGTACTAATAAAATTTGTTGATTTAAATAGAATTATATCGTCCATTCCATAAGAGAATGTTCAAAGACGGTAGTTTATTTTTTTTTTTGGCCTCCAGCCCTTTGATTTTGCAACAATTTGGCATGCGTATACTGTAGGATATATGATACCATATACGTATTTCGAACAGAACCATGATTTTCAACATAAAATTGCACAATTTGAAAGCGTTGTTCAGGCGCCAGTCTATTCATGTTGAAATGCCATACCAAACTAAAAATACATCACTTGACAGCTGACAAAATGGCCGCCAGTTAAAAAGTTGTTGCCAACATAAAGTTCTGCACCTCTATAAAAAACACCATTTAGTACTCACTACCGTTTTCAGTTATTACAAAGTTGTGTAAAGTAGCGTTTTTAATCACGTTTTTCATCTTTAAATTTTAAGAGCCATATTTCCCCTAGCAGATGGACTATTTTAACGAAAATAGGCAATAGGCCATACATTATTTTGTTTAACCCCATGTATTAATTTTGCCAATCCAACTATATTGCCAGTCTAATAACGTATGTTATAGCAAATTGTAAGATACAATTAAATATGACGTTTTACGAAAAATTACAGTGGCAAGTTAACCTGTATCTTAATATACATGCTGGCATACTTCACTATATTAAATTGTACATAATTGGATGACATTATACAAGATTATATAATATTATTTTTACTCGGGTATAGTTAATAATATTAAGTTTACACCAAAATAGAGGAAAGCTAATAAAATGAATAACCGTCACAATTTGATTGAGAAATTTTGAAATGATTAGTTTTAGCTATACTTCATTGATTTAATGCAAAATTTCATTAATAGTGGGTATATAAATGTAGGTAGTTTTTTCAATGAGAGATATTTTTAAAATTAATTTTAAACTATTCAACCATCCATACAAAGAAAAATATTTCAATTGAAGAGCTTATTGTAAAAACTTGATAAGCCACATTTACTGTTTTATGGATTTTTGCTCTTTTCTAGGTAGACATTCATTAATATTTGATAGAAGTTTTGTTTAAACACTAATTGCAAGTACCTAGAGTATAAAGGTGCTGCAAAAGTCATATTGGTTGCATTTTTTTAGCCTTTGAAAAGGCGAAAACAAACTAAAATAAAATGTGGCTTATCATGTTTTCACAATATGCCCTTCAATTATTAAAAGATTAGCAAATTAAAATTTTAATATCTCACTTTGTTTAACATTTATTAAATTTCATCAGTTTAATGTTAAAACAACACCACCAAATTTAAATAATGAACATATAAACAAATTAATTTAATAATAAAAATATTCATTAAACTATAAAAATTTGTTTGTTGTCAACAAAAAACACTTAAATAAAATATTTCATTTTTAAATTGTTCAATTTATACAAATAAAAAAAATAATAGTATTAAATAAATAACAAAAAAATACAAAAAAAAATGTATTTAATTGAAAATTATTTGTCTCACTAATTTAGTGCAAGTGAATGGCAAGTTTAAATGAAATGCCGGTTTATGTCGAATATGTGTGAATTTGTATATAAATTATAAAATAAATCGCAACTTTAATTACATTAATATACAACAATAAAATTACTAATAACGACAACAACAACAATAACACAAAAACAAATTCGTACTAACAAAAAAAAAAAATCCAGGAAAAATATGGCAACAAATAAAGTGATTTATTTAAAAGTAACTGGTAAAAATAATAATATACCACGACCGCAACCAACAGCCATATTATTATTCATATTGATATTAATGTGCCACAAAAGTAATTTTCATGCAATTGAAACGGCAGCTGATGTATTGAGTAAGTAAATAAATTAAAATAATAATTAATACAAAAATATAATTGAGTATAATGCATTAACATTAATACAAATATACATTCCTTAACACTATCATTGCCTTTACGGCTGAGATTTTACAAGGTTCTTTAAAACCAGAGGAGTATACGGAAATATTTCCAATTTGCACATAAAATATTGCACAATTTAAATTTGAATCATAGTTCCAACTTTTCGTTAAAATGATGTTTCAAATCTATATATATAAAATACAATGTTTGTATGTTTGTCCTCTATAGACTCTAAAACTATCAACCGATTTGGCCCAAACCAGTTTCATTTGAAAGGTTATAGTCCAAATTAGGTTTTCGGCTATACATATTTCAAGTGGGCGTGGCCCCTCCCACATAAATTGAATAACATCATATATCTTGACTATTGTGATAGCAAGAGTTTTGAAACATTGCAGTATCCCATATGAATAATCAGGAAAAAAAATGGACGGGATCGGACCAGTGGGAGTGGCAGCTCAAATACAAAGTAAATATTTAATATAATATATCTACAGTACTATAATAGCCATAGTCTTAGAAATTTGTGTACGTTGATTATTTGTTAATGTGAATAGTCATGGGAAAAATGGGCGTGATCGGACCAGTGGGCGTGTCAGCTCCCATACAAAGTAAATATTTAATATCATATATCTACTGTTCTATAATAGCCAGAGTCTTAGAAATTTGTGCACATTGATTATATTATGAATAGTCATGAGAAAATTGGGCGGGATCATACCAGTGGGCGTGGCAGCTCCCATACAAAGTGATTATTTAGCTCATATACAAAATTAATATTAATATTAAATATCTAGGGTTCTATATTAGCTATATAGCCTTCAAATTTTGTACGAGTCCATCAATTACAAATATTAGTAGTCGAACTGAAAATGGGCGGAATGGGATAAATGGGCGTGGTACCAAAAGCAAAAAACAAATAAGCATTAAAATAAATTATCACATTCAAGACTTTTTGCAAGGTTATTTAATAATATTGTTCAAAAATTGTTTTAGCGTTCCTCATAGTCCTAGAATAAATAAAAAAGGTAAAGAAGTAAACAATAAATTTTATGATATGGTTTTTAAGTAACAATTCATGTTTAACAGGTACACTTAACATAAAAAATATATTTTATTGCTGTGGTAATCACATGCGGCTTAATTTCCATAATTACAGAATTTAACAAGTGAATTAGTTCAGGTATATACAAGTGATCATAGAATTAACAAGTGAAATGGATCAGGTATATTTCATTCAACTGATTTCCTTCTTAAAATTTTAAGGCAAAACAACGTTTGCCTGTTCAGCTAGTAACTAAATAAATTCAAATAAATTTTTTTCGCACTTTTCTTTCTATTTGTTCTAAAACCAAAAATTATAAAGAACTAGGATGCACAGCCTTGTACACGTCGCGCACTTCATCGTGCCAGCGTGCCAACACCCCAACATGACAACGCGCACAAAGGAAGTTATGGTGGCGACAACTTTTGAAGACAGTGGTTTTATTCACCCGCTATTAAAATAATTTATTTATTTACTTTATAATCCTTGCTAAAACGATCGAAAACTTAAATTCATGAATATTTATTTTAAATATTTTGTTCTAATTTGATTGTGAATGTTGAATTAAAGTTAATTGAAAATAGCAATTAAGCAACAACAAAAATAGCAAATCAGCAAAAACTTTTGCTAAATATTTTTAGACAAAACACAGCAAACAAAAATTATACTATCAACAAAGTTTGCTATATTTACGTTAAATTGTGCTGAATGCAAATCACAGTAATTTTTTTTTTTTTTTTAATCAAAAGAAATAATTCGTTAATTAAAATAAATTGTTATGGAGCTTTTTATAGGCAATATTAATTTCTATCTGACAGTATCTGTTTATATCTATACTGATACAAATAGATATTACTATATAACAGAGCTGTTAAATTTGGATTACGATTAGTAATCAATTAGATTACATTTTAAAAGAATGGTATTGATTACATAATTCTCTTTTGAACAATTCCTGACTGTTAATTAATTATGATTACAAGTAATCCAAAAATAATCAAGATTAATTAGGATTACGAGAAAATAATGAAAAATAATCAAAAGTAATAAAAAAAAATAATTCACTACTTTCAAGGATTATTTTTGATTATTTTAGATTATTTTTAAAATTTTGAATTTACAATCATTTTATATATGGATTTTATTTTGAAAAATTTGCATTTACAACGTTAACAAATTCTGAACAAATAAAACAAAATTAGATAGTTTTTGTATACAAAATATATTCAGTAACAAAACAATCAATAACAATTTTAGTACTTCTTAAATCAACAAAAAATGGAAAATATGTGCAAAAAATAATAAAGAGAAACAAATACATTCAGAATACATTCAATTCACAAAAAGATTTATAATTTACATATATTTACAATTGGCCTTCACTACAACTAATTTTTGAAAAGAAAAATCAGACAATGTTTGTCGCCTTGGACTGTTGACGATCTCGGCAAAAGAAAAACAGAAATCTTGATTATTTTTGGATTATCTGTAATCGTAATCAATTAGTAATCGTGCGAATCTGAAAATAATCGTAATATAATCATTACTACTTCATCTTTCAAAAAAAAAAAAAATATATTACTAATTATTACGATTAGTAATCATTACTTAACAGCTATGCTATATAAAACCAAATATATTTGTATCTGTATTTGTCTTCATATAATTGTGCACACAAAAAAAAACTCATTTCAATTACGAAAACAACCGATTCAATTATTTTTATTGCTGAAATTCTGCCTATAACGAAACGTAATCATTCAATTAAAAATTGATAGCTATTTTATTGAATTATTTTCAATTAAATTTAAATATGCATTTGATTATGATTGTTATGACATTTGCAGACACATTTTTTTTAAAAATCAATTGATTGGTTTCAAAATTGCTCAATATTGTGTACCTTTATATTTCCTATGTATGTAAATTTGATTATAAGTCATTTGGATTGGATTAAAAAGGTGATCAGCATTGTATACCTACCAAATGTATTTTTATAGCTTGAATTTTATGAAATTAATTTTAATGCTTATAATTCTTATTTAGTTAATATATTTATGTAGATTAATGTGAACAAATTGCTCACAGAAACTAGCTTTGTTTTCTATTGAAACGCCGGGTCTGCAAAAAGTTTTAAATTTTGTATATTATTTCTTTATTTATATATTTTATATATATCATATTATTATATTTGCTATGTATGTAAATTTGATTAAAAATCGTTTTGATTGGACTAAAAAAAAATTGATCAAAATTGTATAACTCAACAAAAGGTCTTAAAGGGGTATTGTTTTCATACCAAATTTATTTTCGATAACTTGAATTTTATAAAATTGATATTTTATAAAATTGATATTAACAGATTTTTTTTTCTAAAATTAGTTGATTTATGCGAACAAATTGCTCACAGAAATTATAATTCTATTGAAACGCAAAACAAACATTTTTTTTTACAGTTATATTAGTTTTTTGTTTTATATACATCGAGATTATTTTATGTTATTTTCAATTTATAACGAGCTTTCAACCTCCGTATATTTACAAAAATAAAGCAAATCAAACATATTAGCTAGGTTGATACTAGTATTACGGATCTGGCTAAAGATCTCATCAGAACCCGAAGTTTTAG
>CM037854.1:207224383-207305472 GCA_021234595.1 Delia radicum
TTTTTTTTTGGTAATTTTTTTTTTTTTTGGATAATTTTTAATTTATTTTAGCATTGTTTTTGTTTAAAAACAAATGGTTACATTTATATTAATGGTTATAAATGGTTATAAATAAATTTATATTAAACAAAATATAATTTCAAAGAGTATATTATCAATTTTATGATAATGTTTAAGAATAAATTAATATATAGGTTTAAACCACTGAAACAAAATTATTTAGCTTAATAAAGTAATAAACCTAATGAGAATTAATAAAATCTTATTAAAATGAATTTAAAATAGTTATTAGTAATACATAAACATTTATAAAAAATGTATGTAATAGTACAAAAAAAATGTCAAGTAAGTTGCGAATATGAGCAAATATTTAATTGATTCAATTAAATTTTTAACAAATCGATTTAATTGAAAAAATTAGGGAAATATTTTTTTCTGTGTAATACTTAAACATTTATAAAACACAACTACAGACAAAAAAAAAAAAAAAAACAACAACAATATTTTGTTCTTTTTTTATCTAATGCTTTTAAGCGATAAAATAAAAAATGTCAAGCAAGTTGCGTATTTGAGCAATTTTTTTAATTGATTCAATTAGTCTGTAATTGACAGCTTTTAAAATGTTCAACAAATCAATTTAATTGGAAAATATTGGGAAATATATTTTTCTGTTTATATGATTGTATGTAAACTAAAACATCTAAATGTAATTAGATCCGAGTTTAGTCTGGTAAAGTTTTATCAAATGTAAAATATTTGCATATGACATATCCATTTTGAAAAATTATAATTTAGAATTCAGGACTACTATTACAGACCCTTTTCTGTAGGCAAAATCGGGTGCCATCGTGGATCCTTAGGTATTTATCTGAGAAAAAATTAAGTTTGCCTTCACACACGAATAAATTCTTTAGTCCCTAACGTAGCCGGATTTTTTAATTTTTGATTTGCATTCAATAGTACGAAAAATATAAAAAAAAAATATAATCCCCTTAATCTATAGACATTTTATATATGTTTTTCCCATGAAATGCTTAGCATTTCAAACCCTTTAAATTTTTATAATCGTGATCTAAAATATTATAAAATGAGGATCTGTGCCAAAATAATGATCTGTGCCGATAATACCGATAACCGAATGAAATGGTTACCAATCTGGCATTAAATTTTGTCGAGCAAACAAAAGTTTCTTAACCGCAAAAAACTTCCTCATAGACAATTATAATTTTCGAATTTAAAATCATTCAAATGATTTCCTGAAAATAAATAACAATAAACCGAATTCAATATAATAAAACCTGCAGAAAATATGTAGTATACAAAATAATTTAAAATTTAATAGTGTTTATAATTTTTAGAGAAAAACGTTTATTCTTCTTCTTAGCCTCAACATTTCTAAAATTAAAATTTTGCACAAAATGTAATTCATATCTATACTGATTTTGGTAAAATGTATACTAATTTTTTAAACCCGAGTTGCTAAACCTACACTAAGAGTATTATGTAGGTAAAGATGACAGCATCAAAAACAAATAAAATTTCACTTGAAGAAAGGACGATTAACATTTCATTAAATTCGACTAACATTTGTAATTTTTTTTAAGGTTCAAAAAATTACTAACAATTGTAGTAAAAATGAACGGCATATGTTAGTAAAAAATTAACAACCCTTTATTTTTTTAAATAACAAAAAACGACTGTACAAAATTATTCATTTGATGTGGTTTGTTTTTTTAAATAAACTACAAGTTTAGTAAAAAAATTAAATTTGGTCTACAAATGTAAATGTCAGTTTACACTAAAAGTAAAGAAACAGTATTATAATCAAAAAAAACACAAATTTTTAAAGCAGAAGTTTCAAATCATACATAAGTCTTGTCCATACTGAGTTTAGTACAATGTATACTAATTTTAAACCCGAGTTGCTAAACTAGCAATAATTTTATGATTTTTCTTTTTTCATAGTTGAGAATAATGTTTTTGCGTTTGAACATTTCTATAATATATAGCACTAGCTGACCCGGCAAACGTTGTTTTTGCCTTCAAATTGTATTTGTGTATTAATTAGCTGACCCGCAGACGTTGCCCTGCCTAAAATTTTATTTAAGGCTAATAACTTTTCTAAAAATAGCCGAGTTTAATTAACCACAGATATTTTCATATAAATTTAACATTCCTTACTATAGGTATCACTAAACTTGACTACATTGAGATACGTTAGCTGACCTTAGTTTGTATATGATCGTTTTTTAAAACTAAAAAATGATAATTGAAATGTGTAATACATTAAAAATAAGATAACAAAATTAAGTAAAAATTTCGTGTCAATGATATATTTTTTTATAATAAAAAGCTGAGCCCGGTGTGCTTCGCTACCTCCATCATTATAAAATGAAATAAAAAGTGTTTGTATAGTTAAATAAATGCAAGTCATGCAAGCAAAGCTCTCGCTTGCTAAAATAGAATAATTTTTCTTAACCTGCAATCAGAATCGTTGTTGTAATTAGTCAAATAGACGTGATCAAAGTTAAAACTTGAATGGCTGCAAACATAGCTCCCGTTTGGTGAAACGTGGCCTATGCAACGTTTATATCTACCTGGGCTGGAGTATATAATGTGTATACAATTTGAATTAATTTTGTTAAAAACTATATTGAAGCTATTACATAATTCAAAAAAAGTGGGCATGAAAGTGGGCGTGATCGAAATCATGACTATTAATCATGCCAGTTAAATGCTGTGAAAATTTCAGGAAGATCGGTGCAGAGCTCTGGTCTCCTATAAGGTACAAACAAACAAACAAACAAAAAAATAAACACACACATTCCATTTTATATATATAGATAGATTGAAAGCAGATTAATTATAATTTTAGGTAAAATGGGGCGAAAAAAGGGGGATTTGGTAATAAAAAAATGTATGGCTACCTTACCTGTAGATAAAAAGTGTATAAAACTTTAGGTAAATACATATTACAAAAAAGTGTTTTGTATAGCAAACATTGTTAGTGGTATAAGTAAGTATCTGAATTTAAAAAAAAGGGGCGGTGAAGTGGGCGTGGTTCATAGTTATATGGCGACGTTAACAGTATTAAGAGCAATATACTACCAAATAAAAAAAATCCGTTTGAAGGAACAAATTTGTACAGAGAACAAAAAGTTTAAAACTTTCAAACAAAATTTGGCGTGAAAGGGCCGTGAAAAGGGGCCTGGCGTAAGAAATGTTTATTTCTACCTCGCCTGGAGTATAATGTTTATACAATTTGAAGTAAATCTGTTAAAAACTATATGGTAGCAATTACATAATTTTAAAAAAGTGGGCGTAAAAAGTGGGCGTGGTCGAAAAAAGTTCCCTATTAATCATGCCAGAGTCCCAGTTAAATGCTGTGCAAACTTCAGGAAGATCGGTGCAGAGGTTTGGTCTCCTATAAGGTACAAACAAACAAACAAATAAACAAACACACATTCCATTTTATATATATATATAGATAGATAATGAAAATGCCAAACAATATTAATTTTCAGTAAAAAAAATTTGCTAATTTTAGTAAATCGGTTTCTATTAATGGTGTACCAAAATTTTCGTTAAATTTTAGTACAGTTTACTATTTTTTTTCTTCTTGAAGTAATAATAAAAATTTACTAATTGTTATAGACATAATTTACTTAAATCGGGCTGCTGGCCTAAAAATAATTATTTTTCGATTTTTGTCTAATGTTTACAGAATTTCTTATTTGAGTATAATTAAAGAAAACTTTAATTAACCAATCACGCAAATTGTTTAAAAATATTTAAAATAATGCCTTAAGTTCAATAAATTGTTTGTAATTATTTTTTTTCATTTTGTGCTTTCAGCTGATCCCAAATTTACATTTCCCATAGCAAATGTAACTGCCTCAGTGGGTCGCGATGCCTTTTTAACTTGTATTGTACAAGATTTAGGATCATATAAGGTAAGTTAATTAAACACATAAAACAAAAAAAATATATATTCAATTAAACACAATTGTAAACTACTTAATACAAACTAATTCTTGAACTTACACATAAAACCTTATTAGAGATACACACACATACAGACTAAAATCACATTTTAATTAATCTAAGTACTTAAAGAATTTGTTATTTTAAGCTTTTTATAATCTTTATAGAACCAAGTAAAATAACACAAAAACAACGGCACTAGAAAAGGGTTTGTTTTTTCCATTTAAAGGCCTTCATTGAAAAAACCTTCCCTTTTCATGATAAATACTTTAAAAAATGTACTTGATGTTGTTAATGTTTTTTTTTTTTTTTTCTTCTTTGTATTTGATGTTGTAAAACATTATATGATGTAGAAAGAAAATTATGTTGAATAAAAAAAAAACATTAAGAGCGAGTAAATTTTCTAAAAATAACCAGAGTTTAATTTTAACCACAGATATTTCCACATAAAGTTGACATTCGTAACTATGGTTAAGCCCTAACATTTGGTTATTTTGAGATGAGTTAGCAGGCCTAAAACAGACTAAACACCAACCATTAAAACTGGTCAACACATATTCTTGTTTATAAACATTAAGGCACTACATACAATACCTTGAGTGTAATATGGTTAATACGACCAACCAAATCCCAGTGGCGATATAATAATTTTATAATATTTTGTAAAACATGGAACGCCTCATTTTATGCTCTCGACAAAACCACGAGCTTAAATGATGATAAATTTATGCTATATATGGTGCGTAGCCTTTCCCAATTAATGGTCTGCCACTTAAATAATGTTGGTCACATTAAGCATTAAAATCTTAACTGATGCTTCTAATATTGTTATTTATACTGTGGATTTCTTTGTGTGCATTAATGTTGAGCTGTGCTATGAAAGTCTGTGTAAAATATTAAAAACCATAAAATAATAATTTAAACATACTAATAAGTAATTATACCCTTGAGCCTGCTCGATTATCATTTAAGGGCTTAATTGTGAATCACATTTATTATATGATCGTCTATGGAGTTGCCTCAAAAACAATAGCAGCAACCTGAAAAAACAAACACATGCATTAGGGTGTCCCTTAAAAATAGATTTGTCATTACACCTCCCCACACTTGTATTGCAATTGGTTCCAAGTGGTAGAAATCGATTTTTTTTTAAATTTTTAACGCATGCTGAATTTTGACAGAAAATTGTTCATTTGCAAAAAAAAAAGTGTATTATTCATAAAAATTCCAAAAATTTTAAATTTTGAAAAATAAAAATTATCATTTCATTTGTTCATTAAATATACTTAAGCTTATTCAAATCTAGAATTCTGACTTCATCGGATATCATTAACCTATTATAGCCTGCAATCAAAGATGGTCCTCGACTTTGATAAAAATGCTTTCGTCCGTTAGATTATCACGTAGCCAAATGTAATGAAAATCTGAAAGAATTTATTCTGTAACTCTATGTAGAACAAATTACATAAAATAACTAAACCACTAAACAAATTTTAACATTTTGCAGAACCTGTCTTTGAAATAATTAACTTTAAATAGACCTAATTACGCTGAATCCAAATTTTTATCATACCCAGCAAAATTTTTTAGAACTGATTACCTTTTAACCTGTGCTAGAACAGCTTATTTCATAACCGGTTACATATAATCGGTTCTTGAACAGGTTCTTGGGAGTCAAAATGTAAGGTTTCACTGTAAAAAAAACAAGTTTTATATCTGGTTATAGAACCGGTTCTAAAGCAACCTCTTCTAGTTTGCAAATAGGACAAACTCTATATACAAAAAAAGTCGGTTGTAGAACAGAAATTATTACCTGTTATAATACACCATAAGTTGTTCTTCAATCTGTTATTTAGATTTTATTAATTTACTGGGTAATAATAATGTAAATCTACACAAAAATATATTTAATTTGAGAACAATCGGTTTTTGGTGTTTGTTTTCGGATATCTTACCGGTATTGCAAGGAAGTTGAAAATTTTGCATGTTTAATTTTATCCTTATAAATTTTATGTATGCAAAAGACAATATAATATTATCACCATGCGTAAACTAAACGTTCCCCTGAAATAATTTTGGTATTAAATCCATTGAAAATATTCTAAATCAATTGAAAATATTCTGAAATGTTTAGAAAAGAAGAAAATTTGTATACAAAATCAAAATGTTGTATGTGACGTAAATATTAGAGTTGGTCACGAAAATTTGATTTTGGAATATCATAACTTTTTTTACAATTTTTGCGTCAATAAAAAAATGCCGTAATAATTTCTCAACAATTTCAACTCCTTCCACATGAGCAATGTGGCCAAAAACGCTAATTTAGGGTCCCTTTTACTACAGAGCCAAAGAGATGTATTTATATGAAATTCAAAATTCCCAGTTTTAAAAGTGCACCGTTTGGACAATTGAGTGGACGGAAAACTCTGTTTTTTCTAAAACTTTTAAAAATATTTTTTTATATTTTCTTATTTTTCTTCGATCTTTTTTTATTTTATAATTATAAGTATTTATTTCCAATATTTCGTCTTCGCATTGGAAGACTTCTTCAGGGAAAATTTTTTATAATTAAAAAACTTAAAAATAATAATTACAAAAAAAAAAAAAAGCCGGAAAATAAAATATTTTCTAATGTCCAATAGAAAATATTTTATTTCCCGCCTTTTTTTTGTAATTATTATTTTTAAGTTTTTTAATTATAAAAAATTTTCCGTGAAGAAGTCTTCCAATGCGAAGACGAAATATTGGAAATAAATACTTATAATTATAAAATAAAGGATCTTAGCTCAATACAACAAAAGACAAAAATATTTTTTTTATCCCACACAATAAAATGTATTACCAGCTGTGAATAATGGTACAAAAACTTTCGATATATCGCGAAACGCTAAAAAAGTTATTAAAGTAACAATTTTGTAAAACAAATAATAAAAATAATGAAAAAATAACAATGAAAAAGTATTTTGAGCTACGAAAAATTGCACAATCGTTTTCGATACAACGTTAAAAACTTGTTGATGAATTAAAATAAATTAAAACTTAAAAGTGTTTCCAATTCGGCTAATCGATTAAACTATTCCTCGATTAATCGCCTCTGTTTCGGTTAATGTCGAAACAAACAATTTAAAACTCAAATAATTATTCTACCCGATTAACCGGTTAAATTTTTTATATTGATTTTTTTCCAAAATTTCAATTTCTTAACTTTGCCTAAATTTTGTCTAAAAATAGCTCAAAACTATCAGAAAAAAGAAACGCTTTATGAACTATCATCAAATTCCTTTAAAATCGAGTGAAATATATCTTAAGCCTCAAGATAACATACTTTTCCGCATTTAGGAAAATAAATATACCATTTTGAATTCTGTTTTTATTCTATCAAAAATTCAAATTAATGTAAATCAATAATTCTATGTATGTCAAGACAAGTGCGCCCCAGTAGGCTGGCTTATCAGTGCGGGGGTCGTTGATTCGATTCCCACCAGATGCACTGGTCTGTTTTCGCTACAACGTGCCAAAATCCATAGTAGCTAGTGATCGGTAAGGGTAATAGGATATAATTTGTAATTATATGATTATTAATAAATAAAAAAAATAAATTTCAAGACACACAAATGTAAATTTACAAAATGAAATCTGTAGGCATCCGACTTCTTCTTCCATCTCCCAATAACATTTTTTATAATCGCTTCCCAATCACTACAATTCTCAAACATGTTCCAATAAAAATGTAAGATATACCTAACTAAAACCAGTTTCGGTCTACTTCGGAACAATTAAACCGGTTGATTTTGAAGCAATTGCAAATAGAAGTCATCGGTGTAAAAATGTATTCTACAAGCCATTCTTTACAACTCGTATAGTTTGAAAATGGTAGCACTGTTAAACTCTTAATGATTTTTAAAACAAAAACAGTATAATTCAAAAGATTTATTTCAGCTGAACATATATAACCAGTGCCAAAAATGGCACAAAAAATATCAAAAGCAGTGACAGTTCAAAAAATTGTTTAAAATAACAGTATATTTAAGCTATTTTGTTAAGTATTTTTAATAAAAAACAATTATGAAAAATGTTTCAGTTAAAGTGCTAAAGTGTTATCGTAGCAAAATATTATGAACATAAAAGTTAAAAATTTACGATTGCTTTAAAAGAAAATATAACGAAATTTTGTTTTTACAAATAGTATAAAACTATACATTTTTTAAAACTTTTCTTGAAACATATGTAAAAAAAATTGGTTTTTACTATATTTTACAGAAACTTTTAACGAAAAACTTAAAAAATTTGCAAATACCTGTTAATGGTAGGGATTCGAAAAAACTTAATTTTTAAGAAATTTGATATGAGCAAGAGATTATTCAAGTTCAACATCATTTGCTTTTTGTTAAAAAAAAAACGTGAAATATTTCTTCATTAATTAAAAATGTCTTCATCCGCTACTGCAGACTTTATCTACTGACAGGTCCGTACATATTTCATTTCGCTTCACAGAAAATTTTCAGAGGACCAATGTAGAAGGGGTAGAAGATTTACCCAAACTTTATTAATTCATTCATTTTACTAATTTATTACCAACTATATACTATTTATTATATTGAACGCTAATATCTATGAAGCCATTTGGTTTGCCTGTAGGAAATAAATCCTTAACATCCTACTCAAAATTTTAATATCAACTCGATAATTTCATTGAAAATATCTATTGAAATTATCTTAAGTGAACATCACAATTTAAAATATCAAACTCCAAAAATTTTAGTTTGACATAAAATGTTTGATTTAAAATGTACGTTAAATTTAAAATGGACTCTTAATAATACGACAATAATAGCTAGCCCCCTGTATTCAATATAACAAATTAAGTTTCACTGGATTGAATCATATTAAATTATATTAAACTCAATGTAATAGAATCCATTTATATACAATACGATTCACCATTTTTCGGATCTAATTGTATTTATTAAATTTGATACATTTCTTTGGTAAATCATATTAATTTTTTTTGAATCTAAAAAATATATATTTCATTCATTCGGAACCATTCCATTACTGCAATAAAACTGAGTAGTTGTAAAGAACAAAAACCGACAAATTGTTATGAAAGAGACATCCTAATATACATATAAAAACAACAACAAATTCTGCTTAATAAACCCCAAGTACCAACAACAAAAAAGGCTTTACTTTATTATTTCATATTAAACACTTCATATTTGTTTTCAACAAACAATAACACAGGAGCTAAACATGCTTGAATAAGCACTCATACACACACATACACACAGTTATAGAATCAATACCATTTACTCTCCACCTCTTTCAAAGTATATCATTTCCTTTCTCTTAATGTTTTTGTATAAGGTGAGAATTATAAACATTTATGCCGGTCTATTAAGTTTTTTTTTGTTCTCTGTTTTTATTATGTTTGTATGTGTTTAAAAGCTTTTCTGTTGTTGGTGTTTTTTTTTCAATTTTTTTTGTTTGTTCCTGTTTGTATTGGTTTCCCCATTTATTTATATGTATTTGTATCATTGTGGTTTATCTTTTATGTGCTGCATTAACACTGTAGGATAACATCTGTCGAACATGTATGAGATTTTCGTATTTTACAGGTCTGAAAAGAAAAGTAGCAGTGAAAATTATATATTTTTTTAAATACCGCAATTAGATAATAATTAGTACACTGAGAGAATTACCTGCATGTAATAAGTGAATTTTTGTATTATATTTGTACAGTCTCACAGGAACTCATTTATTGAAAGTTTTCATTAAATTAATTAATGCAAATGAATTAATGAATCGTCTGGTTTGATCATAATTAAAACGTTACTATTATAATTATAAAACACTAATTAGTTAATAAATGTAAGAGAAAGATGAAAAAAATAATCTTGTGAGGACTAGCGCTATAGGGAGGGCCGCACTTTCTACCTAAGCGGCTAGGTCATCATCAGCCACATTATAATCCATCACCCACAAGAAACTCATGGTTTAATCAGGTCTATATATCAAGCAACTTACTGAAAAAAAACAAAGTTAATTGATTTATGCAAATTTTTAATAAAATTTAAAAAAAAAGTCATATTATTTACTAAAATTCTCATAGGCATAATGAAATAGTTTCATAAAAATTATGAAGCTTTTTCATAAACTTTAGGAAATTTTTCATTCACTTTGTGAAGAAAACTTCATCGGTTAAGTAAAAATTTTTTTTTAAGAATTTTTTCTCTGTTAACCTTTTCTAAAAAAATAAGTAATATTAAAACTCTTTGGAATTGAAATATTAATATATTGTCATATTTTTACCCTGCTTCAAAGTGGTATTAAAATTATAGCTTATCGATATCTCTTTAAATGCGTTTCTAACTTTTCCTACTTTTTTTACTCCAGCTGTATTTTTATGATATTGGCTCCCCTAATTTTTTGCCTTTTGTTTGTGTATTATTACAGACAATCATTTTCATCTCTACAAATTGAAAATATAATATAGAGTGGGGTTTTATTTTTATTTTTTTTTTATTTTTTTTTTTTGTTTGATTTTTATCAACTGCAGTATTTGTTGGTATTTACTGGTAAATAAGCCTGGTTAACTATTGTTTATTAACACACAAATTTCAATTAAATTATATGTGATTTTTATAATATTTTTCGATTAATATTTGTAATGGATTTTAGTTACGCATTAAAAAAATTTGATGGCGTTTTATGTTTTAAGTTATTTTTACCATTTTTTGTCTATCAAAATATTTTTAAAAATGTTCTAACCGAAAAAGAGCAAAACTTATATTTTTTTTTAAATATTTGGTAACTAGCCACGTGTTTAATTGCTAATAAGACAATAATGGAGCAAAATTGATAATTAATAGGTTTTTTGTTAAATCTCTGCCTATTCTGGAGGCTCCAGCTATTATATAATTATAAAACTTTGGGTTTCTCATATATAAACTTTTGGGTATCTTTAGCCAGATCGAAATACGTGTATCAACCTAGCTAAATATACACTTTGCTTTATTTTTGTAAACATACAGGGGTTCAAAGCTCGTTATAAATAAGTAAAATAACATAATCTCGATGTATATAAAAAAAAATTACAAAAAAACCGTAAAAAATATTACTTGCGCCAGAGTAAAACTAAAAACTTTTTATATAAATAGAAAATTGTTATTTCACAGTTTAATAACGTCATGAAGCGTATTAGGAAAACACCCTAGAAACGTGTTTGATGACAAGAATGGAGCAAGATTATTAATTATTAAATTTTTTGTTTAAGCTATGCCTATTCTGGTTCTTTAGCTTTTCTAAAACTTCGCGTTCTGATTATGTTTTTAGCCAGATCGAAATACATGAATCAACCTAGCTAAATATATACGTTGCTTTATTTTTGTTAATATAAACTTTTGTAAATTCGTTGCAAATAAATAAAAATACCATAAATTGAAAATGAAAATTATTCAAGATCGAGTTCTGATCAGATCTTTAGCCAGGTCGAAATACATGTATCAACCTAGCTAAATGTTTACTTTGCTTTATTTTTGTAAATATAATTACGTTAAAAGTTCGCTATAAATACATAAAAATAACATTTTCTATTTGTTTTTAGCGAAGATTGCAGCCGAAGATGTCAACTTTTTACTGAAGTATCAGTATTCAGTGCTGTTTGAAAGTACCATGTTGAAAACGGAACACTGTGCTTATAAAGAGATTAAAAAAGTAACAAATTACATATTAAAAATTAAAGTTTAACTGGGCTATATTAAACCAAAAAAAAAGTTATGCTAATTTTTATTTTCTTAAAATTACTCAATATAATAAAATTTTAAATTGATACAACATGACTTTTTTAACTGGGCACTTAGTATGGAAAGCCTTATATCTAAATCACTATGGAAATCCTTATAGCTAAAATAAAAATATTTTTTACCCACAGCAAAAATAAAATGCCAACCGAATTCAAAAGTATATTTTGCTGGCTGAAACCTATAAATTCTGCTATCACAACCATACTTAAATATGATTTCTGAGTATTTTGGGTATTGCAACTAAAATTAAGTTGTATTTCCTTATTTTGTTGGGAAAACCAATACTGAGTTGTAGCAACCGATTTAAGAAGCAGTAACCGAATTTCAGTTGGAAATTGTCTCTGTGTGCATGAAATCCATTTTAATTTTAAACAATTATCATTGATTTAAAAGTCGCTATGTTCGTTACATTGAATACACTTGAGCGTATACTTAATATTAATTCATATTTATAACGGGTGATTACTATTTAATGAGAGCAATAGAGCACTATTCAAAAAGCTTAATGTTTAGCAACTTAATTTTTTAAAAACCTGTTCAAAATATAAAAAAAAAACAAATTGTGCAAACAAAATTTAAAGTTTTGTATAAAAATAATAAGGTTTTAAAAAAAAACAAAAAAATCGAGTAAAGTAGATGATATTCTCTTAAAAAAAATGTTAGATTTTCGATTTGTCTATGTTTAAAAAATTTTGAAGGGGGAGAACAATTTCGAAAACTCATCTAAAAACTGCATTTGCATTTCTTTAAACATTTCTTTTTTTTTATTGAGTAAGTCTGCAAAAGGTTAAATATGGTTAATCGAATGCTTTTTAAATCAGATAAATTCGAAACAACGTTAGAATATAGAGTTCTTCAAAATTACATATTTTAGGGATTTTTTGAATTTTTTTAATTTTTCTGACAACTGAAACTGTGAACAGCGCGTTTTTGAAAATTTGAAAAATTGAATATGGTATATGTATGTACACAAAATGGTATATGTATGTACACAAAATTAATCAAATTTGAAGACCGTCGGTCAATTCCATTTGTAGAAGTATCATTGCTCTCATGATATATAAAATCGTTTGTTCTCGGAAAAGTTTAAATGTATTTTATGGCCTCGGTAGGTAGCGGTGCGGTAAACTTATGTAAGTTGCTTATTATATTAACCGATTTTTTACCAATGTGTCTTTAAAGACACATACATTTTTAAGTGCCTGTCACTTTTTGGCTCTTTATAGGTAGGTAATATAACAACGCATTTTAATAAAAATTTAATTCTGGCTAGATCCCAGGTTAAAAAAAATTTAAATTTTTAATTCCAGGGTTACCATATTACGATTTAAAAAAATCGTTTTTGGAAATGATTCAAAATTGGGGAGTCAAACACTATGTAGTTTCCTAGTAAGTTATTAAAACTCTAACATTAATAGTTTGACAAAGTTTCAATTTTGACTGCTATTGTGTGCTTAAGAGTGCGCTTAAAAAAAAAAAAAAACACAAAAATCCCTAAGTCATTGTCATTTATATTTGCAATGTTGGTTGAAAAAATGTCCAACGAATCTACGACGTGTCATTATTAAGTTAATTCCTCCATATGGCAACTTTAATATTCACATTCCAGCAAAATGTGCTCTCATTACCAGTATCTAAATAATAACCAGTCGAATTAGGGCCAACTGCATATAATAGGTTTACTTACTCGCTGCATTATAAAAACGCACAAAAAGTGTACACTCGCTTACCCGTTGCATTACAAAGAAATTAAAAATAAGTGGTTACCAAAATATTTAGTTATTTGTATGCTAATAGCAAATAAAAAAATATGTGGATACAAGTTTTTAAATAATAAGGCTTATCCTTATACTTATCAGTAATTAAAAAATAAGTAGTTGACAAAAACACATTATATTTGTAATTAAATAAGTACGAACGAGCAAGCTTGACTGCTTACGACTTTACTAAACAAAAATAACTAGTGCTGACGCCAAATTATAATGTTGAGATATTTATTTTCGTTATATATTCTACTATTTGCGTCACTTTGTTATTAAAATATCGCCCCTTTAATATGAATTATTTCTTTATACGTTTAAGTTATTTTTTGATATGAGTGTGCATGTAAATGTCAGGTGTATATGCATGAGTTTTTTCATAGTTCGTCCATTCCATGATAGATCGGCCAAAATCTAACCGGTGGTACATTTAAATTCCTTTATATTCTGTACAGATACTCTCTAGGATTTGTATTAGTCACTACCTACTTCGGTTTCTGAAATTTTTTAAATCGCGTTGTTTTGCCGTTTTTCAGTTTTTAAAAAAATTAAAAAATTCTAAAGGTAGTGAACTTTTAAAAATCATATTTGGACTATTTCAAAAATTAAAAAGCACACGAAATCTTCAATTATCTTCTCTATGATTTGTTACTAAAAGACAACCACTTTTTTGTAAAAATGCATTCATAATGTAAACGCAAATTTTTTAATGCATTTTCCCTTCATTGTTTGCCATGTTTTCGTTTTTAAAAAATGTATAATTTTTCGAGTATTTAACAACTTCGACCTTTTTGGGACCAGAATATTAACTATTTTTAATCATTCTTTCAAAAGTAGTTTACTAAGTTTTTCACAAACTTACAATTTTTTTACAAATTTATTTTTTACAAAAAAATAATTTAAAAAAAAATATAACTGCACTGAACTTTGAATAGCATTGTCGTCTAAGATATATTGAAGATTTACATAATTTAGAAAGCTGTACTTGTCTAGTTTGCGAGTTGGGTTTTTTTCTAAAATGCATATTAAATGCAAAAGAGATTCTTTAATAAAACTTGCATTTAAAATGCATTTTTGAAAAATAAAAGTTATTTTTGTATTTCAAATCATAAATTAGATAACTATAGCTTTCAGACGATTTTAAATTGATGAAATAGTCAATATACTTCAGAAGATAATCTTATTTAAATTTTAGTGCAGTTGTGACTTTTTAACATAACTATAAACTACCCGTGTAAAAAAGATATAAATATATCATATATGACCATATATGACCATATATGACCATATATAATTATAACTGAAATTTGAGTCTTCGCAATTATATATGAGTCCATATATATTTATATATAACTCCATATATATTTATTAATAAGCTTTTATATATTTTTATATAAACATATCTAAAATGATATATAATTATAGGTGAAGGTATATATAAATATTAGAGTTAGTTTTGAAAAATAGATTTTTGGATATTATCACTTTTTAGAAGGTTTTTGTATCAATAAAAATAATGGCGTATTTTTTTTTTTTTTAATTTTCAACTCCTTCCCGTGCCTATAGGCGACTCAAATCGCGGATTTTGGGTCCCTTTTCCCATGCAACAAAAACGGCTAAATATATGTCAAATCTGACTTCAGTATTCGATTCTACGGGAAAACTTAGGCCCATAAGCTTTTTTTAGTTTTTGGAATGCACCAGAATGCATAATTAGAGTGGTCCAAAAAAATAATTTTGTAAATAAAATATTAAAATATTTTTTTTGTTAATATACAATGAAAAAACACTTACATCCGACAAAATGGTCCAAAAATTTAAATTTTGTAGTTACCCGTTCAAAAGTTATTAAAGTTTAAAAATTTAATTTTTCTTTATATATACAATGAAAAAGTACTCCTAGCTGAGAAAAAACCCGTTTAAAAGTTATATAATAAATATAATTATAAATGTAATAAATGATATATAAAAAAGATTTTATAGAAGTAGAAGAGGGAGAAGAAGTGGTTAATAATGTTGTTGATTCAGCTAACAAGTTGGCATATTTTGATTCCGCTTTTAGTAAGTCACCGTTTGATTTTATTACTCTTCAAAGTTTAAAAAACTCTGGTTAATTTTGGAATCAACATATCCTTTATGCTTTATAACGCTGTTGAGTGGCCAGCCCAGAAAGGTTTTCGTAATGCAATCGAACAAGCTAAAAATATACAATCAACATGTATTTACACCGAACAACTTGTTGGTATAATTTCGCGCCTGAACAACTCGTGTTTAGTTAAAAATAAATATAATTTAAATTGTTTAGCTTTATCTGCTGTGGAAAGGAATAGAATTAATTAGAATTGTTGTTAAATAAAAATTACGAAACCAATAAATTATTTTGTATTCACTAAAAAATTAAATTTTTAAACTTTAATAACTTTTGAACGGGTAACTACAAAATTTTTGAACCATTTTTGTCAGATGTAAGTATTTTTTCATGGTATATTAACAAAAATAAATATTTAATTTTTTTTTTAAAAATTATTTTTTTGGACCGACTCTAATTACGCATTCTGGTGCATTCCAAAAACTAAAAAGAAAGCTTATGGGCCTAAGTTTTCCCGTAGAGTCGAATACTGAAGTCAGATTTGGCATATATTAAGCCGTTTTTGTTGTATGGGAAAAGGGACCCAAAATCCGCGATTTTAGTCGCCTATAGGCACGGGAAGGAGTTGGAATTAAAAAAAAAATACGCCATTATTTTTATTGATACAAAAACCTTCTAAAAAGTGATAATATCCAGAAATCAAAATCAAAAAAAAATTTTAAAACGAACTCTAATAAATATATCTGAACTTAAATTTTAGATATAATTATAAATAATCATATATAGTCGTATCTAAACCTTTTTTACTAGGGTATAAAAAAATTTAAATACTAAATAATTTTCTTTTTATATGGAAACAATTTTTAAGCTATTTCTGAAAAAATCATTAAAAATAGTTATTAAAAAAATATAAATTTTTAAAAAATTACAAGTTTTTAGAAATCTAAGGTGGGGAAAATGCAATCAGAATTTGCATTTGTATTGTAAATGCATTTTTCGGTAATTGCAATTAAATCATTGAAATAGTCCATCTTCAAAGTTCACTATTTTTAGCATTTTTCTGATTTTTTTATAACTAAAAACGGGAATACTAAACACGAGTTTACACAATTTTAAGGAACAAAAAACAGTTGTGAGTAATAGACATCCTAGAGTATACGTATGCCAAATTTAAACAAAATCAAAGAGCTGGAGGTAAAAAAATTACCGTTTTTGGCCGTTCTCTCATATAATGGACGATATATTTGTTATACGAGTTTCTGTACGTGTGAGTTTAAATAGTCAAAAACATTCATAAGCACCCAGGCAGAAAAATGCAATCGGCACAGTGTTGGCATAGCGTCGGTGACGGCCAGTATTGCGTTGGCAGAACGTGGGAATAAAAAATTTGTCAGTATTGTCCGAACTTACCACCATTGCCATAACGTTGGTAATTCAAAAAACTTGGTGATTTTAACATAGCTTAGTATTATTTAGTTTTGAGAAATATTTATAATAAAACACATATAAAAAGCAGCAATATTTTTTTTTTTTATTAATTAATAATCATATAATTACAAATTTATAATAATACCTTAACAGAGCACTAGCTACTATATCTTTCGGCGCGTTGTAGCGAAAACAGACCAGTGCCTCTGATGGAAATCGAACCCACGACCCATGCATTGATAAGCCAGCACGCTACCAACTAGCGTACAGGGGCGCACTAACACAATACTATATTAAAAAAAAGTTTCCAATTTGATGCGATATAGGTAAAAACAATATGGGCAAATAATTTTGTGGCTGGTACTGACAAAACAAATGATTTGCAAACAAAATAATGTTTTCCTAGTACAATATAAACAAATAAAATCTATCTTTTAGCACGGTAGGTTTTACAAATGTAGCAGTGGTTTGCCAGTACTTTTTTTTTTTTTGTTTGGTACGGTTAGCAATTTCTACCTTAGCAGTTACATTTATTGTTTGTGAATTATGTATTTAGTGTTGTTGTCGTTTACCTTCACTAGCATAAAAGCGAAACTCACACGCATTTTTATAGAAATTTTTTAACATTTTTTTTTTTATATATTTTATGACTTTAAATAGTGCCAGAGGAAAAACTGCGTGTCTTTTAGTAGATTTAGACACGCACACATGATTAATTGTACAATTATAGTAAATTTATTTGCGATAAATCAGTCTACTACAACAGCTTTAAATAATTCTGCAAATATGCGAGGGGTAACTAAAAAGTAATTAAAAGAATGGTGATATTTTATAATTTTATAATATCGAGTTGCATATATTATTTAGCTTTGTTTGCTATTCTGTTTTTGAATTAAATCTGAAACTAGTCTCCGCGAATTTAAAATGAATTGCTTGTGAGATTTCACAAAAAAACATATGTCTTCTACTTATCAATTCACCCACTTAAACCAAAGTTTACAATGTTGTAATTGTATTGTATTACAGTAATAAATAAATGCGTAACAGTGTGCGTTTTTGTGTATGTAAGCAAATATGTTTGAGTAAGTGTAAAATAAAGGCATTTAGCTTATTATTGTAATAGGTGTCACCGGGTTAGGTCAAGGAAAGCTTATTACAAAATAGTTAAATCCTTTTTACGCAACATGAAGGGTGTACCTTAAAGTATTTAAATTTACAAAGTTTAAAGACTTAAAGGCTTTGCATTAAAGCGAAATATTTGCAGTAATGATAGCAACTTTCTCTCTGAATTACTTTAGTACAAATAATAAGGACTCACTAATATCTAGGTTATTGTCCCACTATTTCAAAGTAACGGATAAATGTCAAACTTACTATTATCCACATAATGTAAATAAAACTTAGAAACAACTTTTTAATTTTTTTCAAAATATTTTTTAATATATTATTTAATATAATTTAATGAAATTTGGAAATTGCAGCAAATTTTAAAATGTCAACACATTTTTATATTATATATTTTATTCCCAAATAAAAAAGATTAGATCTGATCAGATCAGATCAGATCGAACTACAATAGATAAAATTGAATCTTATTCGATGTGATTGAATATAGGTTAGGTCTGATACCAGATCTGATCATATGTGATAGAAAATGGTGTATGTATGTGTATAGTAATTCCCTTGTCTGATCAGATCTAGTACCAGATGTCTTCATATCAGAAATGATTGGAGAATTTGGATAGTTTTCATGCCCAGACATGAAAAATGTAATCACAATGGATCATACCTGGTACCACATATGTTAATACTTAAATAGATTTCATAATCGCTTCCAGATTGGTACTAAATCTGAGCTCTTCCAAGGGCACCGAAATAATACATACCCGTGAAAAAAAAAAAATTATTCGGTTGCTTATCTTTTTTAGTTCGGCGCCAAACCAAATTGTAGAAAATTTAATCCGAAAAACGTATTCTTCAAATTGTATCTGAATGAATTTAATTGTACAAAATATGATAAACCTTTATCGGAGTTTTGGTCTTAAGTTTAATATTATTCATTAATTTTTAAAATTATAGAAGATTTAAATGTATATAAATATATTATGCATAATTTTGAGTAAAATTTTAAAAATATAAAAATATAAATTAATTTTTAAATAACCCTTACAAAAACGAATAAATTCAAACAAATGCAATTTGGTTAAATTAAATCTGTTTAATTTAAATTTATTTTCATCGCATTTATAGTAATTAAATGTGCTAAAGTCCCAAAACTTATTTAACAAATTGTGAAAAACAATCTGATGTAGGCGTGTCCCTAATCGGATTTCATTCCTGCCCAAGGAAATATTCAGGGGACTTTGTTATTGGAATTTCTAGAGATATTTGCTATGTTAAATCACAAACTCAATGAGAATTTCTTGTCCTCGTCTAGGAGCGAGATTCAGAATTTAAAATATCAAAGAAAAAAACAAAAACAACAACAAAATATTGTCACAATTGGCTTTGTCATCTTCCAAATACTACTCTGTTTTTTTGACAGACTTAGC
Source organism: Delia radicum (assembly GCA_021234595.1). Lineage (NCBI taxonomy): Eukaryota > Metazoa > Arthropoda > Insecta > Diptera > Anthomyiidae > Delia > Delia radicum. Next base: position 207,244,002 of record CM037854.1, read on the forward strand.
AATGTAGTGACGTTTATTCAAGTAAATCAACAATAGAAAATCATATGTTTTCTATTAGTGTCAGTTACATTTAAATTTGCACAAGCACCTGCATATTTGTTATTTAAATTTATTTTCATCGGGATAAACATTAATTGCATTTATAGTAATTAAATGTGCTAAAGTCCCAAAACTTATTTAAATTTTGTTGCGAATAACATCGTATAAGATAAGATGTGATAATATATGGAATTCTGTCCATATCCATCTTGGGGTCCATTCCCCTATATCTGAAATGAAATAATGGTAAATTTAAGCTGATCGGATTAGGCTACTTTTAAAAATTCAATATTTAATCATTCTTTTGATAGAGTATTTTTCAAATGCCATTTTTTTCCTAAAAAAATACACAAATACAAGAAATAATACGTTATCTATAAGTACTTATTTTATCATTATTTTATATATAAATTAATGACCTGAAAATGTTTTGAAAACTAATTTTAGATTAATTACTTTTTCACTTCTAGTAAGTACATATATGACTACTTATTTTTGACTTTGTGTAAGGTGAAAAGTAATGACATTTTGTGTAAAGTAAGTGATTTATATTTTTATTTATCAAGTATAACATGTTGAGATATCACATATGGTAGAACGGTTGACTGACAGCCTGGAGGCCGGGTTCGGATCCCTGAAGGGCACATTTTATTAAAAAACTATTTTTTAATAAAAAAAAAATTGTATTAAGTTTAGTTTTATTTTTTATTTATTTTTAGACTCATTATTTTTGTCCATACTGGTAAGAATGTAGGTAACCATATATTTATTTAGCATAACAGCAAAAAATTGCGAAATTGGACCTTTCTACTATTATTTATTATTAATAGAAATATTTTATAAATAATTTTATAGAACTTGTTTTTGTATTATCTTAGAATGGAAGTATTGCTCAATGAAATATAAGCTTACTAGCAAATTGTTAACCCATTATTTACTGATTTTAAAAAATTAAATTTTTTGTCTTGATACAAGTCAATATAAACCAGAAAAAATGTATAATACGTATTAAATTATTTTGTCTAAGCTATATCAAAGATATATTTATAATGAATTTCATTAAAATTAAAATTGTTTTATATTTATATTCTGAAATTAACCCTTTAAGTGCATATTAAGAAAAAAAATTTAATTAAAAAAGGATAAAAATGTGCAGTAAAAAGTTAATTTCGGAATATAAATAAAAAATATTTTAAGTTTTATATAAACAAATAAAATTATTAATTTTTAAATTATTTTGTTTATATTTTATAGGTGGCGTGGTTAAGAGTCGACACCCAAACGATTTTAACCTATTCAAAACCATGTTATAACCAAAAATCAAAGAATTGGCATCACAAATTCTGAACATAAAACTTGGACAATGCGTATTAAAGATATCAAGGAGAGCGATAAAGGCTGGTATATGTGCCAAATTAATACAGATCCAATGAAATCACAAATGGGTTATTTAGATGTTGTAGGTAAGTTAAAGAAAATTTTAAAACAGAGTCCCTCCTATAAGGAGATATTTGCTAAATTATAGTGTGGAATCTGCAGAATAAATATATTTATGAAGTTTAGATTTCTCTACGGGCTGTTGATGGTCAGTCTTTTTAATATATCGATATAAATAAAAACAATTTACATCATATTTCACTCAACGTTTCGTTGGTTGTTTTTTTCCAACTTCCTCAGGAGTTAATGTTTATTAAATTCTGGCAAATAGATAACAAAATGGCAAATAATTAATTTTAATTTTATAAAATAAAGTTTTTTTTTTCTTTCTAATATTAGGATCACAGATTATTTATATTAGGTTTTTTTTGTTCGATTTTAAAAGGCATTTTGAAAATAATGATAAAAATTACATTTCCAACTTTACCTCTTCGGATTTTATAAAACCTGAATTCTATTCTCTTAATTAGTACGGTATTTTCATATATTTTTCTTTATTCCAAATTTCGTTATAGTTCGTATTTAGTCTATGTTTAAAGTTGGTGTTTTGGACAAATGTGTAAGATCTACACAATGTTTGCACTATCATAACTTTTGAACGCGTCGACACAAAATTATTTATTTTTTTGTAATTTTAAAGATTAAATCCTCTTCTTGAAAGTGTGCTGCACAAAAATAAATTTTTTAGCCAAAATGTTAACGAAATTGAAAAAAAAAAATTAAAAAAACATATAATTGATTTTTGTGAATTTCTTTTGCAATTACTTCAAAGTATCACTTACAACATATACAAATTTCAAGTTGGGAATCAAAGGGGTTATAAAGGGTCCGCCAAATAACTTTTTTTTTTGAACTCCTGAACCAATTGGACTTTATATGGCGTCATACCAAGGTCTTTATGCAAAATTCGTCTCAATGATGTCTCCGAAATATTCAATTGTTGAGAACGACGGTGAATTGATGTTGATGGCGCTTCACGCACACTTTCTGCCACAGCAGCAATATTCTCGGTTGTACTGCACTGTTTTTGGCTTTTCACGCTTTCGGTTTATCGATGAGGATGCCAGTTTCTTTCAATTTTTTCAGAAGATAACGAACATACGGACCATATTCGTTCAGCGGAAGGATAAAACTAATTATCTGTCAAATCAGACATGAGCTAAGTGTTACCATTCACGAAATAAGCACTAGTTGAAAAAAAACGTTAGATGGCGGACCCTTTATACGACCAGATATTATCATATATAAGTATATCCAGAACTTAAGTATATTCAATTATATCAGAGTTAAGATATATTTATATATACCTTCGGATATAATTATATATCATTTTAGATATGTTTATATATAAATATATACAAGGTTATATAAAAATATATATGGAGTTATATATAATATATATAGATAACTCCATATAATTGGATAGACTCAAATTTTAGGTATAAATATATATGGTCATATATGATCATATATAACCTTTTTTACACGGGATTAATTTTCTGCTGACGCGTTCAAAAGTTATAATACTTAACTAAAAAGATAATATATATTCAGATAAAATTGTATGCAATTAAATATTTTAATATACAAATTTATAAAGTCATATAAACATATATGTTAAAGCATAAATATTTGTATCTAATTGTATATAGCTTTGTGTTGTTTCAGATACTTTTCAGGTCCAATGCTGTAGATATTTCTGTATTCAATTTAGATATGAGTATGTATGATCTTTTACAAATCCACATTCCATTATATGTGGTGCCGTATGAACAATATTTTCCAAATTATATTAAATATAATTATATAATTGCTGTGATTTATGAGTATGTGAACTTAAAAAACTTTTCATTTTTGTTCACAAGAACGCAGTTATGCAAACTTGGGCAAAAGTCTTAGCTATGTACTTTAACAGCGAATTCCCGAGTAAAAACATTTGTATATAACAATACATTGCTTATATACACTTATATGTTTTTGACTGCCATTGTATTTAACCAATCATAACTAATTATATAAATTCACATCAAAAATAATTTTTGTCAAAAAATTTTAATATGATGTCATATATAGTTGTGGCTTATCTGCGCTTCTCGATCAATATATAATTTCATATTGCATTTAGAAACTCGAGTAAAAACGTTTACATATAATCATGAATTATTATATATAAATATATATGTTATTGCATGCTATTACATACATATGTTTATGCATGTCTATATATAAAAATTTGTTCCTCTCAATTTTTTTAATACAATGGCACATATAAATGCACCTTATTATATATTGACCAACATATAGTCGTATATGTCATACCTAATTATATATGGTTAATCTAGTTATATACGAATACATGTCTAATTGGATATAACACATTCAAAATTATATATAATAATATATATGTAGTGTAATATTCAAAAAAAAAAAATATTTCATTTTGGATATAACGATATGCTGACCCACACATTCATAATTATATGGAAACAATACATCGTCCGATAATAAAAAAATTTAAATATTTTTTTATAAAACTATATATTGCCGTAATTAAAGTCTGAATTTAGGTATTATTGACGCCTTCACTAGCTATGGCGGTTTACAAGTGAAACCAAAATTTGCCGATTTTTAAACTTAAAAAATGGTGTAATTTTATACAGTTTGAGGTATCTTACGTTCATGCCAGCGCACCAATAACTGAAAACGAACATCACAAACTTGTCGTGCAATTTTTTTAAATGTAAGTTTTTTTGCGACTAATATTCACTATTATATTTCAAATTGGGTGCGTATTGCGTGAACTGAGTTTCTTTATAAAAAGCACATACGAGTCAGAAAGGCATTTCAAAAGTTTTAAACTCAAAAATTTGATGAACTAATTAAAAATTTTGCTAAATTTTATTATTTTTTTTACATTTTTTTATAAAAAACATGGGTTGATAACATCATTCCTATTGGCTACAGAGGCAGTTTTCAACAAAACATGTGACAACGAAAAAATACATCAAATGAATGAATAAATGAGCTTAATAATGAAATCGAGAAGGCACCAAAAGCTTTTAAGGAATTTGAATTTGATTTGGAATTTGATGGAACAAACGAAATTTTCCTAACCTCAGAAAGCACTCTTAAAAGTATTTAGTATAATTTCCCGGAAATAAGTAATTTTAAACCCAACTTAATATTATTTAACCGGCAAAAAAGGCATGTTTTCCAAAATAATAGCGGTTGTATTTTAAATTCTAATATATAAAAAAAAGTTTTGTTAAGTGTATTTTTTATATTTTTGGTTTTGTAATTAATATTTTGAAATGTGATAACAACAATGAGTTCTAAAAATGTATGTAGTTTTAATTAAGTCCATGCAAAAGCTCTAATTTTAATATTTTTAATTTGCTTGAAACTTAAAACCGCCACAATTTTTGATCCATTAAAGATAAGCGACTAAAGCGATCTTTAAACATCGCTAACAAATACACAAAATGTTATTCATATATAGAAAAACAAAATATTTGAAAATATTTACCACAAAATACCGAAAATTTTAGAAAATTTTTTACCAAGTTCAATGAAAGTTGAAAGACTTTTATCTGAGAGGTATGTCGAGAGATTTTAAAACATTCTATTCAGTTTTTTTTTTTAATTTCAGATTTCTCCAAGATTTTACATTTTCTATAAATTTTCTTAAAAGTCTTTGTCCCAAAGTATTTGATCATTAAACAATAAAAATGTTATTTACATTTCATTTTCATACTGATTCTTTATATTTAACCATATATTTTTATTAATTGTTACCATAATTGCCACTAAAATTAAATGTATTTTTTCCTCTTCATTATTTTGCCTCAAAATTGTGGTAATTTTTATTTTATTTAACACAAACAAAATTTAAAATTGACTTTATTATCATTGTTTTTTTCCCTTAGTTCAACTACCATCTTTCCTCGCTATACACTGAATAATATCACAGCAAAAATTTGATTTTATTAAAAATAACACATTATTTTAACACAGATATAACATTAAAAGTACATTAAGAAAAATTTCTGCCTGATATTAATGAATTGTTGCACAGAATAGGTCCATTGAAGCATTTCATTAAACTAATGAAAGATTTAATAAAACAAAACACTTAAAAAAAAAAGTTTGTAAAGTCAGCAAAAAATTTTGCTGAGTCAGCAAAATTTTAGTCAGGAGGGTGCTTGCAAAAAAATTGTATTGTCAGCAAAATATTTTGCTGAAAATCAGCGAGCTGATTTTTAGCAACAAAATTAGTAGATTCAGCAAAAGTTTTGCTAACACTTAGTAGATTAGAAATACAAAAGCCTTGCTAAAAATTAATAAATTTTTTGCTGAATTTTAGTAGACTGAAAAAAACGCCAAAAAATTTTTAGAAAAATTGTAATTTAGTTAATTTATTTGCTGAAAATCATAAAACATATTATTGTGATTCTTTTAAAAATAACTTACAATAATTACGAAATATAAAAATTTTCATTTTCCCACATTGACGACATGAATTTATTTAATATCTGAAAATATATAGAAATAAATATATATAACATAACAAAAATTTTCTTTCAACTACTTACATCAATGGTAGTCTAAATGATGCTTTCTTTTAAAGAACGCAACTGCCGAAGATAATTATAGAAACGAAACGAAAAAATAAACAAAAACAAACGAAACGAAAAAAACAACCCTTTTTTTGCAATAAGGAAAAGGAACCATAAAAATCTACCTAAGATGTGTGTCTTTGTCTTTCGCTTTACTCTGTCTACATGTCTGTATATGTTCGTTTGCAATTTGACCACACTAGATCATTAATATATAAACATTTAGTTTAGAAATACATATTAAATTAATAATGTTGCTAAAAAGTGGTATACCTGATTTACAAGACGTTTTACTTACTTTTCTACTAACTTATTTTTTTGAGTGTATAATTTTATTCATAAATAGTATCATACCCTCATCCAATTTTCTCCATTATCAAAAAAATTCCGAAGTTTTTTACAGTTATATTAGTTTTTTGTTTTATATACATCGAGATTATTTTTATGTTATTTTCAATTTATAACGAGCTTTCAACCTCCGTATATTTACAAAAATAAAGCAAATCAAACATATTAGCTAGGTTGATACTAGTATTTCGATCTGGCTAAAGATCTCATCAGAACCCGAAGTTTTAGAAAAGTTAGAGCCTCCATAATAGGCAGAACTTTAACAAAAAACCTATTAATAATCAATTTTGCTCCATTCTTGTCTTCTTAGTAATCAAGCACGTGGTTAGGTCTTTTCCTAACAAGCATCATGACGTTACTAAACTTTGAAGACCAAAAATGTTCTATTTATATAAAAAAATTTTAGTGTGTACTCTGGCTCAAATAATATTTTTTACAGTTGTATTAGTTTTTTGTTTTTAATTTTTAATTTTAAGAAGTTTTTCGTTTTTTTTTTTCATTAGTTAATGAAATTTGCATTATTTTTTGTTACCACTTTTATTCGTTTAAATCGTTTGTAACGAATAATGACTTTTTGCATTCATGAGTTTCAACAATTAGTAAGTACTTTTTTTCACCAATATGCCTGCGTTAATACAATTAGTTTTTATTTTCTAAGTTAATTTGAAATTTTGCTGGGATCTATATTCCATGCCGTTATGACATTCCGTTTTTCACTTCCTATGATATCCGGCTTTGTGTTGTTGACCATATTTTTTTGCTGCCACAATTGTTTAAATTTCGTTATTATTTTATATATTCCCAATTCTCTACTCCTCCACCGCCACTAGCATTGACAGCATTTTAATAGTGGCTGCTAAATGGTTGGCAGAGTGTCAACATGTGTTGAGTATTTAATAAATTAAATCACATATTTTGTTTGTTTTTTTTTTTCAACCAAAATTAATTCATAAAATTTTATTTTAATGTCTCAATTGTCTGGTAAAAAAAAAGTTTAATATGCAAAAGAATATATTAAAAAAGTGGTAATGAGGTAAAAAAAAATATGAAGAAACATTTTAATTTAAATAAAAAAATATTTAAAACTGTTCTAAAAAAATAAATAAATTTTAAGGAGGTTATTAAATCGTTTAAAAATTAAATGAAATGCTATCAAAAAAGTTTTATATACACAGTTTATCTGTGTATTAACCAGTAGTTTTTGTTTTCGTGGCCGTTGTGGTGTAATGCTTAGCGCTTTGGACTATTACACAGATGGGCCCGGGTTCGATTCCCGGTGACGACAACATCAATTTAGAAAAATAATAAGTATGAGTTTCCCCTCATATCGTATCACAGTAGCCCACCTTCGGTGTTTCCATAGCACCTAACCCCACCGAAGTAAAACAATGAATCCAGGCCAACTCTCCCTCAGATTGCGTGAAATAACTGTTCTTAGACTTATCATCTCGGGTAATTACTGTGCTGCCATGCTTGAAGCCCTTCATCTTTACCAACCTTTCATCTATCCAATATCCCCTTTTCAAAGAAAGCAACACATTAATAAATAGGAAGAATTTCCTAAGTGTTGCTTCTCTTTTGTAAAAAAAAAAGAAAAAAAACAACTTAAGAAAACTACAACTATTTTTGTATCAGTTGTTAAAAGCAGCTATTTTTAGTATTATAATAAACGACTACAAAATCAGTACCTTCATTTTCAGTAAAAAATAATTTTAGTTACACTGGGAGAATTATCTGCATTATATCAATGCATTTTTGCAGTAGAGCTATGAAGTGTCACTGGAATTCATCCATTTAAACTTTTCATTAAATGAATGCAGTTTTTCATAAAATTCAAAACTTCATGCGCTTAATGAAAAAGTCTTATTAAAAATAGTTTCATACAAATTAAGAAGCTTTTTAATTAAGTTTAAGAAATGTTTCGTTCTCTTTGAGAAGAAAACTTTATTACCCAGGCAGAAAAATGCAATTGGGGCAGGGTTGGCAAAGCGTCGGCGAAAGAAAAATTATAAAATTATTAACTTATATCCTCAGGGTTGCCATATGTTAATTTTAAAAAATGGTAAAAAATATGATATTTTTCAAAAAAATTATAAAAATCGATTAAATTAAAAACAACAATTTTTCATATACTTCTTACTAAAGATTTGTACACAAAATTATATATGCCAGTTCTATTTTAATGCGCTGTTGGCAATTTCTACCCGGGTAACGTTGTAATAAGAAGGTAGAGTTTGCCAACCATGGTATGATACAAGACTTCTAAAAAACAGAATATTCAATGAAAATCAAAAAAAAAACTAAATAACTCGAATATTTGTGATCAGGTCCTTCCAAAAATTAAAAATTTTTCGAATATTGTTATTGTTTAAATTCAAAAGAAAACACATTTAGTGTACGTTCAAACAAATATCTAGAATAGTGGAAAAAGGCTTTAATATTAGTGAAAATCAAATCGCAATATCTTGTAAGTTATAAGTCCGATTTCATTTCGTGTTAAAAAAAAATTATATGTCACAAGACATATTTTTATTAAAGCACTTTAAGAAAAAAAAACGAAAACTTCAGTCGCAGTTCTGTATCTAGTTCACTCCCCAGAAAAACCACTCATTACCTTCTAATGGATAAAGTAATGTATCACCATAGGTCCCCACGCATTACACTACATCTTAATTCTCTGATGAATGACGATGAGCCAATAAATAATGGGTGGGCTCATTACCTAGTAGAGGCTTAAGTAACAGGTTACTTATACGGTTACCGAGTGGAGAAAAGTAATGTGTATATAAATAGATTTTCAAAAAAAAAATTATAAAAAAATTTATTATAAATATTTTTTAATTAAATAAAAATGAGATATTTGAAACTGAGGTCTTTGGTTGTTAGGCGAGCACTCTATCAACTGAGATAACGTCACATATAATACTGGTTCTTAAAATATAAATGAATTGTTGTGCTTCTAGTTTTAGTTTGTATTATTAAAAATATACACCTTTCCCTCAAGCTGACAAAAAATGACAAAGTAATGTGTCTAAGTATAGATTTTGAAAAAAATATTTTAAATATTACTTTACATTTATATTTCATGTATTATGTAATTGATGATCGGCAAGTCATTACTTTATGTTTTTAAATAATTGAAAGGGTAATGATGTATCATTACATGGTAACCCATGAGTGCCCAATTATAAGTAACTCATTACTTTATGTTTTGAAATAATGATGAAGGTGGCCATACTCTATATTTCTTTATTAGGATATTTTCCTAACAAATAATCTAGAGTTTTTGTTTTCAAATTCATTAATTGACCGCTTTCAGGAATGTGTTGATAGATCTCTTTCGGGAATTTTCTAGGTTCAAATCACCAGAACACGTTTTTAAAGAAGTGACAATCCCATGCAAAACATCAAACATTCATATAAACTAGTTTTCTCACTAAACGAGAACTAATATATGAGCTCGAAGTTAAAGGATTATTCATTACAAAGTAATACATTATATAACCCATTATTGTTAGCTCATTAATTTTTGTTGGAAAGTAACAGGTAAGGTAAGGAATATACATTACAAGGTAATACATTACTTTATCGCACCCATTACCAAAGTTTTCCTTTGACCACATATTTTTTAGACCTAGTGCTATAATAATCTAACCAAATAATTGAAATTTTCCGAAACAAGTTTTTCTTCATAAAAAAATGTCGCTCTACTGTTCAAGAAAAATTTTGCTTTAAATGCAATGGACATTTAAGAGTTAAAAATGTATACATTATTACCCAGAAAGCATAGCATTAAAAAATGTCTTTAATATCGTGTCAAAACAATGCAAAACTAATACTACAATATTTTTTATTCCTTTTCTTTTCATATTACAACAACACCAAATTTCAACAATTTTCCATCGAATCGACAAAACTACAATAACAATTACAACAATATAAAACATAATTACTTATTAAATACAATGGTTAACACAATCATCAACATCCGACGATTAAAAAAAAATATTACAAATGATGGCGGGTGACTAAATATAACAACTATGACGATGATGATCAAAATTCAAACAATAATTGTGGTGATGATGGCGGTATTATGGAATAAATAAAATAACTCAAAAAAAAAAAATAAAAAACCACAAAACACCAAAAAAAAATACGTTATTTAAACAAACAAAAAACATGCAAAAATAACATTATTGTTTGAAAAAAAAAAATAAAATCGAATGAATGATATTGGATTGTGTGACTTTTATGTGAAATTGATATTGGGGTGGTTATATTCTTCTTTTTTTTTGAAATGGACATTATTGTAATAACAAACTAATCACTACTGGCAAAATATTAAAAAAAAATTATAAAAATATTATTTTACAAAAATAATAACTTGCTAAAAAAATCACTTAAATTTCATATTTAATTTTTGCTAAATGATATTTGACCATGTTTAATAATAATGTTGACGGTATTTTTTGTTTGTTGTTTTACCTGATATTTAAAACAAACTCGAACGAATATCATCCTTACAAAACAACAGTACCACCGGATATACTAGATTATCCTACTAGTACGGATATGGTTGTACGTGAGGGTAGTAATGTGACGCTCAAATGCGCTGCTATCGGTTCACCGGAGCCGACAATTATATGGCGACGTGAAAATGGAGTAGCCATTGAGTTGGCCAACGGTACTGAGGGTAAGTTTTGTTTTTTTGTAAAACATCAACAAAATTTATTTCGCAAAAAACAACAAATAATATATACGGTAAACACATGGCAGGCATATGAGTCATTTCATGTCAAACCGGAACGATTTTTTCAGCACGACTTTTGTTTGCTTTGAAATAAGGCAGAAGTTTTGTTATTTCAAAAATATCTGACACATAATTTTGGAAGAAAATCAAACTTTTTTGTTTAAATAAGTTATTAAAAAAAAAAACTTTAAAATTGTTGCGAAATGTCGATATTTAAATTGAAGTATTTTAAAAACTATAAGGCCGATTTTAATGGTTGATGGCTTATTTGAATGTCTTATACTCCACTTTTTCTAAATTTATTTAAATAACTATTTTCCCAATTGTTTGCATTTTTACCACTTTCGAACCCAACTAAAATTAAAAATAATGTATCAGCGACCAAACACTAGGGTGGTCGCTGATACATACTAGGTCTAGTGGTCTTGTGGTTGCGCAGAGAATTTTAATTTTTTGGAATTAGATCATTTATTGAAATAAAAGTAATTTGGTTTATTTTTAAAATCATACTTTTGTTTTCTAAATCCATTACGTCGTAAAAATTTGTGTTGCCACAGTATCCACACAACCAATATACATTTTACTCTCTTTTCGTTGGTCCTTAAAAAGGTTTTCCTCAGCGTCAGGAAAAAAGGGTCCGCCATCGAACTTTTTTTTTTCAACTAGTGCTTATTTCGTGAATGGTAACACTTAGCTCATGTCTGATTTGACAGATAATTAGTTTTATCCTTCCGCTGAACGAATATGGTTGTGTATACGCTTGAACAACGCTGGGAAATATTGCGACATTACTTTGAAAATCATGGTAATGTTGCAGAATGTGTGCGAAAATTGCCATTTTTCTTCGAAAATGAGCAAGGAGTGGCCGTTACAGTCAATGGCGATCGTTATCGGGCCATGTTGAACGAATTTTTGTTCACAAAAATTGAAGAGGAGGATATTGGCAACATTTGGCTTCAACAGGACAGAACAGGAAGCCATTGGTGAAATACAGCTGCGCACAATCGATAATGTGCTTAAAAATTGGACCGATCGTGCAGGACCGATACTGCATGGCCAGCCGAGGCAGCCATTTGAATGAAATTATTTTCCATTATTAACCGGAAGGATTGTACTTTCAAATAAAAAAAGAAATTTGAGAAAATATTCAGTAGTTTTTTTTTAAAAGCATTTTCAAAAAAAAAAAAGTTATTTGGCGGACCCTTTATTTTATTACTTTGCTCGGCTGAAAATCTTTAAAATCATGCAAATTACACGTTTATGTGGTATTTTTTGTAAATAATTCTTAAAAAATTAGAACCCATTGCCGTCCCACTATTTATTAAGTAAAAGTTTGTGTAGATGCTGATATATTTTTTATATTTTAAGTTGGGATTGAAAGTGGTAAAAAAAAATGAAAAAGATGGAAAAAAAACTAAAAAATGAACATAACAAAAATGGCAACATAGATGTAGACTACAAATAAGCTACCCTGTTAAAAATCGACATATATGGATCTATACATGAGCACACTTGTTTCATACATGTCCACATACATACATCACTAGATGATTCTTATGGGTTCATAATTGATGCATACATGTTCACAAAGTAATCATATATGTATGTTCATGTGTGTACATTAAAGAAAATTGAGGTAATATTTACATATATAATCATATATATCTATACATTTACATACATATTTATATGTGTACATTAAAGAAAATTGAGTTAATATTTACATGTATGATGATCACACATGAATTCTTATGAGCATATATGAATCATTTATGGTAGTATAGGAGCATGTGTGAACTCGAACGCCTTCCTATATGAGCATGAATGAGTTCATACATTTCCATAAATGGATGCATATATGTTAATTTTTAGCCGGGTATATAAATATCGACATGTCAGAACATATCTTATTTTTTTTTTAGTTTCTAAACACAAATAACTAATTTAAAAAATACATGCCAAATATTTTTGAAATAAGAGTATGTCTGCCAAATTTCAATGCAAACAAAAATCGTGATGTAAAATTGAACATGGACATGGAACGACTCATATGCGCATATGCATACATAGGTACATTTGTTGTAAAGCTTGAATGAAGTTATAGTTTTTTTTTTGGAGTTTTACGGTATACAGTTTTCGTTGTTTTTTTTGTTTTCAAGAGTTTTATCCGCGTAATGTTGGTTTGGAATTTCCTGTGGCACGTAAAACTGAAATCATATGCTTGCCAGTTTTTTCTTTTTGTCTGTATATTTTAAACACTTATCAGGGAAGGTATCCTTAGTTAAAATGTTTACAGAAAAGTTAATAGTTTATAAATTTTACAAATTTGTATTTGAGAGCGATAAAATTAATATTGTTTTTAAATTTGTTTTTATATTTTATAAATATTTTATTTTGGAAAATCGCGGTTTAGGTTTTTGAAAGTTTGAAAAATATTTATAAAAATACTAATAAAGTTACCTAATTTTGAAAAGATATTTTTGAAATTCAATTAATGTCATGAAATAAATTTAATAACCTAGTAATAATAGATAATAATAAATTAAGCTTGCTTTTAAATAAATTAGACGACAAAAAAAAAATATTATACATATGATGACCATTCTTACTGTCATGAAATCAAAACTAATTTAAAAAAATTTTAAACGTTAAGACGACTTCTAAAAAAACTAAGCGAGATTAAGGGGAATTTTTCCTACAAAAAATATCCAGATAATATGAAATACATTTGTATACCAAAATTTATATAAACAAATTCCGAATCCGTTTCTTTTAGAACAATACGATATGAGTATTCTAAGAAGTTTTTCGGAGAGAAAAAAAAACTTAAGATTTACAATATTTTATCTTTTGCAAATTATGCAGAATGACGAACTTTTTCGTTTCTAGTCCTGAATATTTGATTTTCCAAAGACACCCAAGCTCTCAGTAGATATTTCCAAAAATCCGTCAAAGTCAATGTCAACTCGGTGGTAGCAAACGTATTTGTAGCCAATCGAACGGTTCTTTGTAGCTATCTAACTTTGCAATAGCAGTCACATTTCTATTTATGCAATCGATATTCTATTATAGTGTCAAAATTTCTGTTGTTTCTTATAGTTATCACAACCGAAAAATTCGGTCACAGCAACCAAAACATTCAATTGGCAACAAATACTGTTTATACTACTGAGTATGCTTTCTGGTGTATATATCAAATTCCTTATGTTGGTGGTTCGAACATGCCGCCAAGAGCGTGACTATCCACATCGTGGTCCTGCAAGTTGGAATTTCCAAAAATCCTAAAGGGAGTTTTGTATAGAGGATTAGAACTTTGAAATGGAATAAAACAAAGTTGAATTTTTTAAATTGACATGAAATTTACTTTATTTGAAAGATAATTTTCTGGCATTATAATTTAAATATGACTTCTGGCATATGACCGCCACTGCTGGCTCGGACATAGTCTAATCTGGAGGTCCAATTTCGATGACTTTTTCCAACATTTGTGGTGGCCACATATTGGCAATAACGCGGGGAATGTTGTCATCCAAGTGGTCAATCGTTTCGGGCTTATCGGAGGAGACTAGCGACTTCACATATCCCCACAGAAAATAGTCCAGTGGCGTTAAATCGCACGATCTTGGAGGCCAATTTCCGCCTCCGAAAAGTGAATCTAAGCGGTTACTAAACGTTTCCTTCAATAAATCACTTGCGGCACAAGCTGTGTGACATGTTGCGCCGTCTTGACGGATGGACCGATTGTGGTCTTCATCTACGCTACGCTCTACAGCAGCAATGACTTCTTCTGTACGCACGGCGCGATGTCTCTGTGGATGCATATTATCGTTTGGAGTAAACGTGGTGCGAAAATGTTCCATAGTTAATCGAATTAATTGATCTGATGGACGATTATGTTGACCGTAAAATGGACGTAGTGCGCGATACGTATTTCGAACAGAAGCATGATTTTCAAAATAAATTTGCACAATTTGGAAGCGTTGTTCAGGCGTCAGTCTATTCATGTTGAAATGCCAAACCAAACTTAACATAAATCACTTGGCCGCTGACAAAATGGCCGCTAGTTATAAAAGTGTTGCTAACTTAAAGTTCTATACCTGTATAAAAAACAAAAGCGGATAAGGAACCCAATTACCAAATTTCAAATTCATAGTTTTAGTAGGCAGGCCGAAGGAGAAGACTTTTACCTTTCATTCCCCGTTGGAGTTTACTAAAATTCAAAATAATGGAAGCCTATTCGGAACCAAAGTGGAGACATTTCTTTTTTTCGCCCAATCGCAAGATTTTCCAAAAAACATCCTAAGTAGGTGTCTTTGCAAGATTACACGCAAAGAAAAAACATGGTTGAGGGAACCATATTCGAAGAGCATCATACATTTTTGGATTTTTGATTGCGACAACCATGTTACTATGGTTGTGACAACCATACTATTAACTGCTTTTGTATCCTAATATGATAATTAAATTGCCTTATTATGGTTCCAAGTATATCCCAATATTATCATATTATGGTTCTGGAAATTTGTATCATAATATGAGCCCTACAGTATTCTCCCAGCATTCTATTGAAGCTGGATTAAAAAGATATGCGTATTTTTTAATAGTATATTTCTTTAATAATTCACATATTTAAACAAACTTAGGTTTAAAATAATTTAAGTAATCCAATTGTCTTTGCGCAGAAGCAAAAATTTTGTGAAATAGTGTGTCAGCTATACAAGCTATACATGTGGATTACAGCATAAAGCAAGCATAAAAATATTGGTAAGAATACAATTTCACAATACATTAATAATGATCAGCACATGTTTGCAGCAATCATAACAACTGCATTATAACCATAGTATAGTCCTAGTTATCATAGTATGATCATGGACAAGAATTTCGTTATTACCATGTTATGATTATTGCAAATCTATTATGATTATTTTGTCCTATATACTTAAAAGCACGTGCATTTTGTTTAAATTTTTTTTTTTACATTTTTTCTTAAACAATATTTTTTGAGTAATTATAAACAATTAAATAATAAAGCACTTTTTTATCCCTTTTTTATAATAAACAATAACTTTATTTAACGGGTGAGCGATAACTAAACTTTTGCCTAGACTTCCACGGTAGACCGGGTTGAGACTGCAAACTTATTCCTTCTTCCACAACACAGATCACCATTAAAATTAACACCACTACGTTGTTTGTCCATTGTTAATGTCTTTTTGTTTAATATTATTTAATTTGTTGGAGCTGACTGTTACTCACAACTTCTTTTCTCAAAATCTCAAACAAGAATGAAACTAAAAGAGCGAAGACGCTCATAAAAAAACCAACTGATCATCTTATAGTTGGTGCAACTCTAATATGGCTGCAGTTAGATAGAGGAATATGATACTAAATATTATAGTATGATTGTAGACAACACAATAATATGATAACTGAAAAAAGAGCGAAATTTTTACTAGAACATGATAAAAGCAACCATATTATTGGTGAAATATGATTGATACAATAATAGTTTAATTGAAACAACCATTTATTGCTGTAGGAAACATAGTTTTGTGGCCGCAATCATATTGCAACCATATTTTTTCTCTGCGTGTAGGCACCCGCATACCAAATTAATTTCAAGATCCTCGATTTAGCGGTTTGTCGAGGCTGCCAAGGGCGCACCTTTTACGCCCCTCCGCATAGGAATTACCAAAATAGTGTTAAGCGGATGTTTACGCCAGATATGCAGTTACGCAAGACATACAGCGTGTTAGCTATATGGCGGTATGGAATTTACTAAAATCTAGTCTACGCGTATGTTTACTCGAAATTAGAAACATTTTTAAAAGTTTGATATAATTTTTCTTAAAAATAAAAATTATGTTTTTAAAACTTTAAAAAATCGGAATGACTGCGAAAATTATCAGTTTTCTATCAATTCTTTTAGCCGATTTTATTAATATCAATATGTTTCCTCTAAATAGACTTTATATTTCCCCGATTTATTTTTCCGTTCAATTAAATCTCTTAGTAAAACTTCCCTTTTACAATATTAAATCTACAACATCAACCAAATTTCTACCTTTATATCCCAAATTTCTCTTTTTAAACCTTTTGCAATGATTTTGGTATATCAGAACCTCCCATCTACTCCACCACTTTACATAGTAAATGACCTTTCATGGCTTAAATGTCTGGTGTATATTTTGTTTTTGGTTTTATTCAGTTTACTTGTTGTAAACAACATTAATACAACAGCAAAAAAGCATAATGTTCGTTTTTCATTTTAGTCTACCCAATTTTCCTCCTCTTCCTACTTCCTTTCTTTTTCGTTACACAGCCAGGCTTCAGCTTTTGTTGTTCATTTGGTTTTTGTATATTATTGACCGCGCGTATTATTTTAAAATTATTATTTGCTTGAAAAAGTTTTCATTTCATTGCTGGTTTTTGTTGTAATTCTTTTTTTTTTTTGGATTATTATTTTTTATTTGCTTGATTATTATTAGCCATTTTTTTTAGTGGTTGGTTAAATTTTTTGTTCCGTTTGTTGTTTGACTTCAATAAAAAAATAGAAAAGAAAAATAAAATAAAAGTTTTTTCAGTTGAGTTCGCTCTTTGCCTGGAGTTTTAATTTTTTGTAAGTTTAAATTGCAAATATTCTGATGCGATTATTACACAAAATTACCCCATTATTATAGCAAACAATACAATTATTTACTTTAACTTCGAAATTCGTTTTAACTATAACTAAAAAAAGAAATTATAAAGAGCATTTAACTATTTTTTCAAAACTTCTTTAAAAAGTACTTCCACAAACATCAAATTGGGCAATTACACCGGTCGACAAAAAAACAAAATAAAACAAATTTCTTGGGTTTCTGTTTAAATGTAGAAACTTTACGAAATCCACTTATATCTTTTAAAGTTAGCTTTAACTGTTTTACGTATGCAGTGAACTCTTAAAAACGTGAACTAATTTTTGCAAGGAGTGTTCGCGTTTCTGATTTTGTTCACGTTTGTGATTGGTATTTTTTAAACTATTTTACTACAGAATTGATCCACTTAGAATATATTATATTCCAAATACTTCAGAACCAATCATTATATTGAATATTTACCAAAAAAAAAAAAATATGCAAAGATTTTGAATATTTTTCTCCTGAAAAATTCTTAAATTCAAACATACATTTTTAGACAAAATTTTCAAATATTCAGACACTTGCCCATAGAAAAATATTAACATTTTAAGAAAATTTTCCTACACTGATAGGATTTTCCTTCATACTATTAATGAATGTCTTTCATTAACTTGGATTCATTGGTTGAATGAAACATTTTCATTAAATTAATGAAAAATTCATTGACTGAATGAAATTTTCATTAACTGTATTTGTTTGATCCTTAAAATATGCAATCATTTTTACATAAATATTTTTTGTACAGCAAACAATAAGTTCCATACAATTTCCACTGGAGGCGCTTCAACTATTGAAAAAAAATATTTTCCTACAAAAGTCTAAATAAGCACATCCTTTTGGTTTTGTAATTTAGGTCAATTGGTAAGGCGGTGCTGTTTGTATGGTAATGGTTGCGGGTTCAAGTCGTGTTCAGGGAGATAAAAAAATGCAAAAATAAATATAAGATAATAAAAAAGAAAAAATTAACACAAAATAAATATGAAACAAGAAAAAAAAATATTTTTTTCAATTATTATTTGATTAATGAAAAATATTTCATTGAGCCAATGAAACTTTCTTTGGGGACTTTTTAATGAAAAATTCATTGTATTAATGAAGGATTTCATTAATACAATGAAAAAAAATCTATCAGTGTATTAGAAAACTTTCTGTTTCTGGGCCTTTTTTAAATATACCAAATTCAGAATCTAAGACAATTTTTGCATACCCAAATTATTGAGTTTAATACGTTTTTGATATTTAAAAGTTCTTAATTTCTAATACATTTACTATAAGAATAACTGCTAATTCTATATAAATTTTATTCTATACGTTTTAAAACAATTTTGATATAAAAACTTCTTAAATTCAGAGATACAGGAAAAGAGTTAACGAGTTTCTCTGTTCACGTTAGAAAAGGTGTTTACTATACCCATTAAAAAATTCTCATGTTTTTCGAAGTAGGACAAAACAAATGCGCTCATGTAACATGATATTGAGAAGCAGCAAAAGAAACGAATAATTTTCGTATCAAAATAAATAAACAAAAATGTTTAGCTTACTCATTTCCCTAACAAGGATGCAGATTGTAAGCAGCTTACCCTAATCCCTTATAAGGATGCAGAAAGTTTCATATCGTGGATTATAAACGATCTGTAAAAATTTTCCCGAGTGATTTGCGATAGTGTTTGGCGTTTTCGAGTATGAAATAAATAATAATTAGTCATTTAACTGTTTCTGAAAAGCTAGCACGTGGAGCGTGAAAAATAAAATAATTATATGTCAAAAATTTTAACAATAAATAAGAATATGCATAATTTATTTTATGCAAAATAAATTATGTATATTCATATTAATACTTTTAATCGTAGTAATGTAAAAATGAAATATGATTTTACTCAAACCCATAAAATTACTGCTTTTTGTAAGCGCTGAAATCCGCGCTTATTTTAGACAAAAGTAATGCTTCCAAGTGGGAATTCGCCATATAAAAATCATGGCATATGTAAGCAGGTTTGCAAGGGATTCTTTTCTTCTTACTCCCTTAAGAACGTGGTGAAATTATTATTCGGGAATTACCCAAATTACTAAAATATTGAAGAAATAGAAACATTTCTTATAAAAATATGTGTTTACGTCTTAGAGCTATTGAACTTGGTTCACGTTTTGGAATAGTCAAAATAAAAAAAAAAGTGTTTATGTTTCTGGACTTTCATGTTACTGGAGTCCACGTATATGTAAGTTCTGGAGATTTTACGATTAGCAGTAGTTAGCACTTACAGCGGGCACGGCTAAAAATAGTGCTTAACCAGAAGCGCTTCCGGAAGGCAGTATTTACGAAGCACTTCCTAAGCAAATCCAGAAGGCATGATGTGGAAGTGCTTCTCTTTTAAGCATGTGAAAAGCACTTCTTTCATCTCCTCTTAGAAGCAATAAATTCATGCCTTCATAGGCAATAAGAAGCGTTTTTTTTAATGCTGACAACATTAATGCTCCATGGTATTGCTTCTTTATTGCTTTATTGTAAGCATTATTCACTGATTTAAAGAAGGCATTTTGGGAAGCACCACAGAATGCCTTCCCTAATTGCTGCATAGCATGCAAGGAGGCAAAGCGCTATTTCGGAAGCAAACAAATGTAGTTACTGCTTACCAAATCCTGGTTATTTTTTGCTGGGCAGGTATATCGACCCGGACCTGCAGATCCTAATGAATTTCGGATATGTTGTAGAGAATAAAAATTTAAGTGACCCATATTTTATTTTTAGCTACCCAATCTCATGTTTTGTCGTTTCTAAGAGGGGTCTAAATCAAATATGGTCAATTTCGTTCTATTAAAAGTAATTATAGACCAATTTGGTATCAATTGAAATGTTTTTTGATGGCACATTGACTGGTGCACATATTATACCCAAAGACATTCAAGTATTTTTCTTATTCAAAAAAAATGTGTTATGAGTAACATTAAATGTGGCATTTTATTAAGGAATTTTAGTTCTATGTAATTCTGAAACTTTAAATAAAGCTTAGCTTTTCTATGGCAGCAGGTTAATATATTATAGTAACAAAATTTTATAAAATTTTTTAAATTCAAACTTAAGTACTTCGATGAATGAAAATTTAGTTTAAAAATTTTCCGTCATCTGCAACTACCGTTAAAGGTATACCGGGCTTTTAGATAGTGTTATATAAATATGATTTTCGTTGCGAAATAAGCCAACATTTACTATTTATATTGTTCCATATACTCTACTTGCAAACTATATTATAAAATATTTATTAAATTTTTTTTTTTAAATCAGCAAAATTTCTAAAAACACCAATCTTTCAATCTCTCTATATATTTATGTTAAAATACACCCTCATTTTGAGCATGCATTTATTTGAATAAAAATGAAAAAAGGCAGAACATTTTTATAGAAAATATTTGTGTTAACATGTAAAATGACATAAAAACCGGTAACGGATATGTGCTTACATTACCACGGCATATGATTCAACTTTATAATGCTAAAACACATATTCCATATACATACATGTACAAACCGTATAACACAACGTTTTAATACATGTTAGGTCTCATTTTGTGTACATATACAAATGTGTTTGTGTGTTAAGTTTGAAATTTTATAGATTACACCATTTCTAAACATTCTTCTTATTTTAAACGAGCTTAAGATCATTTATTTATTAATTATAATTATTTATTTCCAATATTTCGTCTCCACATTGGGTGACTTCTTCAGGGAACGTTTATTACAATTCGATTAACAAATTGGAGATAAACAAGTGTTTCCATCAAAATGTAATAATGGTTCTCTGAAGAAGTCACCCAATGCGGAGACGAAATATAGGAAATAAATAATTATTAATAAATAAATGATCTTAAGAAGAATTAAATAAAAGATGATCAAAGAAAACTTAATATTTATAAAAATATATATAAAATATTTTAATATAACTTACACTCTACTGGGCGAGAGGTTTTAACCCGTTGACGAACACAGGCTTTTGTGTGACTTATAATTGTCCAGGTAAAAGATAGACTAAATATGTTCAAATGTTATTTGCAAGGGAGGATTGGAACAATAACAATATGGAAGATCATAAATCTCTATCTGGTCTACTTACCCATCAAGAAGTCCTCAAAGTTGGAAAAAAAATATTCTTTATTTAAGGGCAAAATTACAAATTTTTGGCAATCCTAATTAGTTGCAAGGAGGGGGTCTATGGAGCCAATTTTTTGTAACTTAACTGTTATTTAGTTTTAGATCACGAAATTGGAAAAAAAAACATAAAATTCCCTTCAACCAAACGGCAACATATGGTCGTCAAGTGGCAGTTGTTTTCGGCACCCGAAATGAGGGGCACGGAGAGAGTCTAGGGCTCCAATTTTTTTTTACAAAACTATTATTAGGTCAGAGGGCACGAAAGTGGTAAAAATTTGGAAATTGATTCTGCAGAAAATGTATGGTTCTCAAAGGTTTTAATAAATATATTTGTAATTATGATTATAACTCCTGAAAATATATGACCAGTGCTTTTTCTAATTTTTTGTAGAAGGAATAAAAATGTAGTTGTCCCAGTCAAATTACTAATTTTTTGTTGTCACAATCGATATCTGTGCATATCTTCAATTCTACAATTTTTGGTGTCCAACGTAATTCTGTTTTTTTTTTTTTGGAAAAGGTGTAGTTCTTTTTGTTGTATTAGCACCCAGCTACTTGTGTGTCTGGCCAACAAAAATATAGCATTTATTACAAAAATATTTATGCAAAAAATATTGTTTTGGCCTAAAATGCATTTGAAGTTTGTTTGTTAATGTTGCTGCTGCTGTTCGTTTTTATATCGAATGTTTAGGTCAAAAAAATAAAATGTTACGAGTGTATTAAAAGTTGAAAGAGTATTAGGTCTGGCATTTGTTACTACTAACGTATGCGAAGTGAAATATGAACTGAGATATTAACAGAAATAAAAACTGTGACTTAGTTATAATAGACTTAAATTTTTTAAATGTTAAAAAATAAGACATCAACTAATTTTACAAAAAGAAAAAAACATGACCCCAGCGATATGCCTTTATTTTGATATCTCTGTCAATATTATTTATAAGGCAGTCCAGGTTTTTTAATTTGAAAACATTTCGATACACACTTCTCTTTAAACTTGTTCAAAAAATGATATTTCATTGTCCATTCATGACTCATCACTCTGAAAAATAAGCCAACATCAAAAATGTAAATGTACATTAAGGCTGCTAAAGACAATTTTATTGAATATTTAAATGTTAAAAAATAAGACATCAACTAATTTTACAAAAAGAAAAAAACATGACCCCAGCGATATGCCTTTATTTTGATATCTCTGTCAATATTATTTATAAGGCAGTCCAGGTTTTTTAATTTGAAAACATTTCGATACACACTTCTCTTTAAACTTGTTCAAAAAATGATATTTCATTGTCCATTCATGACTCATCACTCTGAAAAATCAGCCAACATCAAAAATGTAAATGTACATTAAGGCTGCTAAAGACAATATTTAATGAGTAGCGATTGCTTTTCAAAGACGGCCGAAGCGGTATTTTTTGTAGCCATTTCGTTGACATTATTATTATTTGAAAAATCTCGATACAATTTTGCCATAGGTCACACAATGTTGACCTTTGAATTTAGCCCTACACGTAGAGAAAAAAATATGGTTTTAATATGATTGCGGCCAGAAAACTATGTTTGCTACAGCCATAAATGGTTGCTTCAATTAAATTATTATTGTATCAATAATAATTCTGCAATAATATCGTTGCTTTATATATATTATAGTAAATATCTCTTTTTTCATATTATTCTCTTGTCTCACATTCCTCGCTCTAACTACATATTATAGTCGCGCCAACTATAAGAAAATCAGTCTATTGTTATGAGCGTTATCAATCTTCTAGTGTCATTCTTGTTTAAGATTTTGCGAAAAAAATTGTGAGAAGTAGTCAGTCCTCACAAATTAATTAATATTAAACAAAACGAAATAAAAACAGAAAAACGATGGAGTGGTGTTAATTGTAATGGTGATATTTTTATTGGAGAATTAATTTGGTAGTCTCAACATAAACAAAATACACGTGCTTTTGAGTCTGTAATACGATATTATCATAATATGTTTGCAATGATCATAATAAGGTTAAAATGATGACGGAATTCTTTTCCATGATCATAATATGATAAGTAGGACTATATTATCGTTATAGTGCAAATATTATGATTGCTGCAAACATGTTATGATCATTATAAATGTATTGTGAAATAGTATTCATAACAATATTTTAATGCTTAATTATGCTCAAATTACATGTTTGCATTATTTTATTTTTCCCGACAAAATAACATTTGTGCTGAAAAAGAGAAAGTTTAGTTGCGCTTTTTTAGGTACTTAAATAAAAAAAATTATGTAAACATCGCATAGCGACAAAATAATGATTTATGTAACTTAATAACACAAATCTTAGTCGTCAGCTTAAAGACAATTTGATTTCTTAAGTTATTTTAAAATAAGTTTACTTAAATGTAGTAATTATTGAATAAAAATATATATACGGCTGTACTATTAAAAAACAAAAGCATTGAATAACATTTTAATCCAGCTTCAACCCAATGCTGGGAGAATAATTTAGGAATCATACTATTATAACTTCTAAAAATTTCCATAATCATAATATGATAATATTGAATAATCCAATTATCTTATTATGATTAAGACAAAGTGAGAGTATGGTTGCCACAACCATAGTAACATGGTTGACGGAATCATAAATACAAAAATGTATGATGCTTTTCGAATATGGTTGCCACAAATATGTTTTTCTATGCTTGTAGAGTGAAAGCGATTCAAAAATGTAAATGAAAGCAATACAAAACTGTATGTAAGAGTACATGAAAGAAGCGCTTTTCACCTACTTAAAAGAGACATACCAAGTGGGACATCGCGTACAAAAATCATGCCTTCTTTATTTGGTTTGGAAGCGCTTCGTAATTAAATAATGAATTCCGGAAGTGCTTCCGGGTAAGCACTAATTATTGATGGGATATCTCTTGCCAGCTGATTTAAAGAAAAGTACCGGATCTTTTCTCATCTTTGGTTTTGCTGTTGTGATCTGTTTTATTTAGAAATAGAAGATCAGTTCATATTTCATTCCGCATACGTTACTAGTTATAGCGTAAAATAGCTGAATGTTTTTTTTTTGTTGCTTGTTTCATAATGATAAACATTAAAGGAAATAGTTGGATGTAGAAAGGATATAAAGTTTTATTTCAAACAAACTACATATAATAATGTTAGTTTTGAATATTATCATTAAGGAAATAAGTAAGGTTAGAGATTTAGGAACAAAAAAAAAATAAATGAAACAAAATATAATATGAAAATGCTCTAGTTTAAAGGATTATTGGAATTATGGAAATCATACAAAGTTATAAAAAAATAATGATTAAAAAAAAAATTTAAATATAAATTCATATGTAATCCTTGCTGCATTTATTTAGTATGTTAATTGACTATTTACTTTTTAAAACTTTATTTCCAGTACTTCATGTTGAAGGCACTAACTTGATACTGCCCAGAGTTAAACGGCAACATATGGGTGCTTATTTGTGTATAGCTTCTAATGGTGTGCCGCCCTCTGTTAGCAAACGTATAACACTTATAGTACACTGTAAGTCAAAGACTCAATGGTATCAGACAAAAATATTAGGATTGATGAAAATTTGAATTATTTTAGTTCCCCCTATGATCACTGTACAAAATCAGTTAATCGGCGCAGTAGAAAATAAGGGAGTTACATTAGAATGTCAATCAGAGGCCTTTCCCAGAGCCATTAACTATTGGACAAAAGATGGAGGAGAAATTGTTCCGCCAGGTAAGTTTCAGTAGAAAGTTAAAAGCGTTACTTAAAAACATTTAACAAATTTTAATATTATAAAATATTATAATTTTTCTTACATTTTTGTTAAAAATTTTCCCATTTTGGGTTTTTTTTTTTTTTAGGCGGTAAATTTGTATCAAATGTAACCGAAATAGGTGAATATCGAAGCACTATGAAATTGCACATTAATCCTTTGACCAAATCGGAGTTTGGTGCTTATCGTTGTGTGGCCAAAAATTCATTGGGTGATACAGATGGCACCATTAAGTTATACAGTAAGTATAAATTATTAGAAGCATATTAAGTCATCGAACTGAATTTTTTACAAGCAAATAATTCAGGGACAATCTCTCAAATATTACTGACCATATTACAACTCAGTTACGATTTTACCGGTAATTTTTAAAACCAAAATATTTATATATTCAAGACAACTATACAGAAAAATAGTGGGCACCAACATTAGAATTTGTTAATGTAAAGACTCAAGGTTTGAAATTCATATTTATTTCTAACACTTTTGTTTTAATGTTAATAGTTTTTCATATAAAAAATCTTTGAAAATATAAACTTAAAATTACCAAAGAAATAAATCTAAATCTAAAAAAATAAATATAAACACCACACCCCAGTTCGCCAACTCTCCATCAGGTGGCGAGCATCAACTGTTTTAAGACTGACATGTTTGAAGCCCTTCATAATTCCCCACCTTTCACCTCTCTACTATACCCTTTCCAAAGAAAGCAACAAATTAATTAATAGGAAAAATTTCCTGAGTGCTGCTTCTCTTTAAAAAAAAAAAATAAAAAAATTATTTATTATTTTGTGTTTTCAAAAATACTCTTTGAGAAATGTTTGATATTACAAATAGTATTTTGGAATTTTTTCCTTGAAATTTTCTCTTCAAATAACTTTTTTTTAAACTCTTGTAGAGGATTTTTTTATTTTAAAGTTTCCGATTACTGCATTAAAGTCTTCTCATAGAGCGTTAAGGGGAAGGATTTAACATTTATGGGATTTATGACTCCCCATAAACATTTCCAAAATCCCAGTCTTACTGGATGTCTACATGCAGAAAACATATTCGTGTTGACAACCATATTTTTCTGTTGTAAATAACCAAAAATCTTCGGTCATTATCAAACTACTCTTGTGTCATTTGCTCTTTAGTTGTCACAACCGAAAAATTCGGTTACCACAACCGAACCATTCGATGGGCCACAAATTCGGTAGACAGCATGAAATTTTTGCTATGTGTACAGTACATTCCAAATTTAGTTTTCCCAGTTTTAGCGGTTTGGGCTGGGTGATTAAGGGGAGACTTTTTCTTTTTAACATAATTTAAACCATGTTTTGATAGGAATTTCCAAAATATAACTCATTTAGTGGACCAGTGAATATATATCCAGATATATATCTAAGTATATATACCAATATATATCAATTTTCCAACTCCAGCTGTGGGCATACCGTCAGAGCTAGATTTTTACCCTTTTGAACCTCTATATTTCCTTAAAATGAGAGTTTCTCCATTGCTTCTCTCCCATCTTAATGAAATTCATATCGCACACCTACTTCAAAAGTGACTCAATTCAAAATTTTTCATTTTTCGGAAAATGAAAACAAATATTTGCAAATGTATACCAATTGAAACATAAAGAAAGACATAACTGTGTTTTAGCAACAGTTAACAACAAAAAATACACTGATACTTTTTTTTATAGACAAACAAGTGTATTGTGCATAGCTTAAGCATATAAACCCGAAAAATTTTAATTTTGAGTTGAGTCACTTCCCAGTAAAAAACGCTGCTTACCTGCAAGCAGGTTTGTAAGGGAGTAAGCCAAAAGGAATCCCTTACAAACCTGCTTACATATGCCATGATTTTTATATGGCGAATTTCCACTTGGAAGCTTTACTTTTTGGCAAAATAAGCGCGGGTTTTAGCGCTTACAAAAAGCTGTGATTTCATGGCTTACAGTAAAATCATATTTTATGTCTACATTATTACGATTGAAAGTAATAATATAAATAATGTATAACTTATTTTACATAAAATTCTACAGACATTAATTTTAGACATACTATAATAATTTTATTTTGTACCGCACCACGTGGTAGCCCTTCGGGAACAGTGAAATGACTAATAATTTTTTTAACATACTCGAAAACACCAAACACAATCAGAAATCACTCGGGAAAACTGGTTCAGATCGTTTATAATCCACGACATGAAACTTTATGCATTACAACCTGCATCCACGTAAGCGATTAACGTAAGCTGCTTACAACCTGCGTCATTGTAAGGAAAAACAGTAAGCGCAACAAAACTTTTTGTTTATTTTTATACGAACAACATACTAGTAAGCACTTTCTTCAGCGCATTTGTTTTATCCTGCTTCGAAAAACACGAAAAAATTTTACTGGGTTTTGAACTAGATGTGCGATATATGCGATAGGTTAGACACAAGTGAGAGACCAAAATAAAATAAAATAAAATAAAATAAATAAATAAATAAAATAAAAAATAAATAAAAAGACTGGTTTGTTTTTGCCGGTCAGTCTCACGCTTTTATGGAAACATGACTGAAACCAAATTCAAATTGTACGCAACATTGAAATACCCGAGAAAACAAAAATGTTATTACCCATATTGCAGAAGTATGTTGTGATTTAGTGTTGCCATTTATTTGAAATATTTAAAATACAGAAGAAAGAAGCCCTTAACGAAATGTCGCATAAGAGTCAGACACCCCTTCAATTAAACTAAATTAAAATTAATATACACAATTTTCCTACTATAACATCGCAAGCTTTAATGTCACTTAAACACATTTTTTAATACCAAAAATACTTGAGAATTATTTCTCTTGTCAAGATCAGCACTAGATGGAGTGCCGCACTTTTGATCACCCACATTATTCTAATCAAATATCCACAAGATATTTCTAATCAAATGTAATCAAATATCATGGTTTGATCACTGAAGAAGCAAATGTTTTTTTATGAGCTATTTTGTCTTTTCTTACAAGTTTTTCCAACAGCTTTACATCGCAATGATTTTTAATTGGTAGGGTTGCCAGTTCAACTGCTAATGTTAATATTATTGGGAAGGAATTCTGAATCCGGCATGTATACTAATATTTAAACACAACATTGATTGTTTTCCTTATTGGAATTTACATTTCATTGTGCCCGTATGTTTGGTTTGAAAATGTTGCATGTATTGTTAATCTTTTTAAAATTGCAATTCATTTTGAATTGTCATAATTTTTGACTCCATATAAAAGCATTCAAAAATATTGTCTAACCCCTCCAAATTTAACCTAAGTTAATACTGACGTTCAGTGTCGTATAGATGTGTCATTGTCCACACACATTGAAAATTTTAAACATTTGCCGACTAAAATTCGGTGTTCCCATAGCAGTTAACCCCACCGAAGTAAAATAATGAATCAGGGCTATGAAACAAAAAGCTTCAATAAATTCGCCAACTCTACATCAGGTGGCGAGCAACAACTGTGCTAAGACTTATCTACTCGCGCAATTACAGTGTTGCCATGTTTGAAGCCCTTCATCTTTCACCACCTTTCATCTCTCCACTATCCCCTTTCCAAAGAAACCAACACATTGATTGATAGGAAGAATTTCCTGAGTGTCTCTTTATAAAAAAAAAAAAAAAAAAAAAAAAAAAACTGAATTTTAGTTGCCACACCCATAATAATCAGAAAATCATTTAAACGTGGTTGTACTAACCTAATTTATTAGCTGTAGCTTCCGAAATACATTTTTCGATTTGATTGGCACTTTATATTTCTGTGTGCATATATTTTTCGGCATAAATTTAAAAATTTAGAAAAAGCTGTTTAAAAAAAAAAAAATACATTTTGACGTGGAGAAGTTAATAATTTGTATGAATAATTTTTGTCAAACCACAATTTGAATAATTTTTGCCAAACCAGGTCGGCTAATTTTGGGACCGCTCTCGTACCGTTGTCAATTGTCCTGTATAGTACTCCTTCATATTCCTGCGTTATCGGTTTTTTAGTTAATTTTTTTTATATTTTTATTCATAACTCAGAATACCGTCATTATTACCTCAAATATCGTCAATGTATATATATGGCGGTTAGGGTGGGACGATTTGAACATCTTAATGGGCGCTTCGCGTTTCTGATTCTTGGGATTGTACTGAGCAAAAAAGTCCATTAGACCATACGTCTACGGTGAAAATCGAGCTTCCACATTTTGACTTTTTAGCCGTATTTTGTGGTAGTAACAATGTGTGGGATGGACATATCTCAGAAAGTATGAGGAGCTTATCCAAGATTATGGTATCAATCTCTTCTTTGGAAGATTCAGCAGATTAATGCATCAATCATATTTGTGGGTGGGGTTTAAGAGGTTAATTTTTATTTTCAAAATTGGGCTTTTTTTTGCCGTATTTTGTGAAAGTAACAATGTGTGGGATGGACATATCTCAGGAAGTAGGAGGAGCTTATCCAAGATTATGGTATCAATCTCTTCTTTGGAAGATTCTCTAGCAGATTAATATCATATCATATTTGTGGGTGGGGTGGAAGGGGTTAATTTTTAATTTCAAAATAGGGCTTTTTTGCCGTAAAGTCAAAATGCGGAAGCTCGATTTTCACCGTAGACGTATGGTCTAGTGGACTTTTTTGCTAAGTACAATCCCAAGAATCAGAAACGCGAAGCGCAAATTAAGACTTTTTTCCTTCCATACTAATCGCCCCACCCTAATGGCGGTATATGGAATCATGAGTGGAGACTTATAAATGGATATGCTTGCTTGTTTATTAACATGCACGAACATACATTAAACCTGTATGGAGCCATATATCTCGATTTTTATCTGTGTATTTTCAATTTTTTCTATAATATTTACGCCATAAAAAACATTGTGAATAGTCAGAAAGTAATGAAAGGTTAAGAAGTTTAACTTATTATCAGGTAACGTGTTCCAATAGGTTGGAGGTTTTGCTGGGTCTATTAAGATGGAATCCTTAATTTTCTAACAAAAGAAACATTTTAAAGAAAATTTTGGTAATTAAATTTGTTTTATATTTTAGAAATACCTTCCAGTACGGTGAATTATGTTGATGGTTATGATAGTCGATATAAAGGTAAGTAAAAAGTTAATATGTTAGTGAATTCCAAAATGTTAATGTTGACTAAATATGGTATCCAAATAAGAAAAATTTGTGCTGATTTCTCTTTCCTTTAAAGCTTTTTAACTTATAATTCATTTTATTCTTTTATTTTAAAGTTTATAATATTTAATTTCAGCTAAATAGTAATTTAATTTTTTTTTTTGTATAATTTAAAAGCTTTAAAAATATTAAAATATGAATGTTTTCTCATTTCTTATTTAACAAAAATTTCATAAAATGTTTTCTGTCTATTTATTTTTCATTAATTTGTTAACCAACCAGGCAAAAAACGCATCAAATCCTCTGAACTTTATCATCAATCGAAAGTAACATCAAGCGAAAGTGAAGAAAATGAAAACCCTGGCAAACGGAAAGGTAAGTTTTTAACTAATAAGCCACTCTAAAAATATTATCCTTACCACCCACTCTCCCTATTCAAATCTAAAGATTCATTTACGTTAAAAAAATAAAACAGCCAAAACGTAAAAAAAAATATCTAAAAAAATATTTCAACTGTAAATGACAAAATATCAAGTCTCTCGAGTACGATTAAATAAATATAACGAAATAATATAAAGAAATAATACGCCAAAAAAGTAGAAAAAACTTGAATTTGTATTCTTAGAAATTGAAGAGCTTTTTTTATGAGTATTTTATAAGTTTAATAAGGTGCAAATAATACTGACACTAGGTAAATAGAAGGATTTTATTTGATAATATAATAAGGGAATAAAATTGGATAAAAGGTTGAAATTTTTTTTTCGTACCCTGTCATAATGGTATGTAAATATTGTTGTATGGCTTTTTATTGTAAGTTTTTTTGGGTTAATGGTGGAAAATTAAATGATAAGCAAATATTTATATTTGAGATTGAAGGTATTTTTGGTTGAAATGGAGAACAGAGGCAGATTAAATTTAGCTTAGAACTAATTGTGAATAAAATATCAGTATACGAATAATAGCCAAAAGAAAGGTATCTTTAAAACATATCGCACACCTAGTTCAAAAAAGACTTAACTCAAAATTTTAATTTTTCGGGTTTATATGCTTAAACTATGCACAATACACTTGTTTATCTATAAAAAAATATCAGTGTATTTTGTTGTTGTTAACTGTTGCTAAAAAAAGTTATGTCTTTCTTTATGTTTCAATTGGTGTAAAGTTGCAAATATTTTTTTTCAATTTCTGAAAAATGAAAAATTTTGAGTTGAGTCACTTTTGAACTATGTGTGCGATATGTTGATTTCCAAGCCAACTGTAGAGAAAAAAAAGTATATCGCAGCAATGCCAAATCAACAGTACTTGTTCTCCTATAAGAGACTAAGAAAAATTGTAACAACTCTGTCGATTTTACAAAAAGGGCGAACTAGGCGTGGTTGAATATTGATAAATTATTGAAATATATATGAAGGACAAAACTTATCGAATATTTTTTCCAAAACTATTAAATACAAAATACACTAGGGAACTTTCCAAATCGATAGAAAAAAAAAACAATTAATCATTTTTTATAAATAAAAAAAGTTAAAAAAGTTCTGCCGATTTTGAGATAAACAAAGTTTTGTAGAACTCTATAAATTGGGAACTAACTAGTTCTAAATTATTTTAAAAAATGTTATCTTTTTCAAATTCTCCATTAAACAATATACATACAAAAAAAATGTTGCCATTTGCCAACTAAAACTCAGTTACAAGGACTGATATCGGTTTCTACAACTGATTAATAATTTTCCCAGAAAAATTTGGTTAATGAACCTGAATTATAGTTGCAACAACCAAAATATACACAAATCAATGAATAAGGTTGTACTTACCGAATTTATAGTTTGTAGCCAACAAAATACAATTTTCAATTCGGTTGGCACTTTATTTTTCTGGGTTTGTAGATTAGAGATTAGATAGATAGAGTTTCTTTATTTTTTTTTTTTCAAAAATTTTACAATAATTCTGGGTGTGTATTAAAATTGCCAGTATTTGCCAAAATCAGTTAAATAATAAATAATACACTAAAACTGATAGCAAAATTTGTCAATATTTAACCACGCATACTTCGCACATTTTTATTGGAAAATTGAAAAAGTTGCTCCATTTTTCTTAGTCTCATACAGGAGAGTAAATACTGTTAGATTGGCATTGCTGGGATATAATTATTCCCGTAGCTGGGCGGTTGGCTTGACAAGCAAGCATATATTTTTTTAATAGACCTATGTTCGCTGAATCCAAATATAGCTAAACTTTTTTTTAATGAAAATGAAAATTATTCAAGTTCGAGGCCATACTCTATATTTCTTCATTAGGATATTGTCCTAACAAATAATCTATAGAGTTTTTTGTTTTCAAATTTATTATTTGACCCTTTCAGGAATGTGTTGATAGATCTATTTTTATTGAATATCCACCAGAGGTGGATCTTGCACATCAAAACAAGTTTTCAATTTATTTTTTGATCAATGGTTATAATCTTTAACTTCAAACTCATATGTATATTAGT
This sequence comes from Delia radicum, assembly GCA_021234595.1. Lineage (NCBI taxonomy): Eukaryota > Metazoa > Arthropoda > Insecta > Diptera > Anthomyiidae > Delia > Delia radicum. The sequence goes on from CM037854.1 coordinate 207,277,433, forward strand.
TCTCATGTAGTGAGTAAACTAGTTCATATGTATGTTTGATGTTTGGCATGGGATTGTTACCGCTTTCAAAACGTGTTCTGATGATGGGAACCTAGAAAATTCCCGAAATAGATCTATCAACACATTCCTGAAAGGGTCAAATAATAAATTTGAAAACAAAAAACTCTATAGATTATTTGTTAGGACAATATCCTAATGAAGAAATATAGAGTATGGCCTCGAACTTGAATAATTTTCATTTTCATTGCACAATTAAAGGTCGAAAAAAACATAATTTTTATTTTTAATAAAAATTATAACAAACTTTTTTTTCTTATTTGCTGTTTTTTAAATTTCGCGATTTTTATATTTAAATAATTTCTCCTAATTTTCCGAATTTAACAGCGTAATCATAAAATCTGTTCTCGGAATATAAATTTACATAAAATTAACTTTTACTTGAGTATAATCATCATGCAGTGAAAAAACTATGATTGAACATGAGTGCCAACAAACAATTATCATATTATGATCGTAATAATCATAATCGTGATTCTGGCTGATCATATTATAATCACTGGGAACGATCTAAAATCATAATATAATTATGGGAATATAATTATGATTGTTACGTGTTTTAATCATAAGATGGTGCTCTTAAACTATCATAACATCATGCGTTTTTTACTGCCTGATTGTATTAGGATATCGTACTGGAATTGCAAGTAAGATGAAGATTGTCCTTTTTTAGTTTTATCATTATAAATTTTATGTACGCTGAAAAATTTTAAAAGTGTATTACTGTAAATAATCCACACATTTCCCTGAACAAGTAATAAATAATAAAATTGCATATCCAATAAAAATATCCGGAAATGTTTAGAAAAAAACTTAAAATTTTAACTAATTTAAATCAAATACCAAAGTGAAAAAAGTTTTCTTTATATAAAATTATATTAATACTACTGGAGAACTTGCAACTTGCTGCAGAACTCATGTTTGCAATGCATATTTTTCAAGTAAGTACGCTCAGTTTCAATCAGGCAAAACAAAATTCTTATTTGTTGTTTGTTTTTAAATATCGCGGTTTTTATATTTATAATACATACCTTTTTTTATTTAAAAGTATTCTTATTTGTTAAATATTTCAGGATATTTTCAATGGCTGTGCAATTTTAATACAAAAATAAGTTGAGTGTAAGTTTACGCAAATTGCGGGCCACTGAAGATTTGGATGATGCCTATGATACAATTGTATTGTACACATGAAAATAAACCAAATTTTTAGAAAAGCTACAAAAAAATCTAATATGAAAGTCTCATATTACATTTTGGACATGAGGTAGAACAATATTTTAACTAAATATATGAAAATATTAAACATTTTTGCGCAATTAGCATTCCACGGCTGCTCTCATACCAACAATGTGTGTTGGGATATATGTATGTTGTTTTACAAATTGTTATATAACAATTGTTGGTAATATAAAAAATATCAAATTCCTTTGTAATTATAGTTATGCAAGGCAGTGTACTATTTCAAAAGTGGGTAAAAATTAAGAAAAGACAAATAGCTTTAACGGGGCGGCCGATTTGCAGTCGCTGCTTTTTTTTGTTTTGTAGAGGACTTAATAACTAAGTTCCTAACATAAAGAACTTTTTAAATTTTTACCTAGTATTTTTTTTTTTGTGTTTTTGAGTTTACTAATCAAATTAAAAAAAACCGCTTTCGTTAGGGACTAAAGAATTTATTCGTGTGTGAAAACAATAAAAAATTTTTTCTCAGATGAGTACTCCACGGGCTCCACGATGGCACCCGGTTTTCGCCTTAAAAATAATGGTATATTATGAAATTGTTCCCAGGTTTGCCATGGTAGTCAAAATTCCACATTATAATTTTTAGAATAATATCTAGTATTATGTTTTTATATCGCAAAAAGATTTTTTTCAATAAACCATTTACTTATTTTTTATAATTTCGGAACTATTATCGTTTTATTGATTTCTAAAGCTAGTAAACCCCTTAATTGATATTCTTTCAGATACAACTGCAAAATATAATCATTATTCAAATTTTTAGATTTTTGAACACAAATAGATTTTTGAACCCATATCTAAAAAAAAAGCCTAGCATAAAAAATATTTTGTTTTTCAAATTATTCAAAACCAACGGTTATTGTAATTCTAAAAATGGAAGCGTGACATTAGTTTACATGAATATTCAAGGGTTTCATCAACAAAATTCTCTCAATTAGTCTTTAGATAAGGAAATAAATGGGTGTTGCAAATTACCCGCCTACTCCACATTACCCGCCTAATCCACATTACCCGCACTTACTCTAAGTGTTTCAAGTACACGTTCGGCAAAAAGTTGAAATTTGTAGAGTCATTTTATTGATACGAATGAAATTTAAATTTAAGATCTAATACTAGAAAAAAAAACACATGTCCCTGTTAAAAATCGACATATATGGGTACATACATGAACACACATGCTTCATACGTGTTCACGTGCAGTCATACATGATGCATTTATATTCATAAACCATTCTTATATGTTCATATGAGGAATCATATATGTTCATCTGTGTGCATTAATGAAAATTGAGGTAATATTTATATATATGATCACATATGAACTCTTATGAATATATATGAATCCTATATGGTCGTATATGGACATTTATAGCCTCGAATGTCTTCATATATGAGCATGAATTAGATAATACATGTTCAGAAATTGTTAATTTTTAACCGGGTTTGAAATATTTCACTTTGCTTAATAAACAAATTTCAGCTCAAAATAATTTTATCATACTACACACAATCTGCCCCAAATAAATAAGAAATATATTGTTCTCAAAAGTCTTTTACAATTTTTTTTTTTTTCAGATATGCTTATGATAACAGAATTTGAAGATTATTATCCCATTTCATCAACGACATATTATCAAAAATTCTGTACATCTCTTCTAACATTAAGTATAGTATGTTTACTACTCAATCACTATCAACAACATTGACATCATGTGATATGTCATAATAACAAGGTTTAGAAATGGTTTTGTCAATTCATCATATTGTATATTATACAAAAAGATAAAAAAAAAATATGCCTCGTGATTTGGTTACGTCAAAAATGTTTCATTTAAGAAAATACAGTAGAAAAATGTTTGCAAAAATAACGTGTGAAAAAAGCGTTTAAAAATAGTCTTCGAAGAAAAAAGGTAAAAGTACTTTTAATTGTAAATATGATTGTAAATTTAAGTTGTAAGTTGTAAGTTTTTGTAGTGTAAATTTTATTTTTGCTGTAAATTTTTATTTTTTTTAAATTTTTATTTAAATTCAATGTAAATTTATTATTAAAGCTAAAAAAAAAAAGTGTAAACACTTAAGTGTATGACTGAAAATATTATACTGAAAAACCAGGGTTATATCAAAAAAAAAAAATAAAAAAATATAGAAATGTTGATATAAAAAATAAACACGAATATGTATGGATTTTAAAAAGGATGTCAGAGTGTATAAGACAGAGGCGTAGCGAGTACTGGACTTGGACAAGGGGTAAAATTACATACGACTGCAAAAATGTAAGTAAATAAAATGAAACTAAAGGGTCCGCCAAATAACTTTTTTTTTTTTGAAAATGCTATAAAAAAAACTACTGAATATTTTCTCAAATTTCTTTTTTCATTTGAAAGTACAATCCTTCCGGTTAATAATGGAAAATAATATCATTCAAATGGCTGCCTCGGCTGGCCATGCAGTAGCCTACACGATCGGTCCAATTTTTAAGCACATTATCGATTGTGTGCAGCTGTATTTCCTCCTCTTCAATTTTTGTGAACAAAAATTCGTGCAACATGGTCCGATAACGATCGCCATTGACTGTAACGGCCACTCCTTGCTCATTTTCGAAGAAAAATGGCCCAATTATGCCTCTGGACCAAAATCCGCACCAAACAGTGACTCGTTTTGGGTGTATCGGCACACATTCTGCAACATTACCATGATTTTCAAAGTAATGTCGCAATATTTCCCAGCGTTGTTCAAGCGTATACACAACCATATACGTTCAGCGGAAGGATAAAACTAATTATCTGTCAAATCAGACATGAGCTAAGTGTTACCATTCACGATATAAGCACTAGTTAAAAAAAAAACGTTATAAAGTTCTGCAGTGGCTTAAATAATTTATAAATTAAATTATACTCCTCTTTAAAATGTGATTAAGGTTGAATATGTTGTATTGCTTGTAATGGAATCTTTCATTCCTTCGAATCAAATTTTTTAATTTATCAAAAATAAATCTGTTAAAATTGCAAAATTTTTGTTATATTCGATGTGAGTTTTAGTTAATTGAAAATAGCATTTTACTCTGTAAAATTGGCAAAAACTTTTACTAAATATTTGTAGACTCGAAATAGCACACAAAAACTGTAATATTGACAAATTTTTTTTCTATATATACGTCAAATTTAGTAGAACGCAAAAAACAGTTCATTTTGCTAAAATCGGTAGAATTTTTGCTAAAAAATTGTAGATAGCTGATTTCAGAACCGCATTAAAAAAAAACTTTAAAAATTTCAAATTTTTAAATAATTTGTTTGCGTACTCATATTTAGTAAATGTTTTTGATGATTTCAGCAGATTAGTTTGTTACTTTCAATTAACTAAATTTTATCTCAAATATAACTAAATATTTGTAAATTCAACAGAATAATTTTTTCTATTCTTATGCTACTAATATTTAGTAAAAAATATTGGTAATATAATTTTAGCAGATTATTTTGTTACGTCCAATTAACAAAATTTTAGCTCAAATATAACTAAATATTTGTAAATTCAACAGAATAATTTTTTCTATTCTTATATTACTAATATTTAGTAATAGATATTAGTAATATAATTTTAGCAGATTATTTTGTTACTTCCAATTAACAAAATTTTACCTCAAATATAACTAAATATTTGTAAATTCAACAGAATAATTTTTTTTATTTTTATATTACTAATATTTAATAAAAAATATTAGCAATATAACTTTAGAAAATTATTTTATTACTCTCAATTCACTAAAATCTAGCTCAAATATAACTAAATATTTGTAAATTCCACAGAATAATTTTTTCTATTCTTATATTACTAATATTTTGTAATAAATATTAGTAATATAATTTTAGCAGATTATTTTGTTACTTTCAATTAACTAAATTTTAGCTAAAATATAACTAAATATTTGTAAATTCAACAGAATAATTTTTTCTATTCTTATATTACTAATATTTAGTAAAAAATATTGGTAATATAATTTTAGCAGATTATTTTGTTACTTTCAATTAACTAAAATTTACCTCAAATATAACTAAATATTTGTAAATTCAACAGAATAATTTATTATATTCTTATATTACTAATATTTAGTAAAAAATATTAGTAATATAATTTTAGCAGATGATTTTGTTACTTTCAATTAACTAAAATTTACCTCAAATATAACTAAATATTAGTAAATTCAACAGAATAATTGTTTCTATTCTTATATTACTAATATTTAGTAAAAAATATTAGTAATATAATTTAAGCAAATTATTTTATTGCTTTCAATTAACTAAATTTTAGCTCAAATATAAGTAAATATTTGTAAAGTCAACAGAATAATTTTTTTCTACTCTTATATTACTAATATTTAGTAAAAAAAAATTGCTAATTTTAGCAGTTTTTTCTGCAAGGTAATTTTTAACTAATTTGTAGTGGCTTGTTTACTAGTTTTATAGGTTTATTTCTATAATTGTATCCTCGGAATGTGGGTTGTGTGACATTGTTCTATCGGTACTACACTAAAAAAAATAAGTTAGTAGAAAAGTAAGTAAAACGATAAATTATGTACAGTTATATAAACAGTATTAAAAAAATGTTTAGCTCACAATGAATGCCGCATTTAGGCAAAACATATTGCTTCATAAAAATGGTCATATCTCCCAAACTATTTTGAATTTCGTAAAATCCTTTTAGGATAATATTTTTGAATATCTAAGCTAAAAATTAAAATTTTTTTCACCAAACCAGAAGACCCCCTTAAATTGTAAAAAGTTACAAAATGCAAAATACGCTGAGAAGGTTTTATTATACAGTGGAGCACGTGTAAGCGTCTTGCATATACAGTGGAGCAAGTGTAAGCGTGTTGAGTAAAGCGCGGTGTATATTTTAAAAAAATTAATCAAATTACAAGTTTTTGTCTTAAATTCTCCTAAACTTTAAATTTTTGTTTGTAGTATTAAAAAAATTCTTCCATTAAATTACGTTTCATACAGTTTTTAATTCTTTTCAATAAAGTTTCAACTAAAAAGCTTAAGTTTTTTTAATTTGCAGCACATGTTTCATAAAAAATTTTGATTTTTTTTATGTGATCGTTTTAAGCTCAAAAATTTGTATGAAAATTCGAAAAAGAGTAAAAAAAAATAGTTCGTTATATAAAAATTTCGCTATAAACGGTGTTCGTTATAACCATATTATAATGTATGATATATGTTAGTAAATGCATTGAGACTAGAAAAATCTTTCGTTATAAAAAAATTTCGTTATAACCGGTGTTCGTCAATAAAATCATTGGCTGTTCTATTTAGTTCTATATTTAATCTTTTCATTCGATTTGAATTCTTTATTTTATGCTATAAGTAAACATTCTTATCATTTCTACTGTTGATTTTCGATGGTTTATAATTGTATGTAACATAGTTGAGTGGAACAAATGTCTAGCCCTAGTCTGAATAAACTATGAGATTAGTAATAATGTTTTTTTTAATGTTTCCATTATAACTTAGTATTAGTATTTTCTTGGTTATCACATTAATGTTATTATATGGAGTTTTCATAGTTCAAAATGATTAAAACTTTAAAATTTTCCTTGATACTCTTTTTTGTATGTAATTTTTTATATTTCATGATATATTTATTGCATGAAAAGTCGTGGCTGCTGTTGTTTATCATATGTTTAACTATTTAATTTTAAGTGTTGATTTTTAAATCATCAAATATACTAACTAGCCTTGAAATATTGCTATATATTATAAATAGGCTAGTGGGTAACTGATTCGTTTTAGAGAGATAATGATTTTTAAAACTAACTTATCAAAGAACATATCCCAGCAAAATTATTTATATCAAAGAAACGGTTAAATAGCAGCATATTTTCTATCATAGTATATTCTTTTATCAGTTTTAACACAGATGATTTCTGTTTACCTTTACTGCCATATAACGAATACTTTTACTGAATGTCAGACCAGACCAGAAACTTTTTTATAATAATTACGATAAAGATACATCTTGTTATAATATTTTTTTTTTTTATATTTCCAAAGTGAGTTTGGATATATAGCCTGTTTCTGGCAAGAATAATGTCCAAGTGACGCTGCGGCACTCAATCTTTTCGTTGTATATTTTTTTTTCTGAAATAAACAATAATGAAAAAAAAAAACTTGCAAAATATAAATATATATTTTTTTTTTTAATGTTAACTTTTCTTCAAATACCGAAAATAACAGTTATCCCGAAAACTTTAACTCAAAAATTTTCTATGTTAGAGTCAACGGAGACGTCTACTAACCAATCGATTCGTATTAAAGCGCTCTTTCAGAATCTATGGTGCTCTTAAGAAAACGATCTCAAATCCACAGTTAAGAGTTATTTTTCAACAAAAAAATAAAAGATCGGATGAAACTCTTGAGAATAAAGTTTTATTTCGCCTTCATTAAATAAAACTCTTTTGAGGAGTTTTACTTTTTCCGTCTGAAATAAAACTCTTTTGAGGAATTTCATTTTTCCCATCAGAAAATAAAGCTCATTTGAGGAGTTTTGTTTTGAAACTCATTTAAGGAGTTTTATTTTTTCCGTCTAAAATAAAACTCATTTTGTTTATTTTCTTCTTTTTTATTGACTTTATTTGCTATAATGTGTGTAGTAGGGTGGGGCGATTTGAACATGTTAATGGGCGCTTCGCGTTTCTGATTCTTGGAATTGTACTGAGCAAAAAAGTCCACTAGACCATACGTCTACGGTGAAAATCGAGCTTCCAGATTTTGACTTTTTAGTCGTATTTTGTGAAAGTAACAATGTGTGGGATGGACATATCTCAGGAAGTAGGAGGAGCTTATCCCAGATTATGGTATCAATATCTTCTTTGGAAGATTCTCTAGCAGATTAATGCATCAATCATATTTGTGGGTTGGGTTTAAGGGGTTAATTTTTAATTTCAAATAGGGCTTTTTTGCCGTAAAGTCAAAATCTGGAAGCTCGATTTTCACCGTAGACGTATGGTCTAGTGGACTTTTGTGCTCAGTACAATCCCAAGAATCAGAAACGCGAAGCGCCCATTAAGATTTTTTTCCTTCCATGATAATCGTTCCACCCTAGTGTGTAGTAATTTATTTGTTTAATTTAACGAACATAACTTTTTCTAAATTTTCTGCGGAAAGATTTGAACGTAGGTCGCTCAATACCAATTTAAGAGCTCTTTACAGTACTGTACTATTTTTATTTTACTTTTTAAATATTCTGCCAAAAATATTTTGATTAAAGTGATCTTCACTACTCAACGTTATAAAGCAATTGATTTATATTATAAAGAAGTAGCAAAACACAAGTATTAGTTGTTATACACTTAAAAACGGAGCATGTTCTCTGCGAATGTCCCCGGCTTTGTGATAGGAGACTTAGGTTTCTAGGTGATCGCTTCATTTCGCCTTCCGACATTGCGAACATTTTGCCTAATAGGATAATTGGCTTTATAGGTAGCTTGAATATGTAGGTAACTTTAGGCAGCACAAAATACCTACATTGGTCGCAGTGCATAGTGCCTTCTGATCTAATCTAAATCTAATCTACACTTAATGTTAAATTAATACTAGGTAGTTAGATTTGACTTAACGTTAATAAATTCTTTTGCTTTAGCATAGTAAAATATAAAGTTAATATGCAAATTGAGTAATAAGCAGATGATAACAACGATGATAAACAATGAACCTACTAGGAAACTTTAACTAGGGTATCCAATTCGGTTCTTTTATAGAAACTACGTTTGCGTTAAAAAATGCCCAAACACCACTAAAAAAACTTTGTAGAAAATTTTGACCGAATTTATTACTTTACCTACTTGCGAATAGCAGAAATGCATAACAAAAACCTGCCGTTTTAAATTGTTATTGTTTTATTTCTCATCTCTTAACTGCCTTACAAATTGTAATGATCTGGCAAGCGGCAAGCTTTGAGTGTCAATTTACATAAAATGAGTTTTATTATCTGACGGAAAAAATAAAACTCCTCAAATGAGTTTTAAAATAAAACTCCTCAAAAGATTTTTATTTAATGAAGGCGAAATAAAACTCTCTTCTTAAGAGTTTCATCCGATCTTTTATTTTTACGTTGAAAAATAACTGTTTTGGATGTTTTTTTTTTTTAAGCCACAAAATAACTGTTATAAAGGAACTTTTTTGATATCACTTATAACCGTTACAGTCCCTGCTTTTCTTTTATCTCCTCTTATTTAATTCTTCTTAGTTTAAACAATTATTACAATATAATTGCTCCCTGAAGAAGTCACCCAATGTGGAGACTAAATATTGGAAGTAAATAATTAATAAAAAAAATCATCTTAAGGTCGTTTAAACTAAGAAGAATTTTATAAAATACATTTTTTTGCTTTTTATTTTTTAATGTATTTTTTTCTAGTTTTTAAATTAATGGCAAATAAAATTTTTACGAAGCTCATTTTTATAGAAACCATTCTTCTGTTTGATATGACAATTTAAAAATTTTAAAAAACCTTATATTTCGTTGTTTGCAAAACGGAAATTTGTTAGGCTCAAAAAATATAAATTAAACAAAAACATTTACTTATGTACAAATAAGTAAAATTCAAAAATATATTTTATTTTTGCTCGAAAAAGTAAAAAAAATATACTTTTGCTAGGAAAAATAAAAATCAAATTTAAAAAAAAAAACAAATCATTTTGTGAAAGTATTTCCACTAGGATCAATATATAATTCATCAATAATTTATCCGATATTAAATTATATTTGCTTTTGTTGTTTCTTATTTTTCACACAACATCTTCAAAAATGTTCCAGTCATGTTGGTCTTTTGTGGAGATGAATGTGAATTTTTTGCTTCATCGACATGCATCTTTATAATATTAAAGAAATACAATTGAAGTGCAGGTGAAGAGCAAATAAGTATATAATTTTATCTTTTTAACTAAAAAAACAAGAGTAAAGTAATACTAAATTTATTACAAATATTAAATATTTTACAAAAGAATAAGTATATCCTGTTCTTATTGAAAATACTAGACTTTAAAATTTTCCTAAAATTTTTTTTATGGTGGACATTTTTGCCGAAGAATATTTTTTTTTTTTAAATAAAGAAAAATTCAACGATTTTGTTAAGTTATTAAAGATATTGTAGTGAAAGCTAAAATGAATGTTTGAAATTTCATTTGATTATTATCAAGAAACTAAAAATGTGGCCGCTGATTTAATAGAGAATATAATTATTTTTATTTGAGATAAATTTCGTTTGTATTCCACAACTTTAAATTTTTTTATTCCAGAAATATAGAAAAAGGGAAGTTTCGCTGATCTTGCCGATTTATTAAGAATATAAAATAAATTACTTTTAAAAATACACCATGATGAATCGATCGGTAATTAAGTCAGTTATTATAAACATTTAAAGTTTTTCAAATTCGTTTGAAACTGTGGGCTGTAGGCAAATTTGTAAAAAAAAAACATCCAATGTTCCACACTGTGCCGGCTTCAAATCACATTTCTAAGCACATTTTAGTCAAAAAAAAAAAAAAAAATATACAAACACGTTTTTTTATTAAATTCTGTTGTTTTGTTAATTTATTTTTAGACTCATTATTTTGTCCATAATGGTAAGTATATATTTAGGTAAAAATATATATTTTTATTTTTTTTTTTTTAGGTATTTAGTAATGATATGTAATTATTTTCCGCGACATCACCATATAAAACTAATGAGATTTGTAACAATTGTAATTACTTGCCATGACAATTGTAAGTACTTGCCATCACCAAATATGTTCTTATATAACCACTTATATGGTAATGCTTTTCTATACTGGGAACTTCAGTAGTTCTCTCTACTTCAATGTTTATAAAATTTTATATTTCTGGAAAACTATACAAAAAAATCTAAAAACAGGTTTCAATTAAAAAATTGTTTGAATCAATTAATACTTTAATTGATTTTGAATATATCACAGCAAAGATAATATTAATTAAAACTTTTATTGGAAATTAAAAAGAAAAAATCTATAAATAAATATCTACAAAAAAAAAATGATGGTACTAAAAAAAAGGTGTGAACGACACGTTTGTTTTTAGTAATACTGTGCTGTTTGCGCATTTGTGTGTGTGCTTGTTTTGTTTCAAAACTATAAATGCATTTGATATTTTATACTGAAACTTTTCTATTTAACGTACAGTATATGAAAAAGAAATTTAAGAATTATGTCTAAAATAAGTTATGTATGTATATATTTTAAAGTCAGTTAAAATATTAATTGATTCAATTAAATATTTGTTTAGAAACAAATTAAATACAAATCAAATCTTTTATTACATATTTTAGGTTGATAATTTTTTCTGTGTATATTTAAACTTTGTTCAATTATGAGTTTAAGTTTTGTTTTATTTTCCTTATTTGAGTTATTTTGAATCGATAAATCTGATATGTGTAGTTCATAAAATAAAAGAATTTAATAAATAATTATTGAAGATGACGGTTATATTCATTGATTAATATAGTTATTTTATTCATTCAAACTTAAAAATAGTATGCACTTTTAGCTGCTAAAACCTTAATGAACTTCTTATCATATTTTAAAATTTCAGTCATTTTTAAATCATGCAAATCATACATTTTAATTGATATTATATTTAGATTTTTAATGTAAGTGAGATAACATAAATCACTCTAAAGTTATGATTTATTACTACATTTTGCTTAATTTTTAATTAACAAATAAAATACTTTGCTTTTGGATAATGACTTAGAAAAGAAAATGCAGATTTATGCCTAAAAATTTTAATTTTTATAAACAAACATTTTGTTTCGTCCAACATCTCTTTTGAATTTGATTAAATTTGAAGAACACAACAATAAAAAAATTAATAGGTTTCTTCGGTATCTCAAAAATTCAGTCAATGTTATTTTCCCTGATTTTCTACAGTTTTAAAATATATTTTGGGCTTTTTTCAATAGTGGGGTTATAACTTTTCAATATTTTTGCAATTATCAAATTTTACCTACACACAGAGAAACATTTTGCTATTTGCCAACTGAAGTCCGGTTACTACGACTCAAATTTGGTTATTACAAATTTAAGTCGGTTGGTAAAACTGAACATTAGTTCGGTAAATTCAACTGAATTTTAGTTGCTAGACCCCTTATATTAAGAAATCGACTATAAATATCATTGTATTAACTGATCTTATAAGTTGTTACCATTCATATACACTGATTTTTTTTTTATTTCGTCTACACATTGGGTGACTTCTTCAGGGAAATTATTACTATAATTTGATTGATAAAATTTTGTTTTAACAATTAAAAACTTATGTATAACAATTTTTTTTTACAAATTCTAAATATAATTTATAAATAATAGATTTTTAAATCGTTTAAAGGAAAATCCTTGAATAAAAGAAGATTAAAGAAAATATAATAAATATAATAATTAATATACACCTTTCAATTCGGTAGGCACTTTATTTCTCTGTGTGTATCTTTGGCGTATAGTAAACAAAAAAAAATATAAAGAAACTCAATTTTATTTTTTCGCGGTTTTCAAAAAAAAAACCTTTTTGAAGTTCTGCACAATTTTATAGTTTAATTAAACTAAAAAATAGTATTTCACAAAATGTTAAATAAATTAGACTATTACAATGCCTATCGACCTTAAAGCACACAAACTTTTTCTAGTTTAACGCGTTTCGCGGATATTGATAAAAAAAAAGTATGATGTTGTTTCGCTATGTGGGTATTAGAATTCGCCACACAATGAGCATATTACTTAAAAAGTAGTTTAAATTAAGTTCTGCAGTAATTGTGGTCCACTAATGCCACTTTAATGGCAAAAACGTGCTGAAAAATAATTGTATACACTTTAAGCGAAAACTTTTTGTTTAAAAATTACCCGAAAAGCGGTTTTTATTATCAATACAATATTGCCCATCACGTGCTGATAGGTAAAATGTTTGCAGAAAAAACGTTATAACCCCTCTTTGTATTTAATCCCATCTGAATTCTGAGGATAATCGAATTTTGTAAAATATTTTTAAGTTGTTTTAGAGCTCTCTTGGTAAAAAATTAATTTGGTAAAAAAAAAAAAAATTGGTTAATAAAATTAAATGTTGTTAAAGTTCCATTAATACCGTCTCATCTCCCTCTATCTTGTGTTTGAGTTCTCTGTAAATATATTCCGTTCCATCGCAATTGTCCCTTTTCATCATTTCCTTTATATGTCTTCTTATCATGTGATTATTTAAATTACCCACACTTTGATATGAACGTGTGCAAAAATCACATGAATATGGCTTTTCTCCCGTATGAACTAATTGATGGGAATTTAAATGGCCGCGAGTAAAAAAACTTTTCTCACAACTATCACATTTAAAGGGTCTCTCCATATTCCGATCATGAGTTCTCATATGTGTTCTTAAATCCGATTTTGTAGGCCATTTTTTACCACAGTCTTTACACTCAAATATACGTGGTTTGGATTCTCCGGTATGGGTACGCATATGAGATACTAATTGTGTCTTAATAATAAATTGTTTATCACATTCCGTACAGGAATAAGGTTTTTCTTGATAATGTACTGATTTTTGATGATAACTTAAGCTATGATGAGATGCAAATGTATTATTGCATATTTTGCATGTATATTGTAAACCATTACCAACATTATGAAACGACATTAAATGTTGTTTAAGTTGAAAATTACGAGTAAATTTTTTATCACAATGTGTGCAAATGAACGAATTTTTGGAAGATTTTTCTTGCGATGATGTTGGGGCCGTCACTTGAGAATTTAATGATAAATCATTGCTTGTTTCATCTGATAAACAATTATCTAAATTAGTGGGGTTTGAGTTAAGAAGTTCTTCTTCAAAGAACCCACTATCATGAGAAGTGTTAAATAAATATTGTATACTGATTATTGAATCCGTTTTAAAAGGTATTTCAAGTTCATCTGTAAGAAAACACATAAGGTATTTTTTCCGATTTATATATATTTTTTTTTTTTTTTGTAAAAAAAACTTACCAAAATCTGGTAAATCTTGGGTATCTTCTAGATTTTCACATAAATTAGTTGTGTATCCACAAACATTATCATTATCTTGTTGTCTGAATTTTTCCACTAAACCCAAAACTTCTTCTACTGCTTTATTTTTATATTCGGCATAACGATTTCTTAACTCTTGATCTGCTAGCAAACATTGTTTTCGAAAATCATTTGCTTCCTGTACTCGTAACCAACATAGATCACAAATAATTTGAGGCAAACCATCATTTTGTTCATATTTTATTGAAGCCGGTGTAGATTCTCGTAATTCTGCACATAAATTAGTTGTGGCATCAAAAATTTTATAATTTAATTCAGGGTTTTCTTTAAGACAACAACGGCATACATCTTGATTCATCATTTCTTTTTTTTTTTTTTTTTTTTGTTAAGTTAATTAATTTAATTTACTGTATCTTTGTATAGCCTTGTTAACTCTTAGGAATCCAAATACATTTTAAATTGAAAATATTTACAAGTCTTTCATTGAGCGTTTAAATATTGAAAGCCAGACTTTCTTTCTTACTCTCACTCAAATTTAGAAAACACTTAAGGTCTTGATTATATTTCTGCTTATCTCCGTACTCTCAATAAACAACTTAGGTCTTTTCTTCTATCTTTTTAATAAATTTTAAGAGGATAGACACAATAACAGCGACCAGATGTGGGTAATATTCTCAAAAAGGTTAATTTGAAACCCAAATTAATGGTAAAATCTACAAAAGAAAAACCTAAAAAAAACATTGAATAAGGTACATAATAATAAAGCGTATCCTGTAGTTTTGTGTCTCTTATTTATCATCGAACGCCTTTACTTGTTTATTATTACATCCGTGTCGCCTTTCGTTCTAATTCTGGTTACCAATTATTAATAAATATTTTTAAATTGATTATATGAAATGTTAGATACACTTCTATCAGAAGTACCAAACCTTTTTGTGTGCGTGCCAAAAGTTTACAATTAATTTTTATAGCGGGTATTAAGACTATATTAATTACACGGTGTTACAGAAAAAAAAAAGTTTGCAATCACCATTCCAGTGACCTAGTGCATGTTATAGGTCTAGTCTACAACGAGTATGTAATGAATTTCATATCAAAACCGATATGCATTAAACCCGACCCTCTCAGATTTTGATGAAATTTTGCATACAGCTACTTTTTACCTTTACAAACACAACCTCATTTTTAGAAATTGCATTTTTGAAAATATGTGGGCGTGGCAAGGTATCGAAGTTTTTGAAAAATGTCGTTAATATGGACTTTCAAGCTGTGATTACAACGGAATGGATGAACCGATTTCAAAGGTCTTGGTACCATTAGAATGGTATTTAAATAAGAACATACACTGTAATTTTTTTAAAATTTTCGATACCTGCCACACCCACAATTTTTCAAAAATGCAATTTCTAAAAATGAGGTTGTGTTTGTATAGATAAATTGTAGCTGTATTCAAAATTTCATCAAAATCTGAGGTGGGGTTCAAAATGTGGCTTTTTCATAGGTTTTGATATAACATTCATCATATTATAAAACCGGTTTGTGAAGTGGCAATTTATCCTATAATTTTCTGGGAAAAATAACGCGAAAATCTTAATTTCTATATTAAATAAATCTTAAATTAATTTATAACTTCTTTAACTACAAATGAAAGTTTTTGATATCAATTGCAAATATTCAAATGGAAAACTTTAATGTGTTTAAATTTTTTTTTTCGTTTCAAGTGAAATGGTAAATTAAAATAACAATCTCATTTGTAGCTTGAAAACTATAATAAATTTTAATGTTTATCATAGTTTTACCATATTTACATGTTATATGCGAGTTTTATAAGAACCCGATTAAAAAAATGTATATGATGCTTTATATAAGCATACATAATTTAATAGTTATGTGTCTTTATATAGTTTTTATCCAAGAAATGGGGCCGTATTATTAACAATGTTTGCTTTAATTAGTTTAGTTATAATTTGATTCTAACAGATTATATTATATCCGCATAATGGTGAGATACAATTAAATACGATCTTAAATAATGGTATAAAATTATATCTGAACTGATACAAACATATAAAAAAATCAGTTTTTGTTGTAACACACAAATAAAATAAAAACCCATTTCAATCACAAAAACCACCGATTCAATAACTTTAACTATTGAAATTCCGCCAACAACGAAAATTGATAATTCAATTAGAAATTAAATTGATAATTCAATTAGAAATTAATAAATAATAAATTATTTTTCCATTAAATAATAACTCATTTAAATAAAAAGTGATCAATATCGTAAACCTTCCCAAAAACCAAAAAAAAAAATTCGTTGATGCCTTACCAAATGTGTTTTTTATAAAAGTGTTGTTGCCATACCAAATGTTGTTTATAGCTTGAATTTTATAACATTGAATTTAAACCGTCATGAACTTCTCATTTAGTTAGCAGATATATTTATACGTACGTGAACAAATTCACACAGAAACTAGTTTTTTCTTTCTATTTTTAATGGATTTTTCTTTGTAGAAATTAGCCCCTGTTGTTGAAACCAGAGCATTTTTTTTTGTTTGAAATAATTTTAGTTTATTTTTTGCATTTTTTTTCTGTTTAAAAAAATTTTTAAATTTTTATTAAACGAAATTAAACTTTAAAAATTACATTATCAATTTTATAATAATGTTTTGGAATAAATAATTATTCAGATTTAAACAACTGTAACTAAATTATTTAACTTAATAAAGTAATAAACCTAATAAGAATTAATATATAATGTAATTGAACTGAAATTAAAATTTTTATTACTAATACCACTAAACATAAGCATTTGTAAAAAACAACTACATAAATATTACAAAAACCAACAACAATGTGTTGATGTTTGCTTTGAGCTATAGTATAAAAAAAATGTCAAGCAAGTTACGAATTTGAGCAAATATTTAATTGATTCAACTAATTTTTAATTGACAGCTATTAAAATTTTTAACAAATCGGTTTAAGTTAAAAAAGTAGGGATCTTTTTTTTCTATGTAACCGGATTTTTACACTAAAAACTTAATGGAAATTCGATATATTTAGAGAAATAATAACCTGCAAATACCGGTATTGCTTCAATGTTATTAATTCTTCCAGACCTTAGTTACTCGCACATAGTTCATAACTTTGTAAGTTGTAGAAAAAGTACCATAACTTTGTCAATTTTCAAGCGATTTTAATAAATACAGGCAGAAAACTTGAAATTAAACCATAGTAGGAGTTGAGAAAGATAAAATAAAACTTAAAATTTTAATCATTATTAAAGAATCTCTATAGGAAAGACAAGGCAAATTTCTTACAAATACCGTTTAAAAATTTAAAATCTGTTAAAAAAAATTACTGACAAAGAGTTAAAAATGTTAAAATACGCCAATCCATATCGCATATCCCGTTATCTCGAAAATATTAGGGCACATTACAACTTCTCAAATTGGTTTAGTAATACACTCAGCTAGACCTACAACATATACCAGATCATTTTACTAGTGAATTTTCTCTGTAGCACAGTGGGGTGTTTCACAAATATTTTGGAAATAATTCAGCCATTGCTAACTGGCTGCATAATCAAAGTAACTTCAAGCTTAAGTGTCAGAGAAAGACTACGAGATTCATCCGCCGCTGATCAATTAGACACCAAAGTAGGACACTTCGGGTGTTTAAAAATTTTGAGAGCTTGCCAATTTTATATTTTTCAAGCGTTTTTCAAAAATAAGCATTTCTGTAATCTGCTCGTAAATACGATTACTCGTGTGGGTAAACGCTTAAAGTTCATAAGTTATCCGCGTTTTAAAATTTAAATTTTGCATTTTCACATTTAACCTGATCTGGTTTTTTTTCCAATGAAAAAGACAAATCAAGTCAGATTGATTTCAAAAGTGTTAAGTGATATTGACATCAACATTTAAACTATGTCTACACATTTACTTCAAGTTTGGCGCATCTTCGTGGAATCGGATCTGAATAGTATGTGCCAGATTTTAACTGAATCAGAAAAAATATTCGGATATCCGTCAAATATGTTTTTTTATTTTTTTTATATATGTTAGTGAACGTATTGTAATGAAATTTAATACTAACGCGTACCTTGTAATTGTTTTTATTAAAACAGAAGAAAAATGTTATAAGATTAAAGCAAATCCGGCAATTTCCACAAACTGTACACAATTTCCAAAAATATAATTTTTTACATTTATTGCTGTTTTATCCATATTTAAAGCAATGATAAAAAATTATAATGCTACCATGTATGGTCTAAACTGAAGTTGTACCCGGTTTTCATTATCGAATTCCGGTGGTCCATTCAGAGAAAAAAATTGTTTAAGTTGAAAATTGAGTTATAAAATGGTATAGTTCTGGGGGAGAAAAATAAACTGTGTATGTGTTCCTAAACAAACTTTAAATATGAAGGTAAAAGAGTCGTGCCATCTTTTTGACTAAAGAATTAAAAAAATCACGTTTTTATAATTTTTAACTTTATAGGCACTGTCTTTTAAGCATGAACAAGGTATTATATTGAAATTTTTTTTTTGCTGAATTTGATTTGCCTTTTTAAAGAATTTGATTTGCCTTTTCCATTGTCAAAAAACCGGGCCAGGTTATTGCATAAATGCATATCTTTGATTTTCAAACACTGAAGTGATAAACCACATGACTAAGCGTATTTATTGTTGTAAGCAAAACAAGCAGATAACAGATTGTTTAATTTTTGAAAGTCGTTTAATAAACATAAAATTAGCAAGCCAACAAAATTGTTGAATACCCGAGGTGTCCTACTTTGGAGTCTAATAATGGTTCCAGTAGGCCCTTCTTTGAGACTTAAGCTTGAAATTACGTTGGTATGGCTGTGTGAAGTTTCATGGTAATCTAATGCGCCAATAATAAATTGCTGAATTATTTCCAAAATATTTGTAAAACACCCTACTGTGCAGTGTTATATTAACAATCATGTTCATTGTAGTAATGGTAGGTCAAAGTATTTTTTTTAAAGAAAATTTATTAAGTAAACCTTAATGATTTTTAAAAAAGAAAATTTTGTTAAATATTATTAAATAGGTCCCCTATACTAAAAATCTGCTTATTTTTCTACCAAATCTCAGTTGTTAATAAAACATTTCAAAAAATTCTTAAGTGCCTATAATGACCAGAATTTGACCCACCCCTGCGATCTATAATCAAGAGCAATTGTGTTGACTCAAAGCACCACTTCAACTCAACTCAACTATTATATTTATATTTTTTGTACATCATCAGCTTCTTGCTTGCAACTGATAAGGCATTTTGTGATAATTTTTGACCCCTATTTTTTACATTGTTAATTCAAACATAGATTAGAGGGAGATCCCAAATAGGAAAAAAACAATGTTTTATGTGATAAGAGGTGACATGCATTTCTATCTTTTACTAGTATATACTGGCAATTTAAGTATCTCATGAAAAATTTTGTCAAACAATTTTTTATTATACTCACAAAAATACTTTTGGAGTTTAATAAAATTTTTTTTTTAATTTTGTACGTAAAATTACACATTTGCGGTATTTTAATCGATTACAGTTTCAGTTTGAAATAATATTTTAGGGATTACATATTTTTACCAATTACGGATTCTAGTGTTTGTAAATTTACACATTTTTTACCAAAAAAAGTGTCTAATTTGCACTTTTTTGGAAAAAAAATGTGTAATTTTCCAAAAACTAGAAGTGTTTTTTGGTAAAATAATGTGTAAATTTACAAAAACTTGAGTCCGTATGTGGTAAAAATATGTAATCGCTTGGTTATCTTTTTAAACTGAAAATTGTAATTGATTGAAATACCGTAACCGTTATTTTTATAAAACTTGAACAGTAAACGTAGGCGAAATACCCGTAATCGATTGAAAACCCGTAACCGCTATTTTTAAAAAATATTACAAGTAACGGAAAGAAGTGATAAAATTATAATAGAACGAAAACCGTAACCAATATATGTTTTGGTTGCCACCCCTGCTTTTAACCGACTAAAGAACTGTTGTGCATTGGATTTTGACATCAATATATTTCGTGATTTTTTGACTTGTTAAAAGAAAAACTATAAATTTTATATAAATTGAACATTTACAAGGAGACTATTATGCTGGGATGCCTCTTAAATTAATAATAGTCGGATGTCATAGAGAAGAATTTTAATATTTTTTTTTTTTGCAGGCCCATTCTCGTGTTTGGGGATCAAAAAAGTGTGGTCAAAACGTTAAGGGGGAAAGTTTCCCTTTTTGTCGGTTCCCATAGGTTAGGTTAGGGTTAGGTCGAAAAGAGGATTCGGAGACGGGAAAATGCTTCCCTAATCCGACTCAAGTCCCTGAGGACTTACACTTAAGCCAGAATGTTGGCTTGTTGTGCGCTCTAAACAATCGGTCCTATATCACATTCCTACCCCAGGAACTCCGTCGCACTGATGAAATTCCTCAGCTTCTTCCATCCTATGCCCCTAAGATCCCCCAATGTGGATATTGGGTCACTGGATAGTATTTCGACCCGGATACCGGCAAATGCCGGGTATTCACAGAGATAGTGTTCCAAGGTCTCCTCGTCCTCCCCACAGGCCCTACACACTCTCGAGTCCGCATTCTCCCAGGTGGTCCTATGCATGATGTCAGCCCTGTCCACCAGCTCCGCCTTGAGAGCTCGAATAATCCCACCAATATAATTACAATGCGGCCCCATACAGAGAAATCGTTAATTTCCCCTTTATACCTGAGTATCGTCATTGATCCCACAGAGTCCGTAGATAGAGCCCGGATAGCCGCTTGGCTATCTGTGAAAATTACAATATCACCGGTCAAGCCCATGATATTCACCTGCGGTGACCTCCGCCTGTAGTACGGTATTGTAACTTCCCATAGACATAACCAATAAATTGCCCTTGATATTTGTTTAAGCCGAAGGATGAATCTACTTGCCAAATTTTAAATTAATAGATATAGCGGATTGAGAAGTCTGAGAAGGGTTTACTTTTCCAATTTTCCAGAAGAATCTCATCAATATATCAGCCCATACCACAAGATCTAAACTTTAATAATTGAAGCTAAAAATGTTTGGTCAGTCAGCTATGCGGAAAGGGTGCATTTTCCTCAATTGCGCCACCTCATTTGTACCACATTCCTACCGAAAATTCAGTAGATTAGCCCAAAATTAATGGAGAACATATTTGAAACTTTCGATATCTAACCAAGGCGGTTAGGGCAGGCCGTTAAGAGGGAAACTTCCCTTTTTTCCAAGCCCAGCATTAGATTTTGGAAATACCATATTAGCTGAGATAGCCAACTTTTAAAATAGTTTGACATGAGCGAAACTGAACGAGTCATTATATTCATTCTGCTTTTTCTGATATTCGTAATCTTTCAAAGCGACTTTCAGGAATAGATTTTTCAGCAATACAAATATATTAAAACTCCGTAAATTTTGTTTTGTTTTTTTTTCGAAGGGAAAAAACACACAGAGAAATAAAGTCCCAACCGAAAATTGTATTTTCATGGTAATAACTTATAAATTCAGTTAGTGCAACGATATTAACATTCAATCTCTGAATATTTTGTGTGTTGAAACTAACATTCAGTTGAATTAACCGAACTTTGTTGTAAAAATTAATGTTAAGTTGTGCCAACTGACTGAAATTCGTAACAATCGATTTTGAGTCGTATTAAACGAATTTTAGCTGGCAAATAGCTACATGTTTCTCTGTGTGTACGATCTCTTTTCAAAGGAAAAATTCCTCAAACTTTAGTTGATTTTCAATAAAAAAAAGTTTTTTGAATCTGAAGTTGTTTTACTAGGGAAAAAGTCTTTGAAATCAGAATATTTTTCCATGGAAACAAGTCTTCAGATTTCATTTCGATCTCTTTTCAAATGAAAAATTCCTCAAAACTTTGGTTGGTTTTCAATAGAAAAAAGTTTTTTTGGAATCTGGAGTTGTTTTACTAGGAAAAAGTTCTTAAAATCAGAAAATTAATCTTTCCATGGGAAAAAGTCTTCAGATTTCAAGAGAATTTTTAAAGAAAAAAATTTGTAGAATCTTAAGTGGTTTCTATTAAAAAAAAAACAGATTACAGAAGTTTTATTTTAAATAAAATCCTCGGAATCTGAGCTATTTTCCATTGCAAGAAGTCTTCAGAATCTTCGATATAAAAAAGTCTTCAGTATCTGAATGTTTTATATGAGAAAAAGTTAACTTTATGTAAAAATGCCTTAGAATATGAGTGATTTTCAATTGAAATTCCGAGCATTTTTTTTTTTGTATAGAAAACCTCTTTGCTTCACTAATATTTTCTATAGAATAAACTTTAGATTTTGAGGACTTATATAGAAAAAGGCTTAGATTATTTTGAAAGTAGAAGAACGCTAGCATTCGAATGACTTTTTTTTAATAAAGAATACTCCTCAGATTCTCCAAGTTTTTTTAATACTTCGATTATTAGAACTATTTCATGGATTCCTTGAACTTTTTTCTGTAGAAAAAAACTCGGAATATGAGGACTTTAGATTCTGGGTACATTTTTTCTATGGAGAATCGCTTAGAACCTGCGGGAAACATTTTTACAAGAAAACATTTTTACAAGAAGAATATCGCAAAATTTTGTTTTTTTCTTATACAATTTTAGATTTTTATTTTAATTTTCGTATATTTGTTATTTTTTTTTTACGTTTATCTATTTTGTTTCTACTGTTCTGTGCATTTTAATGCCGAATATAAATTTTTTATGATGGTGTTATCTATATTTTCGTAATTTCTTTAAAATTTATTACAGATTAATTTACACCGAATTTTGACGTATCATACAGTGTTGCCATGTTTGAAGCCCTTCATCTTTCACCACCTTTCATCTTTCTATTATCCTCTTTCCAAAGAAAGCAACACAATAATTAATAGGAAGAATTTCCTGAGTGTTGCTTCTCTTTTAAAAAAAAAAAAAAAAAAACGATGTTTTGCAACGAAATTCATACCATGTGCTCCACACGAAAAGCAAATAATAAGTTCTTCAACAAAATTGTTTGTCGTTGCCTAATTTAGGCGATATGAGCCAAAATATTTTAGGGTGCATTTTGAAAACTAATGCATATAAGAGAAAAGTTTTGGACAAAAAATATGTCTCTTACCAAACATATAACCGCGCTCAAAAAAAAAAAATTTTCTGCTCCTATTTAAGAAGATATAGGGATTTTCGCTTTTTGTAAAAAGCGAAATTAGGCGAAAATGTATCTAAACTTCAATTTATATTGTTCAAACTTCAACGCTTTACTATTAATACTTAATGTCTTCTTTCTGCAAAAGTTCATAAAAATCCGTATATTAGTTTATAAGTTAAGACGATGTCCTTTAGAGGAATCCTGATAAATCTTGTGAGTCCTTGGACTAAAGTAAAGTAAGACTTATTATTAAAGCTTCAATCTTATATTTTATTATAGAGCAATTCCATATGAAAGCGATCACCTTTTGGACGACCCCTCTCCGATTTTAAAATAAATAGTCTCAATCGATTGCCCAGCAAAAAATTATGTACCTACATATTTTTTTTTTTTTATAGTGACTGGTTTAGTGGTGGTGTGCACCACTGTCATGTGACAAAATTGAAGAATTCTTCATAAGGGACCTCATTGAAAGTTGTTTAAATAACAACTACTAAACCGATCGCAACGAGTGATAGCTCGTTGGAAAGGTATTGAATCAGGCTTTAATTGAAAAATAAAATTTTCCTAATTTTTCTCAGAAATTTACCTTTTTTCCCATGAAAATTAAATTTTCCCATGAAAATTAAATTTTCCGATTTTCCACAGAAGCTCCTAAATTTTCCGGCTAATTTTATTTTTTTGGATTCCTCATAATTTTTGCTTTAAGAATCAGCAATAAAAAAATGGGGCCCGACTCCTTGTTTGGACAGGAGAAGAGCATTTAAGAGACCACCTTGTTCTCATTGTTTTTATATTTTTTATAATTGAATTATTTTTAATTATTTAACAAGAAAAATTAGGAAAATTTTATTTTTCAATTAAAGCCTGATTCAATACCTTTCCAACGAGCTATCACTCGTTGCGATAGCTTTAGTAGTTTTTTTTTTAAACAACTTTCAATGAGGTCCCTTATGAAGAATTCTTCAATTTTGTCACATGACAGTGGTGCACACCACCACTAAACCAGTCACTATAGAGCAATTCCATATGACATGTGACAAAATTGAAGAATTCTTCATAAGGGACCTCATTGAAAGTTGTTTAAAAAAAACTACTAAAGCGATCGCAACGAGTGATAGCTCGTTGGAAAGGTATTGAATCAGGCTTTAATTGAAAAATAAAATTTTCCTAATTTTTCTTGTTAAATAATTAAAAATAATTCAATTATAAAAAATATAAAAACAATGAGAACAAGGTGGTCTCTTAAATGCTCTTCTCCTGTCCAAACAAGGAGTCGGGCCCCATTTTTTTATTGCTGATTCTTAAAGCAAAAATTATGAGGAATCCAAAAAAAATAAAATTAGCCGGAAAATTTAGGAGCTTCTGTGGAAAATCGGAAAATTTAATTTTCATGGGAGAATTTAATTTTCATGGGCAAAAAGGTAAATTTCTGAGAAAAATTAGGAAAATTTTATTTTTCAATTAAAGCCTGATTCAATACCTTTCCAACGAGCTATCACTCGTTGCGATCGCTTTAGTAGTTTTTTTTTAAAACAACTTTCAATGAGGTCCCATATGAAGAATTCTTCAATTTTGTCACATGACAGTGGTGCACACCACCACTAAACCAGTCACTATAAAAAAAAAAAAAAAATATGTAGGTACATTATTTTTTGCTGGGCAATCGATTGAGACTATTTATTTTAAAATCGGAGAGGGGTCGTCCAAAAATTTGCCAATTTTGATCGTTTTCATATGGAATTGCTCTATAAAGAGTTTTTAATCAACTTAAATTGGTTTTTTAGATTTTTGAAAATTATGTTTTTTTAAATAATTAGTTTTTGAAATATTACGAAATTTTGATTTCCAAGCTTTCTTGCCTCCAAACCGTGGACGGCACACGAAAAATTTATTCGCAAAATATTTAGCAAATTTTGTTTTCTATCGAAATATATTAATTTCTAAGTATAAAACGCTCATTTGATGCATTTGTGGTAAATTTTATGAAGGTTACCTTGAGGCAGCCTTACCTGTTAGAGGGTTAAAGACACTAAATTAAGGTGACGAAAAATTCTTCTTTCATTTCTGTAACTGAAAAAAACCCCATAATTTCCGTGACTGTATTATTTGTTAATCAGCAGTTTTCTGGTTTTTTCGCCGTTGTTAAGCGATAAACAGCATTTTCAACTTAATATAAAAGCTTTAATAGTTGAGCTGATATTGCAAAACGAGCAGGTTCAGATGTCTGTACATCTTTATTAGTTTCCACTATAAATAAAAAAAAAAATTTAAAATACACAAAAATAATTTTACAATTTCTTTTCACACAATTGTTTGGGTTCAATTTAAATGTTTATTATGATAAGAGATCAGTAATGAATAATTTCGGGTTTTAATATTTTTATTCAAATTTGAAAAAAAAAAATCATTATTAAGTTTAAGTTTCAGAAATGATAATTTCTTAATTTTATTGTATTCGTGCGCATTTTTCTTATAATTTTAAAGCTTAAGATCACACTTAATAGCTATGAAAAAATATTTTATAACATAAACCTATAACATTTGTACCTCAAACACACAATTGTAGAGTAAGGCGACAAGCGATAAAGTTTTAAAAAAATTTTACTAACATTGAGTAAATTATAAGTTGCTATACATTAATATCAAAATAGCAGATCATTTTTTTTATATTTTAATTTCTAAAGCAATAATTTTTAAATTTCATTAAAAAATTTGTAAATATGTAAATAACTAAACCTAAAAAACATCTTTAAAAATTTTTGTATATAAAAGACTGTTAAAATATCCATAGTTATAAGAATTGAAACAAACACAAATGTATAATGTTAAGTCGGTAAATTTAAGTTAAATTTAATAAAACCAATAAATTAATATAAATTGTTTCATATTTTACATACAAAAAAAAAACATATCATTTGAAACCAAAAAAACATAAAAAAAAATTAATTGTTTAACTGATAACAATTATTATATATAAAGTGAAATTATATTTATAAAACATAAAGCTTGTTAATTATATTACAAACAATTACAAAAATATTACAATGCATTGTATGTTGAAATTATTATAGTTTACAATTCAAAATTGATAAATAAAAAGCTTAGCTGAAATAATGTAGATTAAATGAAGGGCTTATTGTAAAAACTTGATAAGCTACTTTGACTATTTTTTAGTTTTCGCTGTTTTCTAGATAACTATTAATAATTTTTTGGAAAGAATTCTAACTTAAACACTTACCACACGTCCCTAGAGTATAAAACTCCTGCAATAATAATATTTCTATATGATTTCCAGCTTTAAAAGGCAAAAATATACCAAAAATATAATGTGACTTATCAAGTTTTGCAATAAGCCCTTCACATATAAAAAATATTTAAAAAAAAAATTTTATTACAGAAACCAATGTTAAGCCAAATCGATTAACTCCATAAAATAATATAGCAATCATAAGTTTTTTGATAGCAATTAAAAGGTCTGCACAAACAAATTTTTATAATGTTTAAAAATGGAGTTAATCACTTTTGCTTAATGAGGTTTTTATACAAAAAAAAAAAAAAAAATATTAAATAAAAATGTTTGAAAAATATATTAAAATATTAATTAAGAAATTGTAAATTTATATAAAAACAAAACAAATGCATATAATGGAAAATATATTTAAGTTAGACATTAACAAAAAATATAATAAATAATTAATATATAAAAAAATTTAAAATACAAATAATGACTGTTATTTAATAAACACTAGTTAACTATATTTAAAAAATTAGTATGCAATAAATATGCAAATATTTATGTTATAATGTATTTAGGCCTCCTAAAGCCAAAAATAGAATTAAAAAAAGTTTTATGAAGTAGTTTCTGAAATATTTTTTAATTATTATTTTTGAGCAATTCTACTATTTTGTTATTTAAATTTATTTTCATCGGGATAAACATTAATTGCATTTATAGTAATTAAATGTGCTAAAGTCCCAAAACTTTATCTCGATTTAGTATCAAGTTACTTAAGTCAGACTCCCCTTTGGGGAATGAGGAGTCAATTGACCTAAAAGGGACTGGTTAAAGATGGACTTATCACAGGACTGGTATAAGTTAATACTGAAGTGGGTTAAGCATGTGTCAATAGTCCTAAAATTACCAATACTGTGACTGGTAAAGGGAGGACATACCACTTAACCAGAAAGCTTTTAGCAAGAAAAAGCCAGTTGGCCAGAATTTTACCCATTGGAAGCTTTTTAGATTTCGTTTATTTTTTAAACTAACATTATTATTTTGCTTTTTTTCCGATATTTACGTGTTTTTTGGTTTATTAAAAAATTACAGGTATGCGAAAATTGAACCTAAAAGTACCTGGACTGCTGGAAAAGGACTTATCACAGGAGTAGTATTATTTACAATTGATGTGAGTTATGTAGTGGTAAATTGATCTAAAAAAGACTAGTTTCGTGACTGTAGAAGTAGAACATATCACCTAACTGGTATACATATTGACTGGAAAA
>CM037854.1:207305572-207372678 GCA_021234595.1 Delia radicum
CATATGGCCATCCTTGGTTAGTCCTGTGGCATGCCACTATGGGTTTAAGGCAGGACAAATGACCCTCTCCTATGACAAGCCCATGTTAAAGTGGCCAGTTGTTTACATAGGGTAGGGTTTAGCAGAGGACCGGTCTCTGGCACGATGGGACCGATCCTGTGGCACACGCAGGACCGGTCCCATTCCATATAGGAACTTTACAAAGCAAATACCACTAATGCGCAACATATATATAACCCAGGTAGGGATCCAGGAAAATGTTTTAAAATATAAATTTGAGGGGGGGGGGGTTATTTCCCATTAACAACCCCCACCCCATGAAACCGCACCTGATTAACCAGGCAGATGCAAAGCAGATCTTACACAAAAATAAACATGTTTTGCCCTTAGAATAAATATAAGTGCAGTAATGCAGTAAATGTAGTTAAAATATATCCATATTTGCGATAAAAAAATGACCCACTCCACAAAGTAAGCACACATAATGACGCCCCAGATGTACGTACGAAATTGATTTTTATATATGTTTTTGTAAAGTTAAGAACTAAAGAAAATGTAAGGAGTAAGCAAAATAGGAAAACGAAAAAATTTGCAAATAAAATTGGTAGTTTCGCATTCAAATTTTAGTAGAAATATTAGTAGAAATATTATGCGTTTTTTATGATTGTGGATTAGTTTTCTTGAATTTAAGTATGTCTACAAAAAAAGTCTCTTTTAACATAATTGGTATGTTGGGCAATACTGTTTCAAACATACACACAGAAAAATAAGGTTGCCAACCGAATTGAATTGGTATTTCAATAGTAACAACTTATAACTTTTGTTAGTACAAAGATATTTATATTCGAATTCAGAATATTTTGGGTGCTACAACTAAAATTCAGTTGAATTACCGAACTTTGTTGTGAAAAATAATGTTCAATTATACCAACCGACTGAAATTCGTAATAAACGAATTTGAGCAGTAGTAACCAAATGTCAGTTGGTAAATAGCTAATTTTTCTCTGTGTGTACGGTTCAATTTTTAGTTTTTGGAAGATTCTGTCGAGTAGTAATTGCCTTTTTTTACAAAATGGAATACCAATTAAAAATGTTACCCTGACCACAGACTTTTCAATCTCAATTGCAGGCGTTGTAAGTCATCGTACATTATGGTAAAAATATACCAATAAAATAAAACAGAAATCAATTTGATGCAGTATACGAAAATGGAAAGCTAATAAGCTGCAATAAAATTTGTATGAAATATACATAGATGTTAAACAAAATCCATAACTTTTTAGACCAGTATAATAATATTATAAAGAAATATCGATGTGCAAAAAATGTTCGATGGGCCTCAGCAAATAATAACTACATTTACTGAGCTTTTAAAGTTTTATTTCATATTCTGGCATAAAGCTGAATAAATGGATCATATCTTAGATTTTATTCTTCGAAATTTTTAATTTTTATCGACAAAAGATAAATCCCTGTAATTTCGACTAATTGGCCCAAAATTTACTGAACCGATTTAAAAACATTACTCAAAATATATCTTGCGCATTAAAGATATTTGTTTTGTAATTTGACAGACTAAACTAGCACGATTTTAAATCAAAATAGCCAAATTACTCAAAAAATAATAGATAAAAAAATACAAAACTTCAAAAAACTTCTCCTTAAAAAAAATGTAATGCGATATTCGGTTTTAGGAGCCTAAATACATGATAAAAATAGTCTCATGTTGTCACAGTTTTGCTGTTAACTGGTGTAATCTGTTAGTAATTTTGAAAAACAAAATGATGGTAAGTATCACTTGATAAATTTATTATATTACTATGTTGCAAAGCAGGTAAAAACTTAAAAAAAATATATGGCTTAAGAGCATAATGTTATGTTTTTGGAATTTTTTTTAATCATAGAATGATCTAACTGATCATAATATAGTTACTAATGCTGATATGAGGATAACTAAAGATTATATTATGATCATTACTACCATACTTAATCATTATACACAGTAAATCGTTTTGCAGTAGCGATAGAATTTTTGTTATTGCATGTACTCTCAATATACCAAATTGTAATAATATTGTAACAAACGACATTTATTTAAAAATTTCAAGTTTTTGTTGTAACATTGAATATTTTATGTTTACATATTGTAATATTGTAAGATTTTGAGTTCCACAAAACTAATTTTATTACTAAAAAATTCTTATGCCGCGAACTGTGTTTCAACCGGCGACCTCCTGTTGGTCAGGCAATTCTTTACACTGGTCTAGACACAATTAAGTTTGTTTTTTCAAATTTCAATCTTTAATATTTTCTTGTTTCAAATTAAATATATTTGTGTATAAATAGTGGGTACAACAGAAATTTGGTTGTTAATCTCAATATTATATTAGAGTTACCAAAATGTAGAATAATTACATACACTCAAAAAAATAAGTTAGTAGAAAAGTTAGTAAAACGTCTTGTAAATCAGGTATACTATTTTTTAGCAAAATTTTTGCTAAAATCGTGTTTTCAGCTAAAATTGTTGTTATACTTATTCAGCACTTAACTGTTTTATACTAATGTTTTACTAATATACTAATGTTTTACTAATTAATTTTGCTAAAAAAAATTGTGCTGTGTTTATATGTGTGGTCAAATTGCAAACAAACATATACAGAAATGTAGACAGAGTAAAGTGAAAGACAAAGACACACATCTTAGTATATTTTTTATGGTTCCTTTTTCTAATGCAAAAGGGTTGTTTTTTCGTTTCGTTTGTTTTTGTTTATTTTTTCATTTCGTTTCTATAATTATCTCGGCAGTTGCGATAGCATCATTTAAACGATAGCATCATTTAGACAACCATGATGTAAGTAATTGAAAGATATTTTTGTTATGTTATATTTATTTATTTTATATATTTTCAGATATTAAAAAAATTTATGTCGTCAATGTGGAAAAATGAAAATTTTATATTTCGTTATTATAGTAAATTATTTTTAAAAGAATCACAAAAATATGTTTTATGATTTTAAGCAAATAAATTAACTAAATTACAATTTTTCTACAAATTTTTTGCGTTTTTTCAGTCTACTAAAATTCAGCAAAAAATTTATTAATTTTTAGCAAGGCTTTTGTATTTCTAATCTAATAAGTGTTAGCAAAATTTGCTGAATCTACAAATTTTGTTGCTAAAATCAGCACGCTGATTTTCAGAAAAAAGATTTTGATGACATTAGCAACTTTTTTGCAAGCATCCTCCAGACTAAAATTTTGCTGACTCAGCAAAATTTTTTGCTGACTTTAAAAACTTTTTTTTTTGAGTGTATTATTTAAAAATTGTTTAGGAAAACAGATATTTTTTTTTTTTTTTGGAGGCGAAACTAATATTCGATTTGACCTGCAAATATTTTATTCAAGTTACAAAATCTTCGACAAGTTTTTGGATGTTGGTATTAAAAGTAATGTAGAGGATAATATTTTTCATATTTATACAAAAGTCAATATTTTGGATGATGTGACAGTATTTTTATTAAACTTACAAGTGTTCTGTTTAT
The DNA here is from genome assembly GCA_021234595.1 of Delia radicum. Classification (NCBI taxonomy): domain Eukaryota; kingdom Metazoa; phylum Arthropoda; class Insecta; order Diptera; family Anthomyiidae; genus Delia; species Delia radicum. The sequence goes on from CM037854.1 coordinate 207,309,112, forward strand.
AATTAAGTCTAATTGTCCAGGTGATGAATTTTAAGTACTTACAAAAATTATTGAAAACGATAAATTTTGTTTGGTCTAATTGTCCAGGTGATAAATGTGAAGTACTTACAAAATTATTGAAAACGATAAATTTTGTTAGTTTCAACAAAATTTCAACACATATATTTTCTGTGTGTTTAAATTCCTATGGTGTAGTTAAACAATATTTTCTTTTTCTGTCTGAATATTAAACTTTAGGCGAGCCTTTGATGTTTTCAAATATAGAGAGGTCATAAAAGATTTGGTTTAAAATCTGCTCACCAGATCAGATAAAGACGGCAGTAATTGTAGTCAAAAACAATTGAAATTTCACTTGAAGAAAGGACGACTAACATTTCATTAAATTCAACTAACATTTGTCATTTGCTTTTAGTGTTCAAAAAATTACTAACAATGTAGTAAAAATGAACCAATAGGTTAGTAATATTTTTATTTTTTTAATAACAAAAAACAACTGTAAAAAATGAATGTAAAATCATAAAACAGTCTTGATGTGTGGTTTGTTTTTAAATGAACTACAAAGTTGGTAAAAAATTAAATTTGTTCTACAAATGACTGATATTTCCATTAAAAATAAAGAAACTGTATTACAAACAGCTACATATTTTTAAAGCAGAAGTTCCCTGAGTGTATTTATTATGTTTAATCTGAACTGTTCATCCTCAGTCACTTTCGACTATAAAAAAGTATTTTATCCTGCTTTAGAGAATTATTCGTTATTAATCTTCCCCTATATTAACATACACAAAGAGATTAATCGGCATGATAACAATGAATTTTTGCATTAAATCTATAAAGTTTCACTTGAATCATCCTTTGAACCGTTCTTAAATTTATGCAGTCTTTCACAAAATTTTATGAAAATTTAAATTCAAATTCAAAAAACAGGGTCACTGACGAAGGTTCAATACCAGAAACTGCGCAGTCTGATTCAGAAAAAATTGAAAATTTGCAATGTGTGGTTATGATTTTTAGAAATACACTACATTCTTCTCTACCACGCCTTTCAAAATTAAATTAAATAAAATTGCATATTAATTATAGTATTAATTGCAATTGTCTGAAAAAGACGTTAAAATTCAAACTCAAACAAAAATCAAACTTTGCTCTCTGGCAATTCTTCGCTAACTACGTATGCGCCATCTATCGAATATACAAAGAATATATCATAGATATGGCATCACTTACAACATATGGGAAAACAGTGGACATTAGAGTGAGGTAAGTTTCTAAAAATAGAACTGTTGTGTTGTTGGAGTTGTACTTCTGAGATTATGTATGCAAGAACAAAAACACCGTGTATTGAATAAAACTAGTTTTAATCACAACAAAACTCGACCTGGCGATAGCTCAGAGGGCTAAAGCGCTCTGTCTAATGTGTAGTGCGAGTTCATGTGGCATTAGAAATCAGTTTATCTATACCACGGTCAGTGATTGCACAGAAAAATTTCATATAGACGCAATCGAACAAATAGAAAACATAACAAATATTGCATTATTCAAAAATTCAAAAAAAAACAGGGTCACTGACGAGGTTCAATACCAGAAACTGCTGCGCAGTCTGATTCAGAAAAAATTGAAAATTTGCAATGTCTAGTTATGATTTTTAGAAAATACACTCAAATAAAATAAATAAAATTGCATATTAATTATAGTATTAATTGCAATTGTCTGAAAAAGACGTTAAAATTCAAACTCAAACATTATTTTTTTTTTATTAAAATTTCAAACGCTTATGAAAAAGTTTCATTAAATATAATTTCGTAAAAATTATGAATTTTTTTAATATAATTTAAGAAATTGTTTATTCTCCATATAAGGAAAACTTATTGGGTTCATTAAAACTCGTCAAAGAAAATTGTATCTGTGTAGTGACTAATATCTTAAACATCAACGTGCTCTTGTATAGATAGCGAAATATTCATTCAATTGTTGGTAAGCTCATATGTACAAAAATCAACAAAGCTTTTTCTTTAGAACCACAAACTACTTTAAACAAAAAAAAATGGTAAATCACTTTCGTGACTTCAAAATAAAACCAGTTTGTTTTTGTTTAAATTTTGAATTTTTTATTTTTAGGAATGCATGTTCGTATGAAACGTTTATTTAAAGTTTAAAAATATTTAGGACAGTGATAGCCAAACTATCGAAATTTTTCCAAAAAAAAATATGCCCAATAAATTTAAACTACTATTGGTCCAAAAATTGAGACAATCTGGGCACTACAGAATTGATATTCAAAAATCAAATCTGATTTCTAATTGTTTAGCTCGAACAATTTTTAATAAAATTTGCTATTGCAAATTGAAAGGACCTCTAAGTGCACGACTTTAAAAAATTATTTGTCATCTATTTTCATATTAAGGGGGAAAAAAACCACGCGATTATGCTACATAAAGACAAAAAAAAAAAAACTGAATTGGAAACATATCCTTTTTAATAGAAATACACCCAGGGAACTTCTACTGTAAATATTGGAGTTGTTGGAGTTGTTGGAGTACAGTATCTATATTCTAAAGGGAAAACCCCGCAAATTTTAAAAGAAATTTCAGTAATTTTTAGTCAGTTTTTTGACGAAGTATTTTCAAACGCAACTTTTTACTATAACATAGACATTTTTAAAGTTTGTTAACTCATTGTAGAGAAAAAAGATAAAACTTAACTGTCATCATATCTTAAGGGGTTTACTAGAAATATTTAAGCAATTATAAAAAAAAAAAAAACATGGTTTATTCAAACAGATATTTTTGCGATAGAAAAACACAATAATAAATATTATTCCAAAAATTATAATTTTGAATTCGGACTACCATGGCAAGCCTGGTAACCATTTCATTATAGTCCTTTTTTTAAAAGAAAAAAAAGAAAAAGCGGGTGTTATCGTGTATAATATCGTAGGTATTCATCTGAGAAAAAAAACATTTTAATTTTATTTCACAACGAACAAATTCTTTATCCCTAATGTAGCCATATTTTAAACTTTTGATTTGCATTAAAATGGTACGAAAAAAACTCACAATTAAAAAAAACACCCACAAATTTAAAAAATGACTCTATGTTAAGGACTTCATATTTCAGTCCTCTACAAAAAAACAAAAAAAAAAACGATTGAAAATCGGTCGTCACGGTTAAGGCTGCACAGTGGCACCCGACTTCTAAATATTGTTTCAAGAAAAAAGCATTTCAAGTAAATATTGCATATGTAAAATATAGGGAAAGGAGTTTATATAACAACCAGTTGATTAAAAAGGTTCTGTGATATGGGATAAAGATTTTTGTTGTGATTTTTTGTAAATTTTGACAAAATTTTGATTATTTATATATTTATTTATTTAAATTTGTGTCGTGATGTCAACTTTTAATATTTAATCGATGTAATTTATAACATCATTTTAATAAACATTAACTCCTGAGTTGAACAACCAACGAAACGTTGAGTTAAAGATGATGTAAATTGTTTTATTTATATCGATTTATTAAAAAGACTGACCATCAACAGCCCGTAAAGAAATCTAAACTTCGCAAATTTTAACTTTTTATTTCTGTAATTTGTTCTCAAAATTTTTATTGCATATTTAAAAAAGTTCAAACTATTGAAATGTGAAAAAAAATTCAAAAAAAAAATAAAAAATCTAAAGCTAGTAAACCCCTTACTCTGTTCGAATGTGATGTGTAAAACAACTTCAAAATTGGCTAAAATCGCCACTTTAGCGTAATTAACTGCGGTTTTCTCAAATTTGATGTGATGGGAAAACTTGGAAAAATAGATTTGCAAACAACGAGACCAATCTATTAAAAATATGTATCGCGGGTTCAAACCAAATCGACTTTTTCTTAATTTCACAAGAACTTTTCCATTAAAAATCAATAGTTATTTTAAAACTTTTAATCGGTAAAGTTGTTTCAATGGAATATACAACTGTATTACCAAAGTAATATATTTTTTAACTTCTGTCTGTTATTCAATAAACATAATAAAGAAAACAACGGACTTTCGGTAATAGTTAAAATATTCAGTTAAATTTATATTCAAACAAAAAAGTTGTTATACTTTATATTGAGTATTGAAATAAACGAAAATAATCTATTTGTTTTTATCGATTTTGTCAATTAATTGTTCAACAGTTGAAAATAAACTAAAAAATACAATTGTTTTAAGCGAAAAGTAAGTAGTCCTGTTTGTAACTGTTATTCAGTTAATTAAATGTGTATTTTCAGTAGTATTTATGAAAAAAATTTTATCAGTGCAATTGTAATATATTTTTGCTAATAGATTTAGGCAAGCTAAAGTCTAAATCTGACTAAAAAAAATTTTTTTAACCTCAACATTTCAAGAAATAATACGACTATACAAAATAATTTAGTTGATTTTCCCATTATTTCAATACAAAAAATAATGCGTTACCCAAGGTACTTACTTTTATCATTAGTACTTATTTTTATCATTTTATCATTTTATCATTAAATATAAAGTTATGATCTAAAAATATTTGAAAGATCTATTTTTGGACTCATTATATTTTCTCTTCTAGTAAGTACATATTTTAAATTTTTGTAAGCTGGAAGGTAATGATATTTTGTGCAAGCAAGGCATTTATACTTGTATCTATCAAGTATAACATGTTCGATATGAATCATATGGTAGAGCGGTTGACTGACAACTTGAAGACCCGGGTTCGAAAGCCGTGCTATTAAAAAAAATATTTTTTCTTAAATTTAGGTTATTTGTTTTATTTATTTTTAAAGTCATTATATAGGTAACCAAAAATTGTTAAAATTTTTGTAAATATTTGTTGTTTTGTGCGAAATGTCCATATAAAAGTTATGAGATTTGTAATGGCAATTGTAAGTAATTGTCATTAACAAATATGTACTTATACAAACAACTTATACGGTAATACTTTTCATAAATACTGAAATACTTTTCATTAACACTGGGTACATAAAATTTAAACTGATCAAATTAAACATGCAAAATTTTCAACTACCTTGCACTACCAGCAAGAAATCCATAAGCAAATCCTGTAGATTTATATTCTAAAAATTAACCAAAATGTACGAAAAAATGGATGAGTGATGTAAATATAAAAACCGCGATATACGAGGGCGGATCAATAAGTCCGTGACTTTTGAATGAAACACAGTTTTTTTTGCAAAAAAAAATTTATTTTTCAACATAATCTTCTTTAGCTCAATACACTTAGTCCAACGTTTCTCCAATTTTTGTATCCTCTCCAAAAATAAGGATTTTTCAAGGTCCATAAAATAGGCATTTCTTGGCCATATGGGGTCTTTTTTTTTAAATCCTCGTTAAATCGATAAAATAAGTTGGCATAATATCCGCAGATTATTGTTTTTCCTTTTGAAGGTAATCGATGAGGATTATCCCGCGTGTATCCCAAAAAACTGTCGCCATCACCTTATTGACCACGATTACGTTTATGGTCAATTGAGAGCAAACGCGGCACCCATCCTGCAGAGAGCTTTCTTAAACCCAACTGATCATTTAAAATCGAAACCACTCTGCCATATGAAATGCCTATCGCATCAACAATTTCACGCACTTTTACTCTTCGATCGGGCCAACACCATATCGTGGATTTTTTTTGATATTTCCGGGTGTATTGACCTTAATTGGCCGTCCAGAACGTTCAGCGTCATTTGTACTTGTGCGACCACAACGAAAGTCAGTAAACCACTTTTTAACATTGAAATCGATGATGCAGAGTTCCCCATAGTATTCATCAAGCTTTTCCTCGGTTTGATTGACAGTTTTTTTCGCAAAAAATAATGTTTAATGAGCACTCGAAATTCACTTTTTTCCATTTTTAAAAAAATCCTCGAGGTTGTATGTTTTGAACAGCTGTTAAACGCAAAGTAAATGACGGAACTTGCAAAAATTTGACAGTAGTCTATTAACAGGTGGTACTTGATATAAGCAGTGTTGCATTTCATATAACTACGAGGGAAGTTCAAAAAGTCACGGACTTATTGAGCCGCGCTCGTATAAAAAAACTGCAAAAGAGAAAAAAAACATAAATAAAGATTAAGATTCCGCGTAAATAAGTCTATTACAAAATATGTGTTTCAAAGACGGATTCTGAAAAAGTTGAGTAGTGATATTAAGAAATTGAAAGATTCCAACATTATTCCTTTTTCCTAATTAATTTTCTTGGAAATAAATGTATTCCCAGGAGTACCAAATAAAGCTTTGAAAAGTTAATATTGTACGTATCAGACTAAACTGTTTATTAGACAAAACAAAAAAAAAATATAGTAATTCAACACAATGCGCCGCCACACGTGAGTCTAACTGTCTGCCATAAATTGCGGTAGTTCTTTTGAAAAAAAAAAATATAACAGCAAACTAAATCACTCAAAAAACCAAACCTCGACCAATAATACCACCAGGACAACAAACTGTCGAAACAAACAATGAAGTGATGATATTCGCGTGCAGAAAAGCACTTAAAAAACTTTAATTAAGCTTATTTTCATTGAGCGAAAAATTTCGCTAGTTTCATTTTAATTTACGCCATTGTTGTGGAAAATGTTGTAATAAAAAAAAAAAACGTGTAAAAAAGAAATAATGCCATAACACTTGTTAAAAGTACTTCAGAAAAAATATAACTAAACTTCTTGGAAAAAAGAAAGCAAGGTAATCTAAAAATAAAATTATTTATTTGTTGATTATATTTCTTTCGCTGTAATAATCTTGAAATTAAATCATACATAAATAAAGGCTAGAAAATATTTTTTATGCTGATAACTTTTACAAAAAGTAATAAAATATTAATAATGACCAAACAATCATCAGAATCAGCGTTGTAAACATTTTCAAATGCATTCTTAAATGACTCCTTGTGTTTGAATTTGAAGCACTAAAAAATTTATTAATTACTTTTTTTTTTTGTAACATTTTCATTATTGAATAAACATAGTCAAAACTCAACATTTCACCCATAAAACACAAGATTTTTTACGTTTATTACTAGAACTAAAATATATGACCATGAATAATTTAAGGATTTATTAGGAAAACTTATTTTGCTAAACAATACAACTTGCTGTGCAAAGCGGAAAAAATTATTAAACAATTAACAGTTTATAAGTAATAACTGTATCATACTGTTTAATTACTTTATTGGGTTTTATAATAAATGTTAATAAATTGTTAATGGATTTAAGGCTTCAATTAATTATAAAATTTAAATTACACAGGCTGATAAAATTTAAAAAAGTCATAACCCCGAGACTGGTGAATAGTTTCCTAAGAGTTTAAACGTGCGCTGAAACTGATCTAGTCCCGGTATTTCTACCTCATAGGTTTTTTTGGTAACTTAATCTTAATATAATTAGCAATATGCCAAAATCGACTTTTTGCGAAAAAGAACTTTTTTATTGTTGAAAACGGTTCTTTAGGGTATCAGAAGCAACTTTTGTTCCGCGACTTTTTTTATAATTCCGTTATTACAAAATTACCGTTATTTTTAGGTTCTTGAAGAAAATCAAAATTTTGACCGTTAAATTTCCAGAATTCGACCAAATGTTGTTTGGCAACTTGTACAAAATCATATGGCGAGTACTTTTGCAGAACATATGAACTCAAAATATTTGCAAATACAGGGTGTTTTGATGCATTTTTTAAAAGAAATGAATTTTACGCCATCTAGCGTCAATAATTTGTACTAACAAAATTCAACAATTAGAAAGGTAATTGAATACCTTTCCAACAAAAAAAAACTTGAAAATCGGATGAAAAATAACCGAATGAGAAAGAAAAGATCTATAAGATAATGAGATAGTACCAAATTTATATTAAAATATGTATGTAAATTTTATTAAATTGATCATTAAAGTTTACATTTTTAGTTTTGCGAAAAAAATTTTAGTTATTTTACTAGAATTGTATTTAACAAAAATCTTTATTATTTATACTTTTAAAAACATCAAGTTATTTTATTATTTAAAATTTTTAGAGATCTACATAAGAGTGCAAATTCTTTAGCTTTTCTTTGAGTTGGGACTCTAAATCCAAATTTGCTGTTTGCCAAACTTTTTCACCGTGATATTTATAATTTAAACCTCTCAACATGTTTATTTGCTTTTTAAGAATTTTTATCCGAGTACTCTGTTGGGTTTTTCTGCAATTTACAAGGACAGTCCACAAAGTGAACCTACCCGGTTTCTTTGTAAATTTGACTTATTGTTAGTTAAAATTTTTTAAAATTTTATTTCTTTATATAAGATCAAGTCTGGCTTATTACGAAAAAAATAAGAGGTGTTTTAATAAAATCTGTCAAAAATTTTAAAAGTAACATGGATTTAAACAAACACTTTTTAACATGGTCAAATTTACAAATTAGGTAAGTTTACTTTGCGGACTTTGCTTGTAAATTACATGAAAACCCAACGATATAATTCAATTCTTATGGCGGCATCGCATTCAGGAGGTCATAATACATAAGGATTGGTGGGTCTGGTTTCTGGGACAGAACCTTTTAATATTTTTGTGAGGCTGTGTAATTCATAAGCACGCAAAGGTGACGGCTAAAATATCTACTGCCGATTTATCGCAATAGTAAATGAAATATAAGTATATTTACTTATCACATGGAAAGGAATTTTGTTTCCCAAAGTGAAAACAGTGTCTATGTTCTTAATAACTAATGTATAACTAATTTCAGTAGCATAAATTTACGTTTTTTTAAAAATTCACCCTGTTTTTTTTAATCAATTAATAAAATTTGTCGAAAATAGGCTGTACTGTTTGTAATACGGCACAAATTCGGCTGAATATTATGCCTTGGGAGACAACATACTACAAAATGAAGGTCAAAAAACCCCATTTTTTTTCACTTTTTTCGCCTTTTTTTTACATTTTCCTAATTTTCTTGTAAACGAAAAATGCGATCGCCAAGCACCACGGCAGAATTTTAGATTTTAATGTCATTAACAACTGTGTTGCATGGCAAGCCATAATATTCAGCCCAATTTGTGCCGCGCTAAATGTAAGAAGTAGTATTTTCTTACTTCCAAGTTTTGTTGTTGCCACTTTGTTTTTTTCAGTGTATTATTCCAACAAAAACCAAAAATGGAAGATTACTACCCAAACTAACTATTCAACACATAAAAACATTGATTTGTAGCTATTAACATAAATAATGCGTTAAATTCATAAAAAGTCAAAAAATCCAAGTTTTAAGGGCCACCCTAAATATCCGTTTTAGGACAAGTGAGGGGCATTCTAATAAGCAAGTAGGGTACCTGACTCTACCCCCGAAACATATAAAATCATTCGGGATTAATAGCTTGAAAATGAAAAAGTTGTTTTTTTTGGCATATTGCTAAATATAATAAAAAAATTCCTGTTTTTCGCTAAAAATCGAATTAACATCCGTTTAGTATTTCCTCTGCGAATACAACTGACGATATCTCAGAGAAAACAAGAGAATACCAAATTCAAAAAACATGTAAAGCAAAAAGGTAGGACATTAAGATTCTAATTAATTTGCAAAAAAAAATATATAAAAAATGTTAACCAAAAATATCTCAGAGAATTATAAAGATTAGACCGGCTCACCTTTAATGAAAAAAAAAAAATATATTTGTTGCCCACCCTTCAAAATTTTTCTTGGCTTGTTTTATGATAATTCCCATAATACTTCGTGTCTAGCATAAAGAGCCCGTGAGCTGGACCGTTTTTAAAAAGGTATTTTTTCAGTTTTTCAAAGAATTTTTTACTTTTTTTTTTTTTTAAAAAAAGAGAAGCAAAACCCCGGAAATTCTTCCTATTAATTAATGTGTTGCTTTCTTTGGCAAGGGGATAGTGGAGAGATGAAAGGTGGTAAAAGATGAAGGGCTTCAAACACGACAACACTGTAATTACGCGAGATGATAACTGTTGTCTTAGAACTGTTGTTGATCGCCACCTGATGTAGAGTTGGCGAACTTATTGAAGCTTTTTAATTCATAGCCCTCATTCATTGTTTTACCTCGGTGGGGTTAAGTGCTATGGGAACACCGAAGGTAGGCGCTGCGATACATATGAGGGATAGAAAACTAGTACATATTAGTTCCCTAAATTTATGTTGCCGTCATCGGGAATCGAACCTGGGACTATCTGTGTAACAGTGTAACGCTAACCATTACACCACAACGCCCACTAACAATATTAGTATCATGTGATACTAAGGCGCATCCAACGGTATATAAAACATGGTAAAGCATGGGATATTCTGTAAAAAAACGATTTTTAAATTTTTTTGTACGGAGTTTTCTGTGATATACAGTGCCGGACAAAAGTATTCACACAGCAGCAAACTTTATTCTAAATCTTTTAAATTTTTAAAATGAAAGCTATTAGCCGTACAAGGTATTCAACAAAATTGGTTTATTAGCTTATTAATAATTTAAATATCACAAGTAAGGCTCAACTGAAGGAAGTTCTGTTGTAAGAATGTCATTTTAAAAATATAAAAGATTAAAAATACTTTTGTCCGCCACTGTAAATATCAAATTGACATATTTTAATATTTAATAAATACGTGATTCAGCTTTTTTCGAAATTCGCGTTTTAGCACAAATTCCATAGCATAGAAAAACTATGTTCTAATCAGTTCAATTTCGGTACTAAAATGTTTCTTTAGTCAAGTGCATAATCTATGAGTGGAAAGAAATTAAAAATTTTACAAATTGAATGCATTTTCCACGGTTGTCTAAACCAAATTTAAAAAAAAAAAAAAAATTAATTAATCCAGTCTGTAATCCGACCGAGTTTCCAGTTGATTTAAGAATACAAATTTGAGGTAAAGAAAATAATTGCACCACGCGCTTTTTTGGTGGCATTATTTTTTTTGTCGAATTCAAAATGTTACAATGCTTTACGTTTTAAAAATGCAACTATTACAGCTCGGTATATATAAAAATAAAAACTGCCTACATTTTCTTTAATTCGCGAAAAAGTTGTACCGCGAATTTTTTTATAATCACCAGCGTATTTCTTGGCTCGTTTCATGAAAAAATGTCCACCACGACCATCTCCGAAAATGCAAGTGTGCGAAATGCCAGCGGCTTGAAAATTGATATCGAATTGGTGGTCGGAGGGTAGAAGGCTAAAATTGCTAACTTCTGAACCAGTGGTCGGATTTTTTTATTTTTGGGCTTGTTGGAAATGTCTTTGGGAGACCTTACAGAATTAATAAAGAACATGTGAAATCGCCGAAATACAGAGTTTTTAACAAAATATTGGAAAAAAGACATAAGAACTGGCACAAAACCTGAATTTACTCAGCCAGATGACAGGTAACTTATGTTTAAAAGATAGCCCTACCTCGTACCTTTCCAAAATGCCCTATCTTACCGTTCCAAAGTTGTGACCATTTGACTGAAATGCAAACAATTTTTTTTGTTTTTTAGTGATTCTGAAAGGTCTCCCAAATACAAAAAATCCGACCACTGGTTCAAAAGTTAGCAGTTTTACCGTTCCAAAGTTTAGACCATTTGATTGAAATGCAAAAATTTTTTTTGTTTTTTAATGATTCTGAAAGGTCTCTCAAATATAAAAAAATCCGACCACTGGTTCAAAAGTTAGCAATTTTACCCTACTACCCTCCGACCTCCAATCCGAAAATTTTCAAACCGCTGCCATTTCGCACATTTGCATTTTCGGCGATGGTCGTATTTTACATATTTTCATGATATGAGCCAAGGAATACGCTGGTGAAATTCGGTGGGTCGTGACTGAATCACCCTGTATATAAAAATAAAAACTGCCTACATTTTTTTTTAATTCGCGAGAAAATTGGGCCGCCAATTCTGTTTATAATCAAAGTTTTACAATGTTTTTTGTTTTAAAATGAAGCAATTTAATCTCGATATATATAAAATAAAAACTACCTACATTCTCTTTAATTCGCAAAAAAAAAAAAGATGTGCCGCGAAAAAGACACATATTGGATTTGTTTTCCTAAGCAACATTTTAATAGCAGATTGAATTAATTAAATTTTTTTTTCAAAATTTGGTCCAGAGTAACCGAGGAAATGGCACAAAATTTTATTGGCCTTTGACATTGACAATTATATTTGAAGTTTGCAAGCTTATTGGGTGAACTGAGTTTCTTAGTAAGCAGCATCTCCCAGTCAAAAAAGAATTTAAAAATTGTAAACCCCAAATTTTATGAACTTTTAAAAATTCTACGAGATTTAGTTATTTCTTTTCGGATTTTTTTCTAAACACACACAGAGAAAAATTTAGCTATTTGCCAACTGAAATTTGGTTACTGCGACTCAAATTCGGTTATTACCAATTTTAGTCGGTTGGTACAACAAAACATTAGTTTACACAACAGAGTTCCGTTAATTCAACTGAATTTTAGTTGCAACACCCAAAATATTAACAAATCGAATGTAAATTTCGTTGTTCTTACTAAATTTATAAGTTGTTACCAACAAAATACACTTTTCAATTCGATTGGTGCTTTATTTCTCTGTGTGCATGACTTGAGAACATAGTTAGGTGTCTAGAGTATATCTTTAAGACAAACTAAATTGATAAAGTCGAAAACCCCTCAACTTTGTTTCCTACTTAGTACAAGCGCGCTGCAGCGTCAGTTTTTTCCAAACACATTTCGCAACAAATTTTCATTTAAGTTTTCGAAAGATAAATAAAGATAAACACATACACAAAAACTTATGCATATCATCAAATAAAAAATTAAATTTTTTTTTTCCTCAAAGTGTCGAAAACTTCTGAAATTCCTATATATTGTATTATTTTAAGTATATGAATTAATATTGATTGAGGCGGAAATTTGTATTTAAAATATCTTTACTGAGTGCAGCTAAAATTTAACTTCATTTGAAGTGTCGTAAAAAGAAAATTTATTAAAAAATCAACTTTGAGGCCAATTTAAAAAATATGTCAATGAAATAATGCTTCTTTTTTTTAATAGTTATTCCGTCTATCACAATTATTTAACAACTTTGTGTTAAGGTTCATCCACAACAAAGAATTTCAACAGCAAATACAATAAGAAAATCAATATAAAAGTCATTTGTTTTATATGCCCCCATACAAGCACACACTCTCAAGTAAAACAACACTCATATCATATCAAATGAACAATAAAAGTATAAAATTTAGTTAGACAGTAAACAATAAAGAAAAAAACAACTACAACAAAAACTGAAAATGCAATTTTCTATATTACAATTATATTGAAATACAAACAAGAACAAAAAGTAGTTGAAATAAACAATACATTAAAAGTAACATGCAATAGTACAATTTTTGTTTTATAAACCCAATTCACAAAGATAACATATTTGTCGTATATTATGCTTAATATTTCGACTTTTAAACTGTCCAAGTTAAAAAAAACAAAATATTTTGTGAATTTTCATATTATATATGGAAAATTATACGAAACCGTACGATTTCAGATTATAAAAATGAAAAATTTCAAATTATTGGCACACAATTTTTTTCTATATTTAGCATATTTAAAATATAGTAAAACGTAATAATGCGTTCGCGTGAATCAATTTTTTGGAGTGTTGAAGAACTTATAAACAAAACTCGCAAAACTGTTCGCTTATAAAATTTTTAGATTTTTCGGCAATGCGACCACAACTTTTCGCGTAATCTTTACGTGCTAAGTGCTAATTTAGTTTCCAAATTAGGTTTTTGTGGAAATTGAGGCATAAGTTAATAAAAATTCAACTTAAAAACGAATCCACATGCGCGGTTTAAAGTCCACTACTGGTCCATATCTTAGAAATTAAGGCTGCCTCAGGACAGTCTTCACAAAATTTAACACAAATGAGTCAAATCAGCGTTTATACTTAGAAATTAATATATTACGATAGAAAACTAACTGTGTATTTTTAAAAAAATATAGTTTTTAAAATTCTAATAACCAGTTTAAGTTGACTAAAAACTCTTAATAATAAAATATAAATAAGATTGAAGCTTTATCTTTAATAATAAGTCCTTACCTTAGTCCAAGGACTCACAGAATTTTATCAGGATAAAAATAAAAAAAAATATGCAGCACAAAATTGAGTATCACATCCGCGGTTCACAGAATTATGGGGTCATATATGTCTTGAATGGTGGAAATGATCATTACTATTATTATGTGAAAGCGCTAAGTGGATTAGATAAACGTTGAATTCTCTACAACATTTTTTCTCCAAAAATCGCTAACTTCAAATTCAAGGCACACCCGTAACTTCATGACTTACACACACACAAACATAAAAACCCTTTCAAACACGAAACCCACAGATTCAATAACTTTAATTGTTGAAATTGCGCCAACAACGAAAATTGCTAATTCAATTAGAAATTTATAGCTTCTGAATTGTTTTATTTTTTAATTAAATAATAACTCATTTGATTAGAAAGTGATCAATATCGTATACCTTCCCAAAAATCAAATAAAAATTGTTGTTGCCATACCAAATGTTTTTTTGATGAAACTGTTGTTGCCATACGAGATTTTTTACATTGAATTTAACCCGGCATGAAATTCTAATTTAGTTAGCAGATTTATTTATACGTATGTAAACAAATTCACACAGAAATTAGTTTTTTAATTGGAAAAAGTACGGAAATATATTTTTATGTGTTATGGGGTCCATTATATCTTGAATTGTACATGTTATTATCATAACCAAGGATGATGAAGAGCTAGGATGCACAGAACTGTGCGCGACGCGCACCTGATCGTGCCATCGCGCCAACACCCCATCGTGCAAACGCGCACAAAATTTAAAGACTGTGGTTTTATTCACCCAATATTAATATAATTTACTTATTTATTGTTTTTTTTTTGTAGTAATTTTCAAGCTATTTCAATTTATAATACAAAAACAATGTTTTTTGAACTCTTTGAAAATTAAATGGCCAATCATAGTGTAGTTTGAAAATTTTGTAATTTTTTCGATTTTTTTCATACTAATATTTTCAGTTAAGAAATTTTAACTAATATAAACTATTTTCAAAATTACTAAAAAAATAAATAAATAAATAAATAAATTATATTAATAGTGGATTAATAAAACCACAGTCTTAAAATTTGTCCGCCTACATATCTGCCTTTCTGCGCGAAGGCACGATGGGGTGTTGGCGCGATGGCACGATCAGGTTCTGTGCATCCTAGTTCTTCATCATCCTTGATCATAACAATCATTTAGTGAAAGTGGTAAATAGATCGGATTTTATTATTTGGCTTTACATCACTTTAAGCTCCACAGTACGCTAAAAAATCCAACTTTAAATTGATTGGCACATCCACAGTTTAAAGAATTATATTTAAAATCTGGATTATATGATAGAGACTACAATTGCTATAGCTCTCTGCAAATACTAAAAGGATTGAATTATCCCTTTCTTGTCTACATACATTTTAGCTCTAATAATCTATGAAAAGCTATCAAATGTAACCTAAAAATGGCTCTGGATTCCAAAATACGACAATCCATTTAGCACGTAATAATAGAAGTACTGATATTTACCGATTACGCTGGACTGCAACTAATTACACTGTACAACACAAAAAAAAAAATTACAAGGTTCGACCGATAAATTTTGAAAGTTTACATCTGGGTTTCATTTTAGGGAGAGGTAAATTTCCCCCAAATGCAAACTTTTGTCGGTATAGAAAATCTAGTAATGCTTACGTTTAAAGTAAATGGTTTGTTCAGCAAATTTTGTAAAATGTTACGGAGAACATTTTTGTAGAATATGTTAACCCTATAACTCCTCAAGGTAAGGGTCTTTATTTTAATAATTACATCCATTTATATACAATTGTATACAAATATATATAATAATAACTATGTAATCATGCATATAATAATTTAATATGATTTCATATGAATATATATTTTGCAATATATCATTATAAATAACTGTATAAAGTAATGTATAACTATATCACAACTTTTCTACTTAGGTAACTATAAGTCATGGATGGTAATTAAATCTATGCGGTTTACGGTAAGGGTAACAATATTTTTTTTTATTTCGGTAACGGTATTTCAGGGTAAACTACATTTCAGTTATTTCGGTAACAGTTTTTAGCTTTAACGGTATCATATTTATTGCGGCAACAGTATTTTAGCAGTAACGGTAGTTTAGTTATTTCGGTAACGTTATTATATGGGCAAAGGGTTTTCAGTTATTTTGTTAACGTTATTTTATTGGTAAAGTTATTTTAATTATTCAGGTAATACACACTGCAAAGCGCACTGAAATTTGTTAGCCGTATTATACCCGAATTCCAATGACCGACTAGTTTATGATCAAACTTTGGGAAAATATATCTATTTACAACAATTTGTTTTTTTAGTTATCAGAGTATTTCGATAACGCCAGTTTAATTCTTTCGGTAACAGTATTCTAATTATTTCTGTTACGATATATTAAGGACATTGATAGTTTAGTTATATCGGTAACATTATTTTATGGATAACGGTATTTCAATTATTTCGGCAGTGATATTTTGTGACACCCAGAAAACAGACTCGGCAGTAGCAAATGCATTTTAGCCAATCGAATGATTCGTTTGTAGCTATCAATATTTTTCGTATTTATCATCGACTTTCTGTTGCGGCAATCCAAATTCTACTGCCATGCAAGAATTTCTGATGTTTTAATTAAATGATTGTTGTAACAAACGAAGAATGTGGTCGCAATAACCGCAGCATTCGATTGGCAATAAATACGGTTGCTACTACCGAGTCAGTTTTCTCGGTGGATAAATATAAGCAGTTGAAAGGGTTTTAAAATCGATGGTAGTATTTTAGCGGTATTGCCTGCCATCCCTGCAAAAAAAATACAAATTGCTTTTGAATTGCCTCCTTGTATTAATTATACAAGTTTTAATGTTCTCCATGAAAATAAAATAAATTCTAATTTTAAATGCAATTTTTAGCTAAATAATAAAAACAGCTGCAAAGTTTCACATTTCAACAGATAACATAAAATGCTTTAGTTTTTAGTTTATTTTAAAACAGATATTTTTAATTTTTTTTTATTTATAAAAATTGATTTATTGATTAATTTACCTGTTTAGTTTTTATTAAATAAATTAAAAGTTTTGTAAAAGTTTACAAACAGGAACTACATAATTTCCTCATAAAAAAAGTTGGTGCCGTAAAACTAAAATTTGGTTCTGTGTTTTATTAGTATAACATTTTATCATATAAGTTCAATATTAGTCATATATAAATAAAAAAATATATATATAAACTATTTAATTTGTAATCCCTATAAAGTCATTGTACTTTTTAAACCCAAATTTCCAATTGATTTCATATTGAATTTCAATAACTTTTATATTGTTAGTTTGTTATTTTTCATTTATTTATATAAAATGACCCATATAAAGTTTTTGACTTCTTAACATTCTATACAAACGTCATATTTACAAACATACACTCTGGTTATAAAGTACACAGAAAAAACTGAAAATGGGTTTCATTTAAAAAATTGGTTAAATCAATTAATAGTATAATTGATTTTGCACCTATCACGACAATGATAATATCAATTAAAACTTTATTGAAAATTAATAAGGAAAAAAAGTTATAAATAACTTCTACAAAAAAAAAAATATGATACTCACAAAAAATGTGTGTTAACGATACGTTGGTATGTGTGTTTTTTGTAATGCTACATCTGTTTGTATGTTTGTGTGTGTGCTTGTTTTTTTTGCAAACTTCAAATTCATTTGGTATTTTATATTGAAAATTTTCTATTTAAGCATACTGAGTATGAAAAAATAATTTGAGAATTACGTCTAAAGTAAAATATCTATTTATATATTTAAAAGTCAATTAAAATATTAATTGATTCAATTAAATATTTGTTTAGAAACAAATTTAATTCAAATCAAAGCTTTAATTAGATATTTTAGGTTGATAATTTTTCTGTGCATGTACCCAGCTAGAAATTCATGATGGTTCAAAAAACTAAGTACTATCAAAGCATACAATATACCAAATCCAAAACGTTCTGAGAACGTTTGAAAAAAAACATATTTAAATTACTTTAATAGCACTTTTAAACAAACTTTACTGATGTTTATTGAAATAAAAATGATATATGTGGAATTTTGATAAAATAGTGTAGTTAATAAAACTTTTAAATGGATACACTCAAAAAAGTTTTACAGTTACTACATGACAGTTGTTTGTGTAGTAATCAGTAGTAGTTGTTTTTAACTGTAATTACAGTTGTTTTTGTATGAAATAATGCAATGTTGTTTTCATCTAAATTTTTCACATTATATATTCCTATTTCCTTTGATGAGATTGGGTAGTCAAAAAAATTTTTAGTTTCCTTAAAACAGTTGCCTTTTATATATATATCACCACATTTGTATTTAGAATATCTTGTACTAAAAATTTCTTTTACTACCATAATATTTCCATTGTGTAGTAAACATACATTGTTAGGATGAAGAGATGTAATTCGAAATCCATAATATTTACAAAAGAAAAAAACAACTCTTGATTCAGAAGTGTGCAAAGGTTCCCCAAGAGAGTATTTGTTGCTCTTATTGAGGGGATATACTAATGGTATATTATTTGGGGAAATGGTATTAAAAATATGCAATTTTCTTTGTATTTGGGAAATGGGGTTGGTCGGGCGATTTTACAATGGATTTTATAAAACCTAGGCAATTTTCAAAATCAAATGCTGAAAACTGTGATATAGGTGTCCCCATATTATTTACATCATCTGATATATGTATAAGATTATGGATATTCATTGTCACCGAGCTTGGACCATAAAAATGTGTCACAAGTTCCACAAATTTTCTTAAAATCGTTTTAACATAATGTGTTCTTAGTGTTGCCAATTTATTCGACGACATTATACTGCACGATGTATATAAAATAAGAAAATGTTTGTATTGTTCCACATCCAATACATGCTGTAAAACAATACCACCGCCATACAGTAACAAAAAAACGGAATTGTGTTGCCTTCCAGTTTGTCAGATCCGCTAAATCAAATGATTTTCTCTGAAATTCCTTTGGTACATCCTTTGATATGTTCATTAAATGTTTCTGAAGAAGTGAAACTTTTTCCTCTGATATATACGAACTAATAAAATATAAAAAAAATAATTAATGTGTTTTTAGCACTGGGAAATTACTTTCTTTTCGGTATTTGGAGTACTGGAAAATTATTCCACATTTTGTATTTAAAATTCTATGAAAACAGTCAATTTTTGCATTAAATGCACTTTAAAATCATTATACTTTTGGGTTTTCAAATGTTTTGGAAGCGTTTTAAAAACAAAAGACGTAGCGCTTTACAACTACTTTTGTGTTTGTAACGTTTTAAGAATACTCTAAAATACCAACATGAGACCGTAAATCTGGGTTATCACTTGAGTGCCGTGAGAACACTATAATCATTAAAAACATGTTGCTTTGGTAACGTTTCAACTACCATACGTATTGCTTTCAGAATACTTCTATGTTTGTTAATTTCTGGCTGGGTAGCTTAAAAAGGTTTTCTCACCTAAGGCGTATGATTGATATTTAATTAAAAATACAACCACCAACAACAATTTAAAAAATATATTATTTTAATGGGGAATCAAAATATCATATTGATAGCTTCTTATTCAAAAGTCGAGACATTCGGTTAATACAACTGATCCATTCTAGGGGTTTTTTTAAATGCATTTGTTGCATATACTTTTTTGACATACGAGTATATATTAACATACAACATGTATTACACTTAAAAAAATAAGTCTGTAAAAATGTAACAAAATTCGTATTCGATTGTGTTTAATAACGAGTGAACAATAGAATAAAAACTTATCGATGATAGTAATATCATATATGGCTGTGGGTTTGAAACTCACTATGAAACAAAGTGAAAAGTTTTTCATATGGAGCAATTTAGCAATATAAATTACTTTGTTCAATTGACACATAAATCAACTACATACGAGACCTTGTAGGAGAAGAAACTGCTGCTGTGTGGCATATCCATTGTGTCCGTTAAATTGTTCAATAAAATGCTTTCTTCTTCTTCTTCCGGTTAAAATTTTACTAAAAAATCTTTAGTAATTAATTGTAACAAAAATTTATTATGATTGTTATTATATGACTCCAGAAAGTAATATTTATTTAAAATTATTTTATTAAAATCTCTTACAAACGATCACACAAAGTGGCGCTTGATATCCATATAGATTTTCATATTATTTGAATGTTTCTACACAGATAATAACACGGTGCTACAGTGAAACAAAAAACTTGGAAAAACGACCTAGCGTGGGTTATAGGTATTGTTGAGTACATTACCAATTGTGTCAAAAAATTTCAGAAACACACTCAAATTCAGAAGTTATTCTAAAAACCCGTTTTCAGTAATGTTCGTCAACTTATCGACCTGTAACTCAGTCAGTTTTTGTCCGATTTAAATTTGTTAACGGGCTTGGAAATAAAACTGATTACGCTTTAAAATTACGTGCATTTTTTGATACATTTGTAAGTTATAAGTATTGTTTTTGTTAAGAATATCTACAAAAAAAAAACGAAAATTATAAAATTTTTTGATTTTAGTAGCTTTTTATTGCTTCTTTTAATATGAAAGCTTATAAAAATTTATACCAACTTATAAAGCAAATTTAGTTCTTAACGAAACGTGGTTTTCATTTTCAAATCGGATGAAAATTGTAAAAGTTATTCCACTTTTCATTAACACCTGTTTTTAACTATACATGTTAACTTAGGTTAAGCTATTTTTACAGTTTTAATTTACGTTTGTAAGTCAAGTTGTTTGCCAAAAGAAAAGTCTGCAATCGCAAAATTTTTACTTTAGAAAAAGTTTAGTAACTTTTGCAAATATAACCGATTTTAACAAATAATATCTCGTTTTTTTCCATATAAAATTTTCTTTAAAATACAGTGCAAAAAAAATGTAGGTTTTCATGGACAAAATGAAAAAAATTCTTGTTGAATTTGAAAAATTAGGAAAAAAAATTAAAATAAAAATGAGAAACTTTTGATAAACATTTACATAATTTCTTGGAATATATATATTATGAATACATTTCATGAAAGCTTATTCTTTGCCTTTCCAAAACTGTTTAAAATTTTGAAATCGTTCAAAAAATGTTAGAGTTAGAAATACTAAAGTGTTACGACCTACCCTAAAACAGTTTTTTTGAAAATAACTCAAAATTTTGAGGGCGTTTTAAAATTTTTAAAAACGGTTTTTGTATATCCTCACTAGGTTGTCCCAAAAAAAATAAAAATTTGATTTTCTCGGAAGATCTTTCCTAATTTGGGTACTCATAAGGTAAAGTATTTTTGAGAATTTTATCAGATTTTTCGGAAGTGGTTTAGAGGTCGCGCAAACCGATTTGTACCAAAAATCGAGCTTTTTGGGCTTTTATTGAATTATTCTTGAAAATTGCTAAAAAATCGGTAATTTTTCGGCTTCTAAGTAAATATTCTTAAAGAAAATTTTCCGATCTTTAATTTTATGTGCATAAGTAATAAGTTTCGTCAGGGACTTGCACATTTTAATACATTATGTAACAGTTTTTGTAAATTTTCAACAAATATGAAAAAGAATGCTTTAGAACTTTTAAAATTTGTATTAAGACTAAAAGATTATGAAGTTTTAAATAAATTAGCAGAAAAACAATATAATTTTCTTTTACCGTTCTCGAGTTATACCCTTTTAAAGCTTGGCACCCATTGTATGAAATTTTTAGTACTATAAGATTTGGGCATCCGATTTGTTGTAAACTTTAGATTATGAGATTTGAAAATTTATTTATTGTATGTCGAAGCTTAGTTTTAAGTGTTGTCAAGTTGTGTACAGCAAAAAAAGTAGCCAAAAAGCCGTTATAACTAGGTGGCACTGATATGGCTCGAACTAAAATTCATGATATATTGGATTTTGGGGAACTACAACCCTATTTTTGGTAGATAGTCTATAGGTTTAGAGATAACAAGTCACAATACAATTAAAATTTTTGTAAACTAATAAGTGGAAGGTGCTTGCTTGAGATTGAGATAAATTTTATGGCTTGAGATAAAAGCTTTTATGCTAGAGCCCTCTTCCGGTAATTAGCAGCTGGAGAATATGCAACCAAGGGAAGATTATAAAGAAATGCTGCAACTGAGCCTTATTTTTTTGGGTGATAGACCTGAGCCCCATCCAACAATAAAATCTCCTGGACCCATTAACCGAGCTCGCTGGATGATGAAAATTATATACTCTCTAAAAATATGTATTTTTCGAAACCAGCTACAACCTTTCATTCAAAATTCAAAAATTGATGCCTTGCTGGAGTTTACCTCATTTATTTTAAGAGTATATATTAAAAATTGGTACCTATGCCAGTGTCCCCGATACGCTCCTCTCAATGACCTTAGACTTTTGAAATAATTTTATGATTACAAACGCTTTAATGAAAAAGTTGCATGCGAGACTCTGAAAGCCTTTCTGGGTTATCTGTGGTACCTTTCCGAGAAGTTGGCTGCCTTATCGTTTTTTGATGAACGTATAGATACCAAAATTTTGCGTTTAATGCTTAGAAACCTACATGAACCAAGTAATAACAACGAATTAGTGAAAGGAAATTTAACAGAAGACATGATTGAAAATAAACAAATTCAGTGTTTTATTACAAAAGCCAGCCTAACTTTTTTTGAAGCCTACAACATTTACTGATTTTAAAAAAAACGGATCCAGAAAATTGGGAAAACAACAAATCATTTCAGGAAGCAAAACACAAAGTTCAGCAATTGCAAGTTGTAAATGATGTCGCAGAACGTGGTGTGGCCTTGGCTAATAGTTATATCAATATCACAACTTCTGAAACAGACTTTCAGAGTTTACTGCAGGGGGTAGAGCATCATCGCAAGAACACTAATAAATGATTTATAACAAATCTATTTTTCTTTGTTTTTAATATAATTGTAATGTATCAGTGGTAAGTAACTATTATTTTATTTGTAAAAACATTTTCTAAATCCAATTATTTAAAGCTTAAACCAATGCAAACCTAGTTCACACCTTATAGTATTATACATTTCATACAATGTGTACAAAGCTTTAAAAGGGTATAACTCGAGAAGGGTGAGAGAAAATTAATTTTTTTTTCTGCTAATTAATTTAAAACTTAATAATCTATTAAACTGTATCATTAGTTTTTTTAGTCTTTATACGAATTTTAAAAGTTATAAAGCATTATTTTCCATATTTGTTGAAAATTTACGAAAAAACCGTTATTAAATTGTCAAAATGTGCAAAATCATTGCCGAAACTTATTATTTATGCACATAAAATTAAAGATCGGAAAAATTTCTTTAAGAATATTGACTCAGAAGCTGAAGAAATACCGATTTTTTACCAATTTTCAAGCAAAATTTAAAAAAAAGCCCAAAAAGCTCGATTTTTGGTAAAAAATCGATTTGCGCGACCTCTAAACAACCTCCGAAAAATCTGAAAAAATTCTTAGCCTTATGAGTATTCAAATTAAGAATGATCCCCTAAATTTTTTTTTGAATGGGACACCCTAATCCTCACCTAGGCCTACAACCCCCACTAGGTCGGGTTTCAAGTTCTGACAAAAAGTGTTTTTTTGTAGCAGTGTGTAAAATTACGAAAAAAATGGCGAAATAACCATTTTTTTTGTAAAATAAAAGAAAATTTATATATTTTAAAAAAGTTTTTATAGTTTTGACAACAATTTCGTATTTTTATGTATGGATTATTATGAGTGTACAGTCTGGATATAGCTATATTTTCTGCAATTTTCCATACCCCAGTAAAAAGTTTATACACTGATCCCTGATCCATGCTTAAAAATACCAATAAATGTAAAAATAACAAACACTTTCGTAAAATAAAACAATATTTGTTCATTTTACGAACGTTTTTGTTGTTTTTACACTATTATTGTATTTTTATAATGGTTTACTATGAGTGTGTATTAGGATGGGGCGATTTGAACATCTTAACGGGTGCTTCGCGTTTCTTATTATTGGGATTGTACTGAGCAAAAACGTCCACTAGACCATGCGTCTACGGTGAAAATCGAGCTTCCAGATTAAGCCGCATTTTGTGAAAGTAACAATGTGTGGGATGGAAATATATCAGGAAGTAGGAGGACCTTATCCAAGATTATGGTATTAATGCATCAATCATATTTGTGGGTGGGGTTTAAGAGGTTAATTTTTAATTTCAAAATAGGGCTTTTTTGCCGTAAATGAAGCTCGATTTTCACCGTAGACGTGTGGTCTAGTGAACTTTTTTGCTCAGTACAATCCCAAGAAACAGAAACGCGAAGCGACCATTAAGATTTTTTCCTTCCATACTAATCGCCCCAATCTAGTGTGTATTCTGATACAATTCTATACAATTTAATGTTTCAATATAAATATGTATGGTGAAGTGATAAAGTAGACGTTTTTCTTAAATCAACAAATGTTTTTGTTATTTTAACTTACTAATATTTTTGAGTGTAGTCGGTATATATATAAACTGTATAAGAATACTTTCCCATACTACAAATAAACTCTCATACTTAAACACTTATTCTTGTCACAAGTTGTTATAATCCTACAAAATATAACAACTACTACTACACTAATAGCAAGATAGTAGCAAAAATTTTTGTTAAAACTACTTAGAATTAGTTAAAAATTACGTTCCAGAAAATACTACTGAAATTAGAAGTTCTTTTTTCTGATAATTTTAGCAGATTTTTTATTAGTAAGATAAGAATAGCAAAAATACTTCTGTAGAGGGGCAGACCATAAAGTACATTATCAGAACTTGAAATTTTTAAATTTTGACTAAAATTGGATTGTATTACCAGAACAACATAAGTAATAATCGAGAAAAGCTTCAAGAACACCATAAAAAACTAAGATAATAATCTTATATTTAAAATTTTATGTACAAAAAACTTTGATAAAATATGAAAATTTTAATGCATTTTTGCGAAAAATCTGGCTCATAAGTGAAAAAAAACTGGGTACGCCATTAAAACCAGCGCTGCCGAAATATGAGTATTTACGATCAATGGTCGCTTCTCTTGTTTTAGGGATGGATTTTATAGCGCTATAGTATTTATGTTTTATTCAATACTTGTTAGTGTAACTGATCATCTTCAAATCCAGGGAACTGTAGACTTTTGTCTTTAATCAACAAATATTTTTGTATATACCATAGAGCAAATTGTCTAAACTTTATATTAAAAATGCTAAGTTTTCTTCGATCTTCTTTTATTTTATTCTTTTTAGTTTAAACGAGCTTAAAATCATTTATTTATTAATTATTTATTTCCAATATTTCGTCTCCACATAGTTTTTCAAATTGTAATATTTGTTCCCTGAAGATATCACCCAATGTGGAGACGAAATATTGGAAATAAATAATTAATAAATAAATGATCTTAAGCTCGTTTAAACTAAGAAGAATAAAACTTTATATTTTTAGATGTTGATGAAAATTGGACCGTTTTACCAGAACAACATTATTAATAAGTATGAAAAGTTTCAAGGATATTTTTTAAGAACTGAAAGAATAAATAAAAACGCATTAGTATTTAAAAGAGTTTATTAGTCTGTAATGTAATTTTAACAAATAAAGTATACAGAAGTCAAGTCATAGTCAAGTACACAGAAGTTTTTATAATATAACAGTATAATAGCACACAGAAGTTTTACACAGAAGTTTATATAATAAAATTTTGCAAATTTGAAAAGTAAAAATACAACCTTAGGATGTTATCTTTGAACTTTATCAATAAAATCTTTGTTTTACAAATGTTAAGTTTTCTTTGATCTTCTTTTATTTATTTATTCTTAGTTCAAACGAGCTTAAGATCATTTATTTATTAATCATTTATTTCTAATATTTCGTCTCCACATTGGGTGACTTTTTCAGAGAACACAATTGTAATAATTGCTCCCTGAAGAAGTCACTTAATGTGGAGACGAAGTATTGGAAATAAATAAATAATTAATAAATAAATTATATTAAGCTCGTTTAAATTAAGAATAATCTTTGTTTTAATATTGATTTTTAAAATTGTGCTAAAAATTAAAATATTCTCTGCAATTAATTTAAAAAAAAAAAATATTGAAAACAATAAAAATTCTTCCGAAAAAGAACTTTTAAAGTATTTTTTAGATAAAAACGCAGGAAAATCGCAGAATTTTTACCCAAGTATGTGTAAATATTCTAGTTATATTATATATAAAATCGAGAATTCCCAAGATATGGTCTGAATACTAAGGATGTCAATCGAATAAAAATTATTCGATTAATCGAACGAGCAAAAAGAATACTTAAACGAACAATTTAGAAAAACATGATTTTCGAATAGCGACTAATTCGAATAAATTTTGGCGATTAATCGAATACAACGAATAATTAAAACAACAATACTTCTTTAAATAAAACTTTTTTGAAAATTCACCATTATTAAGAAAATTTGTATAAAAAATGATAATGGACAAAATAAAATCAAAACTGAATTGAAGAAATCACTGAAATTTTAAAACTTTATTAATCGTTTTCCAAGATATGGACTCGAATAAATTTTGACAATTAATCGAAAAAAACGAATGATCAAAAAAAATACTTCTTTTAATAAAACTTTTTTGAAAATTCAGCATTTTTAGGAAAATTTGTATAAAAAAATATAATGGACAAAATAAAATCAAACTGAATTGAAGATATAACTGAAATTTTAAAACTTTTATTAAGCGTTTTTCAAAATATGTACTCTTTAACAAAGGTCCAAACAAGCAATATGAAGGAATTCAAAGATAAAGTGATTTCGTTGCAATATATAGAATGTTTTTTTTTTAGTTTTAAACCATACAAAACTATCAAAATCTTTGCTATATTACAATGATAGCTCGTTAGCACTTAAACTGTGAATTCCAGTTATTTAATTTGAATGTTGACTAAAATAAGATCATAACAGCTCAATATATATTTAACTTTTCAACGATTATCAAAACTGTAATTTCTTAATTACGACATAATGCCAAATGGCGTACGATTGAAAAATATTTTTTTCGGTACTATAGTCTAAAATGATTGCATTTAATAAACGGTATTGTTGTAGTGTTGAAATTGATACAAAAATTCTTAAAATTTAGAAATGATATGGTAAAATACTTTAAATTTTAAAGTATTTTTAAAAATATTTTTATTCGTTATTCGTTCGACTAATCGAATAATGTTTAAAAAATTAATCGTTTGGTCGTTCGATAGTTTTTCGAACAAAATAAAAACCCTACTAAACACCCATATTCGCCTTAACTCTTCATCTGTTGAAAATTATATGGTAAAATACTTTAAATATTAAAGTATTTTTAAAAATATTTTTATTTGTTCGATTAATCGAATAATGTTTAAAAATTAATCATTTGGTCGTTCGATCAAAATTGTTTGATCATTTTTCAAACAAAATAAAAACCCTACTGAATACCCATATTCGCCTTAACTCTTCATCTGTTGAATCTAAAAATATTGTATTACATTTGAGCTAAATTTTAACTAATTGAAAGTAAAAAATGAATCTTCTAAAATTAGCAAAAGAAAATGCTAAATATTAGTAGACAGAAAAATCATAAAAATATGTTAACTTTATCTGCCCTTCTCGAATCTAGAATTTTTTGCTAATTTTAGCAAAGTAAATTGCTAATTTCAATTAACTAAAATTTAACTCGAATATAACTAAAATTTTGTAAAGTTGATTGTTTTAGTTTTGCTCTTCTTATTTTGCTATTATTTCTTATTTTATGTTTATTTAGACAGATTTCTCTGCAACATCAGTTTTAACTGATTTCTAGTAATTTTTTCTGCTATTCTTTACTGGTTTATTGCTATGAGTGTAGTTGTGTGATATTCTCTCTTTGTTAGTTTTGTAGTTATTATTATTAGTATTATTGTAGTTAGTATTAGATGTTGTTATAGTAAACTTTGTTATTGTCATAGTAGTAGTAGATTTTGTAGTTGTTGTTACTTTAGTACATATTATTGGACAAAAAAAAATTTATTTTCCATGTTAAACTTCCCTTTTTCCATATAATACTGCTAGTTTTCTCTAACGTTTGTATGTTTATTAACATTGTCATTTTATTATCATGTAACTAGTGTAAAGTTTAAACGTATGTATGCTTGATTATGTGTGCTCATGTAGTTGTTTAAAGTACCTCCGCTTGTATTTGTGTGCTAGTCAGTGTGTATGTTAAATAGATTGCAGTGTTAACGGTTTATAACCACAGGATAATTATTAGTTACAAAAATCCTTTTTGATGACACTGATAAGATTGTATCGTTTTTACAGAGATTATAAAGTTTGGGTTTATAAACATTTTTATTTATTTTTTATTTTATTTATTTGAATTGCTCCATACACAAGACTAAAAGTCTTATTTGCAGTATGGAACTGATGATTTGAAAAAATTATAAGATCATTAATTAATAACTTAATAACTAATTACAATTTTTATATGGAAAACAAAAAACAATTTAAATTAAACAAGATGAACAAAACAAAAAAAACTAAATAAAAAATTTAAATAAATTTAAATAATTTAATTTATCAAATAATTATGTTTGATTTTCTTATGCCGAAAACAGTTTTAAAAAATATTTTCTTTAAATTTTCGTGCGTTACTTAAAAGTTGAGAGCTGTGGGGTATAGAATTCCAGAGAGATACTGCGAATATGTAGAAATGCCACTCCGAAATTAAACTTTTGTATCTAAATGATCTAAGTCTTTTTCCCCTGCTTATATCTGAAATAACAAGTTTGCTGTACAGATGATCAGGTATGTGGGTATATATTATTTTATGTAAAAAAACTAAAACTCTAATGTTTAGTAGATTATTTAAAGAAAGGCCATATAGCTGAGATGAAAAGAAAGATACACTAGAACGCCTATTAAGTCCATACACGTATCGGATTATGTTGTTAAATGCAACGTTCAATTTCCCTTCACTAGTTGCATCACATTTAGCAAAAAGCTCACAACCATATAGTAAAACAGGCATCAGATAAGTTTTGGCAAGTAGCATTCTTATTCTAATAGGTGTACAATGCTGGGTTCGCCAAAGAGTTCTAGTCATAGAGAAAGTGCGACCACAAGCATAGTTAATGTGGTTCGAACACGTAAGAGTGTCATTAAAAAATATTCCGAGATTCTTAGCAGATTTTACTATTTCAATTTTTTGATTATTTATAAATATATTAGGTATAATACTTAGTTTGGCAAGTCGCTTTTGAATTACTATGCATTTAGATTTTTTTGGATTTATTCCTAGACCATTTGCGGTTGCCCACGTATAAATACGATGTAGTTGCTGATTAATAGAGATAATACACTGGTCGATTAAGGCATTAGTACAACTGGTATAAAGTTGAACGTCATCAGCGTACATTCTTACATTACAATTTGTTAAAATGCCTGGAAGGTCATTAGAGTACAGTGAGAATAATAGTGGCCCAATAATGGACCCCTGAGGTACCCCTCTGGTTACAGGCAGTGCATTGGATTTTTGGATTGCAGTTTCAACATACTGATATCTGTTACGTAGGTATGTTGACAATAACTGAGTAGCGGTCGAAGAGAAATTGAAAAAGTTATTAAGTTTGTAACAAAGAATGTTATGATCTACGGTATCAAACGCTTTTGAATGATCTAAAAGTATTAAAAATGTAGTCTTGCCATCATCAAGTTTCTCCCTAATCTCCTCTGTAACATCAACTAAGGCTGTTATACAACTGTGCTTCTTTCTGAACCCAGATTGACGATCTGTTAGCAAGTTCTTGTTATCCAAGAAATAAGTAATTTGGTTATGCATAATACGTTCAAATGCTTTAGAGAGAAATGGAAGAATGGCTATTGGTCTATAATCAGAACCAGCTTTGGGTATTGGGACGATTTTAGCTATTTTCCAATTCGAGGGAAAGTAACTTGAAGTTAATATTTTGTTAAACAAAAATGTTATTATTGGAAGTAGTTGAGGTAAAAGAATCTTTAGAAACTTTGGATTAATCCCGTCCACTCCTATAGAGTTGGATTTTATAGACAATATACTAGATAAAACGTCACATTGGTCTACTGCAGCAAAAGAAAAAAGTAAGATTCAGAATTGTTACTAGAATGATTATTGATATAATAATTTTGATCTGCTTGAACCATAGGAACATTTAAAAACTTCTTATTGATTGTATCGGCATCAATCGAACATGGTTCTTGATTCGTATATTTGCCGATACCAACTTCACGTATCGTTTGCCATGTTCTTTTGGAGCCAATGGCGGAAGAAAACTTTTCAGCATAAAAAACGGATTTGGCCTTTTTAATCATTTTATTTGTTTCTCTTTTAGCAGTCAGATAATCCTCATTTATTGTTATGATTAAAAATATTTGGTAATAAAATATTTTAGAATTATATAGCTTAAGGATATTTTAGAATTAAATTTAAGAAAATTTACTTTCAATGAAAACTTCAAAAATATTGGAGAATAAAGTTATAAACTAAAGTTTATAGATTTTTATTAACATAAAATTTACCTTTTCTTATTTTTATGAATTTCCATTAATGAATTTCTACATTAATTCTAAATTAAGCGTGACCATGTTACACTGAGAGAATTATATGCATGATATCAATGAATTTTTGCATTAGCTTTATGAAATGTCACTGAAACTCGCCGATTGAAATTGTTCATTAAATTAATGCAGTTTTTCATAAAATTTTATGAACAAGTTTATTTTATATAAGAAGAAGTTTCATTAAATTAGTTTCTTAAAAATTATAAGCGTTTCCATAAAGTTTAAGAATTTGTTCATTTATATTGTCAAGACAACTTTGTTAGTTAAGTAACAAAGTTCCATTAAAAATCGTCCCAAAAAAAATCTCTCTGTGTAGAAAATAAAACATAGGTATAGTTTCCTAATTACCTTCATATTAACTAACATGACAGAAAAATAAAAACGAAAAATTTCATTAACAAGCTTATGTATATCATACACAAATTACACACTCAAACTCAAGGGAGTTAACATGTTTGATAAGTTCATATAAAACATATGAATAGTTTTGTCAAAGGTAAATATTAACAACATTAATTACAATCATCAGTAACTAAAGACAAGAATATTAACAAAAATAACTTAATTAATAAATAAAAAACAAATTAATATTAATTTAAGACGAACATTATTTACTTTAATGGTAAGTACGATTACTTTAATGGTAAGAAGTTATATCTATTCAGACCACCGGTTTTTAAGCTGTAAAATCTAATTTACAGGATAATTCCCCATGAACCAAAACAAAAAACTGATTTTTGCTCAAACTCTTAATGTAGGAATCAATATATCTTTAACAATATTTGTTTAATACGACTACTGAATCATATGTAAAAAAAAATAATATAATATATTACGTTATCCTCGGTGCTATGGTTGATAGAGGGTATTGCAATTGTAAAATTCAATTATTTCTTTGGCTTCTAGATAGTACACTCATAAAAATAAGTTAGTAGAAAAGTTAGTAAAACGTCTTGTAAATCAGGTATACTATTTTTAGCAAATTTTTTTGCTAAAATCGTGTTTTCAGCTAAAATTTTTGTTATACTTATTCAGCACTTAACTGTTTTATACTAATGCTTTACTAATATACTAATGTTTTACTAATTAATTTTGCTAAAAAAAATTGTGCTGATAAGAACATTAATAGTGTGGACGACAACCAGATTGAAAGATATACGCAGAATGAAGTAGATGTCGCGGCATGTCAAGATGTAGTAGAGAAGAGGAAAATGATACTAAAAAGTACAACTCTAATAAGACATATAAAAAAATCAACCATGGAAGTTTTTGTATCTGTTTTTCATACATAAAACAAAATTGAGGATTAAAACAACTTAAATTTTGCGTTGTCACCGGCTTGTGAAAATAATTGTCTATTAATTAAATACAACACAGAATAAAATATTTATTTATTTAAACTAAATGTTTATAGATTAATAATCTAGTGTGGTCAAATTGCAAACAAACATATACAGACATGTAGACAGAGTAAAGCGAAAGTCAAAGACACACATCTTAGGTAGATTTTTATGGTTCCTTTTTCTTATTGCAAAAAAGGGTTATTTTTTTCGTTTCGTTTGTTTTTGTTTACTTTTTCGTTTCGTTTCTATAATTATCTTCGGCAGTTGCGTCCTTTAAAAGATAGCATCATTTAGACAACCATTGATGTAAGTAATTGAAAGAAAATTTTTGTTATGTTATATAAATTTATTTCTCTATATATTTTCAGATATTAAATTAATTCATGTCGTCAATGTGGGAAAATGAAAATTTTTATATTTCGTTATTATAGTAAATTATTTTTAAAAGAATCACAAAAATATGTTTTATGATTTTCAGCAAATAAATTAACTAAATTACAATTTTTCTACAAATTTTTTGCGTTTTTTTCAGTCTACTTAAATTCAGCAAAAAATTTATTAATTTTTAGCAAGGCTTTTTTATTTCTAATCCACTAAGTGTTAGCAAAACTTTTGCTGAATCTACTAATTTTGTTGCTAAAAATCAGCTCGCTGATTTTCAAATTTAATGCTAATTGTTATTGAGTAATGGCAGCGTAGGCCTTCAGCTCAAAAAATAAAAGATATAATTTGCAATGTTAGTAAAATTTCAACGCCTTTTCAATATATAACAAATAAATATCGATACAATTAAAAATAAATCAGATAATTCGATAATGATATTCTGGTGGTATAACAGGTTTCAAATCTTGAAGATATTTCCATTTATACCAAGAATCACTTTTAAATAATATGATGACCAAAACCCAAATTCTGTATTTATTAAGCAGGGCATAGATTAGTACATAATATTATAGAGTATTTTCTGGTTTTTGTTCTTTATGCTTTTCTCATACGTGAAAACATATTCAAGAAAAAAATTTATAAAAACCGTATTAATATTGCTAACATATGCCCTAATTTACAATATTAACTCATTAAAAACACGTCATAGATGGACATTTCAAAACCATACTTTTTTTTTTAAAGAAGCCTTTTAATGAATGTGTTGCTTTCTTCGGAAAGGGGATAGTGGATAGATGAAAGGTGTGGAGATGAAGGGCTTCAAACATGGCAACACTGTATTTGCTCGATATGATAAGTCTTAGAACAGTTGTGACTCGCCATCTGATGGATAGTTGGCGAACTTATTGAAGCTTTTTGGTTCATAGCCCTGATTCATTATATTACTTTGGTGGGGGTTAAGTGCTATGGGAACATCGAAGGTGGGCGCTGCAATTCATATGAGGGATAAAAAATCTCATACATATTGGTTATCTAAATTGATGTTGTCTTCACCAGGAATCGAACCCGGGACCATCTGTGAAACAGTCCAATGCGCTAACCATTACACCACAACACCCACAAACCAAACTTTTGAGATATATAATAGAATCAAGAGCGGAACCAGGGGGAGGGTAAATGGTACATTTCTTCCCCCAAACTTAAATTTTTCAGTAAAAAAATGTAAAAAATATTAAAAAAGTTACTCAAAAATACTCAAACTTCCCTCCGCAAATCATTTTCCTAAATCCGCGCCTACATACAATACATGATAGAAATTTTTTATTTTGTTGTCCTAGTAGAAAAATAAGCAACCAACGTTAACAATTTGTGTTAGTGTTAGACGATGGAAGAGATTTGAAAATTTTTAATTTTATATAAATTGTATACAAAATCTTTATTCCAAAATAGAAAGAAAGACGGTAATGAATATAAAGTCCCGATACTCTTAAAAATGCAGTCAAACAATTCAAGAGCATGACATCAAAAAAGAGATAGATATTAGATATTTTTCTTAAATTTTTCTAGGTTTAAAACGGTTAGATTTTATTAAAGTTTTCATCATACATTGTACTTCTAAAGTGAAATGCAATGGTTTGCCTTTAAAAAAAAATTAATAAAATTACTTAAATTTTATAACCTTGTGAAGTAAAACACATGTTTTTAGAAACTCAATACTTTGTAATAAAATATGTTTACTAGCTATAAACGATTATACGTCTCTAAAGTAACCATAAAAACACAACTTAGTATTTGATTTCTAAAATTGTAATCAAACTTTTGAAAACTTAAAGAAAATAAATCAATATTCATTACATATGAAAATTACATGCCATACAATAAAAAAAAATAGTACAATTGTTTTAAACTTTTACTAGTTTCTATTTGGCATATGTTAAGAAAGAAAAGAGTTTAGGGAGGAAAAGGCATATTGAAAATGTACCTGCAATATGGTAAATTGTATTATATATAACAAAAGAGTAGTAAAGGAAATTTATAGAAATGAAAAGAGATAACTTAAATATTACTTGATTTGAATATATTTAATAACCCTGTTTAAAATCGACATATATGGAACCATACATAAGCACACATGATCCATACATTTTACATATGTGTTCATAAATGATTCATATATGTTCATGTTCATATATATTCATGTGTGTCCATTAACGAAAATTACGGTAATATTTACATGTATGATCATTAGGGTGGGGCGATTTCAACATCTTAAAGGGCGCTTCGCGTTTCTGATTCTTGGGATTGTACTGAGCAAAAAAGTCCACTAGACCATACGTTTGCGGTGAAAATCGAGCTTCCAGATTTTGACTTGCAGTTTTCTCTCAGAAATTTTTTTGGGCTCATATTTCGTTAACTATTTGAAATTTTGACTTATTTTCAAAAGTAAACTTTTAGCTATTGTCTCGGGCTACAATTTCTATGAACATATTACTTAGAAAAAACTTCGTTTTCATGGTCAAAAAGTCGAAAATGTAGAAAATTCACCACTTTTTGTCACGTTTTTTTTTTGGATATTTTTTCCTATAACAGCCAAACCATTGAGATTTTCGATCCAATACTAAGACAACAATTATAGCCAAGACAATAGTTAAGAACTCTCTAGTACATCGCAAAAGCATTGGAGCGCTCCTTCAGGCAGTTTTGGCCTTGTAATTTTGCGCTATGAACAACTGAAAATGGTAATTTATCAATATTTTCACGAAAAATTTGCACTTTCACAGGGCCAAAACTGACTGAAGGAGCATTCCAATGGATCGAAAATCTCAATAGTTTGGCTGTTATAGGCCAAAATATATGAGAAAAAACTACAAGTCAAATTCTGGAAGCTCGATTTTCACCGTAGACGTATGGTCTAGTGGACTTTTTTGCTCAGTACAATCCCAAGAATCAGAAACGCGAAGCACCCATTAAGATTTTTTTCCTTCCATACTAATCGCCCTACCCTAATGATCATACATGCCTATACATTTCCATACATGGTCTTATGTGTACATTAAGGTATTATTTACATGTATGATCGCATTTGAACACCTATGAGCATATATGAATCACATGTGGAGGTATATGGACATTTATGAGCTCGAATGTCTTCATATGTAAACATGAATGATTTCATACATGTCCATAAATATATCCATTTATGAACTCGTCGACAAAAATTTGCTTACGACCACAATTGAATCCATAACTACGGAACCAAATGAGATTCCACCTTAAAATTTTGCCACAAATGTAGAGAGGCCTTAGTTTTCAACATACATTTTTTTCAGAACTTTAAAAAAATCGGTTTTGAGATATGGGTCTTTGAACATTAAACTTAAAAAAAAATGACCCTTGACCTTTTAATACAAAACAAATTTAGGACACCATTTTGAAGATAAAATTATACCAATAGGAAAATTCTAAGTTGTATAGTTTTACAGTTATGACACTTTTTTGAAATTTTGACACTTTTTAAAAATATATGGACACTTTTTTTAAATTTTGACGTTTTTGTCAATTTCCATGACGTCGTATTTCAAAAACCGAAAGGGTTTGGGATCAAAAGGTTAATGATTTGATAAACACTACCCATTTACAATATTTGGATAGGAGATGACAAAGCCGAATGCTTTGCGGTTTGATATGGAATTGCCCTAATACATTCATCTGGCATAGGAATTATTCACCCCCAAAAAATATGTTGCACAGTGTAAATCGAAAATTTTAATTATAAGTACGAAAATCACAAAAAGTACATCTTAAATCTTAAATGTAAATACATCAAATTTTATAATTAAAAATTCAGCATAGTTTTTTTTTTTTTTTAATACTGTCTAACAAGTTTTCCTTGGGGGTTGCTTAAATTTTATTAAATTTGTTTTAAAATAAATTTCATACATACTCAGTTTAAGTTTTCCTTATTTTTAAGATTTCTTTCCCATACAAAGGTCACGTGACAAAATTTAATCAACTGTTAAATTGCAAGAATTCAATTTAACCACTCAAGTACTTTAGGACATACCATATTTTGGTTACATATACCCAAACTTATATGAAAACTAATACATACATACTCAATATTTAAACCCCATTTAAACACTTGACTATGTGTGTAAAATATATACGTTGTATGCAGTATAATACACCCACGTGTTTTACTCTTGTAAATACATACATATCCTGTAAGTATGTATACTTTGTTTAAGTACTTAAAAGATATCAGCACATATCAGATTTCACATTGTGTACATAAATATACAAATACGAAAATTGACCACTAAAATGTGGTTAAAATTAATGAAAATTTTGTTATTGAATGTATACAAATTGATTAACTTATAAAATTTTATTGCAGATGTGATTTAATTGCTACCTGCTAAAAATCTAAAGTTGAGAGAAATTTATTAATAATTTTAATAAGAGACCCAATTGGGGATTTAAATATGATGGGAAACCTTACACATTTTATGGATATTGGTTTATTCTTTTCAATAAAGTTTTAAGAACTAAGAATGCAGGAAAATTAAATATTTAAATGTAATGTAATTCTTCTTTACAAAAACCCAGAAATAATATTTCGTAAACGATATTTTCAGCATAAATTTTATTCTTAAATCGTAGTTGGATCAAGTGTATTTAATTCTTCATACACATGCATTTCCTATTTCTTGAGTCATCATGGCTTTTTTTTTAATTGCTTCAAACATGGCAACACTATTGTTGGGAGAGGAAACCGCCTCGCTAGTGACTTCCACGGGGATTTTGAATAAAGAAACACTCAATTCCAAACAAAAATATAATTTATTTAAAATTCAAGTTTCTTATATTAAAATTCCTATAAATACAATTTAATTAGATAAATTCAAGCTATTTATAGAAATTCAACTTACTTTTTGGTATGGAAACCACTAGAGTAAATTTCTATACAAATTAAAATTAATATGATCTTCAAGATTAGTAACAAGTCACCACGCCATGCCAAGCTATAATACAATTTTATAATAAAATGGCGCAGTTTAACTAACGCAAGTAGCGTCTACTCCGAAAAATATAATTTGACATTTAGACATAAAATAATAAACACATCTCATTAGAAAATTAGCAAACAGAACTATTTTCTAGCGATTTTGCCAGTGTCGGCAACATTCCCCCCCGCAGTATGACAAGAAGGGTCTTCGCCGGCATACTCTTCTTGGGAAGCCACGTCCAAAATCGCAAGCTTTGCTACAGGCCTTTCTAAAATTCCGTGCGTTGTAAGCACCTTAGCACTTCTTACCTGTCCATCTTTTGCCAATCTCGTTTCAAGTATTTTTCCTCGCGGCCAAACATTGCGAGAAAGAGAAGGATCAACAATTATCACTAAGTCCCCCTGATATAAATTTTTTTGTCTTTCAAACCATTTAGATCTGCACGTTAACGAGGGCAGATATTCTGCCAGCCACTTCTGCCAAAAAATGTTCGCATATTGTTGCGAAATAAGCCAATTTTGTTTTAAAACAATGCCACTGTCGTTGCAGAATGACATTGGTTTAAGCCCACTGGAACTACCGACTAAAAAGTGATTAGGGGTCACCGCCTCATCCGTTTCATCTTCAACAGGAACATACGCCAGTGGTCGAGAATTAATAATATTTTCGACCTCGACCAACATGCTCAAAAGTAGTTCATCGCCTGGAGCTCGTGACGGCATTATTTTATATAGAACGGTTTTAACTGAGCGGACTAGTCGCTCCCAAGCACCCCCCAAATGAGGGGAAGCTGGTGGATTAAAATTCCATTTAGTTGTGGTGCTGGTAAAAGTTTTAACAAACTCGTCTTTATCAATATCTGAAAGCGCCTCTCGAAGTTCCTTCTCTGCCCCAATAAAATTAGTGCCGTTGTCACTAAAAAATTCACGTGGAATACCTCTTCGGGCCATGAAATTACGAATGGCCAATATGCATGAACTTGAAGTTAGTGAATGCGCCACCTCTATATGGACAGCTCTTACTGTTAAGCATGTAAACAGGACACCATATCGTTTTTCTCTATGGCGGTTTACTGTGACCATAATTGGTCCAAAAAAATCTACACCCGTATATGTAAATGGGAATTCATATGACGCGAGACGAGCGCGAGGCAATTTTGCCATTTGCGGGACACGAGGAACTGCCTTGTAGACTTTACACCATTGACACCCTCCGAATTGCAGTCTTGAATGCAACTCTGAGTTTCGAAATAGAATATTTTTGACGAATTTCGTTGATTACGGTTTCGTGGTTGATATGATAATATTTTGCATGATAATGATGTAAATAAGATTTGTTATGTAACCTGATTTAGGCAGTATTATAGGCTGCTTTTGATCTTGGGGAATATTTGCATTACCTAATCTGCCATCTACTCTAAGAACTCCTCGTTCGTCCAAGAAGGGTGATTTTTTATAAATTTCGCTGGACTTTGCAATCGATATTTTTGACTTTAGACAAGAAATTTCTGAGGAATAGGTTTCAGTTTGTGCCTGTTGGCATAAAAAACTTTCTGCTGTTAACAACTCTTCTTGAGTAAATTCGCCTTGTTTTATTACTTTCGTTTTGCAATTTTTTATAAAGCGTAAAAAGTAAGCGGTGGCTCGTAGCATGCGATTCCATTTTGAAAAACGTGTTTCCAATATTAAGGGCTCAGAGCAAGTAATAATGTAATTATGATGAATCATCTCTTCAGAGGTAGCGTCGTTATTACAAAAAATTTCACCAGGCCAATCTTCTTCCGCTTGATAAAGAAATTCGGGTCCTGAAAACCATCTACTTGAAGTAGATATTTTGGGAATTCGTGCCCATTTAGTAGCTTCATCCGCTACGTTTTGTTTAGTTGGAGTCCATCGCCAATCATTCATTGAACTTAAATCTAAAATTTCAGTTATTCGAAATGCTACAAATTGATTATATTTTCGATGGTCAGAATTGATCCAACTTAAAACTGTTTTAGAGTCCGACCAGAAATATTTTTTGCAAATTATTATTTTATGGTTTTCAAAAATATATTTGGCAAAACGAGCTCCAATTACCGCAGCCATAAGTTCAAGGCGAGGGACAGATGTAATTTTTATAGGAGCGACTCTGGTTTTAGAACCAATTAGAGAGCAAATTATTGACTTATTTTTCATCGAACGAAAATAACACACTGCAGCATAGCCATTCTTGCTAGCATCAACAAAAGTGTGTAGTTGAACCTCAGCATCATCATAATTATCAAAAGTTTGTAGATAGCATCTTGGAATTTTTATTTGTTGAATGTTCGGTAAAATTTTTACCCACTGGGCCCATTTTATCATAAGGTCTGGGGATATTTCCTCATCCCAGTCCACCTTGGATCGCCACACTTCTTGTAATAAAATTTTGACATACATAATAATATTACCTATAAGTCCAAGAGGGTCATAAATTGACATTACCAGCCGAAGCATTTCGCGTTTAGTCGGCACTTTTTCACAAGAAAATATATCACTTTTTAAAAGCCACTCAGAAATCTTGAAAGTAACGACATCCTCATGATGTTCCCAAAATACCCCAAGAACCTTTTCAATTTGTTTTTCCTCATTGAGATTTAAACATTTTGTTTGAGTACCACAGTTGTCTGAAAGTGAATTGACAACCTCTTTACTGTTTGATATCCAGTTTCGTATATTAAAACCACCTCTTCGATGAATATATTTAACATCTTTAATCAAATTTATGGCCTCTTGAGGAGTATCAACCGATTCCAAAAGGTCATCCACATAATGATTTTCTTTTATTGCTTTAACTGCTGCAGGAAAATTATTTTCAAATCTGGCAGCATTTAAATTTTTTATATATTGTGAAATGCTAGGAGCACAAGTAGCTCCGAAAATCATTACATCCATTACGTAGACCTCAGGCTCTTTGCCTTGGTTACAATCGCGCCACAAGAATCGCTGGACATCTCGATCGTCCTGTCTTATAAAGATTTGGTGAAACATTTCTTCAATGTCCCCACAAATGGCAACAGATTTTTGACGAAATGAAAATAAAATAGCTGGCAACGATGCCAGTAGATCAGGCCCTTTTAATAAAAACGAGTTCAAGGAGACTCCATTTGTTGTTGCTGCAGCATCCCAAACGACACGCGATTTACCGGGTTTGTTTTTGTTAAAAACAGCAAAAATTGGCAGATACCACACTTTACCAGCACTATTTATTTCCTCTTGATTTAATTTACGAATGTATCCCTTGGAGGAATATTTTTCAATTGTGTTTTTAAAAACTTCTAAGAGCTGAGAATTGTGCTTCAATTTACGCTCAAGACAGATCAGGCGTTTCATTGCCATACCGTAACTATCCGGCAAATTTAAAATGTCAAATTTCCACAGCAAAGGAGCCTCAAAGTGTCCGTCTACTCTTTGTTGTGTATATTTTTCTAAAAGACTAATGGCACGCTCATCATCTTTACCTATTAGTGGGTCTTTACAACAAATCCCTACACTATCAAGGGAATAGAAACTTTTTACTAACTCCTCTAACCCCTGGTTTGATTCACTACAGTCGCAAATGTGAAAATTAAAATGCTTACTTGGATTTGTATTTTCAGCAACAGCCCCATAAATCATCCAACCAATTCGGGTACAAACAGCAACTGGCCCGTGAGGTCCCCCTTGTTTAGTTTTTGTTGAAATTCCCAAGTGGAAATGGTTAAGGCCAATTAATATCTTTGGCACAGCATTAAAATAATTTTCTATTGGCAGATTTCGCAAATACGGGAAACGTTGAGACAGTTCTGTATAGTCCAATGTCTGTGTGGGTAAATTTAATGCAGTCACTGTACTCACATTAACAGCAATTTGTTTTTTATTTCCACCTGAAATATTAATGGTTAATTTTTGTGAATTATTTTCCCATCTTTCCATACCTCCCGTCCATTTCAGGCACAAGGGGCTTGCCGTTCCAGAAATATTTAATTCTTCCATCAGTTGCTCGTCCATTAAACTTATAGATGACCCCTCGTCAATAAATGCAAATGTTTTTATTTTTCTATTTTTTCCATGTACTGTTACAGGAATTATTTTAAATAACACTTGTTTTGCATCACCACTGTGTGCATTTACCACTTCATTATTATTATTATAAACATCTGTATTTAATTTTTTGCCATCAGTGGTGTTGTTGTTATTTTCTGCATGGGAATAACGATGCAAAGAGGAATGGTGATAATATTGACACCCCTCCACACCGCATTGTACTTTTTTCTTACAGTCGGCACTATGTTTGAACAAACAAATTTTACACAATTTGTTCTTTCTAACAATGTCCCATTTATCTCCACGATTAAGAGACAAATATTTTTGGCAATTTGCAATTACTTTACAGTTGTTGTTGCTACAAACAAAACATTTACGATCTGTTTTGTGTGTCTCTTTTATTTGGGATAATTTTTTGACATCTGCCTTATGTACATTTACAAAAGCTTTTTTATCGTTTATGCTCTTCGATTTGTCTTCACTATTGGAGTGTGTGTAAAATTTTTTGTTGTTGATATTTGTTAAGTTGTGTCTTTTGTTATTAAAAGAGTTTTCAACTGTTATACAACTGGCAGAGATACCAATGTCAAAAATCCAATTGGAGAATTCATACATATTGGGATTTTTGTTTTGGTTTATCAGCTGTAATTTTTTCGTACCCCATTGCAACTGGTATGATGGTGGCAATTTTTTTATTAATTCTTGTAGAAGTGAAGAATTATTCAATTCATCAATTAAATTAGATGATTCAATTGTTGCAATTAAACTTTTAAAACTAATTGCAAACGTAGTAAATGAAGGTAAGTTGTTTTCGTTAATAGAAGGTGTATTTTTAATTCGATCTTTAATAGAATTTACTATTTTTTCAGGTTGGCCATACATCAGTTGCAGTATTGACACAACCCAGCCAACATTTTAATGGATGTACCAGCATGTGCTGAACACTTTTGAGGGCATCTCCACTTAGAGAATTTTGCAGCCTTATGAGATTTTCGGCATCAGTGAATCCGCACATTTTGTTAGACCATTCGTAAGTGGAGTAAAATAAGGGCCAATCTTCTGGTTGGCCAGAAAAATTTGGCAACTCTTTCGGAAGAGACTTTCGGGCTTGAAGCTGATTTGCGTTTAATGGTGCATACAAATTAACATTATTAAATAAATTCGGTTGTGAATTTAATAAAAAATTTTGAGTGGACGTTAAATTTGCATTATTTCGTGGATTTAAGCCAAACGTTTGTTGCGTGGAATGGCTGCTATGAGCTCCAGCGGTTTGGTGAAAACTTGGATTGCCGACCGGTGAAACTTTCGATGCTGAAGTGGCAGTGGTAGCCACATGTGGGGGCGGTAGTCGCCATGGGAACGAAGGCTGTTGTCGCTGCTGGCAGCCAAAATTGGTGGCTGACGCTACAGGTGCAGAAAACGGCATAGCAGCAGTAGTTATAATCGGTGGATTTTGCAAATTAGTTGAATTTTTTGAAAAATTGTTAATTATACTTGTTGTATTTAAACCATTATTAATATTTGATGGTAAATTATAATTAACAGTTTCGTGGGACAGGTTCGGTACCTGTTGTTTTGTTGTTTTATTCATATTATTATTTTCAGGCAACAATCCCAGATTTGCGGCAGATTTTAAGGGGGCCGATGGAGTTGGAAGCTGTTCTAACCACTCATGAAGGGAAAGCGACCGGCTGGAGGAAGTATCACTTTGACGATCTTCTTCATCTTCCTGCCCTTCTAAGAGGCTATATTTTTTATTTAAATATTCTCGGTTTAGGGCCATGGACATAGCTCGTTCTTCTTCCAGTTTTTTAAGCTCCAATTCCATTCGACGTGACTGAGATCCACCGGATTTATGGGAGGAGCGCGTTGACGTACTTTTGACGGACTTAGACTTTTCCGAGTGCGTTGAAATGCAAATTTGGCATTTATAGGTTAGGTCTGATATCTCACCTGATGTGGCATTTGTACACGATATATGGTAACTTTTTTGGCATTTAGTGCAAGTTATCATATTTTGGTCAGGG
Organism: Delia radicum; assembly: GCA_021234595.1. NCBI lineage: Eukaryota > Metazoa > Arthropoda > Insecta > Diptera > Anthomyiidae > Delia > Delia radicum. The sequence goes on from CM037854.1 coordinate 207,352,610, forward strand.
GGATTCGGACATAGTGGACAATTTGGATAATTTTGTTGATCCTGTAAATCCATTTGTACTTACTGTGAGATTGGCAAGATAGGACGTTATTAGGTACTTCAGTTGTTAGAATCGGGTAAAATCGTTGACGTTGTAGGAAACGTTTAACCACAAAAAGAATTTTAAAATGTTGGGAGAGGAAACCGCCTCGCTAGTGACTTCCACGGGGATTTTGAATAAAGAAACACTCAATTCCAAACAAAAATATAATTTATTTAAAATTCAAGTTTCTTATATTAAAATTCCTATAAATACAATTTAATTAGATAAATTCAAGCTATTTATAGAAATTCAACTTACTTTTTGGTATGGAAACCACTAGAGTAAATTTCTATACAAATTAAAATTAATATGATCTTCAAGATTAGTAACAAGTCACCACGCCATGCCAAGCTATAATACAATTTTATAATAAAATGGCGCAGTTTAACTAACGCAAGTAGCGTCTACTCCGAAAAATATAATTTGACATTTAGACATAAAATAATAAACACATCTCATTAGAAAATTAGCAAACAGAACTATTTTCTAGCGATTTTGCCAGTGTCGGCAACAACTATAATTGCGCGAGTAGATAAGTCTTAGAACAGTTGTTGCTCGCCACCTGATGTAGAGTTGGCGAATTTATTGAAGTTTTTTGTTTCATAGTCCTGATTCATTATTTTACTTCGGTGCGGTTAAGTGCAATGGGAACACCGAAGGTGGGCGCAGCGATACATATAAGTGATAGGAAACTCATACATATTATTTTTCTAAATTGATGTTGTCATCACCGGGAATCGAACCCGGGACCATCTGTGTAACAGTCCAACGCGCTAACCATTACACCACAACGCTCACACCGCGGATTATTTCTTTTTAGCAGGATGTCTCTTTTCAGAAGTGATATGGCAGAATACGTAAGAATAAAGCATAACAGAAAAAGAGTCAAAAAAAGTCTCCATGAAAAGAAAATAAAAAGAATTTGGAAATATTTTTTTCAAATATTTTTGAAATTTAGATATTCGTTATAAAAAATTTATTTTTAACGGATTCTAATTTTTAAAATTGATGGGAACTACATTCACTTCTGCTTTAAAAATATGTAGTTGTTTGGGTTGTAATATAGTTTCTTTGTTTTTAATGTAAATGTCCGTCATTTGTAGAACAAATTAAATTTTTTACTAATCTTGTAGTTCATTTAAAAAAACAAACCACACCAATGACTGTTTTATGATTTTACATTAATTTGTTACAGTTGTTTTTTGTTATTTAAAAAAATAAAAAAAAAAAATACTTGTTTGTTTATTTTTAACTTCCATATGTGGTTAATTTTTACCACAATTGTTAGTCATTTTTGAACATTAAAAAACAAATGACAATAATAGTTGAATTTACTGAAATGTAAGTCGTCCTTTCTTTAAGTGAAATTTCATTTATTTTTAACTACATTAGCAGTGGTTTTTACTTACATAGTATTCTAAGTGTATTCGCTTAAATTTTTCCATGCCATGCAATGCCGTTGTATTTATCATTATATTCAAAAGAATTACGTTACTGACGGTCTCATCATAACTTTACTGATGGTATCATCATCACCAACTAACAAGCGAGGTATACCGAAGTCGCAGATTATAATGAACTTTGAATATGTTGTAAAGGAGAAAAAAGAGACACACATTTTTTTTAGCTGTCCAATGTCACGTTTATGGGTTGAAAAGTAGTGTTAAAAAGCCAAGAGACACGCATTTTTTTAGTTGCCCAATCTCACGTAAAAATTTAAAAAGTACGGTTAAAAATTAATTTGTTTTTGTATGAAAACTTGTCTCTAATTAACGAAAACTGGATTTATTTGTACGCAGGCTTAAAGAACTCAAAAAACCAAAAATGTTTATACTCATATTGTTCATAGTGCACCCAGAGTTGCCATACTTTTGAATTATTTTAAATATAGGGGAAAAGGATTATTCAGGAAAATTCGCACAAAAACCGTACGGTTTCGAATATCGGATAAACCTTCGACACCTCTTCGACTAAATAGGCATTGGTATACATTATTTTTAGTTTAATACAACTAAAAATCCTTTAGAAAACGCCATATATAATACTCAAAACACATTTCTTTGAATAATACAAATTCTTGAGTGTCTATGGGCATAATTTGTACACCAGTGAATGTGTCTTCAAAACATCTTTCCTTTGATGCCAAATCTGTCTATAGTTACTTTTAATAGAACGAAATAAAACGAAAAAACATAGAATGGGGTATTTTTTGACCCCACTTAGTAAAGCCTAAACATAAGATGGGGCAGCTAAAAAAAATACGGGGCCCTTAAATTGTTATTTTCTACAACACATCCGAACTTCATTAAGAACTCCCTGTCCGGGTCGAGATATCTCCCTTGTAAGTGTTAAGGTAGCTTTTGAAATTTTATTAATGGGGTCAATGAGAGAAAGACTCCGCTGATATTACGAACTTGACATTTTTTATGAGGGTAGAGCTTGGACATTAGATTAGTGAAATGTTTTGGAATTCATAAGAGAAGTGGAAAACAAAAGAAAAGTCTTATCTTTGACGGCCTACCCAAGCCCTTTTGGCTACAAACATGAAATTTTTAATATGTGTTAACTAAGGTATTTCCTAAATCATTGGTAAGGTACTTTTTGCAACTTTCGCCAGGAACGTACCGAAAATGTGAATTTAATGGGACAAACGTCTACACATTAACGACATGGCCAAACCCATTTGACTTGAAGTCTGAAATTTTAAATAATTGTTTTCTGATGCACAATCTTATTGTCTGATTCTCTAGTCAATTTTCGGCAGAACCGTTCTAATCGTAAGTAGTTGTTATGATTTCGATTTATATATTTTTTTTTTAATTTGGAAGTAAATTTCCATACAAACGGTTAGAAATACGGCAAAATTTTAGTGACCTCAAAACGTTACTTAATTGTGACCTCTAAATTTGTACACAATGATTCAGTCTTGAGGAGAAAAAATCGCACTGCATCTAATTTCTCTATACGCTTCTGAACAACCCTAAGTTACAAGGAAATAGTTAAAAGGTGGGTTCAATAGAGTAGGTTTCCCCATTTATAACCTGCCCAAACCGCTTTATCTAGAAACCTGATATTTAAAATATGTGTATTCTCGAGTAGGGAATATTACGTGGAGGAAAAAAGGGGAAAATCTTCAGTAGAGGATTCTAGAATTGAAGATAGTGGTTTCTGTCTTAAATTAATTTAATTTGAATATCCAACAAGAACGTAGTAAAATGGCTTGAAAGTAAAAAAAACTTGAAAAGTGCAAGTCACACAGCCCTAAAATCTGGATCAGTGAATTTAAAATTTGTCAAAAAATATCCACTAACATGGGTTTTCGATATTTAAACAGGGAGGGGCAAAACGGAAAAATTCTCCATTAGCGTTCTGACCAAGCATCATTGACAAAAAATTTACCATTTGAAATATGTGTTTCTTTTGGTATGGGCTACAGCACTAATAAGAAACTTTTAAAAATCAAATCTTTATAAAATGGGGCTACAAATAGAAAAAATACCTCTGTAATCGCCCGGCCAGAAGTGGTTCTGAGACAGTGCAAACTTACATTTTAATTCCCGGGAACCTGTTCCAAAACCGGTTTTATGCAAGCGTAAATTTATTCAGAGGTAAACAGTTCTAAAAAATGTATCAGGGAATAATCAGATTTGTAATCAAATATTTAATATATAAGAAAGATAACACAAGTATCTACGATACAATTTAGCAAAAACACAATGTAATTCATATTAACATGTTTTTAAACACAGGTGAGTAAATGCGAATGAATTCATAAGGTATTATTTCCATTCGAATGGAGACAAACAAAAGCTGTTATATAAAAAAACAGCGGGTAGCTAAATGCATGTACTTCTACTTTTATATTATTTTTTTCTACTTGTATAATAGAAGTTTTTTGTACTATTTTTGCATATAAAAAATCATGCATATGTCAGAAATATCATGTAAATAAATTTCTTTGAAAACCTACGAAATGCAAAAATATTTTTAGAAAGAATTTATACATAAAGGGTGGAAACAAAAGAAAATTTACATTTTTAAAATATTAATATTATTAACATAAAAAACAATAGATACTAAAATGTAAATTTTTACTTGTTCGCTGTAAAGCCCAATGTTAAGTTTTGGGCACTTAAAATTTTAAAAATAACAGACTTATGGTATTTATCCGATAACGACCATTAATTATAAAGGGTCCGCCAAATAACTTTTTTTTTTTTTGAACTCCTGAACCAATTGGACTTTGTATGGCGTCATAACAAGGTCTTTATGCAAAAATCGTCTCAATGATGTCTCCGAAATGTTCAATTGTTGAGAACGACGGTGAATTGATGTTGATGGCGCTTCACGCACACTTTCTGCCACAGCAGCAATATTCTCGGGTGTACGCACTGTTTTTGGCTTTTCACGCTTTTGTTTATCGATGAGGATGCCAGTTTCTTTCACTTTTTTCACAAGATAACGAACATACTGACCATATTCGTTCAGCGGAAGGATAAAACAAATTATCTCTCAAATCAGACATGAGCTAACCCAGGTAGAAAAATACAATCTTTAAAACGTTTTAAAAGCATTTTTCATGATGGTACAAGCGTTTTCAGAACATACCAAATTACAAATTTAAAGCGTTTTGAGAATGTGCAAAATGATAACCCAAATTTACGGTCTGAGGATGGTATTTTATAACGTTCTCAAAACATTGCAAAACAAAATTTTTGAAATGCTTTTTCAATCGTTAAATAAGTATTTGCAGAACATTTTGGCTTACAGTTATTAAGCGATATGAAAACGACCCAAATGGTAACCGCTTTGAGGGTTGTAATTTTGAACATTGTCAAAACGCTCGAAAGACAAATTTTAAAGATCTTTATGAATTGTTCATAAATACCAATTTACAGTTTTAACGTTCTCTAAGCGTTAAAAAAGCTACAATTAAAGTACTTTGTCATTGTTTTCAACACAAATATCAGAATAATAATTTTAAACAATTTTATATATTTACATTTTGAAAATAATATTTTTATTGAATTTAATTAAAATATATTTTAAAGTAACAAAATATAAATTAATAAGCTTGAAACATAAAAGTATTACTTCAGGGTTTTAAATTAAGGGAAATGTGATTTAGTATAAAAAATATAAACATAAAACATAATTTTGACGAAACGATATTGTGACAACCACAAAAGAAAAAATAGATTTAAATTTGATATATAAAAACATATCAATAAAATCAATGAAATTAAAAATCGAATATTCAAATATGAAAATAAAAAGCCCTCTATTGGAAAATAGATATATTTCATTATATAAAAAAATTGCATAAGAAACCGAGTTCGCATATAGATAGACCCCTTATGACAGTGTTGTTTTTTAATCAGTAAAATATTTTGTAAAAAAAAGTATTTCTAAAGTACTCTTGGCAAATGTTAGAAAAACGCTTTAACGCAATGGTTTTACATTGGTTTCATTTTATAAACCGTTGTAAATTTTGTACGATAAGAACTTCTAAAGTACTTTTTACAAACGTTGGAAAAACGCTTTGAACCAATGTTTTTACAGTGTTTTTATTTCACAAATATTTGTAAGTTTTGTATAAAAAGTATTCCTAAAATACTTTGTCCGAACGTTCGAATAGCAATCCAAAATAATGTTTTTTAAATGCTTTTTTTTCGTATTATTTGCAATTATCGCTTTGGAAACGCTTTTACTTTAGTACCATCAAAAACAAACGTTTTGAAAACTCTTCGTTTTTTGTACCATCCCAAATTTCTACCTGGGAAGTTTTATCATTCACGAAATAAGCACTAGTTGAAAAAAAAACGTTAGATGGCGGACCCTTTATAATATTTATATAATATTCATATATAAAATTCAGAATAGTATTTTTTTATACATGATTGGATGTGCTTATACATTATTTTTTTTGGTAAAACATTTTGAAAATATTATTATATATAAATACATATTTATACATATGCTATTTTATATGATCATATATTTTTATTTTAAAAACTATATGTCGTTATATACAATTTCTTTTTACTCGGGTTATAATAACTTTTTTATTTAATCGATTGACCTTCTAACTTTCATAAATCTGTTAAAAATATCCGATTTTATCAAAAAAAAAAACTGTCCTAATACAATTTTCTCCATTTGTTATTCGCTGCCAAAATAATAATATTTCAAGTCTTAAAAGAATTATTATTTAAAAAATATTTCACGTCAGAGAATCTAGTGAAATTTAAATTTCATCTCCAGCGATTGCAGCTTCGGCAAAATGTAAAATTTTTTTTCGTTTTCACCCTTTGCTTCAAAAATAAAACAAATTTTGGCATATTTTTTTTTTTAACAATGCATTGCATTATGTAATTTGTATTCCGTTATAGAAATTCTTAATATTCTTGGAATTTTGTAAATATTAGTAAAAGTAACTTAACTATAGCATGGACGTTGTAAATTTTATATATTTTTTTTTTCTCAAATAGGTACCTAAATATTTATCCGTATAATGAAGTGGGATTATACAAATCCATATGGGTGGTTTTAAACATGTGCTGATTGTTTGTCCTGTGTTTAAAAGAATTATAAAATTATTTTGTTTAACAAAGAAATTTTTATTGTTGTGCCAACATATGCTGCTTTTGTAAGAAGAATTAAAAAAGAACCAAAAATTAGTGGAAATTTGCAAATGCACCGTATGTGGTGGTTATTTTTGTTGTTATTGTTTAGGTTGATATGTTATCATCAGGGCAAACAGAAATAGAATGAATCATGGTTTTCCTGGGCCGCGTATTGAAAAAATTGATGCCACATTTAATCGTTGCAGAATAATTGATTAATTCTGGCTCTAAGGCTATTATGTAGGTAGAGACGACAACAAATGTAGTCAAAACAAATAAAATTTCACTTGAAGAAATCACGACTAACATTTCATTTAATTCAACTAAAATTTGTCATTTGTTTTTACTGTTCAAAAAATTACTAACAATTGTAAAAATGAACCACATATGTTAGTAAAAATAAACAAACATTTATTTTTTTTTAATAACAAAAAATAAATTTAAAATCATAAAACAGTCATTTGATGTGGTTTGTTTTTTTTAATGAACTACAAGCTTAATAATTATTCAAATAAAAAACAGGGTCACTGACGAAGGTTCAATACCAGAAACTGCGCAGTCTGATTCAGAAAATTGAAAATTTACAATGCAATTAAGATTTTTAGAAAATACACTCATTCTCCTCTAAATATTAAATATTAAATAAAATTGCATATCAATTATAGTATTAATTGCAATTGTCTGAAAAAGACGTTAAAATTCAAACTCAAACAAAAAATTAAATTTGTTCTACAAATGACTGACATTTTATTAAAAATAAGAAACTACAAACAAACTACAATTTTTCAAAGCAGAAGTTCCCTGAGTGTAGATTTGTTACAGCATGTTTTAGCACATTTTACTTATAAAAGTATATTTTTGCATTAATAGAGCATATTTTTGATAATAACCGCAATTTTGAAGATGTATTTTTTTTTTTAACTGTTTACAACAAAAGCCTATTATTTTATTTTTCGTTTTTGACCAATTAAAGGATTTAAGTTTAAGTATTTCAAATTTTTTTTATTTGTATGCTTTCATAATTTCGCTCTACTAATCATATAAAACTGGAATTTTGATCTTATATATATACAGTGTTCATAGAATATATTTTCCAATTTATACATACTACAAACTAGGAAAATAATAGATATATGCTTTGGTTGTTTCGCACACTGTATTTCAAAAATTCCTTTGTATTGCTTCTTTGGCTTATTATCTAAATATGTTTTCTCTTGTTTCAAATAAAATCTTAAACACATTATTGCATTTCTAAATCTGTATGTGAGTAATTTCAAAATTTTTCGACACTTTGGGGCAAAATATATTCAAAATTAAATTTTTTTTACATGACATGAATAGCCTTATGTGTATGTACTAGCCGATGTTTAAGCTTACTAAATACATCCGCTTTTATAATTTATTTTGAAAGCAATTTGAAAATATTAAAATTACCGTTTTTACTTGGATTTATTTAATTAAAGTTACATTCATTCTTATTTAATACAGTTATATTAGTTTTTTGTTTTTATATACATCGAGATTATTTTTATGTTATTTTCAATTTATAATGAGCTTTCAACCTCCGTATATTTACAAAAATAAAGCAAATCAAACATATTAGCTCGGTTGATACTAGTATTTCGATCTGGCTAAAGATCTCATCAGAACCCGAAGTTTTAGAAAAGCTAGAGCCTATATAATAGGCAGAACTTTAACAAAAAACCTATTAATAATCAATTTTGCTCCATTCTTGTCTTCTTAGTAATCAAATTATTTTATTTAGCTTATTTCAAATATATATTACACCTCCAAAAAATATAAAAATATACTGAAAAAAAAATATTTGCAGGTGTCGAAATTTTTTTTGTGGAAATTTTTTTTCTATATAAAATTTTTTTTGTTTATATAAAAAAGCGCTTCTTATTGCCTAAGAAGTCATGTATATATTGCTTTTAAGAGCACATGAAAGAAGCGTTTAAAAGAGGCATACCAAGTGGGACATCGCGAACAAAAATCATGCCTTCACTATTTGCTTTGGAAACGATTCGTAATTACATAATGCCTTCCGGAAGCGCTTCTGGCAAGCCCTATTTTTTGCTGGGATACTACGAACTAGGAAAATAATAGATTTTCAGTTTGTATGCTTTGGTTCTTTCGCGCACTGTATTTTAAAATTTCATTTGTATTGCTTTATTGTCTGAAAGTTTATTCTCTTGTTTCAAATAAAATCTTAAACACATTATTCCATTTATAAATATGTATATGAGGAATTTCAAAGTTGTTTGACAACTAAGCAAAATATATTCAAAATTATTTTTTTTTTTTTTTGTTTTGATCACATGAATTACATTTTGTGTAGCACATTCATACGATTTTTAAGCTTGCTAAATACAGGGTGTCCGCCGGGAAGGTATACTACTTTGTTTTGCCGCCATTTTGGTAAACATTAGTCTTGATAGTTCATATTTGGCAGTCGTGAAGTAGACACGTGTCAAATCTATTATGGAAACATATTTGATAAACCAACGTGTTTTAATCGTTAAAACATTTTATCAAAATCGATCATCGATTACTGTGACGATAAGAAAATAACGTGTTATTTATTTCAAGTTATTTCAAGAAATGGTGATGTTGATTGGCCCTCCACAGTCGCCTGATTTGACTGCTCTGGACTTCTTTTTGTGGGGACATCTGAAAAGCAAGGTTTATGCAAACAAACCAGAAAACACTTGAGCCACTCAGACAAAATATGAAAATATGAAATACCGCGTGAAATGTGTAAGACTGTAATGAAAAATGTGCTCAAATGGGCTCGCATTTATGGGTTTAACAGAGGCGGACATTTATCTGATATTGTATTCCATACATAATTGCCGACATTAAATAAAACATTTATCAATATAAGATCCATTCTCTTTCATTTAATCAAAAATTACAAACAAACAAAGTAGTATACCTTCCCGGCGGGCACCCTGTACATCCGCGTTTATAATTTATTTTGAAAGAAATTTAAAAATAGTAAAATTACAGTTTTTACTTTGATTTATTTAATTAAAGTTACATTCGTTTACACATCCTGTTGTATTTAGCTTATTTTAAAATAAAGGGTCCGCCATCTTTTTCAACTAGTGCTTATTTCGTGAATGGTAGCACTTAGCTCATGTCTGATTTGACAGATAATTAGTTTTATCCTTCCGCTGAACAAATATGGTCAGTATGTTCGTTATCTTGTGAAAAAAGTGAAAGAAACTGGCATCCTCATCGATAAACCAAAGCGTGAAAAGCCAAAAACAGTGCGTACATCCGAGAATATTGCTGCTATGGCTGAAAGTGTGCGTGAAGCGCCATCAACATCAATTCATCGTCGTTCTCAACAACTGAACATTTCGGAGACATCATTGAGACGAATTTAGCATAAAGACCTTGGTATGACGCCATACAAAGTCCAATTGGTTCAGGAGTTCAAAACAAAAAAAGTTATTTGGTGGACCCTTTATATATTACACCTCCAAAAAAATATTTGCCATAGCTAAAACTTAAAATGAAAACCGCTATTATTTTGGAAAACACGTCTTTTTTGTCGGTTTTGTGATATTTAATTGGGTTTAGGGTTACTTATTTGCATGAAATCATATTAAATACTTTTATTTTCGCAAAATTTAGTAATGTTATATTTAAGCACGCTTTTGGAGATTATGGAAATTTGGGAGCTTCGTACAATTTAAAAGTCCTTAAAATTTGTCAATGCCTTAGCGATATCAGCATTAAGCTCATTAAAATATTTTATCTGATGTATGTTTTAGTTGGCACAAAGCGAAATGTGCTTGAAAAAAAAAAACTAAAAATGTACTCACTGGAAATGAAAAAAATTAAATTTGTTAGCTCCTTATCAATTAACTCCATCGTGAAGATTCTCTCTAGATACCCAACTATGTGCTCAAGACACGTTTTTTTTTTATCAAAAAAAAAAACTACAACAAAAATTAAATATCGCTAAAATTTTAAAAAGTGTATAAAATGTTAGCGTTTAAAAATTTTAACATGCGTTTTTGACCTTGATGAGCTAAAGGGTCCGCCAAATAACTTTTTTTTTTGAACTTCTGAACCAATCGGACTTTGTATGGCCTCATACCAAGGTCTTTATGCAAAATTCGTCTCAATGATGTCTCCGAAATGTTCAATTGTTGAGAACAACGGTGAATTGATGTTGATGTCGCTTCACGCACACTTTCTGCCACAGCTGCAATACTCTCGGGTGCACGCACTGTTTTTTGCCAGTTTCTTTAACTTTTTTCACAAGATAACGGACATACGGACCATATTCGTTCAGCGGAAGGATAAAACTAATTATCTGTCAAATCAGACATGAGCTAAGTGTTACCATTCACGAAATAAGCACTAATTGAAAAAAAAAACGTTAGATGGCGTTGCACATCAAACAAGTTTTCAATTTATTTTTTGATCAATGGTTATAATCTTTAACTTCAAACTCATATGTATATTAGTTCTCATGTAGTGAGTAAACTAGTTCATATGTATGTTTGATGTTTGGCATGGGATTGTTACCGCTTTCAAAACGTGTTCTGATGATGGGAACCTAGAAAATTCCCGAAATAGATCTATCAACACATTCCTGAAAGGGTCAAATAATAAATTTGAAAACAAAAAACTCTGTAGATTATTTGTTAGGACAATATCCTAATGAAGAAATATAGAATATGGCCTCGAACTTGAATAATTTTCATTTTCATTGCACAATTAAAGGTCGAAAAAAATAAAAATAAAATTATAACAAACTTGAATAAAAAATGTTTTACTCTTAAATTTTACAAAATTAAAACCAAAAGTTTACTTTTCGATTTTTTATCATAAATTATGATGCAAGCAAGATTATTCAAGTTCAAGATCATTTGTTGTTTGTTAAACAAAAACCGAGCAATGTTTATTTATTAATTAAAAAAGTATTTTGTCCGCTAACTTATTCTACTGACAGATCCTTACATGTTTCATTTCGCGTTACTGAAAATCTTCATAGAACCAATGTGGAAGGGGTAGAATATTTTTACCCAAAAAACTATATTTTAAGTATTTTTTTTTTTTATTTTTTGATATTTAAATGGTCAACCTTTCCAATGTGAAAAGTATTGTCCATCGTTTCACTCAACTCAAAAAAAAATTAAGTTGCTACAGGCATCCAAATTCAGTTTCAACAGATGTCGAACATTTTTGAAATTCCCCATATAAGTTTGCAGGTAATAATAAAAAACTTGAAAAATTACTACTCATAAAAATAACCATAAAACATGAAATTGTAATTTCATTTGTATTCTGGAGTACCTACATAGTAGCTGATAGTATGCATGTTATACCTGTTTGCAGTTAGTCATCAACGGGTTTTTAAACTTGTTTTTCCATTATTTTTTTGTTTTTTTTTTTTGATTACCTACAAAACCAGCAACTTATTTTAATGCATACATGTCAATTTCCAAAGAATTTTATTACGAAAAAAAAACAAAGAAATTATCCCACCCTAGAGTCAAATCTATTGCATATTTATTTGGTTAATACTTTACACAAAAACATGCATTAAAAGCCACCTCTACAATTTCAAGCATTGCATTGAGTGGGATTAGTCCGGCTAACATATAATTTAATATTGGCATGTATGGCGTTTGGTTTTTATGATCGGTCAGCAATACGAATGGCATGTTTTATATTTACATAAGAAATATTTAATAAATAGTTTGGATTTTTATGTGTTATTTGCCTCTCGATGTTTTTATAGTTTTTTTTTTATGCAGAATTTCACAAGTGGTATAATTAGTTGTAAAAATAACCTGTAGTATGCATTTTTGTTAAGTAATAAAACAAAAGTTTAAAAAAAAAAATAATGATGCATAAAAACTACATGTTTATGGAGTTATGAGAATAGAAGTATATAATTTGAGAAAGAAAATTTAAAAATTATTGATTCTTTAGAAAAGTCTTGACGCGTTAAAAATTAACTCCACACACTACACATACCCTAAAACAAATTTGATAGAATTCAAATTGAATTCAAGAAAAATCTCTACAAAAAAAATTTTAGCATATACACTACACACATAGAAATAAACATGTAAAAACAAAAGATAAAATAAATAAAACCCAGGTGAAAATGTTCATATATTGACCACTTATATTAGTTCATATATGAATTCATATATGCTCGGATCCGAAATTTAAGAGTATATGGACATATATGGTCATATATGAATTTTCATATAAGGCCATTTTTTAAGTTTTTATAAAAAATATTGTTTTTTTATTAAAAGAAAATGTTTCTATTATACTTCTAAGAACATGTTACTGATAAATTCATATAAGCTCAAAAATTTATAATATGTTGAACGTTTTTAAATCATTTTATTTTTTGTAAAAAATTATATTCAAAAGCGAGATAGTCCCGCCAAAAGCGGGATGGTTAGTTGTTAGGTGCTACCGATTCAGAATTAAGCACATCAAGTGTTACTGATATTTCTTTAGATTCAAGTGAGATATCTCATGTTTTTTTTTTTTTTTTTTAAAGAGAGGCAACACTCAGGAAATACTTCCTATACTTAGTGTGTTGCTTTCTATGGAAAGGGATAGTATATAGATTAAAGGTGGGGAAAGATAAAGGGCTTCAGACATGGCAACACTGTAATTGCGCGAGATGATAAGTCTTAAAACAGTTGTTGCTCGCCACCTGATGGAGAGTTGGCGAACTTATTGAAGCTTTTTGGTTCATAGTCCTGATTCATTATTTTACTTCGGTGGGGTTAATTGCAATGGGAACACCAAAGCTGGACATTGCGATACGTATGAGGGATAGAAAAAACTCATACATATTATTTTGATGTTGCCGGCACCGGGAATCGAACCCGGGACCTTCTGTGTAAAAGTCCAACGCGCTAACCATTACACCACAACGCCCACAATAAATATTATAATAATGCCTTGCTGTTGCGATCTCAAATAAATGCCGTGCTGTTGCGATCTCAAATAAATGCCGTGCTGTTGCGATCTCAAATTAATCAAATGCTCACCTGTTTTTTAAAAAATGTGGTTTTATGTTTTTGTTTTAAATGTTTTTTTTTTTTTTTCTTTCACTCACTTTGGGTTATTTTTAGTTTTAATTGAAAGGATGAATTATTCACTATCACAACACATAAATAAACTTTGAAATAACACTGTTTAGTTTTTAGTTTATTTCGCTCACAGGTTAATAATTCGGGAATTCCATAAACTAAAAAAAGTTTAACAATAAAACAAAAAAATCACGGAAAAAATTGTTCGCGTTTTAGAGTTTTCCTACTGTATTTGGTTTTTCACATTTACACAATCAGCGTTTTACACGTATACAATCAGGACGTCAACAAAGAGACTAGAATGCAAAAAATTTCATTTAGTTTCATGCAAACATTAAACGAAGCAGGATGATCCGCACTGTTGAATAAAATAGCTATACCGAGCATACGCAAATTTTATTCTTATTAGGCTAATTCACGAAATGTGGAATATAAAGTGGGAAAGCGAACTTCAGAATTATTTTGTTTAAATGTTTTTAATGAATTGAAAGATAAATAAATGGTAAAGGTAAATAAAAATAATATAAATTTCCATCGATTCATATTCGTAGCTATTATACTTTGTGTAATTCCATTGTTTTTTTATTTTCGTAAATTTTCGTAAAAATTATTTTTTTTTTTTGTATGAGAATCCCATGAAGGGTTGGAGATAGAGGGTTAGTTTGTTCTAAAGGAATATTGGGGATACAAAAATAATGGGGGTTGCTCATACTTTTTCACCTCCATAAGTGTGACTCCTGAGTAGTTATGAGTGTTTTCCTATATATTTTGCCCCAATTTAGTTCTCATGAACTTTAACCCTAGTGCGGCACGCCAATTTTTAACCGATCGAGCTCAAATTGTTTACACATTTTTTTTATCCTAACCTCACACAAAACTGGCCGTCGTTTTTGGAACAGATGCGTTTTAAATTTTTCCATACATTGAGGGACACCTTAATTTTTATAGAATTATAATATCTGTATTTTTAATAAACAGAATATTTTTGGAAAAAAAAAAACTAAAAAAGCTTTTTTATATACGAGAATATAGGAAAAGTAATAATATATGACAATATATGAACATTCATATATGTCCATATATGAGCACTTATGTCCATATACCCTCAAATTTCGGATCCGAACATATATGAACTCATATATGGCCACATATACAAAAATATATAAAAAAATGATCCACGACATTTGGCGGCATATTCTTTTTTTAATTTGCGAAAAAAAATATGCCACCAAAAAGTCGTGGATCATTTTTTTTTTCTTTCTTTAGTCCTATTTTCATCCATACATGATCTAGAAGCTAAATCCGCTATCATATTAGAGTTACCACAGAATTGTATTTATATATATTCCAGAGCACCGTGTAAAATGAATCTAATTTGCAAAAATCTAAATTATTTACATACAAAGATGATGTACTTGGCAACAGAAAAAGTTTGATACCCATATTGCCCTATTTAAAATGAAGAGTTACCACCCCATTGCATTTTTGTCAAAACGCGAACTAGAACGAATTTCAAAAAAAGCTGAGACCCATATTTAATTAAATCGACTAAAGATTAAAATATGTTAATTTGGCATTTTTATTACAAACAACCCCAAACAAAAAAATCAAAAATCGTTTTTTTTTACAGAATATCCTTAAAAAAAGGGCATGGATGATCGTCCTTGGACAAATTGTATATACAGTTGGACGCGCCTTAAAAAGCCCTTTCTTATGATACCCATATTGTATATGTTGGTAAGGAAACAGATTCTCAAATTAACAAAACATGCAAAAATAGACCCATTTTCAAAATGGTCCAGCTCACGAGAGGTCAAAGCTGGATCCAAAATATTTTAAATGTCATCTTAAAAAAGTCCAAGGTTCATTTTTAGACGGGTACATCGAGCACTTTTTTTCGTGAGTCGCTCTAATGTACATACATATATGCCCATAAATGGAACCATATATGTTCATACATGAAACCATATATGACAATGTATGATCACATATGACCTTTTTCACCTGGGAAGTTAGTTAAAAATTATCTTGCAGCAAAAACTGCTAAATATATCACATTTTTTTTTTACTAACTATTACTAAAATAAGTACCTCAAAAATAAATCTGTTAACTATACAAAATTTTAGTTATATTCGAGGTGAATTTTAGTTAATTGAAAATAGCGTTTTACTATGTAAAATTAGCAACAACTTTTACTAAATATCTGTAGATTCAAAATAGCAAACAAAAACTATAATATTAGCAAAACTTTTGTTATATTTGCCAATTTTGTAGAATGCTAATAACAGTTTATTTTGCTAAAAATCTACAGAAATGTTTGCTAAAAAATTGTAGATTGCTAATTTTATAAGCGTAGAGTTTTATTCCCATTAAAAAAAAAATAAAAAAAAAGAACTTTAAAGATTTCAAATTTGTTAATGATTTTTTGTCTACTAATCAATTAATTAAAATTTAGCTCAAATATAACTAAATATTTGTAAGTGCAACAGATTTATTTGTGTTACTCTTATACTACTAATATTTAGTAAAAAATCTGCTAATTTTAGCAGTTTTTTTCTGCAAGGTAATTTTTACTACACTCAAAAAAATAAGTTAGTAGAAACGTTAGTAAAACGTATTGTAAATCAGGTATACTACTTTTCAGCAAATTTTTTGCTAAAATTATGTTTTCAGCTAAAATTGTAGTTATAATTATTCAGCACTTAACTGTGTTGAATATTTTACTAATATTTTATTAATTATTTTATATTATTTGTAAATATACAGAGGTCGAAAGCTCGTTATAAATTGAAAATAACAAAAATAATCTCGATATATATAAAAACAAAAATCTAATATAACTGTTCTACTAACTTATTTTGCTAAAAAAAAAAATTGTGCTGATTAGCACATCAATAGTGTGGACGACAACCACATTGATAGATGTAGGCAGAATGAATTAGATGTCGCGGCATGTCAACATGTAGTAGTGACTAGGAAATGATACTAAAAAGTACAACTCTAGTAAGACATATACAAAATCAACCCTGGAAGATTTTTGTACCTGTTTTTTTTTATATATAAAACAAAATTGTGGATTAAAACAACTTAAATTTTGCTTTGTCACCGGCTTGTGAAAGTAATTGTCTATTAATTAATAAAAGACAATAAGATTTAAATTTAATAAAGACTAAATGTGTATTTCTAAACAAAATGTTTATCGATATTAATAATCTAGTGTGGTCAAATTGCAAACAAATATACGTTCAGCTAGACGGACTAAAACGAAAGACAAAGACACACATCTTAGGTAAATTTTTATGTTTTCTTTTTCGTAATGCAAAAAAAAAGGGTTGTATATGTTATATTTTGTTATTTTTTCGTTTCGTTTCTATAATTCTCTGCGACATTTGTGTTCCTTTAAAAGATAGCATCATTTAGACAACCATTGATTTGAGTAGTTTAAAGAAAATTTAGCTTGTGTTATATATAATTATTTTTATATATTTTTAAATATTAAAGTAATTCATGTCGTCAGTGTGGGAGTATGCACATTTTTATATTTTGTAACGTATTGCAAATTATTTTTAAAAGAATCATAAAAATATGTTTTATGATTTTCAGCAAATAAATTAACTAAAGTATAATTTTTCTACAAATTTTTCGAGTTTTTTTTCAGTCTACTAATATTCAGCAAAAATTTTATTAATTTTTAGCAATGGTTTTTTAATTTGTGATCCATTAAGTGTTAGCAAAACTTTTGCTTAATCTACTAATTTTGTGGCTAAAAATCATCTCGTGATTTTCAGCAAAAGATTTAGCTGACATTAGCACTTTTTTTTGCAAGCACCCTCCGGACTAAAATTTTGCTGACTCAGAAACATTTTTTGCTGATTTTACTAATTGTTATTTTTTTTTTTTGTGTGTAGTTTTTAGTTTTTTTTCTTTTGCGATTTTAAAGGTTATTTCATGTCACCTATCCTGAAAGTTAAAACTGCAATAAAAATCTGCCGATTTATTGGAATCTGACGAAAATAGGTATATTTGTTAAATGTGACATGGAAAGGATGTTGATGATTGATATGGGAAATCCAGATGACGTTAGACTGCCCTTCCTATACCCAACCTACCTTGCTGAATGTGGGAATGGTTATTGAAGGAGGGTTGGAGAAACAAAAATTTAGAGGGGCCGGTAACATCTATATTGTCCCATTTAGCTCTTAGCAATCCTCAAAGTTGTTAAAAAGGCAATCTTAATATCAGCGCAAAATAAACAATTTTTGACAAGCTAACTGGTGGGCAAACAGACGGTCTATAGATCAAACTTTTTTTTTTTTTTTGTACGCTACTATTATTTATTTGCAGGTTCTGAAATTTAAAATCGCTTCGTCCGAAACTAGATGATCATCGAATCGCAGTTGTTTTTGACAAACGAATAAGCGGCAAGGAATAGGTTTAGAAAAGCATATTATTTATATATAACTAATATTAATAAAAATATCACAAAAAATCGCTAAAAAAAAAAATAAAATAAAAAAAAAACATTAAAATCACTTCGGCGGATAATATATATAGCAATATGCCAAAAAAAACAACTTTTTCATTTTCAAGCCATTAATCCCAAATGATTTTATATGTTTCGGGGGTAGAGTCAGGTACCCTACTTGCTTATTAGAATGCCCCCTCACTTGTCCTAAAACGGATATTTAGGGTGGCCCTTAAAACTTGGATTTTTTGACTTTTTATGAATTTAACGCATTATTTATGTTAATAGTTACAAAATCAATGTTTTTATGTGTTGAATTGTTAGTTTGGGTAGAAATCTTCCATATTTGGTTTTTGTTGGAATAATACACTGAAAAAAACAAAGTTGCAACAACAAAACTTGGAAGTAAGAAAATACTACTTCTAACATTTAGCGCGGCACAAATTGGGCTGAATATTATGGGTTGCCATGCAACACAGTTGTTAATGACATTAAAATCTAAAATTCTGCCGTGGTGCTTGGCGATCGCATTTTTCGTTTACAAGAAAATTAGGAAAATGTAAAAAAAAGGCGAAAAAAATTAAAAAAATTGGGTTTTTTGACCTTCATTCACTTATAACTTTAGGAATGTTATCTTCAATCACCACGGCAGAATTTTAGATTTTAATGTCATTAACAACTGTGTTGCATGGCCATAATATTCAGCCCAATTTGTGCCGCGCTAAATGTTAGAAGTAGTATTTTCTTACTTCCAAGTTTTGTTGTTGCAACTTTGTTTTTTTCAGTGTATTTTTCCAACAAAAACCAAAAATGGAAGATTTCTACCCAAACTAACAATTCAACACATAAAAACATTGATTTTGTAGCTATTAACATAAATAATGCGTTAAAT
Organism: Delia radicum; assembly: GCA_021234595.1. Taxonomy (NCBI): domain Eukaryota; kingdom Metazoa; phylum Arthropoda; class Insecta; order Diptera; family Anthomyiidae; genus Delia; species Delia radicum. The sequence continues at coordinate 207,371,766 of CM037854.1, forward strand.
TCATAAAAAGTCAAAAAATCCAAGCCACCCTAAATATCCGGAATTATAAAAAAGTCGCGGAACAAAAGTTGCTTCTGATACCCTAAAGAACCATTTTCAACAATAAAAAAGTTCTTTTTCGCAAAAAGTCGATGTTGGCATATTGCTAAATATATAATCATCAAAATTCTATTTTATCTACACACAGAGAAATAAAGTGCCAACCGAATTGAAAAGTGTATTTTGGTGGTAACAAACAATAAATTCGGTTTGTATAACCATATTAAAATTTGGTTTCTGAATACTTTGGGTGCTGCCACTAAAATTCGGTTGTATTAACTAAACTTTGTTGCGAAAACCAATATTTAGTAAAAGTAACTAATTTTACTCATAGTAATCGAATTTGAGTCGTAGTAACCGATTTTTAGTTGGCAAATGGCAAACATTTTTTCTGTGTGTATTTTTATATTATCATCGTGAAAAAAGAATTTTAATTTCGTACAATTTTAAAAATAACCTATACAAACCTATATCTGAAATACAAATTAAGCAAAGTTGTTGCAATAATTTTAATGTTTTTCGCCGACATTCAAAATAGGGAAGTTCAAAGTTTATATCGTGACTGTAATATAAATTCCTGCTGGTCGGTTCCATAGCAAATGCTACTTTTTAAAATACATTATTTGGTAATTTTTTAAACAGCATTTTTCAAATGCAATACTCCAATAATTATACACAAATTTAAAATGTAATTATCAGCAAGACAAAAAATGGCAAAGTCCGAGGAGTATATGGCAAAAAAATATTAAAATATAAAACAGAAAATATTTTGCTACCAAAAATGTAGACACTTAAACTGTTTGAGAGAAAAAGTAACAAAAGAAGGGGGAAAAAGTAGCTGAAGCAAAGAATGTATCAAAAAAGCAATAGTATA
>CM037854.1:207372778-207457747 GCA_021234595.1 Delia radicum
TTTTTTTATTTTTTACTCAAAATATAATTAATGGTTAGATTTTATTAAATTACTACTACACTTATAAAAGTAATACCATCAGAGTTGCCATATGATAATTTAAAAAGCAAACATCAAATATAACTTTTATTAATTAAGCCTCATTTCCTTCTGTGTTTTTTCCTTTCATAGTCTAAAAGTTTATTATTTATTTCTACTTTATGTTAATAAAACCTTGCATCCTGTATATTGGAAATAGCATGACTAACCTTGCCATAGGAAGATTAACTGAATAAGTAAACAAAATAATATCTAACTTGTATCTATAGGTATTGAGTATTTGATTTTCTTTATTCTTAAACAAATATAAAGTCATTGTAAGGAGTGCGTCGATTTGATTTTCAAATGTACTTCCTTCATATGAGCTATTTCATATGATAAATTTCGACACCTGTTGAAACTGATTTTGGATGCTTCTTATTTCTCAAAGTTTTTAGAATTGAGAAAAACGATGGACAGGTTAAGGCGGAATATAGTTAGAAACTAGAACACTCAGAGTTTCAAAGCAAAAAATCTTCAACTAAAGAATTAATGGACATTTAAAAATAAAAAATTAAAAAATAATTACTTAAAACTTACTAGACCTTTTTCGTTCATTTTATTGTTTTGAACTAATTTCATAGTTTTAAACTTTCAGATATAAACTAATACAAAACGGAGTCCACTAAACAAAAGTAATTTCTATACCGCTGCTTGGTGAAAACTTGTAAATTTTCCCGCGAATTTTAAATTTTCACAGTTTTTTCCATAGGGGTTTTGCACCGTTAAATGGAATTGAGTTTTGATAGCAGTTTTTAAAAAAAATGTGTCCTTTTTTTTCCAGCTTGAGGTATACCAAGATAAATTCGATATTGTCAAACAGCATTCTTATATAAAATTTTTCATTTCTAAATTACTTTTACTTTTAAATTTTAAAAAGCGCGCCCCGGTAGGCCATTGGGTAGTGTGCTGGCTTATCAGTGGGGTGGTCGTGGGTTCGATTCCCACCAGAGGCACTGGTCTGCTTTCGCTACAACGCGTCAAAGGCCATAGTAACTAGGGCTCGGTTAGGGTAATAGTATATAATTTGTAATTATTTGATTACACTGTGCTAGTTGAAAAACGTAACAAGCGGGGCACCCGGCGGGTAAAGCTAATTCGAGTACGTTGAATCCAGTGGTGCTAACCGTTTTTTTAGGTTAGCTCTCGTTTAAAAAATAATTAAGATTGAAAATTATGGTTCCAAGTACCTAAAAAAAACAATTTTTTAAAGTTTTTTTTACCATTTATTGATTTTAAATGTATGAAATTGAGAACATTTTATGAAACAACATCAACAATAAACTATTTGCAACAAAATTTAATTGACTACAACAATTTTAAAGTGATTTATAATTTTTTTTTTTTAATAAATAAATTTTTCATGATTTTTTCAATTTTCATTTCCTGATTCTTCTATATCATTATCTTCCTCTTGCAAATTCCAACAATTTTATTCCGCCCATTTTCAGTTCGACTACCAATATTTGTAATTGATGGACTCGTACAAAATTTGAAGGCTATATAGCTAATATAGAACCCTAGATATTTAATATTAATATTAATTTTGTATATGAGCTTAATATTCACTTTGTATGGGAGCTGCCACGCCCACTGGTATGATCCCGCCCAATTTTCCCATGACTATTCATAATATAATCAACTTGCACAAATTTCTAAGACTCTGGCTATTATAGAACTGTAGATATATGATATTAAATATTTACTTTGTATGGGAGCTGACACGCCCACTGGTCCGATCACGCCCATTTTTCCCATGACTATTAACACTATCAAATAATCAACGTGCACAAATTTCTAAGACTAAGACTATTATAGTACTGTAGATATATGATATTAAATATTTACTTTGTATGGGAGGGAACCATAATTTTCAATCTTAATTATCTTTAAACAAGAGCTAACCTAAAAAAAACGGTTAGCACCACAGGATTCAGCGTACTCGAATTAGGTTTACCCACCGGGTGCCCCGTTTGTTACAAAAAAAAAGTTGTAAAAAAAAAAAAAAAAATTTAAAAAATTAAAACCAAAAGTTTATTTCTCGATCTTTTGTCATAAATTATGATGTGAGCAAGATTATTCAAGTTCTAGATCATTTGTTTTTTGTTAACCACAAAACCGTGCAATGTTTATTTATTACACACATAGAAATTAAGTGCCATGCGAATAGAAAAGTTTATATTAATAGCAACAGTTTATAAATTCAGTTAGTACAACGATATTTATATTAAATTTATAAATATTATGGGTCTACAAACTAAAATTCAGTTGAATTAACCGAACTTTGTTGTGCATATTAATGTTCAGTTTTACCAACCGACTAAAATTTGTAATAACCGAATTTGTATCGTAGTAACCAAATTTCAGTTGGCAAATAGCAAAACTTTTCTCTGTGTGTAATTAAAAAATGTTCTTCAGCGGCTATTTTAAAAGCAGACTTTATCTACTGACAGTTCCTTACATGATTCATTTCGCGTCAGCGAAATTCTTCAGAGGACCAATGTAGAAGGGATGAAGAAAATTTGTTAATTAATAAATAAACATTGCACGGTTTTTTGTGTAACAAAACACAAATGATTTTGAACTGGAATAATTTTGCTGACATCACAATTTTTCATTTTTCCTATAAAATAAGTAACCCTAAGCACATTTCATTAAAAAAACTTTTTTTCAAGAAAAAAAAAATTTTTTTTATTAAATTCAGTTTTTTTTTTCAATTTGTTTTTAGACTCATTGACTCATAGCATAAGGTAACCACATATTTTTTGATTTTTCGTAAGGTGGTTCGTAATGGTATGCCTTTATTTTGCACAACTCCATATGAATGTAATGACATTTGTAAGTACTTGCCATTATTTGCACTTATAAGGAAATGCTATAGAGCAACGCATTATTATTTGTATTAAATTAAATATCATAAAACCGGCAACTAAAAATGCGTGTTTTGCTACATAATAGCGGTTTTATTTCTAAGTTCTAGCATAAGACAAACAACTTGTTGAATGTATTTTTATATTTATTGGCTGGATAAATACAAATTCAAGCAAAAACTGTAATTTTAATATTTTTTTTAGTTGCCCAAAATTTTAAGCCGCCATAAGTGTTGAGTCGTTGAAAATAAGTGCTTAATGCAGACAAATTTAGCATGCTTAAACATCGGCTAACACATACACAAAATGTTATTCAGATCATTCAAACTAGATTTTTAACTGGTTAGCCTTAAGTTGTCAACAATTCTTGAAATTCCTCATATATTTGTATCTCAAATAAGATATTTCCTTTGTTTTGTGACTTTTAGCTTTCAACAAGGTAACCGATTTAATAATTGTTTAAATTTCCTAAATTAGTTCATTCAAATCGTTGAACTAATTTTGTTCAAGTTTTTAAAATCGAAGGAATTGTATGTCAAAATTAAAAAAAAAAAAATCTTCGTTAAAAATGTAAAGGATGAATTTTATATCAAAACCTATAAAAAAAGGCACATTTTGAACCCGACCCTCTCAGATTTTGATGAAATTTTGCAACGGTTTGCAAGATATGAGCCTGAGAAAATGATCACTTTTTTGCGAAAATGTTACCGAGGCCCCAAATCTTTGGCGGCCCATAAACAAAAAAGGAGATGACTTTGGGAAAAATTGGGAGACACGGGTCTTTTTTTTTAGTCTTTTATCACGTAGTGGTGTCCGTATATGGTTATTTTGCCATGACTTAAAAAATTACACACAGTGACATCGGCTTACACATACACAAAATGTTATTTAGATCATTCAAACTAGATTTTTAACTGTTAGCCTTAAGTTGTCAACAATTCTTGAAATTCCTCATATATTTTTATCTCAAATAAGATATTTCCTTTGTTTTGTGACTTTTAGCTTTCAACAAGATAACCGATTTAATAATTGTTTAAATTTCCTAAATTAGCTCATTCAAATCAGTGAACTAATTTTGTTCCAGTTTTTAAAATCGAAGGAATTCTATGTCAAAATTAAAAAAATTCTTCGTTTAAAATGTATAGGATGAATTTCATATCAAAACCTATAAAAAAGGCACATTTTGAACCCGACCCTCTCAGATGTTGATGAAATTTTGCACACAGCTACATTTTACCTACACAACCACAACCTCATTTTAAAAATTGCATTTTCGTAAAATTGTGGGCGTGGCGTATCGAAATATTTGAAAAATGACGGTAATAGGTACTTTTAAGCAGCGATTATTACAGAATGGCTGAACCGATTTCAAAGATCTTGGTGTCATTAGAAAGGTATATAAGTTAGCTTTCGAAAACATACACTGTAAAATTTTTTTTTTTTGGAAAAAATTAAACTTTAAACTTGCAAAACACTTCAAAGGCCAAAAAAAAATTTTTTAGAAAGGTCTATTTAATATATATAACATATCTAAAAACTAAAACGGCGGTTTTTTTCTTTTTTTTAATGTTTTTAATTAAATGCATCTCTTGTTAACTTCCTTATATTTTGATATCATTGTGTGACAAAAAAGAATAAAGTAGCTATACTTAGGAAGTTATACAGATTTTTTTTGTAATTCTAATAGATTAGAACAAGAATCGTATTATCAAATTTTTCAGACACCCCCAAAATATGGACTTACCCTTGAAACAGTTTTTTTTTGACATTGGAAGTGTTTTCCTAGTTTAAAGTTTTATTTTTGCCAAAAAAAATGTTCAGTGCAGTATAAAATTTTTACAGTGTATGTTATCGAAAGCTGACTTATATACCTTTCTACTGACACCAAGATCTTTGAAATCGGTTGAGCCGTTCCGTAGTAATCGCTGCTTAAATGTAGCTATTACCGTCATTTTTAAAATATTTCGATACCTTGCCACGCCCACAATTTTTCGAAAATGCAATTTTTGAAAACGAGGTTGTGTTTGTATATGTAAAATGTAGCTGTATGCGAAATTTCATCAAAATCTGATAGGGTCGGGTTCAATGCATATCGGTTTTGATATGAAATTCTTCATAATATTTTCATTTGATGCACTCCTTATGTACTGTTTTGCATATTTGAGTGAATACAAACTGGTCTGGTAATTTTAATATCTTACTTACATTCCAACTTATATTAGACAATTTCGTATTGGAAATTGCATAAATAATTAACATATTTCGATGATATATTCAATATACCGAAGGTCATAAATTGACAGCTCTCAGCTGATAATTTAATTTTTGTATTTCCTATATCTTTATTAAATTTATGAATTAAAGCTTAAATTTAAAATAAATGTATTTTAAGTGGTGTCAATGTATAATTGTCCATATAAACAGATAAGCTAATGAAATATTTCAAAATTGAGTTATACATGTCAGGAAGCCGTTTAAATAACTCTATGGTGGAAGAAACAGCATACTTGTTTTATAGTTTTACAATTTTAATATTGTATACATATTATAGAAGTATATAGAATCTATGTCAGTTTTATTGTAAATTTTAAGATATCCTTATTTGGCCCTTCCACATGTCATTCTGAAGTCCTTTTTTTCCTAAAAAAAACAAACAAAGTTACTAAAATGTCTATTAAATATATGATTTTTTCCAATTATAATATTTAGCACCTATACTATGTAGGTAAAGCCCACTGCAAATGTAGTTAAAAACAAATGAAATTTTACTTAAAGAAAGGTCGACTTACATTTCAGTAAATTCAACTAACATTGTCATTTGTTTTTTAATGTTCAACAAATGACTATCAATTGTAGTAAAAATGAACCACATTGTAGTAAAAAATAAAACATTTATTTTTTTTTTATTTTTTTAAATAATATAAAAACTAGTAAAAAATTAATGTAAAATCATAAAACTGTCATTTGAAGTGGTTTTTTTTAAATTAACTACAAGGTTAGTAAAACAATTTAATTTGTTCTACAAATGACTGATATTTACATTAAAAATAATGAAACTGTATTACAACCCAAACAACTGCATATTTTTAAAGCAGAAGTTCCCTGAGTGTATATACACTGAAAACATATAAAATCAACCACTCGATTTCATCCACCCCTTCTGATTTCAACCAAACTTGGTATATATATAACTATAACCTCGTTCAAATGTAGGACAGCGTTTCAAATTATGAAAAATATTCGAAAATTGTTAAAAAGTAGTCGCTTAAGCTACGAGATTCAATGATTTAAAACTACTTAAATTATGGTTTTACTAGAACACACAAATTATTTACTCTGCCACTGAAAAATGCATTGTTTTCAAAAACCGCGGCTCAAAACACTGCATTTAAAAAACCTGGTATTTCAAAAATTTTTAAAAAAATATACGTTAAATATAAATTACTTCCCTATTATGTGTCCAAATCCCAAGGTGGAGCTCTTACGGTATCCTGAGTTATAAATAAAAAAAAATTAACTAAAAAGCCGCTAACTCAGATATATTCAGGAAATACCACATAGGGATTTGGTGACGGTATAAAAGAATAATTTATAAAAAAGTTAGTTTTCTTTGGTATTCTTTTATTTAATTCTTCTTATTTTAAACGAGCTTAATATCATTTATTTATTAATTATAATTATTTATTTCTAATATTTCGTCTCCACATCGGGTGATTTCTTCAGGGAACAAATATTAACATTTTTTTCTAATAAAAAGCAATTATGATTCCCTGAAGAAGTCACCCAATGTGAAAACAAAATATTGGAAATAAATAATTATAATTAATAAATAATAAATAAATAATCTTAAGCTCTTTTGAAATAATTTTTAATTAATATTAATTTTTAAAAAAAAAATTTGAAAACCAATTTTTTTAAATACAGTTTTTTGAAACACGGATTTTAAAAAAAAATGTATTTTACCGTCAAGAAATTAATTATTTTTTTGAAGTACTCTTAAAAAGAGGTATGAATAACTAATGTAGCTTAAACCGTTTAAAAGATATGGGCAATTATGTGCAACTACTTCTGCAAAACTTTTATATTTATGTTTCTTGGTTTTCTAAACCGGTGTAAGAAATACTTCACCCCATCTGATCTCCTTACTATATATACCACCTACATACGCCGCCGAAGATGAAATATAACTCCCATATATGGGCAGGTGCTTCAAAGTCTATTTTGGGGCTTCTGGATCGTGTGCAACGGAGACCGTTGATGCTTATCAACGACAGTAGGGTTTCGAACTCTATTGACTCGTTGGAGCATCGTCGGAATGTGGGTTGTGTGACTTTGTTCTATAGATATTACCATGGGAAGTGTTCTGCCGAGGGACCGGGTCTCTGTTTGTACTACGCGCTTGTCAAGTAGATCTCATCCGTTTGTTGTCTATAGCCCGGCAAATCGCACAACGCATTACAGAGAAAATTCGTTTCTCAGTCACACTAGCCGTATGTGGAATTGTCTCCCTGTGGAAGTCTTCCCTGCAAATTACAATTTAGAAAAATTCAAGTCAAATTTCCACAACCGTTAGAGCTAAGAACCCAAAACTGGTACTGTGACACTTATATTCCATACAAAGTTTGGTAAAAATTGAAGGGTTAACGGTCGAAAATTCAATATTTTTTGATGGTTTTATATGGAATAAGTCTACAGTTAAAACTTATTTTTTATTTTTGGCGATTTTTTATTAAAAAGCAATTTTTGACAATATTTTTATATTTTCTGATATATGACCTTATTAAAAAACTTTGTATTTACCACCTGTGTAGTCCATATGTTGTTGAACAAATTGGTGTAATTATTTACACCATAGGAGTCTTCAAATTATTTGAACACAATTATAAAGAAAAGATAAACTTTCTATTTTTTTTTAAGTTGAGAAATATTACATGCGTGCTGTTTTATTTTCAAAAATAAATCATTAATATGCTACTATTTTTTTAAATAAATCGCAATTTGCAACGCACTATGAGAATTACCATAAATCTGAAAGAATATTTTATTAACAAATATTTACAACAAACTAAAAACCAATTAATATCGTTTTGCATGAAAAACAATGACGATTAATAAAATATAACTGTGAGTTACAATATGTTCACAAATATGAAAAATTTACTGTGTTTTCATAGGTTTTCTAAAAATCTTTATTTTTTAGGACTATCGCAATTAATCAATAATAATCATATCTAACGTAGAAGTCATGCGCCTAGTTCCAAAATGCTACATGTCGTTGTTTAAGGTGGCCAAAAAAAATAAATGCAGCAATTCTCGAAAAAATCTGTCAACGCTACAAAAGCTTTAATTTCATTTCCGGGATTTTTTTTTAAATTGTACCGTTAAATAATGTCTCAATACTATCCCCAACAATTTATACCAATCTAGGGCCAAAGAATAAAAATGTTATCTTAAATGTTTGAAAATCTCCACAGTGAGCTAAATTCATATGAGCTCAATAATATTTCTGATTTTTTATCAAAAACGAAAAAATCTAAAACCGATAAACAAATCCTTACACAGTAAATGTTCAATGATTAAAGGTGGGCCTTGCACATAACAAACAAGTTTTCAATTTATTTTTTGATCAATGGTGATAATCTTTTACTTCGATCTCATATATATATTAGTTCTCATCTAGTGAGTTAACTAGTTTATATGAATGTTTGATGTTTAGCATGGGATTTTTGCCTCTTTCAAAACGTGTTCTGATGATGGGAACCTAGAAAATTCCCAAAATAGACCTATCAACACATTCCTGAAAGGGTAAAATAATATATTTGAAAACAAAAAATCTATAGATTATTTGTTAGGACAATATCCTAATAAAGAAATATAGAGTATGGAATCGAACTTGAATAATTTTCATTTTCATTGCACAATTAAAGGTCGAAAAAAACATAATTTTTATTTTGAATAAAATTTATATCAAACTTGTTCTTTTCATTTTTTAATTTATAAATTATTTCGATAACAATTTGAATGAAAACATAAAACTGCATGCGAATTTCATATTGGCGAACTTCAGTAAAACTTAAAAAAAAATTAAATAATTAGCATTAAATATCAAAATTTTAATGTTAAATAATGTTTTAAATTACAAATCGTAAAGTAGCAATTAAAACTTTCATATGCTTTCTAAATCTTTGAAATATGCCACCTACTTTCGGAAATATGACTATTCAAAGTTTACTACTTTTTTAATTTTTTCGATTTTTCAAAAAAATTTGCAGAAACTGAAAGCGGTAGTAACTAAGTTTTTTGCGATTTGATCTGGAAGGTGAAGTTTTTTTGATTTTATATGTTCGCAATTTTTGTTCTTTATGATAAGAGCTACAACTTTGCCATAGAGAGTAAATCGAAATTCTGAACGGTTTGCAAGATATGAGCCTGAGAAAATGATCACTTTTTTGCGAAAATGATACCGAGGCCCCAAATCTTTGGCGGCCCATAAACAAAAGAGGATATGACTTTGGGAAAAATTGGGAGACACGGGTCTTATTTTTTTTTAGTACTTTTATCACGTAGTGGTGTCCGTATATGGTTATTTTGCCATGACTTAAAAAATTACACACAGTGTAATACAAGTTTGATATAATTTTTATTAAAAATAAAAATTATGTTTTTTCGACCTTTAATTGTGCAATGAAAATGCAAATTATTCAAGTTCGAGGCCATACTCTATATTTCTTTATTAGGATATTGTCCTAACAAATAATTCTATACAGTTCTTACTTTCAAATTTATTAATTTACCACTTTTAGGAATGTGTTGATAGATCTAATACTGGAATTTTCTAGGTTCCCATCATCAGCACACGTTTTGGAAGAAATGACAATCCCATGCAAAACATCAAACATTCATATAAACTAGTTTTCTCACTAAATGAGAACTAATATATGAGCTCCAAGTTAAAGATTATCACCATTGATCAAAAATAAATTGAAAACTTGTTGGTTATGTGCAAGGTCTACCTTTGGTAGACATACAGTACACGTTTTTTTTTTTTTTTTATTTTCAAACTTGGTAGTGACAAATACTATACATCCTAGAGAGTACGTGTACAAAAGAAACTGCAATTTAAATGACCGCCGGTCAGATTTTGGCCGATCTATTATGGAAATGGACGATATATAACAGACTTAATTATTACAATATTTAGCAAAAAAAAATTTGGGAATTTTATCAGTTTTTCCTACAAAATTATTTTCATTTCATTTTCAGAAATTTTTGCAAAAATCTTTACTAATTTCTGTCTATTAGTGTAGCATTTTGTATAAAAATTGATATCCTTGATATAATATGAATAAGTTAAACACATATTCTCACAAATTTCTCCTTTAAAATTAAACTCACCACAATACACCATTACTGCATAACCCCTATGAATATGTATGCTATTACACCACTTTAATTTCTCCTGCAAAAGCAAATAGAAAATTAAACTATTGAAAAGACCTTCTTAGAAAAGAAATTTTGTAAAAGCAAAAAAAAAAAAGAAAAATTCAAGAAAAAAATTAAAAAATAAAGTAAAATCACAGTTGTCTTATTCGTTCAACTCAAACTCTTAATTTGAAAAACTCAGCAGTTGTAATGCCATACCATATAATAATAACTAAACAAAGTAGAAAAGCAAAACCACCCTTCCTAACCAAAAAACACGTGTAGTTCTTTACGTATACTCAATATTTTAGCAATAGCAATATGGTTTCTTGTTCAAAACACAAAACTTTAGTTGTTGTGTAAACTTTGTCAAGGATATAACATAGAGATCGGATGTATGACAATTTTAAAGTTTTTTTTTTTCAATATTAAAAGTTTACGTGTTAATGGACACTATAAAAATGTATTTACATAACTGACCTTAATTTTTATTTATTAGGGTGTTCAAAATTTTAGACGTCGGAATTTTCCCTCTCTTCAGAGCCTAATCCATGAGATTACATGTTAAAGGGTAAATAACCAAAATCCGTTGAACAAAAGTTTTCATCTTAAGGTCGCTAAATAGTGATGAATTTTATTAAAAATTTAAAATTAATGACTGTATGAATGTTTGAATGTTGAAGTTTTGCATGGGATTGTCACTTCTTTCAAAACGTGTTCTGATGATGGAAACCTAGAAAATTCCCGAAATAGATCTATCAAAACATTCCTGAAAGTGGTCAATTGATAAATTGGAAAACAAAAACTCTATATTTGTTAGGGACAATATCCTAATAAAGAAATATAGAGTATGGCCTCGATCTTAAATACTTTTCATTTTTATTGTTACAATTAAAGGTCGAAAAAATATAATTTTCATTTTTAATAAAATTTATATCAAACTTGATTAATATTAAATTTAAAACATATAACATGATATATAAAATCTAAAAAATATGTTGGCTATAACTACAATTATGAAGACAAATTTTTGAAATAAAATAGCGCTTTTCGTGATAATGCGGATTAAAATGTATTTATTGCTATGAAAATAATGCAGTTTGTCGTCTTATATTATAAAATTTTATTCGTACTCTATTTTCGAAGAAGTATTTAATTTAAATAATCTACAAAGTTCTTAAGAAAAAGGAAAAAAAAAATCATATTTTATGAAAACTCCCTAAAATAACCTCATTCTTCCTTAAAGCTTCACGCTTCAAGCTTAAAGGAAGAGGATTAAACATTATTAATATATATTATTGAATATATTGAATTTAAATTTTTGTGCTCACTGTCGTTGAAAATAAAAATAAATTTTTTTTTCTCTCAAAATCCCAAAACACGCGAATACATTGAGAACCGTTCAAAATGTATTAAAGATTTGTTGCACAATTTTAACCCTCTAACGGGTAAGGCTGCCTCAGGGCAGTCTTCATAAAATTTACTACCAATGCGTCAAATGAGCGTTTTATACTTAGAAATTAATATATTCCGATAGAAAACTAAATTTGTTAAATATTTTGTGAAGAAATTTTCCGTGTGTTGCCCACGTTTTGAAGCGAGTAAGCTTCAAAATATAAATTTCAAAAACTAATTATTTTTGAAAAAAAAAAGTTTTCAAAAATCTAAAAAACCAATTTACTTTACTAACTCTTTATAGTAAAATATAATTAAGATTAAAGCTTTATCTTTAATAATAAGTCCTTACTTTAGTCCAAGGACTCACAGGATTTTATAAGGATTCCTCTAATGAACATCGTCTTAACTTATAAACTAATAGACGGATTTTTATGAAATTTTGCAGAAAGAAGACCTTCACCCCTATCGTGAATATTTTTCCCTCGAATTGTTTTCCCTTTTCACTTAATTCCAATCATGAATAAAAGTTCCCTCGCAATTTGTTCCTTTTGTCTAATAATTCACTCGTGAATAACATAATAAAATTTCATGGGAAATTCACGATACCAATTTTCACTTGAGGGGGAATGAGAATTACATGGGAACAAACCTCTGCCCTTTTTATTCACGATACGGGCGATTAAATATTAATAGGCAAAGCGTTGAAGTTTGAACAATGTAAATTGAAATTTAGATACTTTTTCGCCTAATTTCGCTTTTTCCAAAAAGCGAAAATCGCGATATCTTCTTAAATAGTAGCAGAAACAAAATAGTTTTTCGAACGTGGTTATATCTTGGTAAAAGAAATATTTTTTGTGCAAAACTTCACTTTTATATGCTTCAGTTTCCAAAATGCATCCTAAAATATTTTGGCTCATATCGACTAAATTAGACAACGATAAACAATTTTGTTGAAGAACTTATTATTTGTTTTTCGAGTGGAGCACATGGTATGAATTTCGTTGCAAAACATCGTTTGCCAGTTAGAGGGTTAACCGTAATAAAATTTTAATTCCGAATTCATAAAGAAGTCCTGGAGGATGCAATTATAAGTCGTTAAAAGTTTTGTGTAAACTTTTTCTTTAATTTGCTTGTAAATTTCAGTACAAAATATTAGAAAATATTGAAAGTTTTAGCGATCTTAAACCGTCTTTCGATTTCGCTGAAATTTAGAACATATGTTAGTGTCGTCCATACACAATGATCTAGACATAAAGAGCACAAATCGGACTACGTCTAGTTTCTTCATACGATTTTGAAGCACCTTAATTTTATATTCATTTGTTTTTCATATTGTTTGCATACTAACACCTTTATTGCATATTTAGTTTCAAAATTGTTTTTAAATATTTACCTGAAGTTTTTATTATAGTCTTATGAAGTTTAACTTAAGTCAAATGGTGTTAAACTTTGTAAAGATTATAATCTACTGTCAGAGTTTTTTCTAAGACTATTTTATTTTATTTCAGTTCTTTAAAATATATTTCATTTTCATTGGAATGTTATAAAGTTTTTATGCTTAATTTAAAATTCAAGGTAGTTCTTTGCTCTTTTTGTTTGATTATTAATTTTTTTTTTTAAAGCATGTTATTTTCTGTTGCAACATGTATTTATTTAATATTTTTATTTATTGAAAATACATGCTAAATTTTTCTTGAAGTATAACCCACTCTTTTAAAATTAGAATGTATATGAAAAATTGTTATAGTACAAAATCTCAAAGGAAAATGAAACTATAAATTGTTGTTAATTTATAATGGAAGCAAGCATAGGAGGAGGGTAATTTAATCCCAGTGTATGATTGAAAAATCTGACAACAATCAGTAAGTACCGACATTTTGATTTTTAGAATATATAATAACAGAGTTATTTCTATTATTCTATTTTCTATTGCCAGTTCAACTTACATTAAGGTATACCTTTAATTAAGAATTCCCGGCTAAAAATCAACACTATATGCATATATTATGAACATGTATGAACTCATTTATGCTCATATATGAAGTGATTCGAGGTCATATATGTCCATATACCATATATGTTCATAAGAGTTCAGAGACATGCAATAAAAATCAATCATAGACGATTTTTGTATCTGTTTTTCTTATATAAGACAAAACTGTGTGCTTAAATTTTGTGAAAATAATTGTATATTAAGTAAATTAAATACAAAATAAAATATATAAATTTAATAAAGATTAAATGTGTATTTGTTAGCTAAATGTTTATAGCAATTAATAATGTAGTGTGTCAAATTGCAAGCAAATGTGCGTTCAGATAGACAGACTAAAGCGGAATACCAGGACGCACATCTTTATGTTTCGTTTTTCTTTTATGTTTCGTTTTTCTTATTGCAAAAAAGGATTGTAAATGTCATATTTTGTTATATTTTCGTTTCGTTTCTAAAGTTATGTCCGCCATTTGTCTTGTTTTAAAAGATGTCATCATTTAGAAAACCATTGATATAAGTAGTTAAAAGATAATTTGTTTATGTTATATATAACTATTTCATTATATTTTCAGATATTACATTAATTTATGTCGTCATTGCTGAAGTATGAACAGCTTTATACTTTTGTAACGTATTCTTAATTATTTTTAAAAGAATCAAATATTTTCAGCAAATAAATTAACTAAAGTATAATTTTTTTACAAATTGTTTGAGTTTTTTTTTTTTAGCCTAGTAATATTCAGCAAAAACTTTGTTAAATTTTAGCAATACTTTTTTTATTTTTAATCACCTAAGTGTTAGTAAACCATTTGCTGAATCTACTAATTTTTTGCAAATTATGAGCTCGCTTATTTTCAGCAAAAACTTTTGCTGACATTGGCAATTTTTTTGCAAGCACCTTCCGAACTAAAATTTTGCTGATTCAGCTACTTTTTTGCTGGCTTTACTAACTTTTTCTTAGTATAGCATGGGACTGATCAAGTCTACAAGAGCCCGGTCAATGTCAACTGGTCCAGAGATCGGATAATAAATTTTAAATATCTTTATCTGAAAGGTTTGTCGAAAGTTTTTAAAACTTTCTTTTAAAAAATCTTTAAAAACAAAAATTCAAAATTACAAAAAAAAAATCAACAAATGGATATTAATTAAAAATTAATTGCGGCTGTCTATATGACGTTAAATAACACTGTACTAAAATACATTATAAAATTTGCCCTGTGGCAATGTCTCAACTTCAAACGCAAAAGTTGTCAACCCTGAACGTAAAAAAACATACGTCAATCTGGTAACATTGTGAAATAGAGACGGAGGAGATTAGAAAATAAACAAAAACATAAAAATAGAATATTTGTGTTGCTAGTGTTGGCACTTCTGAGTATAATATACAATAACAGACAAAACTAATAGGAAAGAAAACTGCAATTTAGCTGCATTAGATTCGAGGCCATACTTGGGTGTGATCGCCAAACGGTCATGACTTGATATTGTTAGGTTTGTAATGTAAGATGAGCGCAGGTTTGATTCTCACAGCCGCAGGTTGTTGAAAAAGTTATCATAAAGAGACAATCTGACAATTATAAGACACAAATAATAATAAAATTTAAAATGGAAAATCACTGATGAGCCTGTCCATAAAAAGGCAGAAACTAGTCTAGTCTGATTTAAAAAATTAATAGTGTTTATAATTTTTAGAGAAAAACGTTTATTCTTCTTCTTAACCTCAACATTTCTGGATTGTGTTTTGTATTAACAAAAATTCTCTATGAGTAATGTTTAATATAATAAACTGAAGTTTTGTAATATTTTTTTCGGTGTAGTTTTTCTGCATAATAATCGCTATTTTTAGCATGCGATAACTTTTATTGATTTATTGCTTAACGCCAAAATATGTAGTGTTTAAAAATTGTTTTCGCTTTTTTTTTTAATAAACTAATTGTTATTTATTGCTTAACACCAAATGCAATACGACAAAAAAAATATTTGTTTAGCGTCAAGTCTGTTATGTTAAAAATGATTGCCCTTAAAATAAATATTTTAAATATTCATTTCATTGCTATTTTAATTTCATTTAATGAGAAACGTGATTGTTATTGATATTACATATTTTTATAATAATTTTATTTACTGCATTCAAAACTGTTTGTGCACAATGTACAAGGAGTAACGAACAGTTAATATTTATTTTTAATTAAATGGAAATAATATTAATTAAATAATAAATAAAGTGGTTAATACAATTGTAGTTTATTGTATTAAGATGTGCTAACTATTTTTAAAATAACCAAAGTTAACCCTAAATAAAAAAAAAAACCCCTTTCAATATAAGAGTTTGCCAACTAAGCGTATGAGTGATATTAATATTGAATGGTAAAAAAATAATAATCATACGACGTGGTGGTGCATAAAGAAATTGATTATTAAAAGAATTAACTACCCAGCTAAAAAAGTTCATATGTGATCATATGGTTTCATGTATGATGATATATGGTTCCATGTATGGGCATATATGAACATATATGTATCGTATGGAAGCCTATATGAGTAAATACATACAAAGCTAAAATTCATATATGGATATGTATGACACCATATATGATAATATATTGCATTTATCGGTTCATATATTGCTTCATATAGGCCATATATCTCCATATATGAATTCATATATTATTCCATATATGGGCAATATGTTTTAATTTATGATCAGATATAACCATATATGAGGGTTACATTGTTTTTATTTCTTAACCCCTTCGGGCCAGCAATTGGATTTCAAAATTTGAATCGAATTCTAAAATGTATTCATTTGTTGTGCCAAAACGCCTTTTGTTAAAAGCTTTATTAATTGAAATGCTCCTAATTACTTCGCACCCATTTTTTTGTGTGTATCAAACACAAGCATTTGAGTTAAAGTTTTTTTTTATAAAATTCATAAGTATTCGCACCAAAGGACTTCTATTGTCGGTTGGCTTGATTAATATTGTTATCGTCGTCATCATCATTTTTTAAATCACCGAATTTTTTTTTTTTTTTTTGGAATTAGTTGGTTTTCATTATCCATACTCTTATTAATTTTCATTAAATTCTTTACCTAATTGTATTTTCTTAAAAAATTTCACTTCAAACTATTTATATTTATTAATGCAATTTGAATATGAAATGCATGACTTTATCAGTAACATGTTCTTAGAATATACACCTTTTCTTTTAAAAAAAATACAATATTTTTTAAAAAAATTATTTTTTTATATGAGCATGTAGGAAAAGTAATAATATGTGAACATATATGGCCATATATGGCTATATATGACCATATATATTCATATATCTCCATATACAGTCAAATTTCGAATCCGAACATATATGGATGCATATATGAACTCATATATTTTGCCATATATGACAATATATGAACATTTTCACCTGGGTAGTAGAAATAAGTTTGATTTAAAATAAAACAAAATAAAATTTAAATTCAAAATATTGATGTAACATTAAAAAAAATAAATATCAAGATAAAGATCTCAAAATTCTAGCGTTACTCGAAATCTTTAATTTGCAAAAAAACAGCATTTATTTTACTCAAATTTTACAATTCAATAAAAGTCTTCTATCATTATATCAAGTTATTTCGGCTCTATGAAACAAGACCCCAATGAAATAAGTCCCCAAACCAAAAATGAAATAACGCCTCATTTTTATGGCTTTATTTCATTATGAAGCAATATCCCAAAAAAATGAAATAAACCCCCAACCAAAAGAAAAGAAACCCCAAAATAAAATGAAATAACACCGCAATTTTGAGGCTTTATTTCATAATGCAGTAAAGCCCCATTTCGAAAATGAAATAAGGCCCCAATTAAAAAAAAAAACAATATTATATATTATATATTATATATTACTTTAAAATATTTCTTTATTCCTAATTAATACATAGTAAAAAGGCTGAAAAAAAATCGCGCGATTTTTTTTTCAGCCTTTTTAAAATAAAAAGATTAATAATATTTAGTATATCAATACAGGTTTTTTTAATATTCTTTAGTAGTTTATCACAAAATAAAACTAAATTTATAAATCGTATAATCGCACGCAGAAAAAACTTTATTTTGCGAAGCCGCCTGCCGCGTTCTACGGAGGAAAAAAACCCTTAAGAGCGGCCGAAGGCCGCCACACGGAAAAACTTGTTTTTACAAATTACTTGATGTCTTAAAAATATAAGATTTCAATGGATTCGACATCTGATTTGAAAAACAAGTTCTTCTGGGTGGCGGCCTTCGGCCCGTCTTAGGGGTTTTTTCCTCCGTAGAACGCGGCAGGCGGCTTCGCGAAATAAAGTTTTTTTCTCGTGCGACATAAAAGAAACTTCAAAATTACTACACGGTATAATCTCACTTACTAATAGCAAATATCGATTTACATTAATAACTTGATAATTCATGCAGTAATTATAACGGTTATTTGCTGATATTACTTAAAAATTTTAATTTTTAAGAAAATGAAATAACACCCCAAAAATATTATTTGGGGACTTATTTCATTTCTCATATTGGGGCCTTATTTCATAATGAAATAAAGTCTAAAAAAAAATTAAATAAAGCCCCAGAAAATGAAATAAGACCCCAATTTTTTTTATTTGAAATTTTTGGGGCCTTATTTCATTTTTGGTTTGGGGACTTATTTCATTGGGGTCTTATTTCATAGAGCCGTTATTTTCCTCCCTTTTATTTGAACCTTTTCTTTGTAATAACCCCGCTCTATCAAAAATTATCAATTTCATATCGTTTAATATTTCTATGTTATTATATTTATTTTGTGAATTACTGCAGCTGTTATAAATTGCAATTTTCATTTGTTGTATGTATTTACATTTACTTGTTTTGTTTTTATTTGCTGACAATAACCATTAGACTATTTACTCTGAGCACAATATATATACGAGCACTACATTCAAGCATACTCCACATTTAACCCTTTGTCTACCCTTGTGCACTACAGTATACACATTTTTTTAAAAATATAAAAAATTGTATAATGCAAAAAGACTTTATATTTTTGTTTAAATATGTTCATTAGGATATTCTGTTCATCAGGGAAATATAGTCGAGATATTTGTTAACAAAGTCCGATTTTTTTAATCAGCTTTTATCTCCGAAAAAATAGGAATTTAGTGTATTAACTAAACCAGCAACGGTAGACACTCGTAATTGGCACGTGGCTTCATCGAATGACCTGAATAAATTTAAACAAAGCATGTTTGTATAATTGAATGTTTTAGTGATCAAAAATAGGCTGAGAAGTTGTATGAAAGCGAAATTCGTGCAAGGTCTACCCCCCTCCAAATGAACATTGGAATTTTTTATGATGAGATCTAAAATATTTCGGCTCTAGCTTTGACATCTCGTGAGCTGGACCATTTTGAAAAAGGGTCCATTTTTGCATGTTTTGTTAACCTTCTAACCGACCTAAGCTTTTTTGGACTGAAATTTATATCACTTGTTCGGCACGAGAAATAAAGAATATTTTGTTCTAGCGAAATTTTTTTCGTCGCCTATTTTAGGCGATATGGGTCAAAATAGGTTTAGAGGCAATCTCATAAACTAAGCTATTAAATTTAAAAAGTTAAGGCATAAATTATTCTTCTTACAAAGATATAACAACAGTCCAAAAATTAGCCCTTTTGTGCTGTTAGATAAAAAGATATGGCGATTTTCGTTTTTCGAAAATCGCGAATTTGAGCGAAAACGCACCTTCACTTTAATATATATTGACGATACTTTAAAGATTTGATAGTGTTACTAAATATAATATTTCTGCCAAATTTCATAAAAATCCGTCTACTCGTTTTCAAGTTAAGATGATGTCCTTTATAGGTATCCTTTTACAATCCTGTATGTTCTTGGACGAAACTTAGAGCATTTTCCAAAAGTTTAAGCTTCAATCTTCCTTTGTGTGGAATATGAATGGTTTTATGTTAAAAGAAATGTGTTTTAAGGACTTTTCAAAATTGTGGTTATTTCAAAATATTTAGTTTTTGAAATTACCGAAAACTTTAACTATAACGCTTTCTCGCTTCCAAACCGTTACATGTACACAAAACATTACAATATGTGGCTAACTTCGTTCTCTATCGATATAGCTTACATTTTTATAATAAAACACTTTGTTGACGAACTTATGGCCAATTGAAAATATCCCGTCTAGAGACGGGCTTGCCGGTTAGAGGGTTAATTTAAGAATCTGTTTCCTTACCAACATATACAATATGGGTATCATAAGAAAGGTTTTTTTTAAGGCGCGTCCAATTGTATATACAATTTGTCTAATTTGCAAAAATCTAAATTATTTACATACAAAGATGATGTACTTGGCAAAAGAAAAAATTTGATACCCATATTGCCCTATTAAAAACGAAGAGTTACCATCCCATTGCATTTTTGTCAAGACCGTATTTAATTAAATCGACTCAATATTAAAATATGTTAATTTGGCATTTTTATTACAACCAATCCCGAACAAAAAATTCAAAAACCGTTTTTTTTACAGAATATCCTCAAAAAAGGACATGGATGATCGTCCTTGGACAAATTGTATATACGCGCCTTAAAAACCTTTCTTATGATACCCATATTGTATATGTTGGTAAGGAAACAGATTCTCAAATTAACAAAACATGCAAAAATAGACCCATTTTCAAAATCGTCCAACTCACGAGAGGTCAAAGCTGGAGCCTAAATATTTTAAATGTCATCTTAAAAAAGTCCAAGGTTAATTTTTAGGAGGGTACATCGATTACTTTTTTTGTCAAGTCGCTCTAATAAATATATCCAAAAACAAAAAGTCGGTTGTAAACGTGTTAAAAAAAAACTCATACACACAAATGCATGTTATTGCAAACATTTACCATATCATGTTCAAAAACTGTTACAATTTTATGTGTCATTGATACAATTTGTTTTTGTACATTTTGTTTTTAGTTTACTTAATATCAACAAAATAAATATAGAGTTGATGTTAAAATGATATGTTGACTTTTAGTGCCAGAAATACATTAGTGTGCGTTAAAAATTAAATTAAAGAAAGTGCATTCTAAAATGAAACATTAGAATAGGATATTTAATGGGGATATTAAGTGTTGTGTAAAATATAGTTTTTATACCTTTTGTAGGCTTCGCAATTTATACATATATATATTTTACTTTTTTTAATAATTAATAACCTCATAATCACAAATTATATACTATTACCCTAACCGAGCACTAGCTACTATGACTTTCGGCGCGTTATAGCGAAAACAGAACAGTGCCTCTGGTGGGAATCGAACCCACGACCCCCGCACTGGTTAGCAAGAACGCTATCAACTAGCCTACCGGGGCGCATATGCACGCAATTTATATTAAAAGTAAATGTAGTATCTCCATTATACAATGGACGAAATAACTATAAGTTCACCAATGTAATTGTAATTTTTATTTTAAATATTTGCAAATATTTTAATGTTTTTAAAGTTGTTGCTACCACACAAGAAAAACAATAATGCCTGTAGACACAAACCCATTTTCGAACCATTTGCTGCATTGTTAACAATATTTCGTGTTTTGGCCAGCGAAATAAATATAAGTTCTGTGATATTAAACTCAGTTTTGTCAGCAATAGATGTTTTATTTTACATTTTTCTCACTGGCGTATTTTGCAACCCCATTAGATTAATTTTAAGTACAATTTTCATACACACCGTGCTCTTTTATAAAAATTATCAAGTTTATTAGAAAAGTCGTAAATCGATGCTTTTTAATGCAAAGACAAGAAAAAATTCAACACTAAAATTGTTTTTAAGAGTAAAATCATTTGAGTAGAATTAAACCATTTCAATCTATACTTTGTGCGCTCCGGTAGGCTAGTTGGTAGCGTGCTGGCTTATCAGTGCGGGGGTCGTGGGCTCGATTCCCACCAGAGGCACTGGTCAGTTTTAGCCGAAGGCCATAGTAGCTAGTGCTCGGTTAGGTTAATAGTATATAATTTGTAATTATATGATTATTAATTAATAAAATAAAAAAAATAAAATAATCTATACTTAAATGATGCATGAAATAATGTGGTTTTGTGAAACTTTTAAAATACTATTTGGACTTTGACGCTTACTCTGCGACGAAAATCGACGTACTGTGTCGTCTGCATAATAACTTTCTGGTAAATAATAAATAAAAACTTCCAATTTAGAGTTCAAGAGTTGTGCAATGTATGCACCAAATATTACTTGGCTGAGATGATTTCAAAAGGTTTGAAGACTTTTTTATGAGTCTTTTCGAACAACTGTACACTGGGAAGCTATAATCGTTGTTTTTAAAAAGCTGTAAATTTATTTTCAATTCAAAACTTAAGGGTTTAAAATTAAAATATAAAGACTAAGATCGAAATAGGTGTAACACGCAGAAGACGTAATAACTTTCTAATACATGAATCAATTTGAACAAGTGTGGCCATTTATTCAACATAATTTTATGCAAATTTATATTAAATAAAAATATAAAAATGGTATAATCCAAAAATCCCCATTTTAGGAATTTTAATATATATTTCATAGAGGTTGGTTTGATGGAGGCAACTTTTTGCAAAACTTGTAGACATTATTGTCAATACACTAAGGATATTATGTAGGTAAAGACGACAGCAATTGTAGTCAAAATCAAATGAAATTTCACTTGAAAGAAGGACGATTAACAATTTATTAAATTCAACTAACATTTGTCATCTGTTTTTACTGTTCAAAAAATTACTTACAATGGTAGTAAAAATTAATCATATATGCTAGTAAAACATAAACAAACATTTTTTTTATAAATAATAGAAAACAACTGTAAAAAATTAATGTAATATCATAAAACAGTCATATAATGTGGTTGGTTTTTTTAAATGAACTACAAAGTTGGCACAAAAATTAAAAATTGTTCTACAAATGACTGAAATTAACTTTAAAAATAAAGAATCTGTATTACAATCCAAGCACTACATTTTTTTAAAGCAGAAGTTCCCTGAGTGTACGTGTAGTGGATGGCATGGCTGTTTAACAAAGAGTGAGAAATCCCTATACTTGTGGAAGTACTATGAAGTTATTCAGATTCGATTACTTTGACTAGAAATGGATATTTTCGTTTACTGCTCAGGATCATATAATTAATTATGAACAGCTCGTGATGTGTTAAAGTAGCTTTCTCCTCTAAATCTCGTTGTCTTAAATTTTGATTTTCATTATATACTTTATCAGATCCAAACTGATTTTCTTGCATGTGTGCAAATGGTCTGCCAAATTGAATAATATTTAAAGAAATATAATTTCTGTTATGCTAAGTTTTCGTTGAACATTTAGATGATCAAAGTTTTGACCTCATTCCTGTGGGGAGTCCGCAGGAGAACACATTACGTAGCACTAAATAAAATTTAATAAGTTTTTCAAAAAACCCTTTGATGCGAGTTTGTGCCTCCTGCGATCATTTTTATCAGTTTTCGACTTTTAAACTATTTGGAAATCCGTTCTGGTAATCTAGTTGGTAGCATACTGGCTTACCAATGCGGGTGTCGTGGCTTCGATTCCTAACAGAGGCATTGGTCTGTTTTGCGCTACAACACTACAACCCCAATTCCATATTTTTTTTATACATTTATGGCTTTTAGCACTTATTTCTAAAGTCCAATTAAAAATTTCGTAAACATTTTACAATGATTTAATGACTTTTTGGTATAGTAGCCAATTAAAGGCAACATAAACTTTTGATTTTGCTGATTTTTGGCACACGATTTTTGACACGTTTTTCAAAGCTAACTTTGTTATAGAAAATTTAAATATTTGGTATAGATAAAACTTACAAGTAAAAAACCATTTGATACTTCTTTTAATATCAGTCTTACTTTTAGATTTTTAAAAGCTTATAGCAGAAATTCGAAGCCAGTTTGTTTTTATTCAGTTAAATTTTAAGATTAAAAACCCCTAATTTTAGTAACAAACGTTAATTCTTATAAAGATTTAATTCAGTTTTTTCCCAAAAAACTATTTTCTGAAACATCTATAAGGTCTTGAAATAAATTTATAAATAAATTAATAAATATATTAATTAATAAATATATAAATAAATTAACTTAGAATCTGATTCGTAGCCGAAATTTATTTTTGTGGGTCAACATGAGATAACAGTTTTTTTAGTACGGCATTAATAGTTGACTTTTAAAAGATTTACTTTAAGCCGTTGTTGTTTAAACCAATAAGTTCTACTCTAATATATCTAGTTTAATAACTTAGTGTCTATAATTTGTAAATGTTTATAGAATACTACAAATTTATCTTAAACCAGGGTTTTTTTAATGAACTGAATTATACTATATTAGATTTTTTTTTACTCCAAATTTGATCCTAACTGTATTATTGTATTCGATTAAAAATAGCGCTTTAATTCACCGAAAATTCAAACAAATTCAAACATAATTGTTTTAAAATCTGCCATTAAATTCATTCATTGTTATCAAAGAAATTTTAAACAACATTTTTAACCACTCCGCAACCAATCAAATTGTTGATTCACTATTTTTAAATCGCTTTCACTTTTATCTCTGCCAAACCGAAAATCCGTTAAGCTCTTACGAAACAATTTAGCATGATTTAATGGCAAACTGTAACCAAAATTCTACAAAAAAACCAAAAATACACTAAATAACAAATGTTATGCTAATCAACCAATTTGCCTAAACTCTCTACAAACCAAAAAATTTAACAAAACAACCTAGAACCAACTACCACTAAAACAGTGAAAATGCAGCGCAAAAATAAGAACCCAAATTTAGTTCAACCATATCAAACAGACGATTCGATACGATTTATCAAAGTAGTTATACAAATATGCAACAGTATCAGCCATAGCAGATGCAGCATATGGTGAACAATTTTTTTGTTTCGTTTAACGTGTTTTGTTTGTAAAAATAGAATTTTCATACAGCATACAGGGGGATATTCATAAATTTATCTAAAATATTCGCTAACACAACATTTTGAGTTTATAAACAAAAAAAAACTAAAAAAAAGGTTCACAAAAATTGGTTTGTTTTAAAATTTGGTCGCTTTAATTTTTTTTATTAAGTATATTTGTGTTTGAATCTGCATGTACTGCCGCATGTTGTTGGTGGACAATGTTTTTGTTTAACAAGAGAAATAAGAATATAAATAACCAGTCAATTGATCAGTCAAATTTGCCCTAATGGGCAAAAAAAAATATCTATGATTTTTACAAAGTGAAAGCTTTTGAAAATCATTAGTTAAAAGCTTATATTATACGTATAAAAAGTCAATTAAAAAAATTACTTTAAAAATAGCAAAAAAAAGTTATGAAAAGCCACTGCATCACAGAGGGAATTCATTGAACGAGTTTTAATGCAATTTTTTCTCTAAACTAATGATGTTGTCTTCACAATTTCAATGAAAAACTTCTTAAACTTCATGAAAAAGCTTAAAAGTTTCAATGAAACTATTTTTTAATGAAAATTACTCAATAGGCGTATGAAATTTTTAATAAATAATATTAAATGTTTCATTAAATGACCTTATTAAATAATTGAGCTCTAAGTCACGTTTGCATTTATAAAATATCCTTTAGTATTTTATATATCTTCAATATTTCGTAATTCTTTGAATGACATCCTCATAGAGTCTAAAACTTTCCAATAATAGTATTTAAAAATATATTCTAACATAATAATTTTTTTTTATAAAAATAATACATAAACATACACTCAAATAAAAAAGCTAGTAAAGTCAGCAAAAAATTTTGCTGAGTCAACAAAATTTTGGTCAAGAGGGTGCTTGCAAAAAAAATGCTAATGTCAGCAAAATCTTTTGCTGAACATCAGCGAGCTTATTTTTAGCAACAAAATTAGTAGATTCAGCAAAAGTTTTGCTAACACTTAGCAGTTTAGAAATTAAAATACCCTTGCTAAAAATTAATAAAATTTTTGCTGAATATTAGTAGACTGAAAAAAACTCAAAAAATTTGCAGAAAAATTATACTTTAGTTAACTTATTTGCTGAAAATCATAAAACATTTTTTTGTGATTCTTTTTAAAATAATTTACAATACGTTACAAAATATAAAAATGTTCATAATCCCAAATGGACGATATGAATTAATGTAATATCTAAAAATAATAGAAATAATTACATATAACATAAACGAAATTATCTTTGAACTACTTACGTCAATTATTGTCTAAATGATTCTATCTTTTAAAGGAACGCAAATGCCGCAGAGAATTATAGAAACGAAACGAGAAAATAACAAAATATAACATAAACAACCCTTTTTTGCAATAAGAAAAAGGAAACAGAAAAATCTACCTAAGATGTATGTCTATGTCTTTCGCTTTAGTCTGTTTACCTATTGCATATTTGTTCGCAATTTGACCACACAAGATTATTAATATAAATAAACATTTAGTTTACAAATACACACTTAATCTTATTAAATTTAAATATTTTGTTTTTTCTTTTAATTAATTAATATACAATTACTTTCACAAGCCGGTGACGACGCAAAATTTAAGTTGTTTTTATACACAATTTTGTTTTATGTATGAAAAACAGATACAAACATTTTCCATGGTTGATTTTTTTTTATATTATGTCTTACTAGAGTTGTAATTTTTAGTATAATTTTCCTCGTCACTACTATATCGTGACATGCCGCGACATATACTTCATTCTGCCTATATCTATCAATCTGGTTGTCGTTCACACTATTGATGTGCTAATCAACACAATTTTTAGCAAAATAAATTAGTAAAACATTAGTAAAATATTAGTAAAACATTAGTTCAAAACAGTTAAGTGCTGAATAAATATAACTAAAATTTGAGTTTAAAACATAATTTTAGCAAAAAATTTGCTGAAAAATAGTATACCTGATTTACAAGATGTTTTACTAACTTTTCTACTAACTTATTTTTTTGAGTGTATAACGCAAACATAACATCAAACTAATAATACCAACTTAAGGTTTGTACGGCACAAAACATATAAAACATGAACAACAATAAACAACAATAAACAATATTAAACACAAAAATTCCTGCAGCTGCCTGCACTCTGGTATGGGAACACCGAACTCAATCCTTCTAAAATGAAGTAGCCATGTTGAAATTCTATATCAAACCGCACAGAAAACTCTCATTTTCGGATTTTTCATCTACGATTTTAATGAAATCCGCCGCAAATATTGTAAATGTGTAGTGTTTATCAAATCATTAACCTTTTGACCTAAAACCCTTTCGGTTTTCGAAATATGACGTCATGAAAATTGGCCAAAAAAGTAAAACTTTGAACTCGTCGACGAAAATTAGCTTACGACCACGTTTTCCTCCATAACTACCGAACCAAATGAGTCTTCACCATAAAATTTTGCCACAAATGTAGTGAGGCCTTAGTTTTTAACATATATTTTTTTTTCAGAATTTTAAAAAATTTGGATTTTAAGATATAGGTCTTTGAACATTAAACTTAAAAAAAATACCTTTGACCTTTTAATACCTTTGACCTTTTAATATTAAGGACGCAGTTTTGAAGGTAATGTTTTCACCTTTAAAATGGTATCAATAGGAATATTGTAGGTTGTATAGTTTAGAAGTTATTGGCGAATTTGTATGAACATTTTTTTGAAATTTTGACGCTTTTGCCAATTTTATTGACGTCATATTTTGAAAACCGAAAGGATTTGGGGTCGAAAGGTTAATGATTTGATAAACACTACCCATTTACAATATCTGTGGCGAATTTAATTAATATCGGAGATGACAAATCCGAATGCTGTGCGGTTTGACCTGAAATTGCCCCATGATAGAAATAACAATCACTTTCTAAAAATTTGTTTTTTTTTTTTAATAAATTTCGACCTGCAGGAACACCACGACTTTATTAATTTCCATCGAACGGTTTACAGTTTTTTGATAAATGTTCTTAACTTAAACTTTCAGTGATTTGCAATGCAACTTTTTTAAAATAATGAATAATTTTTAACATAATTCGCGGACTCACATAATCTGAGTCTTTAAATTTGTGTCTATATAATTTATGTCGCGGTATCCACAATATTGGTATTTATGCAAATGTTTTTTAATAATTATATTTTGTATGAATTGGTTTTTCCTTAGCATAGTTACAGAAATCTAAACTAATTTTATCAGAAAATTATCCACAATAAATGTATATCTATTTCTTTAAATTTTCTACTAAAATTTACAAACAAAAATTTCGAAGATTCTCTCTGCAAGTAGTTTTTGAACCTCAGTTTTACACAAGGTTTCAAAAGGTATATAAAATTTAAAGCTAAGCTTCTATTAGCATTATTTTAAGATGTTAATTAACACGATTGATTTAGAAATACTTAATTGGCAGCACTTAAAAAATTCGCATTTAATAGTAATGTACGTTATAACAGATAAAAAAAACTAAGTAAAAAAATTCACCTCGGAATTTTATTTAAAATATCAATTTCATTAAATATTTTACGGCTTATTGTATTACCTCTTGACCACAAATTTGACTACAAATTTTGAAAACTATGCAAAAAGTTCAACTCGGAATTTTATTTCAAATTTCGATTTTATTCAACATTGTGCGGATTATTGTAGCTCCCCTTGGCGACCAGAGACCAAAGTTTCCAAATTTTGAAATTTATTGTGTAATTCGTTTTCAATTATTTTGATACGATGACAGCGTGTTTTGTGGTGCAAAATTCAGCCTAATCGTATAATGTCCTCCTATTGAGTCGAAAATTTCGAAATAATCATATAATTACAAATTATATACTATTACCCTAACCGAGCACTAGCTACTATGGCCCTCGACGCGTTGTAGAGAAAACAGACCAGTGCCTCTGGTGGCAATCGAACCCACGACCCCCCGCACAGATAAGCCTGCACGCTACCAACTAGCCTACCGGGGCGCACACTCGAAAAATTTAAAAATCGGTCTATATTTACAAAGGCCCAAAAACAAAACCCCAAAAGATTTCATATGTGCGAGGTCGTTAAATTTTACAATCTGTAAGTACACTATGAACTAAAACAATATGACCCATGATAACATTTTAAAATATTCTCTTTTACAATTTCCAATTTGATTCATTCAAATCAGATCAGTAGTTTAGAAGTTCTATATTTATTACCATTATTTTTTTTTTCAAATACCCCACTGTGCAGTGTAGCATAACAGTTTGTACAGTTTAATCACATCAAATCTTTCCTTCTAAATTTGGCATACACACAAAAATTACTCTAAGCGTAGCTGTAGTCCATTTGAAAAAAATATACTTTTTTTAATTATCAGAATTTGTTTCCTCATCAATGAAGTTTCATATGAATTATACAAATTTCAGTAATAGCTTAAAACAATAGATTTTAAATTACACCTTCAAATGGTTTCTATTAATTTTAATTAATTCTTTCCCCAAAAATACGTGAGTTTTTGTGAAATTTTGTATTCCAAAAATAATGGCCATATTATTAAATATTAATATTTTATACTAAAAAAAATGCCCTTTTTGTGTTAAATGTTTTTCAACTGCCTTAGGGAATTAACATCGTGTATATATTTCAAATAATTACTCGCAAGGGAAGTATCCCAGCCCGGATCGGCAGATTTTAACTAACTTCGGATATGTTGTAGAGAATACAATTTTAAGGGATCCGTGTTTTTTTCATT
This sequence comes from Delia radicum, assembly GCA_021234595.1. NCBI lineage: Eukaryota > Metazoa > Arthropoda > Insecta > Diptera > Anthomyiidae > Delia > Delia radicum. Next base: position 207,402,270 of record CM037854.1, read on the forward strand.
AGCTGCCCAATCTCCTGCTAAAGGGGGTACTAAGTGGGATCAATGTGGGGCCCATTTCACTTTATTCTGTTATATTAAAAGTAACTGTTAAAAGTAACTATAGACAAATTAGGTATCAAATGAAAGGTCTTTTGAAGACATATCCACTGCTGTCCAAATTATGTCTACAGACTTTTAAGTATTTTTGTTATTCAATAAAATGTGTTTTGAGTTGTTGTTGTATTAAGCTAAAAATATCACAAGCCGACAAAATTTGATCAAATTTTCTAACCAAGAATCAGACTATACTTTTCCGAAAGGTTTAGACATGCTGAATACGAATCTGTCCACAGAAAGCCCTATCACATCAGGTTTTCGAGATGTTCTAACCTGAATAGGCAAAAACACGTTTTTTGGATACATTTGAGGTCCGCTAACATTCAGAATTTATTTTTTTTTTTTTCAAAAGATCGTTATGGTATCTAAAAGCGCTACTTATACTCCCTAAAAAATCGATTTTAAATTTTTAAAAAATCTTCATTTGTCACTGAGAAGCTGTGATACACAGTTCTTAACATTTAATTATTTACGTCTGTACACGTTTTGCACATGCAATGGGTAAAGGGTGCTAACTCATTAAGTTCAACAGACGACTTCTCAGTGACAAATGAAGTTTTTTTTTAAATTCAAAATGGATTTTGTAGGGGAAGAGTAGCACTTTTAGATACCGTAACGATGTTTTTAAAAAAATTTAAAAAGACCTCAAATGTACCCCCAAAAACGTGTTTTTGCATTTTTAGGTGAGAATATGCCCCATCTAACAAAAAATACGTGTGACTTTTTCTTTTGCTTCTCCATACCAAAGTTATCCAAAATTCATTAAAATCTGCTAGTTGCGGTTGGGATACCTCCCTTGTCAGAAAACCAGGAAAAAAAAATATACAAACAAAAAATTATAATTGAAATATATTGTAGTCTATAATTTGCGTAATGAGCAGTTGAAGATTTATTATTTTCATGCCATGTATTTAAGTTGGTCATTGTGTGTTCATTCATTAGCCTGTATGGCTGTATGTGGTTCATTCATTAGCATGTACGGCTGTGTGTGTATGTGTTGATGGGCTTTTTTGTATAGCTAACTTAAGCATTTGGTAAATTGTTATGTTTACAGGATACAATTTAAGATTATATTATTTTATTAATTGCTATATAATTGTTGTATTATATATTTATGTGTACATAATTGTTTTTGCATTTCATCAAGATTTATATTAAGGGGTGAGATCAGTCAAATTAATGCACTCATTTTACCTTGTAAAATGAACGCATATATTTTATAACCGTGAGTTCCGATCAGCTGTGTAACACACCTTTTTTTATAGTCCCTACTTTGGAGGTCGAGAACTTGTCAAACATCCAACTTATGATCAAATTGTTAATTTTGTAATTTTCTTGATAAATTGTGCAAACAAATACAAAAAACAGAATTAAAAACTCTTTTGCCATTTTCTTTCCACAAGTTTTTAAAAAGTAGCTAAAATTCAGCAGCCCAAATAAACAAACCCCTTTGAGTACGCTGAATGCATATCTGTCGAACATTCTTGTTTCCCCATTCGCAGTTTTTGAAATATCACCCCATTTTTTCGTATATTTTGCTTAATTTTTCAAAACTTAACCGCATAATCATGAAATTTTTTTTAATAATATAAATATACACAAACTTACGGTATTGCAAGGAAGCTGAAAGTTTTGCATGTTTAGTTTTATCCTAAGAAATATTATATATTTTATCATTATGTGTGAACAAATTACTTAACTCATTTTTGTATTAAAATTCCAATCTATTGAAAATATTCTTAAAATTTCGGGTTTCTACCTAAAATGTTTTGGTCACGCCCTCAAGTATGAGACTTTTGCTTCTTCTCCTTAACATATATTAAATCAGTAAGTTATTAAATCATAAACATTATTTTTGTATTTTGTATATAAAAGATATATTTATATTCAAAATTGTTAAAAATGCAATAAAAATTGAGATCGCTAAAGTCATGAAAATTCATGCAATTTCTATGAATTGATTCTTACAATAACATGTCAACAAGTATTCAACCTTGTCTTGTCATCAACACGTACTTCAATTATAAACTCACAAGCAAATACACACACATATCTCCATATACGCACGCATACATTCGCTTTTACAATCATTATATTAAAGCATTTCAACTTTATCAATGTCCTTTTGTTGTGTTTTTGTATGCACATTGTGTAACGCTACCATTGAGATGACATTTACGTTGATATTGTCCATATGCAAGTGTATGGGTGAGTTTGTGTATGTGTAAATATATGCAGAGTGTAAAATATGTTGATTGGTTGCGTATGCGTAACATATCAATAATACTGGAAAAACAACAGCAAACAATTGTTAAATTAGTGATTGCTATGGTCGATTATGGCGTTTAAACGATTAACAAAATATACGAATACTTACTGAAAATATATTTTTGAAAATTAATACACGAAAAATTTAAAAAACTTTGAGTCAAAATATTTTCAAAAAAAACCTGTTAGTAACTATGCATGAATAACCTTTTGTTAATCATTTATCTTTAACGTCCCAAAAAATAAGGCGGATTTAAGTTTACAGTAAATTAATAATATTAAAATTACAGTTTTTGCTTGGATTTTATTACAATTACATCAATTTATATATCTCATTGTATTTATCACATTTCAAAATATTTCAAATCCATGAAGTTCTGGCTGAAAGCAGTTCATTTTCTATTTGGCGCCTCCATGTATTTGCGGGTCTTCCTCTACGTCGGCTGCCCTGGGGATGTTAATCAAGAGCTTTTCTTGTGACGTTGTCATGGCTTTTTCTAAAGGTATGACCCAGCCAGTTAAACTTTTTCAAGCGGATATCTAACATGATTTGATTTTGTTGGGTTTTTCGCCATAGATCATTGTTTGAAATTGTTGTAGGCCAAAAAACACGTAAAATTCTTCTCAAACAACGGTTAACAAAAACCTGGAGTGCATTTGAGTCTTCACTTGTTATGTTCCATGTTTCACATCCATACAGTAAAACTGATTTTACATTCGAATTAAAAAGTTTTATTTTCGTGCGAAGAGTTATACGATTGGACTTCCACACTTTAATTAGTGAGCCAAATGAGTGATTTGCTTTGACAATGCGGTAAGCTATATCTTCTTTGCTACCACCGGATGTAGTTATTATACTACCGAGATAGCAAAACTTGTCTACATCTAGTAGTGGGTGATCTAAAATTTTTAGAGGCTCGGTGTTGTTGGTGTTAATACGCAATGTTTTTGTCTTAGATATGTTTACCTTAAGGCCAGCTCTGGATGCATTTTCAACAAGTATATTTAGTTTGGTTTGCATGTTATTGAAGTTATGTGACAGAAGACATATGTCGTCGGCATAATCTAAATCATCTAATCTGCCCTGCAGCCCATAAGCTATACCACGATCACCTTTCATCGATTGTTCCATTACAATATCAAGAACGATGTTAAAAATAAGTGGGGAGAGCACGCATCCTTGCCGTACTCCTCTTTCAACTGGAAATTTATTGCTTGTAAGTCCATCATGTAATACACGACAGGATGCGTTATCGTATAAACATTTGGTTAGTTGGATCAGGTGTTCTGGAATCCCTTTACATCTTAAAGCATGCCATATGGCCGGTTGGTGTAACGTGTCAAATGCCCTTTCAAAATCTATAAAAAGCAAATATAATGCAGACCTCCACTCGACTGATTCTTCTACTATTTTACGAAGACTGCTGATATGGTCTATACAAGATTTACCTCTCCTGAAACCAGATTGTACGTTGCGAAGTTCTGGCTCAATAGTAGCAGAAATGCGTTTGTTTATTATGTGAGCAATGATCTTGTTTGCCATGTTTAAAAGTGTGAGACCTCTCCAATTTTTTAGCTCTGTCAGATTACCTTTCTTTGGAATATTAATATGAGCATTAAAGTCCCCACGAACAATTTTGATGTCCCCGATGTGGATTTCGTCAAGAACCTTCGAAAGATAACTGTAAAAAGCATTTTTATCATCGCCGTTAGCAGCTTCAGTGGGCGCATAGCATTGGATACAAGTAATATTACGAACTCTTGTTCTAAAACGCGCCATGATTATTCGATCTCCAAATGGTTTCCACTCTATTAGTGCTTTGCGGGCATTTTTCGACATTAAGATGCCTACGCCACTGGTTCTGGGGAATTCCGGCTGTTTGCCTGAGTAAATAAGGGACATCCCACTTTCGGTTCTGTATTCCCCATTGTCTGGCCATCGGGTTTCGCACAAGCCTAGGATTTCTAGTTTATAGCGCAACATTTCCTTTTCAACTTGTTCCAATTTTGCAATATCTATCATAGTACGAACATTCCATAATCCAAATCGTGTTCCTTTCTTCATGCTTAGAGTCGTCGCCAGGGGAGTCCGTTGGTTTTCATTTGTACTGGTTTCATTAATCATTTTGTTTCGGATGAGTGGGAGATTAACCCTCTGCATCCAAGGCTGGTGTTGGGGCTGCCAACTTATTGCCTCCAGCCCGACAGCTTCGTTGCTCACACTAGCTAGTACCATAATGGATGTTATAATACCATTGCCCGGTGTCCACCTGCCCCTAAGGGTCGGAGGTCGTGAGTATTCTTAGTTGGTTGCAAGAGCAAGGATTGGTTCTGGACTTTACCAAGTTAAAGACGATCAGTTCCGTTACCTTGTATGCCCAACTCTGAACACCTGAAAATATACAAATACTATTAAAAAAAATTGTCTTATTAAAAATGTTAAGTTTTCTTTAAACTTCTTTTATTTAATTCTTCTTATTTAAACGAGCTTAAGATCATTTATTAATCTATATATATAAAAAGAAGTGTACATTTTGATTGTCACTCCATAACTCGAGAACGGCTGCATAAAATAAAAAATGGCTGAATACGTTTTTGTAGAACATGCCATGAGAATGGTTTTAAAAAAAATTGTTTTAAAAATTTTTGTCTTTTGTTTTATTGAGCTAAAGAATGTTAATACGATAAGGGTTGCGGAACCCAAAATTTATAAATCTTTAACTTATGTTCCTCTTATATCTGAAAGATTAGAAAAATCCAAAATTTTCGATGATAAGAAATACTTAGTAGCACATAGAACATATAACACATTAGGTTCACTATTTTAGCAAGACAAAAGATAAAATAAGTAGATTTGATATGTCCAATTTAGTTTATAAGATACCATGTAGGGTAATGACACAGAAAATTGCACTAAATTATACGTAGGTACCACAAAGAATAAACTGAAAACTAGAATAGCAGGTCATAAATCCGATCAAAAATACAATAAAACCACTTCTACGCAAAAAAACAGCATTATCATTACACTGCAGCACCTCCAATCATTATCCAGATTTTGATAACACATCAATTCTAAACACAGAAAGCAATTATAAACGAAGGTATACATTAGATCATAAAAGTACCATCAACACGAAGGATTAACTATAAAACAGACACATCCAATATTGCACAGAATTACAGACATTTAGTCAATAGGAAATAATAAAATTATTATAATTCTCATTTAGATTTTAAGAAACTATTAATTTAAAATTGTTTGCTATGTTATGATATTTCAATTATTTATACTTTGTTTCTGGGTTAATTTTCAATTTGACATTAGAAAATATTTTATTTCCCGGCCTTTTTTTTTTTTTTTTTTTGTTTTTAATTATTATTTTTAAGTTTTTTAATTATAAAAAAAATTTTCCCTGAAGAAGTCTTCCAATGCGAAGACGAAATATTGGAATAAATAATTATAATTATAAAATAAAGGATCTTTAGCTCAAAAAATAAAAGACAAAAATTTATTTAAAAAGATCGAAGAAAAATAAGAAAAATTGTTTAAAAATATTTTCGTTTGGTCCAGATGTGGTGATTTTTCTGACTATTAGTCATTTTCATATAAATTGTGTGAATATCAAAAATGTTTGCTTTGTTACACAGCATTGCTTGGATACGGGTATAAAAAATAAAAATGCCTGAATACGTGTAGCACATGCCATGAGGATGGTTTTTAATCCAACCTAATACACAAACTCATACATACACACATTCATTTAATTGACAGTTTATATTATTTCGGTACAGTGAAATAACTCCCAAATGAAATAAGTCCCAATGAAATAACTCCCAATGAAATAAGTCCCATCAAAAATGAAATAACACCCAATGTAAAAAAATGAAATATTCCCAATGAGAAAAATGAAATAAGTCCCAATTTTTGGGAGTTATTTCAAAATTTAAAAATAAATCCCAAAAAAATGAATTAACTCCCAATGAAATAAGTCCCAACAAAAATGAATTAACTCCCAATTTTCGTTTGTTTTGTTTTTCTGTTAGAGAACACTTTTTATTTCATAAGTATATGTAAGCATAGGTGGAGTGCAATAATGCCTTACGAAATAAGGCCTTTAAGGCTTTATTTCACTTTCAATTGAGAAATAAGGCCTTTATTTGCAAAAAGGCTTTATTGCACTTTGAAAGTGAAATAAAGCCGTAAAGGCCTATTTCACTTAAATTTTTTTTTAAATGAAGCAATTAAATTTCTTATTCTTATTCTTCTTATATTTTATTGAACAATTATAAAAAAATTTCATATTAACAAAAATTAATAGAACATTAATAATTCAACAAAAAATTTAACTGCAACAATATTGAAAATCTTTGCTTTATAAAGTTTTTCTGCGTGGCGGCCTGCGGCCGCTCTTAGGGGTTTTCTCCTCCATGGGACGCGGCAGGTGGCTTCGCTGAATAAAGTTTCCCTGCTCGCGTCACACTAGGGAAGATAATGAGACGGGCGCAGGAAAACTGTATTCAGCGAAGCCACCTGCCGCGTCCTATGGAGGAGAAACCCCTAAGATCGGCCGCAGGCCGCCACGCAGAAAAACTGAACAGTGTAACAAAAGAATCAAAAATACAAAATAAAGGCTTTATTGCACCATTGGCCAATCGTAAAATTGTGTTTGCAATTAAAATGAAATAAGTCCCAACTGCGATGAAATAAGTGCCAATGGTAACTCCCAAATGAAATAACTCCCAACAAAAAAACTGTTGGGACTTATTTCATTTGGGAGTTATTTCATAATGAATTAACTCCCAACAAAAATTATGAAATAAGTCCCAACGCATTGGGACTTATTTCATAATGAAATAAGTCCCAATTTACATGGAAAATTTTTTGGGACTTATTTCATTTTTCCATTGGGACTTATTTCATTTGGGAGTTATTTCACTGTACCTATTATTTCTGCTCCTTTTGAGGGTATTTGAACAAAATTTGGTTTGTCGGTGCAGTCCAACTATCATTCTTCTTCGAAATATCAATCCACCACGACTTTGTAACGGAACCAGACTTTCAATGAAAATAGAATTGGAAGGCAAAACAACGTTTGTCGGGTCAGCTAGTTAATTATAATTATTTATTTCCAATATTTCGTCTCCACATTAGGTGACTTCTTCAGGTAGCAATTATTACAAGTTTTTTAATCAAATTGTAATAATTGTTTAACGAAGAAGTCACCTAATGTGGAGACGAAATATTGGAATAAATAACTATAATTAATAAATAAATGATCGTTGCAAATAAGGAGAATTAAAAAAAAATTGTCTTATATTAAAACTTAAAAGAAACCCGCTATTATTTAATTTTGTTTAGGGTTACTTATTTGCAAGAAATTATATTGAATAAGGGAATGTTCTCTAGTGTGGTCCTATATATATAGTTTCTGGGCTTTATAAAAACGAAGTGGAATATTAAAAATCCTGGTACGTCAGTTTTTATGACAACTCTTTGGGAATTTTTTTTTTCTATAGATCATTTTTTTGTGGCAACTTGTTTAAAAAAGTTATATGAACATTTTCAAAACAACTCGAAAAACACTAATTAATAGCATACAAAAGTGTTAGAAAATGTAATAATTGAATGAAATGAATATCAATTGAAGTAATTTATTTGTATATAAATTAAAATTTATTTTAATTTTTCTTATTAAAATGATGTATGTATCGTTTACAGCTGGTTATATTGGTTACGATATGTAATGCTAACTTTTTTAATTGCGGAAAACAAATGATATAATTTTTGTTGCGAATAATTGTCTAGAATAGATAAGACCAGTTAAACTAATGTGAAGTAAACCACTGCAAAATGTTGGAAAAAATTAAAAAAAAAAAAATACAAAGTAAACCAAAGGTTATAAAAAATTAACTTTCCACATTTGTTTTTTGGAACTATATAAACTGTGAGTAAAATTTTTACCGTTTACAAAAAATTCGACTTGGAAAATTCTTTAAAATCGGCTTGTTATTAATTTTTTATGTTAATTAAAAATTATATATTATGTTGCGTATTTTTTCAACCATACTATTAAATCAGGAAAAACATGTGCACTCAAGCCGAAACTTTTTAAGATAGTGACAGCGTAAATTAAGCTTAAAGACAGTTGACAGTTTTGCGACATTCATAAATGTCCCTTTAGAGGTCAGGACATATTAGAGAGCATTTTCTTACTTTTAAATTCGCAAAATCATTTTAAATTTGTAGTCATCTTATATAAGGATCCTGTTTGAGGTTATGAAAATTATCTTTGCTCCACAAAATTTAAAGTCTTTAAAATTTAGTACAGTGTTATATTAGCGTCATATAGACAGTCGCAATTAATTTTTAATTAATATGCATTTGACAAATTTAATTTATAAATGTTGAGGTTAAGAAGAAGAATAAACGCTTTTCTCTAAAATTTATAAACACTATTAATTTTTAAATCATACTAGACTAGTTTCTGCCTTTTTATGGACAGGCTCATCAGTGATTTTCCATTTAAATTGTATTACTATTTGTGTCTTATAATTGTCAGATTGTCTCTATATGATACAAGAATCAAACCTGCGCTCATCTTACATTACAAACGTAACAATACCAAGTCATGACCGTTTACCGATCACACCCAAGTATGGCCTCGAATCTAATGCAGCTAAATTGCAGTTTTCTTTCCTATTAGCTTTTTCTGTTATTGTATATTATACTCAGAAGTGACAACACTAACAACACAAATAATCTATTTTTAGATTTTTGTTTATTTTTCTATTCTCCTCCGTCTCTATTTTACAATGTTACCATATTGACATATGGATTATACGTTCAGGGTTGACAACTTAAAATTTGTTGGCGCCTTTTCGCACAGTGCGAAAAAATGTCAATCTAGCATACGAAAATTAATTACGACTAAACTACTGGTTCGATTTGAGTAAAATTTGTGGGAGCTTACTCAGAATGATCACGGTAGCCGCAATAATGTTCTCAATTCCTAAAATACAATTATTTTTTGAACATTCATTTGAGATTCAAAAATAAATGAGAAAAAAGAAGGTAATTTGTCTAAAAAGGAAATTTATAATGACAAACACTGAAATCACACATTTTTGAGAGTTTTATAATGGCTCGGAAATACGAGTCAAAAAAGAATTTAAAATGTATATTTTTAAGAATATTTTCAGAACGTTCTAAAAGTCTCATAAATATGAGTGATTTTCGCCAAAGTATTGGCGAATAATCGAGTAACCGATTAAAAGCACTGGCACCAATACAAAAAACCATTATGTGGTATGTAAGTAAGTATGTGTGGGTTTGTGTATATGTTGATGATACGTTGTTTTTTTTAAATGTGTGTATGTGTTGATGTTATTGTTGTTGTGTAAAACACCAATATTGGTTTTGATTTTTTTTATGTTGTTGTTGTTATTGTTGTTTGTGTTTTGTATTCATTCTTTCACTCAATTGTCTGTGCTATTATATGAATATCAATAAATATGTAAGTGTAAAACTACATGTGTCCGTATGCGTTTGTGTGTGTATTTCCGCTTAAATATGTATAGATGCGTACGTGTATATGTTATCATAATCTGTTTTGTTGTTGCTGTTGTTTTGGTTGATATTTTGCTGAAAATTTTGTTGAAAATTAAACCACAACATTTAATGACAAGCTAATTATGCGTACAAACGATTTATAAATATTTTATACCATGAAAGTCAATTTGTTGTTTATCCCAGCAAAAACTTTCATTACCACTTTCAAACATATTATAATTCGGCGTCAGCACCAAACTCGCTTTAATAAGCTGACAAGCTTACCCGCGACTTCTTATTTAATTACAAATATAATGTCTTTTTGTCAACTACACTCAAAAAAAGCACGTTAGTAAAATCAGCAAAAACCTTTGCTGAGTCAGCAAAATTTTAGTCAGGGGGTGCTTGCAAAAAAATTGCTAATGTTAGAAAACTATTTAGCTAAAAATCAACTAGCTTATTTTTAGCTAAAAAACTAGCTTATTTTTAGCTAAAAAACTTCAGCAAAAATTTTGCTAACATTTAGTTGAGCAAAAATTAAAAAATTCTTACGAAAAGTTAATACATTTTTTGCTGAATATTAGTAGACTAAAAAAAAACACAAAAAAATTGTAGAAAAATTATAATTTAGTTAATTTATGTGCTGAAAAACTTAAATTTTTTTCTTGATTCTTTTAAAAATAATATACAATACCATACAAAAATGTTCATACTCCCACATTGCCGACATAAATTAATTTAATATTTGAAAATATATAGATATAATTATATATAACATAAACATAATTATCTTTCAACTATTGCATTAATTGTTGTCTAAATTATGACATTTTTTAAAGAAAGACAAATGCAGTAATTCTTGATACGAAACAAAAAAATAACAAAGTATAACATATACAATACTTGTTTGCAATAAGAAAAAGACACATAAAAAATTTCATAAGACGTGTCTTTGCCTTTCGCTTGAGTCTGTCTACCTGAATATCAATACACTTGAATATCACTGAAATATTTTTTAAATTTTTCAATAAAAATGGTTTCTCTTTCTTCCTTTAAAAATTTAAATATTAATAGACAATTACTTTGACAACACAATGGTGCCAACACACAATTTTTTAACCCACAATATTCATACGTACCCTGTTAAAATCGACATATATGTTTCCATACATAAAACTACAATCTTCATATATGTCCACATGCATACATACATGATTCATATGTGTTCATAAATCATTCGTATGTGTTCGTATGAGGAATCATATATTCTCATCAGTGTGCATTAACGAAAATTTAGGTAATATTTACCTATATAATCATATATACATACACAAACACATATGAATCCTATATGGACATGTATTACCTCGTATCACTTCATATATGAGCATGAATGAGTTCATACATGTTTAGAAATGGATGCACATATCTTGATTTTTAACCGGGTATACACACATTGTTGGCGTTCTTTTGTTTTATTTATGAAAAACACAAAAACTTCTTCCATAGTTGATTTTTTATATGTCTTACAAGAGTTGTGCTTTTTACTACCATTTTCCTCGTCTCTACTACATCATGACATGCTGTGACATCTACTTCAGTTAGCATATATCTTTCAATCTGGTTGTCTTCCAAACTATTAGTGTGCTTATCAGCACAATTTTTCCAACAAAACAAATTAGTAAGACATTAGTAAAATATTAGTAAAACATTACTACAAAACAGTTAAGTACTGAATAATTATAACTAAAATTGTATCTGAAAACACAATGTCAGCAAAAAAAATCATGCTGGAAAATGTTATACTTTACAAGACGTTTTACTAACTTTTTTACTAACTTATTTTTTGAGTGTACTTATTTTTTAATTACTGATAAGTATAATAATAGTCCTTATTATTTACAAAACTGTTAATCAAGGGTACAAATTATGTGAGTATTTTTTTATAAAAAACTACTTACAAACACGATCTTGTTGATCAAAAATAATGAGTTTTGAAGCCGAATTATATACAGTTGGCCCTAATTATACTGCTTATTATTTAAATACTGGTAAGGAGAGCTCATTACGGAGATTTTGCTGGGTTTGTATGAAATGTGGAATGAGGTGCAAAATGTATAGATTATGTGTTTTGTATGTATTTTGATATAAATGTTGATATTTGATATTTTTTGGTTACAAAATGACTGATTAAAATTATGTGGTTAAATTATAGACGTGTAAGTAAGTAGATAAATGCTCGTGTGTACTTGTTTTTTTTTTTTTGTAGTTGTTGTGGCATGTAGTTATAAAGGTTTTGGTTTTACTACAGAACAATGAAATTTATGATGGAATTTTCATCGTGTTTGAGGTTGCGATAATCAGTTAATTATAATTAAATTTGCAATATGATAGTGATAAGTTTATTATTGGCAAATATTATCGCAATTAAGTACTATAATATAAACTGATAATTAAAGAAATTGAATAAAGTTTTTTTTTTAATTTTTTATAAATTCTTTTCAAGGTTTATACGAAAATTGTATACACATAAAAAAAATTAAATTCACAATTTTTTTTTCTGAAATATGCTCGTAATATAATTTTTCATAATATGTATGACTCATAACATAGTATTTATGAAAAGTTTCTTAAAAACTAAGAATCAATCAAAAATACGAGTAACATATTTTTATTTCCCTACAAATTTTTAGAATCCTAAAATTGTGCTATATAAAAAATTGTCGTTTTCTTAATAGTTAAGAAAATATCATGCATTGTATGAAAGAATTCATTACTTAAAAAATGCTTTTAAAATTACCAGTTTATAGTTCCCAAATTAATTTTTAGTCAAAATGTTTGCTTATATAATTGAATGATTATATTACAACTATAATTATTAGTGTCCGACCGAACAGTTCGGCCAAAAACCTATATTTTGTCGGTTTTTTGATAACTAGAGACAATGATGAAAACTTTTGGTATTGGAAACATGTTTTTTGAGCCGATTTAATTCGATTTTGTGTATAAAATTTAAGAGAAAAGCTGAAGTTTAGCTATAAAGTTAAAAGTTCGGCCGCCGAACTATTTTCAATTTGGCCGAACTTTCTGAGGCCGAACAGTTAATTCATTGCTTAACTACAGACTTTTCTTCAAATTTGACACTCAAAATAGCATCTAGTCAGCCCAATAAACATTTTTCCATCCGCCAAATTTGTCCATAATGCTTTAAAATACCGAATACAGACCAAATGCATTTTCTGGCCGAACTGTTCGGTCGGACACTAAAAATTATTTACATTATGTTAAGAACAAATATAAAGGGTCCGCCATCTAACGTTTTTTTTCAACTAGTGCTTATTTCGTGAATGGTAACACTTAGCTCATGTCTGATTTGACAGATAATTAGTTTTATCCTTCCGCTGTACAAATATGGTCAGCAAGTTCGTTATCTTGTGAAAAAAGTGAAAGAAACTGGCATCCTCATCGATAAACCAAAGCGTGAAAAGCCAAAAACAGTGCGTACACTCGAGAATATTGCTGCTGTGGCAGAAAGTGTGCGTGAAGCGCCATCAACATCAATTCACCGTCGTTCTCAACAATTGAACATTTCGGAGACATCATTGAGACGAATATTGCATAAAGACCTTGGTATGACGCCATACAAAGTCCAATTGGTTCAGGAGTTCAAAAAAAAAAAGTTATTTGGCGGACCCTTTAGAAATCATGCAGTTCAAAAATAAAGTTGAAAATGTATATGATTGTTACACTTAGGAAATTATGTTGGTAAAGACGACAGCAATTGTAGTCAAAAACAAATGAAATTTCATTTAAAAAAAGGACGACTTACATTTCATTAAATTCAACTAACATTGTCATTTGTTTTTTAATGTTCAAAAAATGACTAACAATTGTAGTAAAAATGAACCACATGGTAGTAAAAAATAAACAAACATTTATTTATTTTTATTTTTTTAAATAACAAAAAACAACTGTAAAAAATGATTGTAAAATCATAAAACAGTCATTTGATGTGAGTTGTTTTTTTAAATGAACTACAATGTAAACAATTTTGTTCTGTGTAGACGTGTTTTTAACCGGCTCGTATAAAAGTAAACAAAAAACCTGTAATCACCTGTTAAGCCATCCGAAAATTGATGAAAATTGTGTAAAATTATAGTGCCTGACTGGTGAGATGATAATAGTTGAGGGCGCTTACTTTATATCAACACATTTTGTATTTAAATATTAATTTGTTTTGCAAAAATTTTAACAAGAATTATCTTAGAAATCACTCAATATTAAAAGAGACAACTGCAAGTTACAAAATATTAAAATTTTATTGGAAATAAAAACAACACCAGCTGTTCGCTTCATACAAATACTGGTGATATACAAAAAGTGGTGCCAAGTTGAGCTGCAGTTTGAGGGTCACTGAAAAACCTGTGTAGTGCTGCCACAATAGTTATTTAGCCGTTACATTTGAATAATACAGTGAAGGAAAAAACTGACTTAATTATGGCACAATTAAACGTTGGTACACCAAATAAACGTAATTTAGCGGATACTTCACCGGAGAAGCAATATGAGCAAGCGCCAAGAAGTAGAAAAGTAGGTGATCTTGATGTTAACGACTTAAAGATGATCATAAAAGAGAGCAACAAAGAGGTCTTAGATAAACTAACAAATATTTCTGGTGATGTAGAGGAATTAAAAAAACAAAATGTTTGGTTAAAAGAGCAAGTCGAGTGTTTGCAAGCGGATAAGGATATGGATCGAAAGAGAATTATGCATTTGGAGGACCAAATCAAAAGTAAAAATTTATTATTCAAAGGTTTAGAAGCAAGCAACGCTGTAAATGAAAAGGTTGGTAAAGTCTGTATCGAAACATTAGAACTACCAACAGTTCCAATAATTAAATCGGCCCGTAAAATTTTTGAGCATGACGGTCTAATGACAGTGGTAGCAGAATTTGATTCAACAGAAACCGTACAAGAAGTTTTGCAACAAACAAAAAAACTTGCTGGTACTAAAATATTTATTGAAAAAGATTTAAATATGGAAAAGCAACAAGATAAGAAAGTTATGCTCCAGCTTAAAAAGGAAATAATAGCTCTCAGTACAACACACCGTGTATCAGTCATTAACGAAAAATTGAGGATTGGTGATAAATGGTTCTTTTGGAATAAGGACAGGAAGCTAGTATGCGGCCAACAAGATGCGGCAGTTGTTTTAAGTGATTTTTATGCAACTTGTTATTTAAAAATTAATATAAATTACAATGAGTTACTAACCAAAATTATGTCAAAAAACTAAAAAGTCCGAATACCATTTTAAATATTTTAGCTTTTAACATACATGGCTTAGGCAATAAATGTCTGTTTCCTGAATTTTTTGAGTATATTTGTAGTTGTGATGTATTTGCATTATTTGAAACACACGTAGAGGAGGAAAGCGTTGATAAATGGAGAAAATATTTTAAAAATCATGATTTGTTTTGGAAACCAGCCACCAGAATAAATATTCGAGGAAGAGCTATAGCGGGTTGTGTGTATGGGGTAAATAGAAATTTAAAAGAAATTGGTTTGAAGCATGCTTTTCACACAATTGACGGTATAGTGGTTATTCGAATTGAAATAAACGAGATAAAACTTAGTATTATACCAGTTTATATTAGAGGTGCGGTATGGAATGAGGAGTTTCAAGAGTTAAAAGCTTTTTTCAATAATAATAATGAAAGCAATGCTGTAGTTGTTGGTGACATGAACGTGAGAATTGGTGAAATACAACAAACTATAGAGGAGATTCACAAATCATCTTTTACTGCTGGGTTAGAAGAAAGAAAATCTGAAGATAAAACCATAAAGAGTAATGGAAGGCAGCTGATTGAGTTTTGCAATGACTTTGGACTTTTAGTTTTGAATGGATGTACAATTGGTGATGAAAATGGTGCTTTTACGTACTTAAGCGCAGGCGGAAATTCCGTAAATGATATTTGTGCAATATCACAAGAAGCATTGCAATATGTAGAACAGTTTCAAGTTGATTCTAAAATCTGGTCAGATCACATGCCGCTTAGAATAAAGTTAAACGTTAAAGGTCATAATGAAAGAGTCGAAAGAATGAGCCTTTTGCCGAAATTAAAATGGAAAGAAGAAGAAAAGGAAATGTATCAAGGAAAACTTAACCAAAATCTGAGGGTGCGAGAAGTACAAGGTAATTTCTATTCTCTAGACCAATTAGTAAATGTAATTAAGGCGTCAATATCGAATGCAAAACAAAAGAAAAACAAACTCACTTTTAAAAATAAATGGTTTAATTATAAATGCCTAAAAGCAAGAAAAAAATCATTTGAGCTTTTAAATGATTTTAGAAAATCAAAAAATCTGCAGGATAAAGAAAAATATCTTCAAGCCAAAAGGTGCTATGTTAATGAATGTAGAAAGCAAAAGGAGAAATATTATGTAGAACTTACTATAAAAATTAGTAACACAAATAATTCAAAAAAGTGGTGGGAACTAGCGAAGGAAATACGAGGAGAATGTTTTAGAATGGGTTCATCTATACCTGCAGATAATTTTAAGGATTACTTTCAGAGTTTGTTGAATCAACCAATAGAATCTTTGGATATGCAATTTGCTCCAACATGGTACGCAGATGATGATCTAGATAGAGCGGTAACAGTAGAAGAAGTTAAAAAAGTCCTGAGTTTAACAAAGCCAAATAAAGCCCCAGGAGAAGACAGAGTTCCATACGAAATGTTTCAAAATGCGTCTGAAGAATTTATCATCGAATTAACAAAAACTTATAATATCATGTTTGAAACTGGAAGAGTTGATGAGAAATTTGTACAAAGTATTATATTTCCAATACACAAAAAGGGAGATCATAATAACCCCAATAATTATAGGGGGATATCATTTATGAATTGTGCTGCTAAGGTGCTAATGGGAGCTATTCATGCAAGACTTACAAGCTGGATAGAAAAACATAATGTTTTAAATGAATTCCAAGCTGGTTTTAGACCTCATTATTCAACGGTCGACAATATATATAATTTGGCAGCTTTAGTTCATTTGAAAGGTATGGAAAAAAAGAAGATATACGCATTTTTCGTAGACTTTAAAGCAGCCTTTGATAGAGTATCAAGAAGTTCCTTAATTTTTAAGCTACATGGCTTAGGCATTTCTACCAAAGTCATTAATTTTATAAAAAATGTATATAAACATACAGAATCTGCAGTATGGACGGGAAAAGAACTATCAGAATTTTTCGATACGTACACAGGAGTCAAACAAGGCTGTCTTTTATCACCATTGCTGTTTACATTGTACCTTAATGACCTGCACGAATATCTAGGAGGTGGCTTGATGGTACAGGAGATAAATGTACGTTTGTTACTCTACGCAGACGATATTGTAATATTGGCAGACGATATATCTGTTTTACAAAGAATGGTTAATAATTTGGAAAGATATTGTGAGCTGTGGAACATGGAAGTAAATATGAGCAAATCGGAAATGATGGTATTCCGTAATGGTGGCAGACTTGCAACACATGAAAAAATAATATACAAGGGTCAATATGTAAAGATCGTAAACGAATACTGTTATCTTGGAGTAATCTTGACGCCAAAAATGAGTTTTACAAAGCACCTTGAAAAAAGAAATACATCCGCGAAGAACAGTATCAACGCCACTTGGAAAAGTTTTATGGGAAAAGCAAACATAGCACTTGAAACAAAATGGAAGCTATTTCAATCTGTGTGCCGTTCTATACAAACATACGCAGCTCAAATTTGGGGATGTTGGTTATTTGACGAAGTGGACAAGTTGCAACGTTATTTTATAAAAAGAATACTTAAGTTACCAGATTTCACCCCAAATTATGGTTTGAATTTAGAAACAAATACAGAACTAAGCTATTTTTACACTCTAAACCTTCATATGAACTACGTTTTTAAAACCCTCTTTCGATACAATGAAAACAGATTACCTTACAGACTTTCATTGCTTATTTTAAGAAACAACATATTTTGGTCGAAACAAATTAATGAAATAGGCAGTGAGTTTAATATAAGATTTGAAAATACGTCTGAAGAAGAATGGCTTTCGAGAGGTACCCTGTTATTACAACAAATGAAAAACAAAACCCGTGCACAAATGCAAGAAAAAGCTTTAAACAGCAGAACCCGTTTTTATAGATATTTAGATCACAGTAAAGGGAGAGATTACATTGAAACATCCAAAAACCTACACCAAATCACAATAATTTTCAAAACCAGATGTGATATTTTGCCATTACGTGCCAATACGTTTAGTAGTAGTGAGAGCAAAACGTGCAGTTTATGTAATACTGGTGAAGATGAAACACTGCAGCATTTCATTGCAACGTGCCCTATACTCAGAGAATTCAGAAGCAGGTATTTAGGTAAAAGTAATTTTAATGAAATTGAACTCATAAATATTTTAAATGGTAACATTGCTAACGGATGGAATAGGCTATATAAATTTGTTAATAATGCATTAAATTATAGGAAAATGATATTAGAAGAATTTGTATAATTACTTAGTTTAAACTTAGGTTTGTTAAGATATATTTTTATAACAGACGACTATAAGTCATTGTTATGAATTACCTACTTTATTTATTTTCATTTATTAAATAAAGATTACAATACAATACAATTACAATACAATGTTAGTTAAAAATTTTATTTGTTCTACAAATGACTTACATTTACATTAAAAATAATGAAACTGTATTACAACCCAAACAACTACATATTTTTAAAGCAGAAGTTCCCTGAGTGTACTTTCAACTTTAAGGAAATAATTTGTCACTAGTAAATCTTAAATTCCAAAATTCTATTTATACAAATTTTTTTTTATAGTTTCAACAAATCAAAAACCAATTTTCATATTAATTTTTTATCTCACTTATAAAAATAGGTGACACGCACTAGACACACAATTGTAATCAAGTACGTGACTATAATTTCTTACTATTGTTCTAACCACAAAAATTGGAAGCAATAACAAAAACATAGAAAAATGTATTACAAATTATAATACCAATTTTGGAATATCCATAAATATTTACAATAAATTTGTAATACAATGGCAAGAATACAAAATTATAGTTCAACCAGAAAATAAACTTCAGCAGAAGTTAACAAAAGTCATAACCCAGAAACATAAAATCATATCAAGTTTGTACAAATAATCATTATTAGGGCAAGAAATTCCAAACAAATGCATGTTTTTTCTCGATATCACTGCTCAACTTGAGAAATAAAACAAGAATATCGACCACTGATCCCATATATTTTGGCCACTCTGATTTCAATGGAGTTCCCAGTTTTTTCACGTATGGCCAGATTTTTTTCAAAATTATATTCAACTTTTGCATTCATAATAATATTTGGAAATTTACAAGTTTGATATAATTTTTATTAAAAATAAAAATTATGTTTTTTCGACCTTTAATTGTGCAATGAAAATTATTCAAGTTCGATGCCATACTCTATATTTCTTTATTAGGATATTGTCCTAACAAATAATCTATAGAGTTTTTGACCACTTTCAGGAATGTGCTGATAGATCTATTTCGGGAATATTCTAGGTTCCCATCATCAGAACCCGTTTTGAAAGAAGTGACAATCCCATGCAAAACATCAAACAGTCATATAAACTAGTTTTTCTCACTAAATTAGAAATAATATATGAGCTCGATTCCTGAAAGTGGTCAATTAATAAATTTGAAAACAAAAATTCTATAGATTATTTGTTAGGACAATATCCTAATACAAAAATTAGAGTATGGCCTCGAACTTGCATAATTTTCATTTTCAATATTTGTAAATTTTTAAAATAAAACTTAATAACAGTTTTGTAGACATTCACTATAATGAAAGTTTTGGTAAACTAACAAATTTTTTTCTGAATTTTGGTACACGAAATATTTCAGCAAAAAATATAGTCGAGTTGGTAAGCAGTAAATAGATTTTAATCCTTCCAAAACAGCGCTTAACCGCCTCGCATACACTACAATGTATACATTTTTAAAAAATATAAAAAATGTTATAATGAATTCAAAATTTAAAGTTTTCTTTAAATATGTTCACTAGGATATTGGTCACTAAAATAAATCGTTACTTACATAAGCCCTTACTCAGTGATATATAGTGGCGATATTTGTTAGCAAAATGCGATTTTTTAAATCAGCCTTTATCTCCGAAAAAAGGTGCGTTTGGTGTATCTCCTTAACTAACAAATCTAGAGTCTCAAAATTTGGATCGTACCTTTATTTAATGGCCAGAACAAATTTAGGCTAAACAGCACCTTATTAGGAGTTCCTCAAAAAAAAGCACTAAAAAAGAACCACATTTTCAATCTTCGGTAACGATGCCGGGGCCGGGGCCCCTGGGGTCCAAAAACCGGTACGAGTGGTAACATATAAGTGTGGGCACATTCAGAGAAAAGTTTTTCCATTTGCCTACTACGACTTAAATTCGGTTACTACTACCCAAAATATTGAGAAATCAAATTCCATTATGGTTGTACTAGCCGCATTTATTGGTTGTTACCACCAAAATAAACTTTTCAATTAGGTTGACACTTTTATTTTCTTTAGAGTCCATAATGAAAGAAAATTTAATCAGTACTTTCAAAAATTATATTATTCTTAGGATAAAAAAAAAATCTTTTTTTAATGCCAGATAGAGTCATATTTTTTATTTTTTGAGGAATACCTCGTAAAGTGCACTTTAAACATTTTTGGTTATTCGAATGTTTTATACGTAAAAATGGGCTGAGAAGTTTCGAAAATCAGTTTTTCGTCCCATTTTTTGGTCGCTAAGATATATATTTTAATCTTGCTAATTTAAAAATCGCTAACAAGAATCCGAACTCAAAATATAAATATATCCACAAACAAAAAGGAGTTAGGGTTAAATATTTTTTTTTCCGAAATAATTGTTCAGCTTTGTTTTTTGCATATTCACAGAAATGCCTTGATCCTTGGGATAATTAATTGTACAAAAATACTAAAATATAGTAAAGGCTAAGAAAAACCTTGGATTTACTTGTTAATGCTGCGTATTTATTACACAAATTTTATTTAATTTTTAAATTTTTTATAAGCACTGCGTTAAAACATGCACAATTTTAATGGAATTTTGC
Source organism: Delia radicum (assembly GCA_021234595.1). Classification (NCBI taxonomy): domain Eukaryota; kingdom Metazoa; phylum Arthropoda; class Insecta; order Diptera; family Anthomyiidae; genus Delia; species Delia radicum. The sequence goes on from CM037854.1 coordinate 207,423,348, forward strand.
GACCATATGAACCATATGTAAAAAAACTGGATACGACATTAAAAGCAGACAGGTCGAAATATTTGGGATCAATGGTCGGTACTCTTGTTTTCCACTTTAGTGATCAATTTTATAGCGATGTGTAATCTAAAACTAATACATACTAAGTATTTATCCAAATTATCAAAAATATAACAAAATGTCATCGAATCGTAACGCGTGTTTTTTTTAGAGTGTTACAACTTTGAGTTGCCATCACTGCTTTATTTGGCCACCCATTTAACAGCTGATAGTTGCCTTTTGTTTAGTTTGCTTTGAAATTTCATTATGAATCGACTTACACCAGAGCAATGCGTGCAAATCGTTGAAATTTTTAATCAAAGTAATTGTTCTATTCGTCGAACTTATCGTGCACTTCTTCCATTTACATAAATAACGTACGTAAATAAGCAGGTATGTAAATAAGCAGAATTTCGCATTTGGAGAGAGGAGAGAGGAGAATTCACAATCTTTTGTCGAAACACAATTACATCCACAGAAAATTACTGTTTGGTGCGATTTATGGGCTGGCAGAGTCATTGGTCCATATGTCTTCAAAAACGATGATGGTCAGAATGTTACTGTCAATGGTGAACGGTATAGGAACATGAGTCGAAATTTTTCGTACCTCAATTACGTGGCATTATTCTTGCTGATATGTGGTTCCAACAGGACGGAGCCACATGCCACACAGCGGGAGCTACAATTGATTTACTCAATGAAACTTTTAATGAAAAATAATTTCACGTAATGGCCCAATTAATTGGCCACCAAGATCATGTGATTTAACACAATTTGATTATTTTCTTTATTGTTAAGTCACTTGTCTACGTCGATAAACTACAAACAATTGAACACCTGGAAATCAACATTTGAAGAGTTATTGGCGAAATACGGCCGCAAATGCTGCGAAAGTTGTTTAGAATTGGTGTTCCAGATTGCGCCTTCTACGCGCTAGCCGTGGCGGCCACAATGCAGAAATCATATTTAAACATTAATTTCATAAAATATTCTTTCCAATAAAGCCCGCTTCATTGATATTAAAAATATATTTGCTTGTTTTATTATGATTTAAACTTGTGTCACTCTATAAAAAAACACCCTTTAGTTGAATATTTTGGCAAAAGTGCATGTTTTTGAAGATTTTGACTTTTTAAGCATATTGTGATGTATTTAATACATATTGGGTCCCTTTTAGTGCATGCTTTTCATATATTTAAATATTTTTTTATTTATTTATTAATAAATTGGACAGATTTTTAAATTTTGATTTATGCAAAATTATTTTAAAATCTTACTGAACCGAAGAAAAGCGTAAGATGCTGTTTCTATTAAAATTATAGATGACAAATAAAATTTGTGATTTAAGTTTTGCCAAAAGTGTTTTTAAGTGCATATTGCTCATGCATTTAGTGCAATCTTTTATGCTTAGCTGCATGTACTAAGTGCCTATTTTCTTTCTTTTTTTTTTTGTTGTATAAAATTTCTTGCCCTACTTATTATTAACAAATCCATATAAATATTTAAACTACCCACACGCACACATTTAAACATTGATACAATACTAAACAAATTTTATATTTATTTCTTAAGTATTACACGTTTACTTAAATATGATAATATATAAAAACACATTTATATGGTAAATTTTGTGTATAAGAATATAAAAAATTACAACACACATTCTCATCTAAAATATTCATATGATTATGAATGTGTTGACAAAGACTCATAATACAATGATATAAAATCATATATTTCCCATTGTTATTAAAATTTAATCATTTGTTCTGAGGATGTGTTTTGGTTTAATATTGAATACATAATGAAATACATAAATTAATTTTTTTTTTATATTAAGGTTCAGGGTTGTAATAACAATGTGATTAAGGATAATGTGCCATCAAATTAAGGTAAATATTTTGTTGTTAAAATAACTACGGCATACAAATTGGTTTACAAAATGACAAAGATGTTTGAGATTTAAGGTTAAATAAATATATTAGTAAAAAGATGGTTAAAAAGTCAGGGTGGCAAAATTGTATTAAAATATACATTAGGCTTGTTTTTTCCTATACACGTTACGAAATCCTATACAAAATTTCAAATTAAGGATGTTAAGCATTAACTCTTTTAATTTGTTTAACGTCGATAAGTTGTCAATTTATATACAAATATTTTAAAAGTGCTGTAAATCGATTTTTTTCGTTATATTGGCTTCGTTTTAAAATGTTATACTTAATACCTGAAAGGGTGCCCCAAATTGGTAACTTTTTCGAATTGGTTGAAATAATACCACTCAATCCTTGCATATTAAAGAGCTGGATATGGGAAAAAATAAGTAAAAAATATTTTTGTTTGAAGTGGATCTTCATTTCACTACCAGCTATTCGAGTTACCGGTTGTAGTGCAATTTGACAAAAAAAGTTTTGAATTTTTTTTTTTGAAAAAGGGCTCAAAAGTTTCTTAAGTTTTGGCTTATTACTACACCGAAAATAATCCATGCGTTATATATACGAAAACCGACGTACATTGTACGAAATATTTCGTGGTTTCGCACCACGAAAGGTTGATGTAAAATATACGAATGCGTACAAAAGTCTTTTGTAAATTTCACGAAATATATATTTTGATTTACGAAAGCTTTTCTTACATGTTACGATAAAATTTTGTTAAATGTTTAAGAACTTGTGTATATTTTACAAAATGTTTTCGTGTTTTTAGTTAATTGTTAACTGCATGTTACAAATTATTTTCGGTACTTTACGAAAGTACTTCGTGTTTTGAATAAAAGATTTTCGTATATTTGCAAAAAAACTCGTTTTTAATAATTCTTATATTTTCTTCTTCTCCAGGTAAGCTAGACATTGATTCGTCATGACTTGAATTCTTCGTTTTCCGCGAAAGGCTGCACTTCCAGTTTCTATATTTTTGGTAAATTTTTTCCAAGGGAGCAGCATTATGTCTATGGATATAATAATAAGCCTAAGGGAAAACAAATTATAAGAATTAATTGATTATATGTTTATGCCAACTATTTACCATTTCTTCGTTGGGAAATGTTTCAACAATTTGTTTAGCTAGGTTTTCTGAATTTTTTATTGTTAATGAGTGTTCATTGTCAATGCAAAAATGTAAGATGGCTTCACTAAGCAGTTTTCGGGTATTTTCATTTAGTTGTTGTTCCTTTTCAAATACATGCTTTACACTTTTTCCATATGGATTAGAATTTAAAATAGAGCCTAAACTGATCACTTCGGACAATACTTCAGAAAATTTGCTTGAAGTTGCGGTCTTATCCAGTGTTTTTTTCTATCCGCTTCACTTTATAAAGAAGTTGATTTGAACTGCTAAAGCACGTCGGTGTGAGAAAAAATGCGTAATGCCATTTTAGGAGTAAGATTTTGTAGGATATCAACATAAAGTTGTTGCTCTAAAAACAATTAGAATATTTTGTCGTTTTCAAATATATTTTTTGGAATAATTATGCCGTCACTGCAATTCTGAACTGAAAATTGTGTAAAACCTGTGTCACCTTTGTGACTTTTACCACTTCTTGACGGTTGATCATCAAAAATACGCATATGGCTTCCAAAATGTTTAGTAAATGAACGCAAACTGCTACATTCCACTTCACAGGCTCCACATTTGCAAATGTACTTAGCAATGTTTTCTGAGGCGTGTGTCCACAAAAAATGCTTTGAAATATATTTTGTATCACTTAAATGCATACCACATTTAAAGCACTCCATTCTTCCACAATTGTTTACCCTTTTTACCACTTCAAATTTATATATATTTTAATAAGCTTCTATATAATATTTAATTAATACTTTTGTTTTTTATTGTTTTACTTTTTTATTTTAACAATATAACTTTTTATTAAATTTTTACTTTTTACCACGCTGCAGCGCTCTGTTGCAGACAAATTTAATAAAATTCTCAAGAAAAACTTTAAACAGAGTTGCTAATTAATGTTTTGTCATTTTGATCAACAGAGATGTTACATTTTATTTCGTAAAACTAGGCAGGAATTCTTATATTTTACGAACAAATATATTTACGAATTTATTTCGTCAGTTTCGTAAAATTACAAAAGCCCTTAAAATGTCTATTTCGTAAAATAAAAGAAATTGTCGTATATATTACGAAAAAAGTAGCTACGAACGATTTCGTAAGATTCGTAAAAAAATAAAAGTCCTCACTAAATTTATTTTCGTAAAATAAACGAAACTTTCTTGTATTATACGAATGAAGTAGCTACGAAAGTTTTTTTCGTAAAATGTTGCATGGATTTTTTCGGTGTATAAAAACATTTTTAAATTTTCTGTAGAATAATTTTGATACACCAGAGTATTTTTTAATGTATACCAAGTACAATTTCAATAATTTATAGTTTTTAAATTTATACAGAAAGCAATTTTACTTACTCAAAACTAAAAAGTCCTCTTTTTGAACAAAACTACTCTCCAGAAAATTTAAACATATTTTTCCTGTACACTCAGGGAAATTTCAGTTTTGACTACAGCTGTAGTTCATTTAAAAAACAAACCACATCAAATTACTGTATTATGATTTTACATTGCATACCGTAGTTTTTTTATGTAAAAAATAAAACAAATAAATGCTTGTTTATTTTTTACAATATATGTGGTTAGTTTTTACTACAATTGTGGTTCATTTTTCGAACAGTAGAAAACAAATGACAATGTTAGTTGAATTTACTGAAGTGTATGTCGTCCTTTCTTCAAATGAAATTTCATTTGTTTTTAACTAAAGGGTCCGCCAAATAACTTTTTTTTTTTTGAAAATGCTATAAAAAAAACTACTTAATATTTTCTCAAATTTCTTTTTTCACTTAAAAGTACAATCCTTTCGGCTAATAATGGAAAATAATTTCATTCAAATGGCTGCCTTGGCTGGCCATGCAGTAGCCTACACGATCGGTCAATTTGTAAGCACATTATCGATTGTGTTCAGCTGTATTTCACCAATGGCTTCCTGTTCCGTCCTGTTGAAACCAAATGTTGCCAATATCCTCCTCTTCAATTTTGTGAACAAAAATTCGTTCAACATGGCCCGATAACGATCGCCATTGACTGTAACGGCCACTCCTTGCTCATTTTCGAAGAAAAATGGCAATTTTCGCACACATTCTGCAACATTACCATGATTTTCAAAGTAATGTCGCAATATTTCCCAGCGTTGTTCAAGCGTATACACAACCATATTCGTTCAGCGGTAGGATAAAACTAATTATCTGTCAAATCAGACATGAGCTAAGTGTTACCATTCACGAAATAAGCACTAGTTGAAAAAAACTTTAGATGGCGGACCCTTTACATGCGCAGTGGTCTTTAAATACATATTATTCTTAGTGTAATAAACCAAAAATTACGAAACTTTTAAGCACTATTTTGAAAAAAAAAAAAATCGAAACTCATATTTGTTCAAAATGCACTACTTGGTAAGGAAATTAAGATCCACTTAAAAAAAATTTACTTATTTTCCCATAATTAGGTCTTTCATACGCATCGATTGAGTGGTGTTCCAAATGGTTTTTTTTTTATTCGGGACCCCCTAATATATATATATTTACATAATATAAACTCTATAAATATTCACAACACGTTTTTCTACACAATTTTAATCGCATGTTACGCGTAATTGCACTTTTTCTTTGCAAAATACTACCAATTGTAATATCTACCATGTCAGCGACCAACATCATTATCATCATAGCAACGACGTCCATTACTTCAAACCAGAAACTAAAGTATCATTAATTTTTCTTTTTTGTTAAAGTAGTGTCCTTAATATTGGCCTATGTTGTATATGGATATTTTAAAAGTTTAAAGTGTAAGTTGTTTTATATGTTTTTCTTTTTAACAAATTTTTAATATACAATTAGTTTTCATATACCAAAGTACTCTACAATTTTAAGGTTTGCAAGATTTTTCTTTAAACCAATTGGAAATTTAACAAAGGGCTACTTTCTAAAAAAAATGCATTTAAAATTATTACTATAAGAAGAGTAAATTTTCATGTCAAATTGCACAAATGTGTAATTTTAGGCTCACTGAATTTGAAATTCTTTTTTACACATTTTTGGCATTAAAATGATATACAAAATATTGTAAAATAAGCCTTAATAGCGCTTATTTGTATGTTTATACACATCCCAGCAAAACATTTCCAAAAACGCAAGGGAGTTTGTAATCAAGCATTTTGGGCAGAACGCATTCCTTACTAGATTACCTACTCGATTCTTTTAACAGGGCGTGAGACTAAAATAATTGATTATTTAGAATTGATTATTTTCTTTATCGAAAAACTATTTATTATATATTTTAAAGAAATACGTACATATTTTAATAAAGAAATAATTTCATGGTAAAACTGCGAAGTACTTACTTATATTACAAAAGTGCGTTATAGAAGGACATGTGACTGAATTTTGACAGACAATTACGCGTATTTTCGAGGGCAAATCGTTATCAGGCACACTCACTCAGGATATTTTTCTACTATCTCACGCTCATTTGAGTAAATTCAACTTTTACTCACACGTGATTCTCCTGAGTCACCCAAATATATCTCATCCGGAAAAAATAAAATTCTAAAAAGTGAAACATCGAATTGTTCTGATAACAAGGGTTTCTCATAATTTGTGAGCTATAAACCATGAAAATATAAATTTTTCACAAAAAAGAACAATTAAAAATTGAAATTTAAAACAAACATTTTTCACGCACAATTACCCTCGAACATTTTTTTTACACTCGCTGACGATAACGACAATAATTTAAGATTTCACTGACAATTTTCTGCTCACGTGCGCATACCCAATTTATACCTACCCACTGTTTAACAAAATTTTTTCAACATGCAATTTCTGTTTTAAGTATTATTTTCCTGCAAATAAAAATTTGTTTGTATAACTTCTTTTTCAAAATGAGGAACTACTTCCAATAAGAAAAAGTATATGTTTATTAAGAAAAAGTATATGATTACTTCTTGAGTACAAACATTTATACATTAAAGTTAATAACATTGTTATTTTCTTTTAACTAAATAATTACTTTTGAGTTTATGCTTTCTGGTTTAAATTTAAAGAATTGATTACAATAGTATTTGCCTTTTGGACTATATCGTTGGAATGTGTTTGGTTTTGCAGTTACTAAATTTGGCAATGAGGTATGTAAGCAAGTGTGGTCATCGCTTTCTTTTGGAATGTGTTGTTTTTTCCTGGGATGTTACACTTTTTCTATAAAAGTACATATTTTAAACAGTATTTAGAACATTTGTCAAATTATAAGTTTGTTATAATTTTTATTAAAAACAAAAATTATGTTTTTTCGACCTGTAATTGTGCAATGAAAATGAAAATTATTCAAGTTCGACGCCATACTCTATATTTCTTCATTAGGATATTGTCCTAACAAATAATCTATAGAGTATTTTGTTTTCAAATTTATTATTTGACCCTTTCAGGAATGTGTTGATAGATCTATTTCGGGAATTTTCTAGGTTCCCATCATCAGAACACGTTTTGAGAGCGGTAACAATCCAATGCCAAACATCAAACATTCATATGAACTAGTTTACTCACTACATGAGAACTAATATACATATGAGTTTAAAGTTAAAGATTATAACCATTGATCAAAAAATAAATTATTTTTAATATTAAAAATATTTAAACCTCAATTATTTTTTCGTTTTGTTCTTGAATAACAACAAAAATTTAGAAAATCTTTAAGATTAGTAATCTGCTTTAAACGTAAGTAAACATTAATAAAGTCCAAAATTGCATTAAAAAAGAATTCAACCAATAATTTGTTTTTGTAGGCAAATTTGTACGAAAAAATCTGGGGACTTTCAAATATTAAATAAACATTTTACGAAAAGCATTAGGGGTTTGGAAACATGCTGAACTTGTGTTCTTTATTGAAAACCTTTTTATTAATAATAATATGATTAAAGTTTTCAAATAAAATACCATTGACTTTGGAAGCACTGAACTCACTTAAACCTTCTTTTATTTCATAGCAAATCATCGCGAAAACAAATTGTGTTTAAATCGCAGAAGAATATTCTAACTTTAGGGAACTGCATCAATAAAAACAAAATTAAACGGAAATATTTGACTCTAACCAGCAAAAAATAACCTGGATTTGGTAAGCAGTAACTACATTTGTATGCTTCCAAAATAGCGCTTCACCGCCTTGCATACTATTTTTTTTTTTTCATTTATTTATTTATTTTTTAATAATACTTCATTCTTAATGCTAAAAACCTGCTAAGCCCATTGGCTTGTCTGCAGCTAATTGATATTAATAAAAGGTGTTTTAATAAATATACTTCATTGCGAGTTTAATAAATAGCTCTTATATATTTTCTTTCTTTTTGCCTCATTTGTAATATTTATTAGGTTGGTTGGCAGCTCATTAAGGATTGTAGGTAAGATGACTTGTAATGTTCGATCTCCATAGCTGTTTTTGGTGGGTTTGACCTTAAATCTTCCCTCTGAGCGTAGTCTGGTGTTGTACGTATGATCGATTCTCGCGAGAAAACTGTTATCGTTTAGTTCCGTTAGAATTGTTAACCGATATATACTTTTAACATTTAGTATTTTCAAATCATTTGGTAGGTTTTTTGAATGGTATTTGTTGTGGTTGCTTTCTTGTGTATTGTTTATAATTAATTGTTGATTGGTATTGTTTCTGGTGCTGTTGTTAGTAGTATTGTTGTTGTTTCTTCTAATGTTGTTGTTGTTGGTGCTGATGTTGTTTGCGTTGTTAGTGTTGGTGATATTGTTGTTGGTGCTGTTGTTATTGATGCTGTTGTTGTTCATGATGTTGTTGCTGGTGCTGTTGTTGTTGGTGCTGTTGTTGTTGATGCTGTTGTTGTTGATGCTGTTGTTGTTCATGATGTTGTTGTTGGTGCTGTTGTTGGTGCTGTTGCTGTTGTTGTTGGTGCTATTGTTGTTGATGATGTTGTTGGCGTTGTTGTTGTAAGTGTTGGTAATGTGTTAGTTGGTACTGTTGGTGATGTTATTGTTGATGTTGTTTGATTCATTGTTGTTGTTGTTGGTGTTGTTAGTGTTGATGATGTTGTTGTTGGTGATTATATTGTTGTTGCTGTTATTTGATTCATTGTTGTTGTTATGCCGATGATTTTGACTTATCCATAGGATTCTAAGAACACGATTTTGAGTTTGTTGTAGCATTTTACAGTGGGATGAGTTTCCCCAAGCAGATATGCCATGTCTTATGTGCGATTCCGCTAACGCATAGTATGCCTGGCGGAGTACACTGTACGGTGTGGAATAGCTCAGGTGGTATAAAGAAAAGGCAGCTTTACGTAGTTTCTTTTGTAGTTCACTTATGTGTATTTTCCACTTGAAAGTGTCATCTATGTGTACCCCTAAGTATTCGTAGCGATTCACTAGCTCAATTGTGGTTCTGCAAGTATCGTTGATATCATCATTTGTTTTGTTGTGTATGCACTCTATATTATGGTATTTTAATTTAATATTACATTTACTCATGTTTGGCTGTCTGATGTGCATAATTTTAGTTTTCGAGGCGTTTATAACTAATCCATTATCATGGCACCATTTACATATTGTATCGAATTGGTTTTGCATTGTTTTGGTAGCGATTTCGATGTTTTTGTTGGTAACAATGATTGCTGTATCGTCAGCATAGGCGTAGGAGTGGCAATCGTTGAGGGTGTTCAGCATTTCGTTTGCATAAATAAGATATAGCAGCGGCCCGAGTTTAGATCCTTGTGGAACTCCTTGATTGGTTTCGACTTCTTCACGAATTTTATTATTGATTTTGACCCTGTAAGTTCTGAGACTAAGATAATCTTTGAACCATGACAGAACATGTCCTCTGATTCCATTTCTTTCAAGAATTTCAAGAAGTTTTGAATGTGATAAGGTGTCAAATGCCTTACTAAAATCTATGAATAAAACTAGGCAGTGCTCAACCTTACTTATTGCAGTATTTATGGTATTTGCGAATTTACCTAATAATTGATTAATGTTTATTATTTTGTATTTTTTAAGAAAATTATTCAGTCTTATAACAACAATCTCCTCCAAAACCTTTTCTATGACCGGTAGTATGGATATCGGTCTATAGTTATTTACATTATCTTTCTCTTTGCTTTTGTATATCGGTCTTATTATGGATGTTTTTAATTGTTTTGGTATAATTGATGAAGAAATACTTTGATTTATTAAAGAGGTTATTATTGGTGTAAAAGTTGTAGCATTATTTTTTATGTCTTTGGGTCTAATCCCATCATACCCCGCACTTTTTCTCACGTTTAGTTTTGTTAATATGTTGAAGATTTCTTCTTGTGTTGTATGTTCAATATACATTGAGTTTGGTAGTATTATTTCACGATTAAAATTACTTGTTTCTACGTTACAAGTGTGGATTAATTTTAAAACATTTTCATTAAAATTTAAGGCAAAATTTTTTAATATATTTTCAAAATTTTGATTTCTAAAGTTTTTTAAAATTTTTTCATCAATATTTTTAACAGTCTTACCCTTTATCTCGTTAATTAGTTGCCAAGTCACGCGAGGGTTCATTCGGTTTTCAACAAATTTTTGGCGATAGTAATTATTTTTTGCGTATAAGATTTTTTTATTTAATTTATTTCTATATTGTTTGTATTCTTGTTCATAATTTTTATTTCTTTTATTATTTTTCCACTTTTTAAAAAGTTTATCCCGATATTCGCAGCATTTCACTAAATCATCACTGATCCATGGATTAGTAGATCATTTCTTAATTGGTTTTTTATTCACTTTTGATTTTTCGTAAATTTCATTAAATTTGTTATTAATATTATTATAGAAATCATTTATATTGTTTTGGTTTATTAAATTGTTCCAATTGGTTTGATTTATCATATTATTAACTTTAAAAGTACTTATGTGTGTCTCTTCACTAAAACAGTTTGGCGATCTCTGATGGTTTGTTTCTATGTTTGATGCAACATGTTCGATACAACAAAATATTGAAAAATGATCTGATATGGTTGTTTTGATTATTTATGTGCTAACAAGCGTTTGAGACTGCGTAGTTTTAACGAGGCAATGGTCAATGCATGTTTGTGTGTTTTTGTTTACATCGATACGCGTTGGTTCGTTTATCAATATTTGCAACCCGTTTGATAAAGCAATTAGGGAAGGCATTCTGTCGTGCTTTCTATAATGCCTTCTTTGAAGCAGTGAATAATGCTTGCAATGAAGCAATAAAGTATGCATACCATGAAGCACTAATGTTGTCAACATACAAAAAGCGCTTCTTAGTACCTAAGAAGGCATGAATTTATTTCTTCTAAGAGCACATGAAAAAAGCGCTTTAAAATAGACATACCAAGTGGGACATCGCGAACAAAAATCATGCCTTCTTTATTTGCTTTGGAAGGCTTCGTTATCAAATAATGCCTTCCGGAAGCGCTTCTGGGTAAGCACTATTTTTTGCTGGGTAGATTTTTAAAGAAAGCCTTAACAGCACTTAAATACACACAGAGAAAAATTTAGCTATTTGCCAACTGAAAATCGGTTACTATGACTCAACTTTGGTTATTATGAATTTCAGTCGGTAGGTACCAATAAGCACTATTTTTCACAACAAAGTTCGGGTAATTCAACTGCATTTTTTTTATTATTTATTTATTATTACAATACATTGGAAGCCTTAAAGGCCAATTATACATGTATTGTTTGATTACTATCTATGTTATATATATTAGGGTGATAACTTTTTTTGGACAACATTCTCCCCAGGGATTTTCTAATGGCAAATATTGTATTGATGATAAAAAAAAACTATTTCAGTTCAATTTGGTAAAAAAAAACCTTACGCACCGACAGCGATTTCTAAAATGCCTTTAATATATTAATATGTGAAAACAGATTTTTTTTATATAAAAACTGCAAAAAAAATAGCGGAAATTAAAAGCAAATTTCTAAGAAAACTATTCCATTGACTCGAAAACGGACTTTACTATTGAAATCAGAATGCCTTAATTATATAGATGTGATGGTCAGACGTTGAGGCATCAAAAAAAGTTTTTTTTTTAACTTTGTTTGATTCAAAACTTTAACGCGTTTGGTGCGTAACCTTTTTTAACGATAGCGAAAAACTAAAAACGTAGTTCTTAATATTTATCCATGCCCTACACGATTTTATCTGGGGAGATTTGATATTTTCAAAAAATGCAAAAAGTTATTACCCTAATACATATGTATGACAAATATTTCGACTATAAAATAGAATTATGTTGAGATACAATGCAACTTAAAACTACTTTACAAAAATAGATTAATATATAAGTACTACATAATTGGTTCTACAACCACACAAAATTACAAATTTTAAATAATCATAAAAATTCCATAACTTTTAGTTGCAATACCCAACATTTTCATAAATTCAATGTTAATATCGTTGCACTAACCGAATTTATAAGTTGTTACCATTAAAATACACTTTTCAATTCGTATGGCACTTTATTTCTCTGTGTGTACTTTTCATTCTGATGTTTTGCCATCGACTCCAGAGTCTCTGCATCAGTAACGCGAAAATAATTTGCTTTTATATGTTATGCAAAAACTTCGGCAAAGTTGCTTTTATTGTTTCCTTGTCCTAATAAGCAGAAGCGATTTGAAGCGGCTTAAAACAACGACCAAATAAATACCTCAAGAGGTGCAGTGCTTCCAAAATCTTTGATCTTTGTGGTTTGGAGCTAGTAATCATGTCCCAAGTGTACCGAATTATTTTTTTATTGATGGCCATGCAACGTGGAAAATGTGGTCCAGTAAATAGTACTAAACAGAAATGCATAAAAATAATATTAAGTGTTTATAAAACAATATATTTTATTTTTATGTTTTTGTTTTATTAATTATTAATTAATAATCATATAATTACAAATTATATACTATTACCATAACCGAGCACTAGCTACTATGGCCTTCGGAGCGTTGTAGCGAAATCAGAATATTGCCTCTGGTGGAAATCGAACCCACAACCCCCCGCACTGATAAGACAGCACGCTACCAACTAGCCTACTACAATATAATTTTCTGTAAAATGATCATTTTTATTAAAAAAAAAAAATCATTGTAAAATAATAAATACGTGTATGCATTTGTATTGTACATTAAAAATACAGTTTTACTCTTTTAGTTACGCTTTTTAAGCACATTATATGTAAATTTACACGCCAGAAGTAGTAGAAAGCAATGTTGCTAAACAAAAGTAAGTTTACAAATAATTAAGTTTACATAGATTAGGCATAATTATATTACATACAATGTGTGTAAATATTTTAATCCAGGCACAAACTGTAGTCTTACTATAATAATAGTAGGATCAGAGATACCTACTATAAATGGGGTTAATTTACATGAGAATTTATTAGAGTGTAGCCATAACATTAAAAAAGATTGCAAATTATATATACGGCGAGAACTTGATAACGGTAAAATTAACTTTTTAGTCCAGGGGTGCCCAAGGCCTATGCGCTTGGTGCTCATTTGTTTTTGTAAAAGCACTTAGCTATAGGATGTGTGTTTTAATACACATATAGAGCGCTCAGCACTAGCAATACGAAATACACAAACAACTTTGTCTTATTAGTTTTTTTGTCGTTCTTCACTGTATGCACGCAAGCGCAAAGCAACAACACTTTCGTATGCTTTGCTGGTAAACATTGAAATATTTTTTTCTTTTTTCTTTGTATGTATTGGTTTTTACAACAAAAAATATTGAATAAAATTAGTTTTTCTTTAAATGTATTGGTGTTTGCTCTTCCATAAGGAACTTTTGGGCACTCCTGTTTTAGTCCTACTTGATCACTCCAAAGCTTTTGATACAGTTAACCACCAAATTTTATGTTCAAAGCTAAGATCTCTGTTTAACTTCTCGTCTACATCAACACAACTAATATCTTCATACCTCACTGGTCGAATTCAATCAGTATTCGTAAACAACAAAATGTCTAATCCATTATCACTATCTAGAGGTGTACCACAAGGATCAATTTTAGGGCCAATACTTTTTTCAATTTACGCTAATGATCTCCCTCAACATTTAACTCACTGCAGTGTCCACATGTATGCAGATGACGTACAATTGTACCTTAGTAGTCCATCAAAATCAATCAATAAAAATGTTTGAAAAACTCAATTACGACCTAAGCAACATCCATCGCTGGGCATCTCAAAATGGTCTGTGCTTAAATCCACGAAAATCAAAATGTCTGGTGATTCACAAAAAAACTGTAACACCTCCAATCGAAAAGGATATCGTAATAAACAACGAGAAAATTCACATCGTACAAACAGCAAAAAATCTAGGATTAGTTTTCAACAACAACCTAACTTGGTCAAGCCATATTAATACACTGGTGGGACAAATTTATATAAAACTCAGAACTCTGTGGTCCATCCAATACTTTACACCGTTGAATGTAAGATAAGGGTTCTTTTGTTTTTGCATAAAGTAATTTTTACCGAAAAGACGAAATACCTATTTGAGAAAATAAGATTTGCTAGATCTTCAAGGGGTAAAAGGATCATTATTCCGAAATTTCGAAACCTGGTTTCTGAATGGCAAGTTTTCATTAACGCTATTCGTCTTTGGAATGCTCTTCCATATAACCAACAAACAAACAAACAGCAACGCAATGTCTTTTAAGAATGATCTTTTTAAATATTTTGCTTAAATTAATTCATTTTATTGTCTTTATTTAAATTTTTTATATTTTTTTTTATCTTTAAATTTGTATTTTTATTATAAATGTTAATTATATGTATTAAATATTAATCTTTAGTTTAAGTTAATTCAATTAAATCTGGCAAATATTTGTAGACATATAAAATCCTGTACTATAATTAAAAGCTTAGTCTTGTTGTGCAGGAAATCAACAATAAATAAATAAGACAAGTTCTACATTTTATGGAATAGGATATTCGAATTGGAATATTCATCATTTTAGTGGAAGCAGCGAACACACTTTAAAGTTCTCTGCAATGTAAATTACGCTTGTCATATTTGTTTAAATTTTCTATCGGGTCCTTTTTTAAATTGTATACTTTAGGTAGTGCCTGTCGATTACATTGTAATTTTGCATAATTTATATGTAAAGTTATGCTTCATGTTTTAGGAGTAAAAATAATAGTTATAAAAACCAAGTTGTATAGATTTTTACTATATATTTATTCAAACATCAAGAGTTTTGTTAAATATTTTTTTTTTATAATAAAACAAATTTTTGAATACGAGTAGTTCGAGTAAATTAATATAGCAACACTATTTTTTAATTTTGTGTTAAATGTCATTCACATACTTGAATATTGTGAGTAATTAAAATTAATTAACACTTTAGACCAACATGGCGTATACTTTATATTAAATTCATATTAATATTAAGTATGCGCAATAGCGCTTTAATTTAAAACAAAAAAAGAAAATTAAACCCACTAAACCTCAAAATTTATCACTTTTAATCTTCGTAAAGTGTAAGGGAATGTACCCTAATGTGGCTCCACACCTGGTATTTTGGATATTTAACAAAACTAAATGAAAAATCTAAATGCATCAGCTCCTTGGACATTTTTAGGCCCTAGACCATTTTTTGGTGGGAAATAATTTAACTCTTTCACTACCGACTTTTTGTTTGTACATATATTTCTATTTTCAGATTATTGTCAGGGGTACTTAAATGAATTAAAAAAAAGGTTTATATATAGCTCCTGCCCGCTAAAAAGTGGGTCCGAAAATCGAGTTTTTATTTCAAATCGCATTTTTACCTTGACAAAACTCGAATTACCAAAAATGGTTTGTTTGATTTCATTCTGGTCAGTAGATGAAGCTAATTGCTTGTTTAGAAGATACACCAAACTCCCTCTTTTGCAGAGATAATTGAAAAAATACACCAAGAAAAAGTATTTGTTGGAATTCGATCGAAACCATTAAAAATTATTTGAAACTAAAAAAAGGGAAATGGAACTAAAAAACCATTAATTTATGCAATTCTTTTTTTTTTTTTTTTTTTTTAAAAAAAGAGAGGCAACTCTCAGGAAATACTTCCTATATTTAGTGTGTTGCTTTCTTTGGAAAGGGATAGATAGTATAGAGATGAAAGGTGGTGAAAATGAAGGGCTTCAGACATGGCAACACTGTAATTGCGCGAGATGATAAGACTTAGAACAGTTGTTGCTCGCCACCTGATGGAGAGTTGGCGAACTTATTGAAGCTTTTTGGTTCATAGCCCTGATTCATTATTTTACTTCGGTGGGGTTAATTGCTATGGGAACACCGAAGGTGGACATTGCGATACGTATGAGGGATAGAAAAAACTCATACATATTATTTTGATGTTGCCGGCACCGGGGATCGAACCCGGGACCTTCTGTGTAAAAGTCCAACGCGCTAACCATTACAATCAATTCTTCAATTTTTTTTTTTTGTGTACGGTAGAAGCAAACCATTTATTTTGTGATAATGCAAGAGAATTGGTACCATCTATCAAATTTTTTTTAAATCATCAAAAGTTGTTACTGAAAATACGGCACTTATAGGTTCAGTTGTACCAATCGAATTGTTCATTGCATTGTTTATAGAATCAACTAATGGCCATTGGTAAACGAATTTGAGACAATGTTTGTTTTAATACCAAAATATTTAAATTCCAATTTAACACTCAACATTTATAAGTATTTGTGGTGTAGAGAGAGTTTGCCTTGTACTCCGAACTTCCAAGTTCAAATCTCGGAAAAGACAAACACAAAAATTATTTTTAATTATAATAAAACATTCAAATGTTTAAATGGCAAATAAGGCAATGAAAATTAAAAGTTATTGAGGTACAATCAGTAGGACAGAGGACTATTAATCTGAATGCCATGGTTCAGTAACAGAAACATTAAAAAAGTTTTTTAATTTCAATAAAATTTTGTGAAAGATAATAATATTTATTTGAAATATAATATTGGGTTAGGCAACTGAATATTAGTTTTCACGACAAAAAATATAATTTTACATTACAATAGTTGTCGTAACCGCCAGAATTGTATGGGCAACAAATTCGGTGGTCACAACTGAGACTGTTTTCTGGGTTTAGAACTTTGTTAACATACATTATTAAAAAATATTGCTACTATATTGCATCGATGAATTGTTTATGCGTATAATGAATTTTTTGCAATGACCAATATCGTAATGAACATAAAGTTTTATTGCATTATCAAATTTTTTTATATTTGTTAAAAAAATGTGTACTTTGTAGTGTATAAGGGTAGTGAAAGGGTTAAACTACATACATATAACTATTTTCAAAACAACTCAAAAGGTTTACATTAGTTAAAATTTGTATTTAAATTAAAACTCGTTTTATTTTTGTTTATTAACACTTTTGTCCGGCCTAATATTATACCACATCGCTTATGTTTGTAGGGTCCAATTGGGTCGAAATAACCCCATTTTAAGATCATTCAAAATCATACTATAACTTTTTTGTAATTAACTTTTTGTTTAATGACAACAAATTTAGGGCAATTCTAAGTTAAAATAAATAATAGTAAATAATAGTAATAGTTACATTAAAAATAAAACATATATCACTTCTTAGAAAAACGTATGCCCTTAAGTCGAAGCTTTTTTAAAATAATGACGGCAGAAATAAAACTCGATGACAGTTGGCAGTTTTGGCATATTCATGCAACACCACGAAAAAGCGAAAGGTATAATTTAGGGAAAATGCCACAATTAGTAACATTCCCTTAATAAAATCCAACAAAGCCATAACAATACGGATAGCCATAAAATAGGGATATAACTTTTTTTGTAGCGAAAAAATTACTGGACACCGCCTTATAGACAATATTGTACTGATAATAAATATCGATTTTTTAAATCAATTCGGAACAAAAACTTTCAGCACCGAAACTTATTTATAAAAGCCTTTTTTCCAAATATTTTTTTCTTAAAAGTGTATATAAATTTATTTTATATATTTTAAATATACAGTACTGACTGACATAGCTCAAAAAATACGATTAAGCAGAAAACGAGTTTAAAGTTTTCAATCCATATCTGCTTCGCTCGACCCTTTCTCCATTTATTTGGTCACGTTTTTTATAAATATGCATTTTTCTCTTAGTGAGAGTTGTGTGCGAATTCGCTAATTATTGAGAGACCCGTGAGTATCACAGTTTCTCCACTGAACCCACTTTAAAGAAAAAATAAAATATATTATATTTGTTTGATTTCGTTCTGGTCATTAGGGGAAGCTACGTGCCAAATTTCGAGATTCTAGATTTGCTAGTTTAGGAGATACGGCAAACGCCCCTTTTTCGGAGATAATTGAAAATATACACCAAGAAAAATTATTGGTTGGAATTCGGTTGAAACCATTAAAATTTATTTGATATGACGTTATTTTATTTGGAACTACCAATAATCGATTAACAAAGCAAAAATACTGTACAGGAAATTAAAAAGAGGAAGAGCGATCTAAAATCAATACAATTGTCGATAAACAAAAGTGGTTACTGCAAATTAAATATGCCACTAAATTAGAGGTTCAATTGTACCAATCGAATTGTGCATTGCGTTGTTTATAGAATCAACTAATGATCGGCATTTGTTAACGAATTATATACTCTTTGGACCCACTTTAAAGAAAAAATAAAATATATTATATTCTACCTCGAAAAGTATACACGATATTAATATGAAATTTTTACACAATATAAAGCATGATATAACTAATAAATATGCATCATTAACATCGTTTTGACTTATGACAGTACTGAAGTAAATGAGCGATATGCATATGTACTTAACAAAAGACCATATAACTTTAGGTAAAATATTACATTTTTGGAAATATTTAAAAAAAAAATTATCAAAGTCTACACGGCTATGCCAAGTTCCTTTTTACATTTGCAGAAAAATGCAGAAAGTTATAACCCTACTGTATACTTTTGATTATGATAATAACTAATACAATAAACTTACACCATATAATTCCTACTCACAACAATTTAAACTTGTACATCAAAGTAGCTAAATTAATTAACATTACTCATCCTTAGCCTTATTGTAATTAGTTGTAGATTGCAGGTTCCTTTTAGTCATCATATAAGATGAAAATTTCATTCAATTAATATTGTGTAAACGAATGTGTAAAGATTATAAGCGGTTTAGTATACAACAGTTGTAGTAAATAGGATAAATGAGATGATATACACCCAGAAAACAGACTCGGTAGAAGCAACTGTATTTGTAGCCAAGCAAATGGTTTGATTATTGCTTTCGAAGTTTTTGGTAATTACCACCCAATTTGTGTAGAGGCAATCGGAACTCTATTGTCGTGACAGAATTTCTATCGTTTCATTAAAATAACTGTTATTATTACAACTGAAAAAGTAAGTCTCAACAACCAAATCATTGCTTCATTCTTGTCTTCTTAGTTATCAAGCACGTGGTTAGGGTCTTTTCCTAACAAGAATCATGACGTTACTAAACTTTGAAGACCAAAAATGTTCTATGTATGTAAAAAAAAATTTAGTTTTTACTCTGCTTCAAGTAATATTTTTTATGTTAGAGAATGTTTTCTAGTGTGGCGTGTTCGCTTTCATTTTTTGTTTTTGTGGCAACTGTCCTGGAGTTTGATTTCCGCTATTACAACTTTTTTTAAAAAAGTTTTGCCGTTTCAATTGTGTCATTTCAAAAAACACAATATAAATTTTTCGTAAATGTATAAAGTGAATAAAAAACAAGTTTTAAAGAATTCTACAAGTCGGATATTTGTATATGGTAAGAATTCTATTCACAATTTTAGTTTGATGCCATAAACAATATAATAAATAAAACAAAAATGTGAAAAAGTTCTTTTTTATTCTGGAGGCTCTAGGTTTTCTAAATCTTGGGTTTTTTTATTATTTTTGTTATTATTATTAAAAATAATAAATAAAAATCTTCGAGCTCGAGGTCTAGTTTTTTGTAATGATTAATTTATTTTTCAATATTTCGCGCATTCCTCGAATGTCATCTTCTGGAAAATATTTAATGTTTACATAAAAAACAAAAAAAATAAAAAAAAATCGTTGTTATCACCACGTCATATATTTTTATACAGTATAATAGTATATGACGTGGTGATAATAACGATTTTTTTTTGTTTAAGTTTTTTGTTTTAGTTTTTTATGTAAACATTAAATATTTTCCAGAAGATGACATTCGAGAAATGTCGAAATATTGAAAAATAAATTAATCATTATAAAAAACTAGACCTCGAGCTCGAAGATTTTTATTTATTAAATATTGAAAGGTCGAATAAATACAACTTTAAAATTATTAAAAATATTTATTGAAATTTTAGATATTTTTACAATATAAACTTATACACAGAGAGAACAGATTCGCTGTGACTACCGAATTTTTTGCCAATTGAATGATTTGGTCGGAGGCGCCGATATTTTTGTTTGCGGTAACAGAAATTCGGCTTACACAACAGAATTTCGGTTGACACAATATATTTCAATTCTGTCAGAACACACTTGGTTGTGGCAACCAAATAATTCGGTTGCTGCAACCAAACCATTCAGTTGGCAAGAAATTCGGTTGTCACGATGAATATTTTTTCTCTGTGTACTTATACTTTCTGATGAGATCATTAGACAGACGAAATACATGTATCAACTTAGCTAATACACCTAATATGCTTTATATTTGTAATTATACGGAGATTGAAAGCTTTTTATAAATAAATAAAAATATCAAAAAATATAATATCGAGGTATATAAAAAAAAAAAAACAAAGCCAACGGAGAATATTTAAATTTCCATAATGTTTCCTAAAGTGGACATTTTATATATTTCCTTATGTTTTGTATTTTTTTCCAAGTTTTAATCAGCTTCAATCTTACTTCGTGTTTAGAATCAACGTTTTTTAGTTAACATAACTAAGTTTTAAAAATTTTTGAAAATTGCGTTCATTTTAAAATATTTTTTTTTTTTTTTTGAAATTTTAACTTCAACGCTTTCTTGCTTTCAAACCATGCGAAGCACACTATAAATTGATTTTCTGTCGAAGTAGACTAATTTCTTATGTTAAAAAACTCATTTGGCGCATTTATGGCCTATTTAAAATACCCAGCGTGGAGACGAGCTTGCCGTTTAGAAGGTTAATTGTAGTCTTCACAAAAAAAAAAAAAATCTGTAAATGGTACGGAAAATGTCGCTGTTATTGCGGAAAATCTTTTCTTTATTTAATCTTTCGGTATTTTTTTTTTGCTAAACTTAGCAACGTATTTCTGCTGAACTGCAGTAAAATTAAATTAGTAGAAAAATTAGTAGCAGCTACTAAATTTTGGAAACGTTTCAGTAAACTGCAATTTATAATTAGTTTTCGGAAGGCAGCAAAAAATTTGCTAAATTTTAGTACATTAAATAGAACTTAACAGAATACGAATAAAAAAAACGACATTTATTTTCATTCCTTTACACTTTTTTGTGAACATTGTTATAATTTTATATATTATTATTTTTTTTTTTGTAATTAGCCAAATATTTGCTAAATTTAGCAAATGGTTTTTCAAAATATTTTGCTCAAAGCAGCAACAAAAATTAGTACAAAATTCAGTAATTTGTAAAATGAAAATAGCAAAAAATTTTACTAAAATAAAAAATTGTACTAAAAATTAATACAAAAATAGTAAAGTGCGATTGCAAAATTTTATCTACTAATTTTTTTTTTTAGTTTACCAAACCCTGTGCATAATTTCTCTGAATTCATAAAACCCTGAGAAATAAGAGGTATCTAAATTCAGTTTCAATAGGTGTCGAAATTTTTTGAAGATTTAACTAAAGGGTCCGCCAAATAACTTTTTTTTTTTAAATGCTATAAAAAAACTACTGAATATTTTCTCAAATTTCTTTTTTATTTGAAACTACAATCCTTCCGGTTAATAATGGAAAATAATTTCATTCAAATGGCTGCCTCGGCTGGCCATGCAGTATGAGCTTCATCTGAAAAGATGTTTTTTTGACAAAATCGGCATCGGAAAAAAAAACGTTAGATGGCGGACCCTTTATTTTTAAGATTTTTCAAGAAATAACAAACTTGTGTAACATTTTGAATTAATGGGAATTCAGGAAACCAAAAATGGAAATTTCTTAATAATAATTGAAACTGAGAGTCATTCTGTCAAATTATGCATTTAAGAGTTTCTCATAAAAAGGCCTTAAGATGCATGTGCAAATGTTTAAAAAAAAACTGTATTATTGAATTATAAATACAACGATATGTATTTATATCCAATTAAAATTAACTCTAAGAATCAATTTTAATTACATTTCCATAGCAACTTTGTTGGTTTATTAATCATTTTTACACTGCTATTAACATCTCTTTTTTGCAATTTCTTATCTTTTTAGTCAGTAATTTTTCTTTCCCACTATATAATTCGTTTTTTAAATACCTTATGTAAACATTATAAATTTAACTAAATTCTATTTACATAAGTCTGCTTGTGTTTTTTTCGTTAATTTTGTTCTTTTTTTCTCTTTTTTAACAATTTAATTTAATATAGTGCAGTCTGTTGTAGAGTAGCACAGTTCACGTAATTTCAATGATGCAAACAAAAAAGGCAAAACTCAAAAATAAAATTAAAAAACTGAAATAAATGCTCAAATCTCTAATGGTTAAAACAGTTTTTTTTTTCATTTTCTTTTTGAATGAAGCAAATCCACATATAGAGAAGCTGTTAGTAGTTGCATGAAATACCAAACAACAACAAAAATCCACCAAGTTTTGATATCATTACCTTGATTAGTTAGTCCGTCATTTCATGTTTTGTGTTGGTGTGTGAGTGTAATGTGGCTGGCTAAAGTATATAAATGAGTTGTAGCAGACCTTAATAAAAAGTTTTAATTTTGTTGTTGGTTCTTTTGGTTTTAAAGTTTTAATGTTTTCTTTTTTAATTTTTTTTTCTTTTTTGGCGGTCAATGTAAATATTTAAGCAAATTTTAGCGATTTAATTTTAAATTATGAATACAAATAAATAAGAAATTTCCTTAAACTAGGCATTTTTGACAATATTCGCATACAATTACAAAAAAAAGAGAACTCTGTTAAAACATTTATATGTACCTACACGACGCACAGTGGTTCCAAACACAAAAAACATGGTAATAAATATAGATCTTTTAAACTACTGGTCCAATCGGGAAATGGTGTTCCCAAAAATTGAAAAGCGGGAGCTAACCTTTAAGGAAAATGTTTCTGTGGTCACCCTGTTTTAACACAGGGTGTGCTACAGGGTGTCAAAGTTGACCATCTCGAGTATGAAAGAGCTTTAAAGGGGTATAACTTCTATAACCATGCATCGATTTTAGTGTTTTTTGGACTTTTTTAAATCTAGGTTACGAGACAAAGCAAAAAACATGCTTCATGTACCATAGTAACTCTTACAGTTAAAAAATATTTCACTTTGAATTTCAAAATCTTCATTTTTCGCCTTGACTTTTTTAATAGTTTTGCCAATAGATTATTCATTTTTCAAAGAAAATGCTCAAAATTTTTTCAAGTCATTCTAATGACCTTTCTTAAACTCCTAAAGAAAACTTTTTTGAATTATCTTAAGCCGTTTCGCAGTGATACTATTTTAAACTCAAAAATTAAAAGTGTGTTCTGAAAAATGGGGTTTTTTGGTCAGATAAGGGGTAACTTCACACACCTTTATATATATTTTGCTGATATTTTTTGGATTAGTTTTTTACATAGTTTGATAGAGTAGACTTCAAAAATGCTTAATGGTATAGTTTAAAGCATTTTTGGATATGCACCCTACGTCCAGCATTGGTCGAAAATGATGAATTTTTGAACGGAATTCTATGTTTATGACCGTGATAAAAAAAAGTCACGCCACTTAGACACGATTTGAAATTTTTATACTGTAAAGAGATTTATTCTAATGAGTTTGCCACTTCATTTGCCGCCGCCCGCTCAAAAACGTAGCCTGGAGAGCAAATTTTGTGGAAAAAGTCATTTTTTCAAAAGCCTTTTTTTGATTTATAAAAAAAGCGTACTTATATTATCAATTTCAGCAAGATTTTATTTTATTTTAATAAAACGTAAATAATTGTCCTACATTCCAAAAATCTTCTCGATATTGCTTATGGTTATTTTTACATAAAACATCAAAGTTCAATGTAGTATATCTAACTATAATTAATTGTACATTTATTGGCTTTTGCTTTCGGTAATGTTAAAAAATTTAAATAATTTCAGAAATTTTTTTACATATTATTAAATTAGACTTAGTTATCAATTCAACGATGCATAAATCGTTTATCTAGTGTAATAAATGAATTCAAACTATTGCGCTTAAATCAGGCATTTCAGGTCAAATTGCAGTATTTAACAAATTTATATATTCAGGTATACAGAGCGTGTTGCATTATATTTCTCTAAAAGGGTTACGGGTTTTTTTATTTTTTTAATACTATTTCAAAAACCTAATAACATATAAATGCAGGTAGAAAATGCGTTTTATGATGTAACATTTGCATAACATATTGTTTTAATGGGCTAATATAATGCGTTTTTTTTTTATTTTACCTATTTCAGTTTTTTGTTTTTACAAATCCAGTACCTGCTCGATTTTTTGTTTATAAAAAAACAAATATTTGTAATATATAAGCGTAGTAATTTTAAAAGGAGGTTATTTGAGTTAAGCAGTCATGGAGGTTACAATAAAATATAGCTCCCTTTGTAAAGTAATTTGGGATACTCTTGCCAATACTGATATACGATCGGAAAAAATAGGAAAACTGATTGATACCATTGTCTACTCGTATGGCTTAAATATAAAGCCAGATGAAATTGAAAATTTTTACAAAATTTATGAAAAAAGGATTAAAGATTCCGATTATTCTATACAAAAATTTATGAAGAAGAGTCAAGATTGGCTTAATAAGGAGATGTCAGTAGTTATTGAACAGAAAAAAAGGGGCCCGCCCTAAAAAAGATTATGAAGAGGTCCAGATTAGGACTAAGAAGGTAAAACAGGAAGAAATGATTAACACACACTCCGCTAATGAAATAAAGGATTCTTTTAAAGCAGCTTTGACACGTATACAGCCTAAAGAAACAGGGAAAATTGTCGACGTCCTACCAACTGCGTCTCCTAAGCGTTTGAAGCGCATGATACAAAGTATTCCAACACCAAAATCATCAACTTCCTTTACCAGTGAAGATGCATTAGCTCTTTTTCTAAATTTGGGGTTAACGAGAAATAAATATGGTATTTTAAGAAAAGCTCTCATTGAAAAAGGATATGATATTTTTCCTAGCAGTAAAGCATAAAAGAAACAAAAGAAAATATTTTAAAACCAATAACATCCCCAGTGCATGCCTCTATTGAAGGCGCAAAGTTGAACTATCACAGTTAATTGACAATACTGTTTCTAGAATTATGTCCACATTTAGCAGCAAAGATATTGAAAGATGCAAGCAATCTGATGTCGTGTTAATGTTCAAATGGGGCTGTGATGGCACATCTGGGTTTTCCGAATACAAACAACCATCTGGAAGCAGCAAAGAAAAAAGTTTTTCATCAATTTTTATGGCTTCTTTTGTGCCGTTAAGAATGCGGTTGTATAATAAATTACCTTCAACCTCGTCTGCAAATGATATATGGACGAATTTAACCCCTGGATCTAAATTTTTATGTCGTCCAATACGATTTGAATATGTAAAAGAAGACATGATTTCAACACAAAGTTTAGTAGATTCAATAGAAAGGGAAATTTCGAGCGTGTCTCCACTTTACGTGGAAATATCTGGACAAGTTATTAAAGTTTCATTTCAACCACAACTTACAATGATTGATGGAAAAGTTGCAAATGCAATTACAGACACAACATCTACTTGGAAATGTAATATATGTGGAAAATTAAGTTCACAGTTTCATGAAGATAGTGATACAATTTCTATGAACGAAAACGCTCTGAGGTTTGGGATATCGCCACTTCATGCCAGAATAAGATTTATGGAATATTGTTTACACCTCGCATACGATCTCAAATACCGCCTTATTCCAGGAAACCTAAGCCTTTCCGTAAACAAAAACACTGATCTACACAACATGAGAAAAGAAGAGAAGAAAAGAATTCAAGATGAATTTAAATTAAGACTTGGATTAATCATTGATACGCCCCTTCAGGGGTTTGGAAGTTCCAATGACGGAAATACAGCAAGGCGTTTTTCGAAGATCCAGAAACTACCTCCTCAATTACGGGTCTCGATAAAACCTACTAAAACGTTTTAAAGTTATATTAGCAGTCATTAACAGTAAAAAACCTATTAATGTGGCTAAATTTAAACTCTTTGCCAATGAAACAAAAGACATTATACTCACCATGTACTCTTGGAGGCCAATGACACCAACAGTACATAAAGTATTAGCTCATGCCAAAGAAATAATAGAAAACAGTATGTTGCCTTTAGGCGAACTGACTGAAGAAGCCCAGGAGGCCAGAAATAGAGACGTCAAACATTTTAGGCTTTTTAACACACGTAAGTGCTCCAGAATAGCTCAAAATTCCGATTTGATGGAATTTTTATTAATATCATCGGATCCAGTACTTTACTCCATAAGAACAAAATGGTTACCAAAAATAAGCATAGACATTGAAAAGGAAGATTCTGAATCTATGCATATAAACGACCTTTTAACTTTTGATACTTCAGACTACTTTGTAGAAAATGTGTAGTCCTTAGGAATATATTCATATTTTTAGCACAATTACTACTGTACCAGTTAAATTTAATAAAACCTTATCTTTAGAACAAAAAAAAAACCTTATTTTGTCTTTCAAATAAATGAATATATGGTAGTTATTTACCTGTTTTATATGGAAAATTAGAACAATATATTACGCAAATGTTACATCATAAAACGCATTTTCTACCTGCATTTATATGTTATTAGGTTTTTGAAATAGTATTAAAAAAATAAAAAAACCCGTAACCCTTTTAGAGAAATATAATGCAACACGCTCTGTATACCTGAATATATAAATTTGTTAAATACTGCAATTTGACCTGAAATGCCTGATTTAAGCGCAATAGTTTGAATTCATTTATTACACTAGATAAACGATTTATGCATCGTTGAATTGATAACTAAGTCTAATTTAATAATATGTAAAAAAATTTCTGAAATTATTTAAATTTTTTAACATTACCGAAAGCAAAAGCCAATAAATGTACAATTAATTATAGTTAGATATACTACATTGAACTTGATGTTTTATGTAAAATAACCATAAGCAATATCGAAAGATTTTTGGAATGTAGGACAATTATTTACGTTTTATTAAAAATAAAATAAAATCTTGCTGAAATTGATAATATAAGTACGCTTTTTTTATAAATCAAAAAAAGGCTTTTGAAAAAATGACTTTTTCCACAAAATTTGCTCTCCAGGCTACGTTTTTGAGCGGGCGGCGGCAAATGAAGTGGCAAACTCATTAGAATAAATCTCTTTACAGTATAAAAATTTCAAATCGTGTCTAAGTGGCGTGACTTTTTTTTATCACGGTCATAAACATAGAATTCCGTTCAAAAATTCATCATTTTCGACCAATGCTGGACGTAGGGTGCATATCCAAAAATGCTTTAAACTATACCATTAAGCATTTTTGAAGTCTACTCTATCAAACTATGTAAAAAACTAATCCAAAAAATATCAGCAAAATATATATAAAGGTGTGTGAAGTTACCCCTTATCTGACCAAAAAAACCCCATTTTTCAGAACACACTTTTAATTTTTGAGTTTAAAATAGTATCACTGCGAAACGGCTTAAGATAATTCAAAAAAGTTTTCTTTAGGAGTTTAAGAAAGGTCATTAGAATGACTTGAAAAAATTTTGAGCATTTTCTTTGAAAAATGAATAATCTATTGGCAAAACTATTAAAAAAGTCAAGGCGAAAAATGAAGATTTTGAAATTCAAAGTGAAATATTTTTTTAACTGTAAGAGTTACTATGGTACATGAAGCATGTTTTTGCTTTGTCTCGTAACCTAGATTTAAAAAAGTCCAAAAAACACTAAAATCGATGCATGGTTATAGAAGTTATACCCCTTTAAAGCTCTTTCATACTCGAGATGGTCAACTTTGACACCCTGTAGCACACCCTGTGTTAAAACAGGGTGACCACAGAAACATTTTCCTTAAAGGTTAGCTCCCGCTTTTCAATTTTTGGGAACACCATTTCCCGATTGGACCAGTAGTTTAAAAGATCTATATTTATTACCATGTTTTTTGTGTTTGGAACCACTGTGCGACGTATGAGTGATATTTAAATAATTTCAATGTAACTCATACATGATGAATTTCATATCAAAACATATAAAACACGCACATTTTGAACACGACCCTCTCAGAATTGGATGAAATTTTGCATACAGCTACATTTTACCTATACAAACACAACCTCATATTTAGAAATTGCATTTTTGAAATATGTAGGCGTAGCAAGGTATCGGAGTTTCTGAAAATTGACAATAATATGTACTTTCAAGCTGTGATTACTACGGAATGGCTGCACCGATTTCAAAGATATTGGTACCATTAGAAAGGTATTTTAATCAGCTTTCGAAAGCATGCACTACAGAAATGTTATATTACACTGGCAGAAATAAAACTTTAAATTAGGAAAACACTTAAAGGCCAAGGGTTTCTTTCCAAAAAAAAAATTTTTTAGAAAGGTCTCTTTAATATGTATAACATATCTAAAAACTAAAATGGCATTTGTTTCTTTTTTTTTAATTTTTTAAAGTAAATGCATCTCTTGTTAACTTCCTTATATTTTGATTTCATTGTGTGACAAAAAAAAATAAGTAGATATACTTTGAAAGTTATACAGATTTTTTTAATTCTAATATATTAGAACAAGAATTGTATTATCAAATTTTTCAGACACCCCCAAAATATGAACTTACCCTTGGAAAATTTTTTTAGATTTACTATATAATTTTGAGCAGCTCATACTGTTGACTTTCGGAATATTTGCTAACTTTTAGTGAAATTTCATCTAAAGCTATACAAGAATGGAAGCTTTGAGTTCCTGTAATACTTTTAGCATTTTTATACCTTGGATATAGCTCTTCTTTTGTTTTGTTATAGTCGTCAGCGTCTGCATAAGCAACTTCTATGGAGGTCTTATAAGTTTGTGAAGCCCAATGATAAAGGTCTTTCGGCGTTTGAATTTGGTTCTGTTTGCAATGCCATAATTCCGAGCGCCATTTCATCTACTACAGACACATTTGTTGACGATTTTGTAAAACACATCAATAAGCTGGTGCCACATTATTTCATAGCTAAGCGCAAGTCCCGATTTGTAAGTAAAAAAAAAAAATTACATTGCTGACAGGAGAAATGCTAATTCAAATTTCAGCTTTTCAAAAGCTGATTAAAATACCTTTCTAATGGTACCAAGATCTTTGAAATCGGTGCAGCCATTCCGTAGTAATCACGGCTTGAAAGTACATATTATTGTCATTTTTCAAAAAACTTCGATACCTTGCCACGCCCACATATTTTCAAAAATGCAATTTCTAAATATGAGGTTGCGTTTGTATATGTAAAATGTAGCTGTATTCAAAATTGCATCCAATTCTGAGAGGGTCGGGTTCAAAATGTGCGTTTGTTATAGGTTTTTGATATGAAATTCATCATGTATGAGTTATATTGAAATTATTTAAATATCACTCATACGTCGCGTAGGTAAATATAAATGTTTTAATAGAGTTCTCTTTTCTTTTTTTTTTTTGTAATTGTATGCGAATATTGTCAAAAATATCATGAATAATAATAATTGTAACCAAATTACCTTAGTTTTTTATGTTTTTTACTCAGTTAGAATTTGATCTTTGAATAATAAACAACTTTAAAAAAAAAAAAAAAAAACGAAAAATTATGTTTCATTTTCGAAATTACATAAGTCGTGCGAAAGTGGCAGTGAGAAAAAATAAATGCATTAAAAAATTAAAGAAATTGCGCATAAAAGTAGGCGTGGCAAATGAAATATGATTTCGTGAATTCGGCTGCGGTGTAAGGAACATGTGTACCAAGTTTAAGTGAAATTGATTTGAAATTTTACTCTTAAATAGCAAATTCCTATTTTTATATAAAAAGTGGGAGTGTAGGGTAAAAAAGTATATGGCGACATTGGTCTAATGGCATCAAGTGTACCAAATTTCAGTATAATCCGTTAAGAAATAAAAATGTTGTGTAGTTAACAAACAAACAGAAAATGAATTTCAAATATCGGCCATTCCTCCACCGACCGGCCAAAAAGGTCATTTATGAACTTGGGTCTTACGATTTCAATTAAATTTTGCATTCTGAAACTCTATGGAGATACTTAAAGATTGGCTTTGTAAGTATTTTAAATTTCAAAAAATCCACGATTTTATGTGAGATTTAGTTTTTTTGGAAAACGAGAAATATGAAAAAATTGTGTGTACACACAAAAAAATAAATTGCCAACCGAATTTAAAAGTGTATTTTAATGACAACAACTTATAACTTCAGTTAGTACAAGATATTAACATTATATTTCCGAATATTTTGTGTGTTGCAACTAAAATTCATTTGAATTAACCGAACTTTGTTGTGAAAACTAATATTTGGTTTTAACAACAGACAGAAATTCGTAATAACCGAATTTCAGTAGTAGTTACGGAATTTCAGTTGGCAAATAGCTAAATTTTTCTCTGGGTGTAAGTAATAATGTTCGTATTTTTTTAGTATATATCGGATCATCACCAATTAAATTGCATACTACTGATACGCTGCCCTACTATTTTATTAAAAAATGATTTTTTTGCCGTCAAAAAAAAAACATTTTTTAAGCAATTTGTTTTTTAATGCACTTTTTACAAATCTGGAAACTCTAAATTTTAAAAAAATATGCATATTTGCAAAATGTGGGATTTTTTTACCAAAAAAAAAAAACTAAAACATTCGTGTTGTTTGGTAATTTATTATTGATAATACGCTTGTAACAATCTTCCATTAAAAAAATAATACTTGTTAAAAATGCAGTGTTAAGGATTATTTCTGTACTTGAAAGATAAACAAATCTACTGAAATATTATGTTTAAAATTTAATTTTTAACCTTTCAAGCCCAACATTTTTTTTTCTAAAACAAAATCTAATATTCGAGAGCAAACATGGGCTATGAAACGACTAAAAATTAAATTTTCAAAACAGAATATTTTAGTAGATTGTCTTATCTATCACATACAGAACATATTAAATATTTAGATTTATAATAAAGCGCCCTTAACACTACACCTATAAAATTAATCTAAATAAATATAAAAATTAAAATATAAATAATAAATTGTTGTTTTTTTATATAAAAATGATAAACAATAAAAATCAATAAAAATAGTTAATCACAGGACCGAAAAAAGTGAAAATATAACTTTATGCTTAAAATTACGTGTTTTGCAAATATGCCTTCCTTTTTTAAATTGATAGTGCCCAGGTGAAAAAGTTCATATATGATCATATATTGTCATATATTGTCATATATGGATGGTTTCATGTATGAGGATAAATGGTTACATGTATGAACATATATGTAATGTATGGAAGCATATATTGGTGAATACATTCAAAGGATAAGTTCATATATGGATATGTATGACACCATATCTGATAATATATTACATATATTGGTTCATATATGCCATATAAATCCATATATGAATTCATATATTATTCCAAATATGGATATGACCATATATGAGGACGAAATTGTTTATATATTTAACCCCTTCTCTCTGCTGTACGAATTCCTGACAAAATATATAAAAGACAAAGATTTTAAAGTTTGTATAATTTATAAAGACGAAAGTAGAGAATAAGGTATGAGATATATCCGCTTAATCTGAAGAAATATCAGTCGCATTTTACGCGCTTAATTCAGAATTGGTCGTACCTAACCTGACCAACCATCCCGCTTTGGGCGGGTTATCCAGCTTTTCAATATATTTTCTTTAATTTTAATAAAAACAAAATGATTAAAAAACGTTCAACATATTATAATTTTGAAGCTTTTGATAGCAATAAAGTTGCAGCGCCAGTGATAGGATTTCAAAATAGAATCGAAGTCTAAAATGTATTTATTAGTTGTGCCAAAACTGATTTTTTTAATAATTCAAAGAAACTATCAATTTTTGAAGTAAAATTTGAGCAATTCAAACTAAGAAATTACGAATTTTTCCGCTTGTTGCATCAAAATCCCTTTTGTGAAAAAACTTTGTTAGTTCAAATGCGCATAATTACTTGGCAGTGATATTTTGGCAAAGATATTTATAGTTAAAGTTTCTTTTATAAAATTCATAAGTATTCGTTCCAAATGTGTTCTTTTGTCGGTTGGCTTAATTACTATTGTTATCGCCGTCATCATCATTTTCTAAATCATCGAATTTTATTTTTTGTGGAACAAGTTGGTTTTCCATTATCCATATATAATATTATCTCCTGTGGTTCCTATTGGGCACAAAGGGCCACTTCCATTATCCATACTTCTATTAATTTTCATTAAATCCTTTTCCAAATAGTATTATCTTAAAAAATTTAACTTTAAAAACTAAAAGACAATATTTTTGATAAAAACTTAAAAGTTGCCTTTTTTATACGAGCATATAGTAAAAGTAATAATATATTAGCATATAAAAACATTCATATATGGCATTATATATGACCATATATGTCCATATGTCCTCAAGTTTCGGATCCGAACATATATGGATTCATATATGAACTCATATATGTGGCCATATATGACGATATATGGACATTTTCACATGGGTTGCGAAATTTAAAAAATACGTTTTAAAAAAATTTGCATAAAAAATGCATTTCTTTTGATGCTAAAAAAATGTTATTCCACAATATTAAAGTAAAGGAGCATATCATTCCAATGTATATTCAAAAGCTATGATCCCATATATGTTGAAGAAACTATTAAAGTTCAAACTTACACACTTTTTGCATATTTTCTAATATAAAACAAAATAGCGAATAAAACCATAATTTTTTCAAATTTCGAGAAAATGAAACTCCGAAATATAATATAAATCGGAAAATCCAAGTTCTGATTTTGGCTGATCTATTGTGGAATAGCCGATATATATTTGAATGTCAATCATATGTCTAATTAAGTTTTTTTGGTATAAGCATTTCAGAAATTTCATTGAAATTGAAAACTTTTAACCTTTTTGTTAAATGAACAAATTCGATTGAAATTCGCATAAATCGATTCAATTAACTTTAAAATTAATACACGCAAAGAAAATTTTAGCCGAATACTACTTTACTACGACTTAAATTCGATTATCTAGAATTTCGGTCGGTTGGCACAACTTATAGTTAGTTTTCACAACACAGTTCGGTTAATATAAATCGGAACCCCAAGGTCAGATTTTAGCCGATCTATTGTGGAATAGCCGGATTTCAGGATTTCCATTGAAACTAAAAACTTTTAAATAAACTTTTTGTTAAATAAACAAATTGGATTGAAATTCGCATAAACCGGTTTAATAAACTCTTTCAAATTAATACACACAAAGAAAAATTAAGCTTGTGGCGTTGTGGTGTAATGGTAAGCGCGTTGAACTTTTACACAGAAGGTCCCGGGTTCGATCCCCGGTGCCGGCAACATCAAAATAATATGTATGAGTTTTTCTATCCCTCATACGTATCGCAATGTCCACCTTCGGTGTTCCCATAGCAATTAACCCCACCGAAGTAAAATAAGTGCTCAGGGCTTATGAACCAAAAAGCTTCAATAAGTTCGCCACCTCTCCATCAGGTGGCGAGCAACAACTGTTCTAAGACTTATCATCTCGAGCAATTACAGTGTTGCCATGTCTGAAGCCCTTCATCTTTACCCACCTTTCATCTCTATACTATCCCTTTCCAAAGAAAGCAACACCACTAAATATATAGGAAGTATTTCCTGAGTGTTGCCTCTCTTTTAAAAACATTAACATTAGTTTTCACAACAAAGTAGGTTATTTCACTTAAGTTTAGTTGCAATACCAAAAATATTCAGAAATCTATGTAAATATCGTTGTACTAACTAAATGTATAAGTTGTTTACATTAAAATACACCTTTCAATTCGGTTGGCACTTTATTCTTTATTTACGATTTTGCAATAAAAATCAATTAAAACTGTCCAAAATTGAGTTAAGCCAACAAATTTAAACTAGACGTATGATTAATATTTAAACAAATATCATC
>CM037854.1:207457847-207476780 GCA_021234595.1 Delia radicum
ATAATAAATAAATAAATAAGACAAGTTCTACATTTTATGAATAGGATATTCGAATTGGAATATTCATCATTTCAGTGGAAGCAGCGAACACACTTTAAAGTTCTCTGCAATGTAAATTACGCTTGTCATATTTGTTTAAATTTCTATCGGGTCCTTTTTTAAATTGTATACTTTAGGTAGTGCCTGTCGATTACATTGTAATTTTGCACAATTTATATGTAAAGTTATGCTTCATGTTTTAGGAGTAAAAATAATAGTTATAAAAACCAAGTTGTATAGATTTTTACTATACATTTATTCAAACATCAAGAGTTTTGTTAAATATTTTTTTTTTATAATAAACAAATTTTTGAATACGAGTAAATTAATATAGCAACACTATTTTTTAATTTTGTGTTAAATGTCATTCACATACTTGAATATTGTGAGTAATTAAAATTAATTAACACTTTAGACCACATGGCGTATACTTTATATTAAATTCATATTAATATTAAGTATGCGCAATAGCGCTTTAATTTAAAACAAAAAAAAAAATTAAACCCACTAAACCTCAAAATTTATCACTTTTAATCTTCGTAAAGTGTAAGGGAATGTACCCTAATGTGGCTCCACACCTGGTATTTTGGATATTTAAACAAACTAAATGAAAAATCTAAATGCATCAGCTCCTTGGACATTTTTAGGCCCTAGACCATTTTTGGTGGGAAATAATTTAACTCTTTCACTACCGACTTTTTGTTTGTACATATATTTCTATTTTCAGATTATTGTCAGGGGTACTTAAATGAATTAAAAAAAAGGTTTATATATAGCTCCTGCCCGCTAAAAAGTGGGTCCGAAAATCGAGTTTTTATTCAAATCGCATTTTTACCTTGACAAAAATCGAATTACCAAAATGTTTTGTTTGATTTCGTTCTGGTCAGTAGATGAAGCTAATTGCTTTGTTTAGAAGATGCACCAAACTCCCTCTTTTGCAGAGATAATTGAAAAAATACACCAAGAAAAAGTATTTGTTGGAATTCGATCGAAACCATTAAAAATTATTTGAAACTAAAAAAAGGGAAATGGAACTAAAAAACCATTAATTTATGCAATTCTTGTTTTTTTTTTTTTTTTTTTTTTTAAAAGAGAGGCAACTCTCAGGAAATACTTCCTATATTTAGTGTGTTGCTTCCTTGGAAAGGGATAGATAGTATAGAGATGAAAGGTGGTGAAAAATGAAGGGCTTCAGACATGGCAACACTGTAATTGCGCGAGATGATAAGACTTAGAACAGTTGTTGCTCGCCACCTGATGGAGAGTTGGCGAACTTATTGAAGCTTTTTGGTTCATAGCCCTGATTCATTATTTTACTTCGGTGGGGTTAATTGCTATGGGAACACCGAAGGTGGACATTGCGATACGTATGAGGGATAGAAAAAACTCATACATTTATTTTGATGTTGCCGGCACCGGGGATCGAACCGGGACCTTCTGTGTAAAAGTCCACGCGCTAACCATTACAATCAATTCTTCAATTTTTTTTTTGTGTACGGTAGAAGCAACCATTTATTTTGTGATAATGCAAGAGAATTGGTACCATCTATCAAATTTTTTTTAAATCATCAAAAGTTGTTACTGAAATACGGCATTCGCAATTAAATATGCCACTTATAGGTTCAGTTGTACCAATCGAATTGTTTCATTGCATTGTTTATAGAATCAACTAATGGCCATTGGTAAACGAATTTGAGACTATGTTTGTTTTAATACCAAAATATTTAAATTCCAATTTAACACTCAACATTTATAAGTATTTGTGGTGTAGTGGGTAGAGAGTTTGCCTTGTACTCCGAACTTCAAAGTTCAAATCTCGGAAAAGACAAACACAAAAATTATTTTTAATTATAATAAAACATTCAAATGTTTAAATGGCAAATAAGGCAATGAAAATTAAAAGTTATTGAGGTACAATCAGTAGGACAGAGGACTATTAATCTGAATGCCATGGTTCAGTAACAGAAACATTAAAAAGTTTTTTAATTTCAATAAATTTTGTGAAAGATAATAATATTTATTGAAATATAATATTGGGTTAGGCAACTGAATATAAGTTTTCACGACAAAAAATATAATTTTACATTACAATAGTTGTCGTAACCGCCAGAATTGTATGGGCAAAATTCGGTGGTCACAACTGAGACTGTTTTCTGGGTTTAGAACAGTGATGTTCTTTACGCACACTATTGCATTTATACTTGTGTGTGTAGCAGCGAAAAACGAAGTTTATTATACGGTACACTGATAATAAATTTCAATTGCAGAAAAAGATTTTTTTTGAAAAAAGTGAATTTCATAAAAAAATATTTTTTTAATATATGAACCCCTTTGAAACTAAAAAATATATATTTTTTTCTATTTCGGCTTAAGCGGACAAGGGCTCCTGGGAACCACCATGGCTCAAACAGTTTAGCGTTGTATCATATTAGTGTGTGTACTCAAGTGAAA
Source organism: Delia radicum (assembly GCA_021234595.1). Lineage (NCBI taxonomy): Eukaryota > Metazoa > Arthropoda > Insecta > Diptera > Anthomyiidae > Delia > Delia radicum. The sequence continues at coordinate 207,460,338 of CM037854.1, forward strand.
AAAATTTTGTTACAATTTAAAAAAATAGATTTTTGCATAGAAAGAAAGCTACACTCATAGAAATAAAGCTGTACAAATGCGCTCATAGAAATTTTACATAATTCGGGCTAAATTTAGAAGGGCATTTTTAACTAATTTTTAGTAACTTTTTTTTGCTATTTCTACAGACTTATTTCTATGAGTATAGCTTTCATTTCTATGACTGTACAAGAATTAATTTCAAATATAATTTTGGTACACTCCTAGAAATAAGTCTGTAGAAATAGCAAAAAAGGTACTAAAAATTAGATAAAAGTGACTCTGCAGAAAAAACCAGTTGAATTAAGAGATTTTTTAACTAAATATTTGCAGACTTAAAATATCAAACAAAAACTGTTGTGTTAACATTTTTTTTTTTGCTAAATTTAGCCCGAATTTGTAAAATGCAAATAACAGGTTAAATTGTTAAACAACTGAAATTTTTGCTAAATAATTGTAAATTTCTGATTTAATAACGGAAAAATTTTAATTGCATTAAAAAAAACTTAAAATTTTCAAAATGTTTATGATTTTATTTGGGTACAGATATTTAGTAATTAGTTTTGCTAATGTTAGCAGGTGTTTTTGTTACTTTGTTACTATTCATCAGGTTTATTTTTGCTATTTTAAGTCTACAAATATTTAGTTTAAAAATCTGTTAATTCAACTGGTTTTTTTCTGCGGGGTCATTTTTAACTAGTTTTTAGTTACTTTTTATGCTTTTTCTACAGACTTATTTCTATAAGTAAAGATATGCTGGGTCATTAATATTTTTATTTAAAATACGAATATTTCACTGGTGTTTGTTTAGGGTTTTAAATAAAAAAATAATAAATAAAAATTTTTCACTTATAATTTTATTACAAATTAAGCATTGTGCATCGTCATCCATATTCTCTATAAAAAAAAAAAGTATTTTCCCATTCATCATCAAACATATTTCTACGTGTATTTTTATTTGTGTTCCGCAGCGTGGTGTGCTTCAACAATGGTTCAACTACAATGATTTGTTTTCTTTTAACTCTTGAGAACAAAGCAAAAGCCGAATATGCACATCGAAAGCCATACGAAGATGTTTTAGTGTACGTGTGTTGACGCAGCGTAAGCAGCATTTTCTTCTGTAACCCCGTGTGGTTGGAAATTGAGAGGAAGCACATCACTGGTTTAGAACTTTGTTAACATACATTATTAAAAATATTGCTACTGTATTGCATCGATGAATTATTTATGCGTATAAATAATTTTTTGCAATGACCAATATCGTAATGAACATAAAGTTTTATTGCATTATCAAATTTTTTTATATTTGTTAAAAAAATGTGTACTTGCAGTGTATAAGGGTAGTGAAAGGGGTTAAACTACATACATATAACTATTTTCAAAACAACTCAAAAGGTTTACATTAGTTAAAATTTGTATTTAAATTAAAACTCGTTTTATTTTTGTTTATTAACACTTTGTCCGGCCTAATATTATACCACAATCGCTTATGTTTGTTGGGGTCCAATTGGGGTCGAAATAACACCCATTTTAAGATCATTCAAAATCATACTACAACTTTTTTGTAATTAACTTTTTGTTTAATGACAACAAATTTAGGGCAATTCTAGTTAAATAAATATAGTAATAATAGTAATAGTTAGAAAAACGTATGCCCTTAAGTCGAAGCTTTTTTAAAATAATGACGGCAGAAATAAACTCGATGACAGTTTGGCAGTTTTGGAATATTCATGCAACACCACAAAAAAGCGAAAGGTATAATTTAGGGAAAATGCCACAATTAGTAACATTCCCTTAATAAAATCCAACAAAGTCATAACAATACGATAGCCATAAATAGGGATATAACTTTTTTTGTAGCGAAAAAATTACTGGACACCGCCTTATAGATAATATTGTACGATAATAAATATCGGATTTTTAAATCAATTCGGAACAAAAACTTTCAGCACCGAAACTTATTATAAAAGCCTTTTTTCCAAATATTTTTTCTTAAAAGTGTATATAAATTTATTTATATATTTTTAAATATACAGTACTGACTGACATAGCTCAAAAAATACGATTTAGCAGAAAACGAGTTTAAAGTTTTCAATCCATATCTGCTTCACTCGACCCTTCTCCATTTATTTGGTCACGTTTTTATAAATATGCATTTTTCTCTTAGTGAGAGTTGTGTGCGAATTTGCTAATTATCGAGAGACCCGTGAGTATCACGTTTTCTCTACTGCACCCACATTAAAGAAAAAATAAAATATATTATATTTGCTTGATTTCGTTCTGGTCATTAGGGGAAGCTACGTGCCAAATTTCGAGATTCTAGATTTGCTAGTTTAGGAGAACGGCAAACTTTAAAGAAAAAATAAAATATATTATATTCTACCTCGAAAAGTATACACGATATTAATATGAAATTTTTACACAATATAAGGCATGATATAACTAATAAATATGCCATCATTAACATCGTTTTGACTTATGACAGTACCTGAAGTAAATGAGCGATATGCATATGTACTTAACAAAGACCATATAACTTTAGGTAAAATATTACATTTTTGGAAATATTAAAAAAAAAATTATCAAAGTCTACACGGCTATGCCAAGTTCCTTTTTGACATTTGCAAAAAAAAATGCAAAAAGTTATAACCCTACCGGTATACCTGTGATTATGATAATAGCTAATACAATAAACTTACACCATATCATTCCTACTCACAACAAATTAAACTTGTACATCAAAGTAGCTAAATTAATTAACATTACTCATCCTTAGCCTTATTGTAATTAGTTGTAGATTGCAGGTTCCTTTTAGTCATCATATAAGATGAAAATTTCATTCAATTAATATTGTGTAAACGAATGTGTAAAGATTATAAGCGGTTTAGTATACAACAGTTGTAGCAAATAGGATAAATGAGTTGCTATACACCCAGAAAACAGACTCGGTAGCTTCTACCTGTATTTGTAGCCAATCGAATGGTTCGGTTATTGCTATCGAAGGTTTTGGTAGTTACCACCAAATTTATGTTGAGGTAATCGAAACTCTAGTATCGTGACAGAATTTCTATCGTTTCGTTAATATTAGGTCTCGACAATCAAAGCATCCGATTGGCTACAAATACTATTGCTACCAACGAGTCTTTTTTCTGAGTGTAGTAACAATAATGGTATTTTGTAATATTAATAGAGAAAGTGATAGGTTTCAAGTCAAATTTAATAAAGGGGCAGAGTATTACACAAAAACTATTCTTAATATATAAAAAACACGGCGCAAGGTCAAATGAGTTATTTAAATTTAATATTATTACTAAAAACGAAACACTATATGAGAAGTTTGAAAAAAGTTCGACACTTGTGGCAAATATTTTTAAAAAAATTTGTTTGTATGACATGAAAAACCCCTTTATGTATGTGTTAGCCTCTGTTTAAGAGCAAAATTAATGGCGGTTTTAAGTTTAGAGCAATTTAAAAATGTTAAAATCACGGATTTTGTTTGGATTAAATTAGATCTTATTGTGTTTATCACATTTCAAAACATATATTACACCAGCAAAAAAATATAAAAGTACGCTCACAGAAATGTTTGTCATATATTAAAACTTAAAAATAAAACCGCGATTATTTTTAAAGACAAGTTCTTTCCGGTTTTATGATATTAAGTTAAGTTTAGGTTTACTAATATTCAGGAAATCATATTAAATGCTTTTAAATTCGCAAAACTAAAAATTTTATTTCAATTTATAACGAGCTTTCAACCTCCGTATATTTACAAAATAAAGCAAATCAAACATATTAGCTAGGTTGATACTAGTATTTCGATCTGGCTAAAGATCTCATCAGAACCCGAAGTTTTAGAAAAGCTAGAGCCTCCATAATGGGCAGAACTTTAACAAAAACCCTATTAATCATCAATTTTGCTTCATTCTTGTCTTCTTAATTATCAAGCACGTGGTTAGGGTCTTTTCCTAACAAGAATCATGACGTTACTAAATTTGAAGACCAAAAACGTTCTATTTATGTGAAAAATTTAGTTTTTACTCTGACTCTAGTAATATTTTTTATGTAAGAGAATGTTTTCTAGCCTGGCGTGTTCGCTTTCGTTTTTTGTTTTTGTGACAACTGTTCTGGAGTTTGATTTCCGCTATTTTTGCTGTTTCAATTGTGGCATTTCAAAAACGCAATATAAATTTTTCGTAAATGTATAAAGTGAATAACAAACAAGTTTTAAAGAATTCTACAAGTCGGGTATTTGTACATGGTAAGAATTCTATTCACAATTTTAGTTTGATGCCATAAACAAATATAAAAATAAAACAAAAATGTGAAAAAGTTCTTTTTTATTCTGGAGGCTCTAGGTTTTCTAAATCTTGGGTGTTTTCTTTTTATTATTTTTTTTGTTATTATTAAAAATATTTATTGAAATTTTAGATATTTTTACAATATAAACTTATACTTATACTTTCTGATGAGATCATTAGACAGACGAAATACATGTATCAACTTAGCTAATACACTTAATATGCTTATATTTGTAATTATACGGAGATTGAAAGCTTTTATAAATAAATAAAAATATCAAAAAAATATAATATCGATGTATATAAAAAAAAAAAACAAAGCCAACGGAGAATATTTAAATTTCCATAATGTTTCCTAAAGTGGACATTTTATATATTTCCTTATGTTTTGTATTTTTTTCCAAGTTTTAATCAGCTTCAATCTTACTTCGTGTTTAGAATCAACGTTTTTTTAGTTAACATAACTAAGTTTTAAAAATTTTTGAAAATTGCGTTCATTTTAAAATATTTATTTTTTTTTTTTTTGAAATTTTAACTTCAACGCTTTCTTGCTTTCAAACCATGCGAAGCAACACTATAAATTGATTTTCTGTCGAAGTAGACTAATTTCTTATGTTAAAAACTCATTTGGCGCATTTACGGCCTATTTAAAATACCCAGCGTGGAGACGAGCTTGCCGTTTAGAAGGTTAATTATAGTCTTCACAAAAAAAAAAAAATCTGTAAATGGTACGGAAAATGTCGCTGTTATTGCGGAAAATTTTAACTTTATTTAATCTTTCGGTATTTTTTTTTTGCTAAACTTAGCAACGTATTTCTGCTGAACTGCAGTAAAATTAAATTAGTAGAAAAATTAGTAGCAGCTACTAAATTTTGGTAACGTTTCAGTAAACTGCAATTTATAATTAGTTTTCGGAAGACAGCAAAAAATTTGCTAAATTTTAGTACATTAAATAGAACTTAACAGAATACGAATAAAAAAAGTAAAATAAAACGACATATATTTTCATTCCTTTACACTTTTTTGTGAACATTGTTATAATTTTATATATTATTATTTTTTTTTTTTTGTAATTAGCCAAATATTTGCTAAATTTAGCAACTGGTTTTTCAAAATATTTTGCTAAAATCAGCAACAAAAATTAGTACAAACTTCATTAATTTGTAAAATGAAAAATAGCAAAAAATTTTACTAAAATAAAAAATTGTACTAAAAATTAATACAAAAATAGTAAAGTGCGATTGCAAAATTTTATCTACTAATTTTTTTTTTTTTAGTTTACCAAAACCTGTCCATCATTTCTCTGAATTCATAAAACCCTGAGAAATAAGAGGTATCTAAATTCAGTTTCAATAGGTGTCGAAATTGAAGATTTAACTATTTTTAACATTTTTCAGAAATAACAAACTTGAGTAACATTTTGGATTTATGGGATTTCAGGAAACCAAAAATGGAAATTTCTTAATAATAATTGAAACTGAGAGCCACTCTGTCAAATTATGCATTTAAGAGTTTCTCATAAAAAGACCTTAAGATGCATGTGCAAATATTTAAAAAAAAACTGTATTATTGAATTATAAATACAACGATATGTATTTATATCCAATTAAAATTAACTCTTAGAAATCAATTTTAATTACATTTCCATAGCAACTTTGTTGGTTTATTAATCATTTTTTACACTGCTATTAACATCTCTTTTTTGCAATTTCTTATCTTTTTAGTCAGTAATTTTTCTTTCCCACTATACAATTCGTTTTTTAAATACCTTATGTAAACATTATAAATTTAACTAAATTCTATTTACATAAGTCTGCTTGTGTTTTTTTTTCGTTAATTTTGTTCTTTTTTCTCTTTTTTAACAATTTAATTTAATATAGTGCAGTCTGTTGTAGAGTAGCACAGTTCACGTAATTTCAATGATGCAAACAAAAAAGGCAAAACTCAAAAATAAATTAAAAAACTGAAATAAATGCTCAAATCTCTAATGGTTAAAACAGTTTTTTTTTCATTTTCTTTTTGAATGAAGCAAATCCACATATAGAGAAGCTGTTAGTAGTTGCATGAAATACCAAACAACAACAAAAATCCACCAAGTTTTGATATCATTACCTTGATTAGTTAGTCCGTCATTTCATGTTTTGTGTTGGTGTGTGAGTGTAATGTGGCTGGCTAAAGTATATAAATGAGTTGTAGCAGACCTTAATAAAAAGTTTTAATTTTGTTGTTGGTTCTTTTGGTTTGAAGTTTTAACGTTTTTTTTTTTTTTTCTTTTTTTGGCGGTCAATGTAAATATTTAAGTAAATTTTAGCGATTTAATTTTAAATTATGAATACAAAATAAATAAGAAATTTCTTTTAACTAGGCGTATGAGTTATATTGAAATTATTTAAATATCACTCATACGTCGTGTAGGTACATATAAATGTTTTAACAGAATTCTTTTTTTTTTGTAATTTTATGCGAATATTGTCAAAAAAATTTTTAATTTTATTTATTTATTTAAGTCTATGGAAATTCAATCCTTACAGACTAATATGATAACAAAAATAATAATAATTAATGTAAATAGAAACAAATTTGAAGTAATATATTTACAAAAATTTGATTGACAACAAGATTTATTTATAAAGGAAAAGAATAATGTCTCTTTCTACTGTCTCCAAACTCTTTTGAAAATCGATGTGCGAAAATATTTAACGACAAGGAATTGATAATATCTTGATGAACGATGATGAGTATTAATATTGATTTATTTATAAGGAAATCAGAATGCAAATCACCTCTAATCAAGTTTTAGCAAAAATGTTACATTTAGCATTTTGCGACGACTTTGAAGTGTAGGATGCTTTATAGAGCAAGACGACTTTTATAAGAGGGGTAGTTGTACAGCAGGATTCCAGCCAAGTCCACGGTGACAAAATATAAGAAATTGCTTTTGAATGGATTCAATGGAATTATAATGCACATTGTAGAAAGGATCTCATACAACAGATCCATATTCAAGGATTGGCCTGACTAGTGTAGTAAGCAGCTTCGTTTGATAAATCCCTGCACACCTGTTGCTTTATTGATTGTCTTTGAAATATGATTTCGAAAATCTAAGCGTCTGTCCAACAAAACACCAAGATCATTAAATGTAGTAACCTCTACATTCGTATGTCATTCATCACGTAATCACCATTAATCGGCAGAGATCTTCCATTAAATTTAAATTGCACCATGAGTTGTTATCTGTTTGCATGTTGTTAATATCTGTTTGCAATAAATATTGGTCACATCGATCATTAAAGGAAGTAGTATTTTAACATCGTCTGCATACTTTAAGATTTGAGTATTTTAATACAGATGGAAGATCATTAATGAAGAGCGTAAATAAAGAGGTCCTAAATCACTGCCTTGAGGAACACCGATGATACGTTGATAAGATTAGATTGCACATTACGAAACTAACACATGTGTTTTCTGCCTCTTAAGAGGAATCGATCCATTTAAGAAGAGTCATGCTAAAGCGAATACGATTTAGTTTATAAAGGAGTAGGTCGTGGTTCACACGTCAAACGCTTTACTAAAGTCAGTATAAATAGCATCAGTTTGTTTTCCCTTAACAAGGCAGTCGTTAACAATGGTAGTTTAAGAGTTCTATTATTTTTTTTTTGTACATGTATGCAGGGAATATTTGTAAAATATCATGAATAATAATAATTGTAACCAAATTACCTTAGTTTTTTATGTTTTTTACTCAGTTAGAATTTGACCTTTGAATAATAAACAACTTTAAAAAAAAAAAACGAAAAAATTATGTTTCATTTTCGAAATTACATAAGTTCGTGCGCAAGTGGGCAGTGAGAAAAAATAAATGCATTAAAAATTAAAGAAATTGCGCATAAAGTAGGCGTGGCAATGAAATATGGATTTCGTGACTTCGGCTGCGATGTAAGGAACATGTGTACCAAGTTTAAGTGAAATTGATTTTGAAATTTACTCTTAAAATAGACAAATTCCTATTTTTATATAAAAAGTGGGAGTGTAGGGTAAAAAGTATATGGCGACATTGGTCTAATGGCATCAAGTGTACCAAATTTCAGTATAATCCGTTAAGAAATAAAAATGTTGTGTAGTTAACAAACAGACAGAAAATGAATTTCAAATATCGGCCATTCCTCCACCGACCGGCCAAAAAAGGTCATTTATGAACTTGGGTCTTACGATTTCAATTAAATTTTGCATTCTGAAACTTTATGGAGATACTTAAAGATTGGCTTTGTAAGTATTTAAATTTCAAAAAATCCACGATTTTATGTGAGATTTAGTTTTTTTGAAAAACAAGAAATTTGAAAAAATTGTGTGTAAGTAAAATGTTCGTATTTTCTTTAGTATATATCGGATCATCGCAATTTAAATTGCATACTAAGGATACGCTCTCCTACTGTTTTATTACAGAAAGATTTTTTTGGCGTCACAAAAACGCATTCGTTTTTATGCAATTCGTTTTTAAACGCACCACTCGAAATTTAAAAAAAAGACGGGTTTTTACCAAATCCAGCGTTAAGGCGCCATTTTAATGTCTCTCTTTTAAAAATTATATATCGCACACCTAGTTCAAAAGTGGCTCAACTCAAAATTTTTAGTTTTTCAGAAATTGAAAAAAAACATTTGCAACTTTATACTAATTGAAACTAAAGAAAGACATAACTGTTTTTAGCAACAGTTAACAACAACAAAATACACTGATATTTTTTAATAGATAAACAAGTGTATTGTGCATAGTTTAAGCATATAAACCCGACAAATTAAAAGTTTTTGAGTTGAGTCACTTTTGAACTAGGTGTGCGATATTATTTGTTAAGATTTTCTTTTTGTACTTGAAAGATAACAAATCTATGTTTAAAATTAAATTGCAAGCCCACCATTTGTTTTCAAAAAAAATTTAATATTCGAGAACAAACATGCGCTTGAAACGACTAAAAATTAAATTTTTAAAACAGAATATTTTAGTAGATTGTCTTATCTTTCACATACAGAACACATTTAATATTTAAATTTATAATTTTTAAAAGCGCCCTTAACACTACACCTATAAACTTAATCTAAATAAATCTGAACATTAAAATATAAATAATAAATTGTTGTTTTTTTCTATTTAAAAATGATAAACAATAAAAAATCAATAAAAAAATAATCCCAGGACCGAAAAAAGTGAAAATGTAACTTTATGCTTAAAATACGTGTTTTGCAAATATGCCTTCCTTTTTAAATTGATAGTGCCCAGGTGAAAAAGTTCATATATGATCATATATTGTCATATATGGATGGTTTCATGTATGAGGATAAATGGTTCCACGTGTGGGCATATGAACATATATGTAATGTATGGAAGCATATATTGGTAAATACATTCAAAGGATAAGTTCATATATGGATATGTATGACACCATATATGATAATATATTGCATATATTTGTTCATATATGCCATATAAATCCATATATGAATTCATATATTATTCCAATATGGACATGACCATATATGAGGACGAAATTGTTTATATATTTAACCCCTTCTCTCTGCTGTACGAATTCCCGACAAAATATATAAAAGACAATAGATTTTAAAGTTTGTATAATTTATAAAGACGATAGTAGAGAATAAGGTATGAGATATCTCCGCTTAATCTGAAGAAATATCAGTCGCATTTTACGCGCTTAATTCTGAATCGGTCGTACCTAACCTGACCAACCATCCCGCTTTAGGCGGGATTATCCAGCTTTTCAATATACTTTTTTTAATTTTTATAAAAACAAAATGATTAAAAAACGTTCAACATATTATAATTTTGAAGCTTTTTGATAGCAATAAAGTTGCAGCGCCAGTGATAGGATTTCAAAATTAGAATCGAAGTCTAAAATGTATTATTTGTTGTGCCAAAACTGATTTTTTTAATAATTCAAAGAAACTATCAATTTTTGAAGTAAAATTTGAGCAATTCAAACTAAGAAATTACGAATTTTTCCGCTTGTTGCATCAAAATCCCTTTTGTGAAAAAACTTTGTTAGTTCAAATGCGCATAATTACTTGGCAGTGATATTTTGGCAAAGATATTTATAGTTAAAGTTTCTTTTATACAATTCATAAGTATTCGTTACAAATGTGTTCTTTTGTCGGTTGGCTTAATTACTATTGTTATCGCCGTCATCATCATTTTCTAAAGCATCGAATTTTATTTTTTGTGGAACAAGTTGGTTTTCCATTATCCATATATAATATTATCTCCTGTGGTTCCTATTGGGCACAAAGGGCCACTTCCATTATCCATACTTCTATTAATTTTCATTAAATCCTTTTCCAAATAGTATTATCTTAAAAAATTTAACTTTAAACTAAAAAGACAATATTTTTGATAAAAACTTAAAAAGTTGCCTTTTTTATACGAGCATATAGTAAAAGTAATAATATATTAGCATATAAAAACATTCATATATGGCATTATATATGACCATATATGTCCATATGTCCTCAAGTTTCGGATCCGAACATATATGGATTCATATATGAACTCATATATGTGGCCATATATGACGATATATGGACATTTTCACATGGGTTGCGAAATTTAAAAAATACGTTTTAAAAAAAATTTGCATAAAAAATGCATTTCTTTTTGATGCTAAAAAAATGTTATTCCACAATATTAAAGTAAAGGAGCATATCATTCCAATGTATATTCAAAAGCTATGATCCCATATATGTTGAAGAAACTATTAAAGTTCAAACTTACACACTTTTTGCATATTTTCTATATAAAACAAAATAGCGAATAAAACCATAATTTTTCAAATTTCGAGAAAATGAAACTCCGAAATATAATATAAATCGGAAAATCCAAGTTCTGATTTTGGCTGATCTATTGTGGAATAGCCGATATATATTTGAATGTCAATCATATGTCTAATTAAGTTTTTTTGGTATAAGCATTTCAGAAATTTCATTGAAATTGAAAACTTTTAACCTTTTTGTTAAATGAACAAATTCGATTGAAATTCGCATAAATCGATTCAATTAACTTTAAAATTAATACACGCAAAGAAAATTTTAGCCGAATACTACTTTACTACGACTTAAATTCGATTATCTAGAATTTCGGTCGGTTGGCACAACTTATAGTTAGTTTTCACAACACAGTTCGGTTAATATAAATCGGAAACCCCAAGGTCAGATTTTAGCCGATCTATTGTGGAATAGCCGGATTTCAGGATTTCCATTGAAACTAAAAACTTTTAAACTTTTTGTTAAATAAACAAATTGGATTGAAATTCGCATAAACCGGTTTAATAAACTCTTTCAAATTAATACACACAAAGAAAAATTAAGCTTGTGGCGTTGTGGTGTAATGGTAAGCGCGTTGAACTTTTACACAGAAGGTCCCGGGTTCGATCCCCGGTGCCGGCAACATCAAAATAATATGTATGAGTTTTTCTATCCCTCATACGTATCGCAATGTCCACCTTCGGTGTTCCCATAGCAATTAACCCCACCGAAGTAAAATAATGAATCAGGGCTATGAACCAAAAAGCTTCAATAAGTTCGCCAACTCTCCATCAGGTGGCGAGCAACAACTGTTCTAAGACTTATCATCTCGAGCAATTACAGTGTTGCCATGTCTGAAGCCCTTCATCTTTACCCACCTTTCATCTCTATACTATCCCTTTCCAAAGAAAGCAACACACTAAATATATAGGAAGTATTTCCTGAGTGTTGCCTCTCTTTTAAAAACATTAACATTAGTTTTCACAACAAAGTTAGGTTATTTCACTTAAAGTTTAGTTGCAATACCAAAAATATTCAGAAATCTAATGTAAATATCGTTGTACTAACTAAATTTATAAGTTGTTTACATTAAAATACACCTTTCAATTCGGTTGGCACTTTATTTCTTTATTTACGATTTTGCAATAAAAATCAATTAAAACTGTCCAAAATTGAGTTAAGCCAACAATTTAAACTAGACGTATGATTAATATTTAAACAAATATCAATCATACGCTTTGTTAAATTGCTGCATATATTTCCCATTTTGCGATCTAAATTTTTAAATTTACTTATATTTCTATGTTTTATTTGTTATACAGCAATTATGTTCTTCATTTCGTTTTGCTTAATAAAACACAAAATATATCTGACTGACATAAATCTTTTAATAGACTCCAAATAAAGTTTCTAGAGCAAAAAAAAAATCTAAATTAAAAACTTTTTTGAAGTTTATCCTTGCAAAGTGTTCAGTTTAACACACAGAAATAAAGTTTGTAAAAAAAACAATATTGTTGGTAATTAGTTTACAATTTGAAAAGAAGTGTTTTAACAAATGGTGATTTTCTGCTAATTGGCATGTTAAAAGAGTTAAAAAAATCAGATTTTTTTATATATACCTATCCAGTAAGAAAAATAGATGTAACATGTAAAGAAATTTGCTGAAGACACTTATATGTAAATTCAAGACAATACTTTTCGTTAAAAACAGAGAATTTGAAGTAAAAAAGTCAAATTTGTTAAGTGGCGGTAAAAGATTACGTTGTTTTATTGAATATTTGCGAACTTTTTTCTGCAAATATAATTTTATAAAAATCAAATCATTGTTAAAATGTGTTAAGTTTTATGCAATCGCTTCATTCATTTCAATTAAATTGTTTGTTCCATAAAAACAGAAAAAATTTCTTAAATATTTTTGTATTTCTCTTTTACTGGTTTCAGCTTGTAAAAATATCGTGATATGTCTTTAAGTAAAAAAAATAAGTTGGTGTTAACATAAGGGCGAAACTTATGTTAATGGCAGTCATTTTATAATACTTACTAGATAACAAAAACGTTGACAAAATGGAAGGCCAGAGTTTGGAAAAATTTATTTAAAAATAATTTTTTTTAAAGATGACGCAAAAAAGATAACGTACTGCTACAAAAAAACACTTTTTGTCAGAACTTGAAAACCAACCTAGTGGGGGTCCTAGGTGTCCTAGGTGTGGACATACAAAAACCGTTTTCAAAATTTTGAGTTATTTTCAAAAAACTGTTTTAGGGTAGGTCGTAGCACTTTAGTACCTCTAACTCACACATTTTTTGACCGATTTCAAAATTTTAAACAGTTTTGGAAAGGCAAAGAGTTAAGCTTTCATAAAATATATATTTCATGAAATTATGTAAATGTTTATCAAAAGTTTCTCATTTTTTTTTTTTTTCCTAATTTTTCAAATTCAACAAGAATTATTTTCTTATTTTCAATTTATAACGAGCTTTCAACCTCCGTATATTTACAAAAATAAAGCAAATCAAACATATTAGCTAGGTTGATACTAGTATTTCGATCTGGCTAAAGATCTCATCATAACCCGAAGTTTTAGAAAAGCTAGAGCCTTTATTATAGGCAGAACTTTAACAAAAAACCTATTAATAATCAATTTTCCTCCATTTTTGTCTTCTTAGTAATCAAGCACGTGGTTAGGTCTATTCCTAACAAGCATCATGACGTCACTAAACTTTGAAGACCAAAAATGTTCTATTTATATAAAAAATTTTAGTGTGTACTCTGGCTCAAGTAATATTTTTTACAGCTAAATTAGTTTATTATTATTATTTTCATTTTTTCTATGAAAACCAACCTTTTTTGCACTGTATTTTAAAGACAATTTTATATAAAAAAAACGAGATATCATTTGTTAAAATCGGTTTATATTTGCAAAAGTTACTAAACTTTTTCTAAAGTAAACATTTTGGGATTGCAGACTTTTCTTTTGGTAAACAACTTGACTTACAAACGTAAACTAAAAACTCTACAAATAGCTTAACCTAAGTTAACATGTCATAGTTAAACACAGGTGTTAATGAAAAGTTGAATAACTTTTACAATTTTCATTCATTTTGTTAAGAACTAAATTTTCTTTATACGTTGGTATACATTTTTATAAGCTTTCATATTATAATAAGCAATGAAAAGCTATTAAATCAAAAAAGTTTATTAGTTTCGTTTCTTTTTTGTAGATATTCTTAACAAAAACAATACTTATAACTTAAAAATGTATCAAAAATGTACGTCATTTTAAAGCGTAATCAGTTTACTTTCCGAACCCATTAAAAAATGTAAATCGGACAAAAACTGACTGAGTTACGGGTCGATAAGTTGACGAACATCACTGAAAACGGTTTTTTTAGAATAACTTCTGAATTTAAGGGTGTTTCTGAAGGTGTTTAAAATACAATTTGTAATGTTCTCAACAAGACCTATAACCCACGCTAGGTCGTTTTACAAGTTTTTTTTTTTACTGTAGCACCGTGTAATTTATAAATTCACTAACATTGAGAGTCTCAGGATGAGTTCTCTCCAATCTTAATAATATTCAGATATGTTATAGAGCAGAAAAGTATAAGGACACGTATTTTTATCGACAAATCCTATGTTCAGGGGTTAAAACCACTTTGGTGTCCCTTATATTTTGTTCTCATCTATCACATATGCGCAATTCATTCAGATCGTAGATAAACCATAAAAGCAAAAAATAGACAATTCTAGCAAATTAAAAATTTATTTTTACATCAGATTTTCATTGGATTAAGGTATTTAATGCATTTTGTTTATATTAATATTTATGTACACTTAAGGAACTTCTGCTGTAAATATTTGCAGTTGTTTCAGTACGAATCCAGTATCTTTATTTTTAAATGAATAAAAAAATGTTATTTGTGAAAAAAATTTAATATTTAACTACATTTGTTTTTAACTACCTTGTTAAAACATTGTTAATGCATGCCCATATGCATTCATACATGTTTCATATGTGTTCATAAACCATTCTTATATGTTCATATGAGTAATCGCAAAAGTTCATCTGTGTGCATTAACGAAAATTGAGGTAATTTTTACATATATAATCATAAATGTCTTTACATTTCCATACATGGTCATATGTGTAGATTAATTAATATGAAGCTAATATTTATATATATATGATCACATATGAGCTCTTATGAACATATCGCACACCTAGTTCAAAAGTGACTCAACTCAAAATTTAAATTTTTCGGGCTTATATGCTTAAACTACACAAAAAAAACTTAAAAACGGGTTTCAATTAAAAATTATTGAATCAATTAATATTTTAATTGATTTTGCACCTATCACGTCAATGATACTATCAAATAAACATTTTATTAAATTAAGAAGGAAAAAAAAGTTATAAATAACTTCTACAAAAAAAAATGTGATACTCACAAAAAAAGTGTGTGATCTATATTGGTATGTGTGCTTTTTGCAATGCTGAGTCTGTTTGTGTGTGTGCTTGTTTTGTTTGTTAACTTCAAATTTTTCTATTAATGCATACAGTGTATGAAAAAATAATATGATAATTGCGTCTAAAATAAAATATGTATTTATATATTTAAAAGTCAATTAAAACATTAATTGAATCAATTAAATATTTGTTTAGACACAAATTAAATTCAAATCAAATCTTAAATTAGATATTTTAGGTTGATAATTTTTTCTGTGTATGCACAATACACTTGTTTATCTATAAAAAAATATCAGTGTATTTTGTTGTTGTTAACTGTTGCTAAAAAAGCAGTTATGTCTTTCTTTATGTCTCAATTGGTATAAAGTTGCAAATATTTTTTTTTTCGATTTCTGAAAAATTAAAAATTTTGAGTTGAGTCACTTTTGAACTAGATGTGCGATATATTAATTATATATGCTGGTATATGGACATGAATGATCTCGAATCACTTCATACATGTTCATAAATGAATGCATATATGTTGACTTTTAACCGGACATATGTTACGTTCATTTTAGGCAATCGATTTGCTTCTATTAAAAACAAAAATTAAAACAAATAAACGTAAGTCAGTTATTAGTAAAACTATGATTTTTAACTTATTTGTGGTTCATTTTATTAACAGAAAAAGAGAAAATTGCAAATGTTTTTTAAACAATCATTCATCTCGGAGAAAATGGAACTTTTTGTGAATCTCCTAAACCAATGTAGCTAAATAAAGAAATCGCACACTCAGAGAACTTCTGCTTAAAATATATGTAGTTGTTTGTGTTGTAATACAGTATCTTAATTTTTAATGTAAATGT
>CM037854.1:207476880-207496765 GCA_021234595.1 Delia radicum
TAAAAAGGTTTTGGAATGAAATATTACTTACCATTTTTTTTTGGTACATAATTTGTTTAATAAGGCATAATAATTTAATATTTTTATAATGATACCAGAGGGTTGATTGTGTGGCTTTGACGCCGTAATGTAGCGAACGGAAAAACTGCTTTTAGGATATGTTTTTAATTTTTTATTATTAAATCTTTATTGTTTAAAATTTGAACTTTCTGTGTAAAAAAATTTTTTTTTTCAAAATTATTTGTGCTTTGAACTCAGCTTTATTCATTAGAGTACCCGAAAAGAAGAAAGTATTTTTTCTAGCTTCCCGAGCAATTGCTGATAGATTTGGTATAAACATTTTTTCTATCGCTGAAACCGGTAAATTTAGACTTTTGTGTAAAATAAAATAACTAACATTTTTCTTGAACTTTTTTTGACCTATGGAAGAATATGATTTTTTGGCGTTCAAAATTAAAATATGCGAAAACTCCATTCTTGAACGACTCTATTGAATATAAATATTATATTTTGTGCTCCCCGGTAGGCTAGTTGGTAACGTGCTGGCTTATCAGTAAGGGGGTCGTGGGTTCGATTCCCAACAGAGGCACTGGTCTGCTTTCGCTACAACGCGCCGAAGGCCATAGTAGCTAGTGTTCGGTTTTGGATAATACGATATAATTCCTAATTATATGATTATTAATTAATAAAATAAAAAAATAAATAAAAATATTATATTTGATGGCGTCAAAATTACTAAGCGGACTTTAAAGTTTAAATTTTGCAAAAAAAAATATTAAAATACTTGTACCCATGATATTTCTTAAATATTGGTTTCAAATGAGAGGTCATCTGCTTAAAACTAAAAATAATGATTTAATTCTGCAGGATCGAAATTTGCAATATGTCCTTTAAATTTTTTAATCCATCAAAATCTTTTTTGATTTTTCATAAACTTTTTTCATTCCGAAATAAAATATTTCTAAGTTTGATATAATTTTTATTAAAAAAAAAATTATGTTTTTTCTACCTTTAATTGTGCAATGAAAATGAAATTTATTCAAGTTCGAGGCCATACTATATATTTCTTTATTAGGATATTGTCCTAACAAATAATCTATAGAGTTTTTGTTTTCAAATTTATTAATTGACCACTTTCGGGAATGTGTTGATCAATCCATTTCGGGAATTTTCTAGGTTCCCATCATCAGAACACGTTTTGAAAGAAGTGACAATCCCTTGCAAAACATCAAACATTCATATAAACTGGTTTTCTCACTAAATGAGAACCAATATATGAGTTCGAAGTAAAAGATTATCACCATTGATCAAAAATAAATTGAAAACTTGTTGGTTATGTGCAAGGTCTGCCTTTTGGTAAATATACAATACCCGCTTTTTGTTTTTTTCTCCTTTTTAATTTTACATTTGTTTTGTTTAACAAGACCGTACTTTGTCTGTTTTACAAGTTTGATATAATTTGTATTAAAAATATAAATTATGTTTTTTCGACCTTTAATTGTACAATAAAATTGCTTTCTAGTTATCTTTGAAAATACTAAAATCTTTGAATATACTAAAAGTATACATAAATTTCATCAATCTGAGTTTTTGAGTAAGTGTAATAAAAAAAAATAAACTTCTTATTTAAGCAAAAATCGAATATTTTCTTTAAAAAGTTTTGACCTAATACTGCAAATGGTAAATACTTGATGTAATTAGTAGGCAACAAATGAATTATCAAGTGAAACCAATTTTGTGTTAAAAAGAAACATTTTTGTGGTTAAAAACAATTTCTATGGTGAAAAAAAAATTATGTGGTAAAAAAATTGAAGGTATAAAAATATTATTCACCTCTAGCGTCTGCTAAAAATATTTAAATCACTACACACAGAGAAATAAAATGCCAACCGAATTGAAAAGTGTATTTTAATGGTAACAACTAATAAATTCAGTTAGTAGCAACGATATTTACATTACATTTCGGAATATTTTCAGTGTTACAACTAAAACTCACTTGAATTAACCGAGCTTTGTTTTGAAAACTAATGTTCAGTAGCACCAACAAACTGAAATTCGTAATACCCACATTTGAGTCTTAGTAACCGAATTTCAGTTGGTAAATGGCAAATTTTTTTTCTGTGTGTAGATATGAGATTCATCTAAATGCACCAACTTCCATTCACATTTGAACTCATATCTTTTTAATTTTTTTTACCAAACTGCTCGAAAAGACGTCTATTAATCTAGATAAAACTGAGCAATGCCGCTTGCATATTAGTTTTGAATTTTGAGTCATCAACGTTATTGAAGTATTACAGTTTTTAAACGGGTATTTGTGAAATTTTTATTCGCGAAAACTTATAACCAATGTTTTTTGAAAAATACCAAATAGACCGGAAGAGATTACAAAAATAAACAAAAATCTAAAATAGAATATTTGTGTTGTTAGTGTTGGCACTTCTGAGTATAATATACAATAACAGAAAAGCTAATAGAAAAGAAAACTGCAATTTAGCTGCATTTCATTTAAGGCCATACTTGAGTGTGATCGCTAAACTGTCATGACTTGGTATTGTTACGTTTGTAATGTAAGATGAGTGCAGGTTTGATTCTTACAGCCGCAGGTTGTTGAAAAATGTATCATATAGAGACAATCTGACAATTATAAGACACAAATGATAATAAAGTTTAAATGTAAAATCACTGATGACGCCTGTTCATAAAAAGGCAAAAACTAGGCTAGTCTGATTTAAAAATTAATAGTGTTTATAATTTTTAGAGAAAAACGTTTATTCTTCTGCTTAACCTCAACCTTTCTAAATTAAATATGTCGAATGCATATTAAATTGAAAATTAATTGCGACTGTCTATATGACGTTAAAATAACACTGTACTAAAACGCCCACCTTTTATTTGACACCCTAAAATGAATACAATAATTTTAACTGTAAAGTCCTTTTAAAAGGAATTTTGACGTGATGACGAGAAACTGAAAACTCAATTTCCTCTTGTTTATCATACATATTGATTTTTCCATGTGTGAGAAAAAAAAATTAAATTTGTTGTAGGGTGTTATAATTGGAAGTAGCTTGTTTATGATATTCATTTAAATCTTTTTAATAAACTTTTTATAAATTATTATAACACTTAAATGCTGTTCTTTTTGACGACAATGAAGTTGATTACATTTTTTAACAACACTTTGCAGTTATTTATTGTTTAATGAAAAATAATTAATAAAATTCGATCTTTCGCAACAAAATTCAAGAAATAGTTTGAAATTTATAATAAAAAAGAACACATAATGAAAAATTTCAAGCAATTAACAAGTTTTAATTAGGTGTTTTAAACGTATGAGCTATATTGTCGTCATTAATATCACTCATACGTCATGGTGTTTCTAATTGATCAGAATTATAAAGCATATCATAAGTTTTTTGATACATCAAATTTAAATTGACCGAGGGTCTTCAAATTTAATTGATTTTGCACACACATACTCAACAAAGCCCACAACACATCTCCACATTCTGTTTTCCCTATTTTAAAAAATCTCGATTTTAAATTTTTAAGAAAATTTAAAAAAATTCTCAAATATGTAATTTTGAAGAGCCATGCATTCGAAAGTTGTTATCGGATTTCTCTGATTCAAAAAACATTTGATTTGATTTTCATATGGTATTCCACAATTATGCAATAGAATTAAGATACTTAAAAAAATTAAATGCAAATGCATTTTTTCAATACAAAAACATGATTTATTTGAGTTTAACTGTCTAAAAAATTCAGATAAACCTGAAATATAAATTTTTCTATTAAAGACTGTATTATATATTTTAAACTGTTCTAAAACTTTATTTTGCATAAAATATTATTTTGACAGCTGAAAACTTCACGTAAATTTATATATACATTGACCTATGAACTGTATAGTAAAGATGTTTTTGTATTATTTTGCTTAATAACGCCAATAACATCGTTTGATGAGAACTAAGTACTTACAGAGTTGTGGACCAACAAAGCTTTCAGTCCATTTTATAGGTCAAAAGTCAAAATGGACTAGCCGGTTTTCCCTATAAAAGTGTAAAGTAAAAAAGTAAAATGAGCGGTAAGCGAGAAACAAAACACTTTTGTATTCATTTTTTGACGGATCACTAAAAATTGCGACTTTTTGACCTAATGCCTTTTAATTTGCTTTATATTCGAAATATACGAGGGCGGATCAATAAGTCCGTGACTTTTCGAACTTCCCTCGTAGTTATATGAAATGCAACACTGCTACCATCAAGTACCACCTGTTAATAGACCACTGTGCAGGTTCCGTCATTCACTTTGCGTTTAACAGCTGTTCAAAACATACAATCTTGTGGATTTTTTTAAAAATGGAAAAAGAGAATTTCGAGTGCTTATTAAACGTTATTTTTTGCGAAAAAAAACACGTCAGTCAAGCAATGGAAAGCTTGATAAATACTATGGGGACTCTGCATCATCGATTTCAATGGTAAAAAGTATTTTACTGAATTTCGTTGTGGTCGCACAAGTACAAATGACCATAAACATAATCGTGGCCAATAAGGTGATGGCAACAGTTTTTTGGGATGCACGCGGGATAATCCACATCGATTACCTTCAAAAGGGAAAAACAATAAACGGCGAATATTATGCCAACTTATTGGAAAAAAACGACCCCATATGGCCAAGAAATTCCTATTTTAAAGACCTCGAAAAATCCTATTTTTTGGAATTGATACACAGAGAGAAATAAAGTGCCAACCGAATTGAAAAGTGTATATTAATGGTAAAAACTTATAAATTCAGGTAGTACAACGATATTTACATTTGATTTCTTATTATTTTGAGTGTTGCAACTAAAATTTAAGTGAATTAAACGAACTTTGTTGCGAAAACTAATGTTAAGTTGTGCCAACCAACTGAAATTCGTAGTAACCGAATTTGAGTCGAGGTAAATGAATTTCAGTTGGCAAACAGTCAAATTTTTCTCTGTGTGTACAAAAATTAGAGAAACGTAGGACTAAGTGTATTAAGCTAAAAGGAGATTATGTTGAAAAATATTTTTTTTGTTTTGCAAAAAAAAACTGGGTTTCATTCAGAAAGTCACGGACTTATTGATCCGCCTTCGTATGTATATTCTCTATAAAACCTATAACACATCTTATATAGTCGAAAGTCATTTTCGGATTTCTCTTTTCCCGAAGTTGTATTTTTTGACATTTAAACAACAAAAAAATACGATGTGAGCAAGACTATTCAAGTTCAAGATCATTTATTTTTTGTAAACAAAAAACCATGCAATGTTTATTTATAAAATAAAAAAATTTTAAATTAATAAATAAACATTGCACGATTTTTTGTTTAACAAAAAACAAATGATCTTAAACTTGAATAATCTTGCTCACATTATAATTTATGATAAAAGATCGAAAAGTAAACTTTTGGTTTTAATTTTTTAGAATTTAAAAGTGAAACATATAAAAAAAATACATTTAAAAATGCATTTGCGATGCAATTGCAACTTATGGCGTTTTCTTTTCTGGCAAAAAATGTAACATTTTGTTTGCCCTTTCTAAAAAATTGCACTTTTTGTGTTCTTTTCTAAAAAATTGACAGCACTTTAAAAAGGAATCATGTTCTTTTAAAAATATGTCGCCCTATTAACATGCAAAAATGTTGCCATTTTCACCCTTTATAAAATGATAGGGTGAAAATGTTGCACTATAAAACAGCTGATTTTATAGTTTTGTTTTGAGAAAAAAAATATTTAAAGACGAAAATTAACAAATTTTGTTTTATAAGTTATAATAATTTTAAAAAATATACATTTAAATTGCTAAAATGGAAAAAGCTGCTGTAGTGATATGCGTAAACAATGTTGTTGGGGTACTAATGGATTCTTCCTCATCATCAGATGAAGAGGAAATGTGTGTTTTGCAGGAGCGAAATATTGTGCTTTCATCAATTCCTGAATCCATTTTAAATAAAAAAAAATAATTAATTAAAAACAATTTGAATGCCAATTTGCAATTTGCCGCTTTTTTATTTTTCAACTTGTTTTCTTTTATACACAAATCAGCTGTTCTAAAGCAGGGCAGCATTTTTTGTATAAATTCATGTTTTATTGTGACTATGAATATGGCAACATATTAAGAGGGTTATGACAACATTATTTAAATGTCACTTATAAAAATTCAACATTTTTTTGTCAGAAAAGAAAACGCCATTAATAACTTTCATATAAAAGTGCATTTCATTCCATTTCGATGATAGTTAAATGAAATGTTTTACCCGTGATATAAGGTTTTTTTTAATCAAGAAAATTTGATGGTTTTGCGTCACATAAAAGGCGAAATTTAATGTCATATAAAAGATGTTACTTTTTCGACAATTTAGAAGGAGGAGAACAATTTCGAAAATACATCTTTAAATAGCATTTGCATGAAAATTTCATTTTTTAAATAGGTAGATTTTTGATTGCATAGGTGTGGGGACATATGAAGCTAATACTTTATGAATCAGAGGGTATGTTCTCAAAGTAACATCCCAGTAAAAAACGCTGCTTACCTGCAAGCAGGTTTATAAGGGAGTAAGCCCAAAAGAATCCCTTACAAACCTGCTTACATATGCCATGATTTTTATATGGCGAATTCCCACTTGGAAGCATTACTTTTGGGAAAAATAAGCGATGCTTTTAGCGCTTACAAAAAGCTGTGATTTCATGGCTTTCTGTAAAATCATATTTCATGTCTACATTATTACGATTAAAAGTAATATTATGAATAATATATAATTTATTTTACGTACAATTCTACAGACATTAATTTTAGACATAATATATTAATTTTATTTTTTTACCGCACCACGTGGTAGCTCTTCAGGAACAGTGAAATGATTAATTATTTTTGTTAAAATACTCGAAAACACCAAACACAATCGATAACACTCGGGAAAACTGGTTCAGATCATTTATAATCCACGACATGAAACTTTCTGCATTACAACCTGCATCCTCGTAAGGGATTAACGTAAGCTGCTTACAACCTGCATCATTGTAAGGGAAAACAGTAAGCTCAACCAAATTTTTTTTGTTTATTTTATACGAACAACATAATAGTAAGCACTTACTTCAGCGCATTTGTTTTTTCCTGCTTCTAGAAACACGAAATTTTTTTACAGGGATACTTTAGGGACTTTTGAATTTTTTTGAAAACTAAAATGCGATGTATCAAAGAACTCATGACATTCATTCAAAATTTAAAAAATGAATGGTAACCGAATCGATGCGCGTATGGGTAAGGTTAACGCTATTTTCTTTAATTTCGCTAACGGTATTTTAGGGATAACGTTGCAGTTATTACGGTAACGATATTTTAAGTATAACGGCTTTCAGTTATTTCGGCATAAAAGGGTAATGTAATTTTTTATACGAACATTTTTTTTTTTAATTATTTATATTTTTTGATAATTATTTATCATGTAACGATATAAAACGGGTAGGTAAAGTAAACAAAAGGATTTAAATTATTGAAAAAATTAAATTTAATGCTGTTTAAAGAAAACACTATTTTAGATTATTTTGGTAACAGTATTTCATTTAATTCAGTACCGGTATTTTAGAGATAACGGTATTTTAGTTATTTCGGTAAAGGTATTTTAAGGATATTGGTATTTCAGTTATATCGGTAACGGTATTTTACGGATAACTGTTTTTTAATTATTTCGGTAACGGTATTTTAGGGATAACGATAGTCAGTTGAAAGGGCTTTGAATCGATAACGGTATTATATCGATATTGCCTAACAATCATGATTTTAAATCAAATCATACGCCTCCTTTAAATATTTTTGACTTGCAATATCAATTTTTATTACTGTCTAACATGTTATTTTTTTTTTAGCCTAATTGTTTCTTATAATATACACCACCAATTAAGCTTTCTTGATAGTATACGCTGAAAAAAATGCCCTGCTGGAAATACAACTGCTGGTAATATACTTTTGTTTGTAAAATATTCCCGTTTCCTATTTTTCAAATATAATGTGTGTTTTTGTTGTCCTCGTCTTATACGCTAGATGTATGAAAATGTGTGAAAACTTTGCGGGCTGTCCCCAAAGTAAGCAAATGTCCCCAAACTATAGGGGGGAACTAATAAATGTCCCTAGAGTATGCGCTGTGCATACTTCGAGCAAACATATTCCAAAGTGTATTTTTTCTGCATGTATTTTCTAACCAAGAAAACATTGTAACAAAATGATAAGAAGATAAAAATAATACAAAGTTAACGATAATCACTCTAATAATAGACGACAAAAAGTAATTTGTCGCCTTAATGAAACGTAAAATGTCTTAATGATTCACACCCACTATTAAAACACACACACATAAAGACAAAATAATAGAATAATACACACACACACATACATACAATGATATGTTTCCTTAATACTCGCAAACAATTATAAATATACTTACACATTTTTAGTCATATAAAGAGCATTTTAGTCATCAACAGTCTTGCAAGGGACGTATCCCGACACGGACCGACAAATCTTAATAAACTTCGGATATGTTGTAGAGAATAAAAATTTAAGAGGCTCAATCTCATGTATAGGAGTTTACTAATTGGGGTCAAAAATAATCCCATTTTATGGTTTTTTTTCGGTTTATTTGTGTTATTTGAAGTAACTATAGACAAATATGGTATCAAATGAAAATTTTTTTTGAAGACACATTAATTAGTTTACAAATTATGTCTAAAGACTTTCAAGTGCTTTTGTTATTCAAAAAAAAAATGTGTTTTGAGTAACATTAAATCTGGCATTTTATTAAAGAATTCTAGTTGTAAAAATGTTAAGTTTTCTTTGATCTTCTTTTATTTGATTTGTTGTATTAAGCTAAAAATAACACATAGTAATTCCTATTTAATAGAGGGGGTATCAGAACTTTTTCCGCTATTCGGAATTGTTCGGTTTTAATGCGACTTTTCCCGCAGAGCCTTTTTCTCATATATTTCAAATAATTAAAAAAAATGTGTCAAAATATTTTTTTTAGACTAATTTAACTGTGTGCATAAATAAATCTAATATTTCTAAACTAAAGACAATTTTTCATACAAATACAAATGAATTTTCAACCACACTTTTTATTCCTTCAACATGATATTGGACAGCTAAAAAAAACTATAAGTCTCTTTATTCGCTCCTTTACAACATATTCCAAGTTCATAAAAATTTGCGAGTTTGGTTTGGGATACCTCCCTTGTTAGTATGTTTTTGTGTAAGTTGTCTCTATTCCCCAATAAAGATGTTTTTTTTTATTATGCTGTTCTGTTTGCTTTTAAACGACAATTTGTTGTTATGTTTATATGAAGAGTTTATTTTTGTTTGTGTTGTACTGTAATTATGTTTTAATTGCACTCATACTACTAAACTATAATTAAAACAGAAAAGAAATCAACTACAGCAA
The DNA here is from genome assembly GCA_021234595.1 of Delia radicum. NCBI lineage: Eukaryota > Metazoa > Arthropoda > Insecta > Diptera > Anthomyiidae > Delia > Delia radicum. The sequence continues at coordinate 207,486,343 of CM037854.1, forward strand.
ATAACACTACTCAACGATCGAAAAAAAACTGGCTTGGAATTCTGTAGGACAATAAACGATTATGATCCAATTTTCTTTGTTAAATTACCCAGCAAAATTGTAAAATCCAAATAAGAAAAAGAACTTATATTGTATTACAATACAAGCTATTCCTTTTGTATGAAGTTTGTCCTATTTACAACAGGTTCTTTATCTCCAGGCCAGAATATGTTGCTTTAGAAGAAGTTAGAGAAAATTTAAGGTAAATATTTTTGCTGTAAGTATATATTTGCTGTTAATTTTTTTTTTTCAATTCCAAAACTCCATCAGGATGCATGTTGCCACCTTTGTAAACTTGCAGTTTGCCATCCCCCCTTTTTTTGCTTCTTTATACTAATATCAACCATTTTTCAGTGGTGACATGCAAGTATTTCCCCTAAGCTGAGTCCAAATCCTGCAAAATTTTTTTTTCATTTTAATTTGCACATGTTGTGCATTCATTGGCTAAACATATATCACCTGACATAATCATTCACGAAAAAGGTAAATCTAATAAAAGAATTGTTCCCGTAACAATTCAAAAAATCCGAGATTTTTATGACAGAGATGATATTAGTCGCCAAAGTCCTGGCATTAAAGACACAATAATGGTTCCTGGTGAAGATGGAAGAAAAGTGAAAATGCAAAAACGTCATTTGTACAACAATATTTTAGAAACGTATGCTCTGTTTTGTGAAGAGTTCGGAGATATCATTGGAAAGAGTAAATTTGCTGAGCTACGTCCAAAACACATTCTCACGAGCAGCCAAACGCCAGAAAATGTTTGTTTGTGCAAATACCACGAAAATTATATATTAGCTGTAAACGCATTAGCCAAAAACTGCAATGAAATCCCTACATACGACAGGAACTTTTTGACACAATTTGCCATTTGTGATGAACCAACAACATCCTGTTGGTATCACAATTGTTTAAATTGCAAAGCTATGATACAATCTAAATTAGAAAGATCTGCATGTTGCATTGGAGATATGGCAGTAAACTGGTTTGAATGGAAAGAGGAAAAAGGGCGTCTTAAAAAGGTTTCGGTGACAGGCACAGTGCTGATGCTTTGTGGACATATTTCGAGTATGACTCCAACTTTTAAGGAGCATAGTTATATAAAACGTAATCAAGTTAAAACGTATAATAATGATCGCGCGGATTGTATAACCGCAGAATGTAATTTTTCTCTTCTGCAAGTGGATTTTGCTGTTATAATTCTGTCTGTCCCAGGATGAAATTCAGTCCATTGGGTGCAGCCACAAGTATCAATATTTACTGTGTCTCTGTGGTATCACCAACAACAACACGCATCTGCCATTGTCTCAGATAATCTTCAACATATTTATTTATTTATTTATTAAAAAAATTAACTTAAATATAAAATTATAAGCTAATTTGCAAAAAGAGCAATAGCAGCTTAGGCCTTCAGCTCAATGTGTATGATATAATGTTTTAAGTTTTGGAATTTATTGTGAACATATTGAAATATTATTTAGTGTTTTTAGATTAAATTGTATAAATTTGTGGATTTTAAATAATTAATGATTGTTGATATATTTTCTTCAGATGGGTCGGCAAGTAGTTGGATGGGATCTTGACTTTTGAAGATTAGTTGCCTTTGATTATGGTAAAGTGCACAATCTAATAGCATGTGTGATGGATTTGTTGGATAAATGATATCGCAGTCACATGGGTATGTAACTGGTATTTTTAGAAGGCCGCCGTGTGTGAGTTTTGTATGCCCTAGCCTTAGTCGGGTTATTTTTATTGAGTCCAGTCTGTTGATGTTACTGCTGATGATAGTTGTGCTTTCGGAGTTGTTGTTTATTGTTTATACCAATTGGATGTTTGTGAATAGGTGGTGTCTTTGTTTTTAAAAAATGTTTGTTATGTGCTTATGTATATCTTTGATGTTGTGATTTTCTGTTTTCGTTTCCTGGAATGTTGACGTGGCTAGGGACCCATATTAATTTTATGTCTGTTGTTCTTTTGATTAGAAAATCTCGGATGTTAGATGCATATATGTTGTTGTTAGTTATATTTAATATGGCTTTTAAGGATGAGAGTGAGTCTGTGCAAATGGCATATTTGCCTCTTTTGAATCCAATATGTGATATTGCATTATTGATGGCGATCAGTTCTGCTGTAAATATGGAACTGTGGTCGGGTAGGACACCTAACTTTATAACTTTATTTTCTGTTGTTACGCTGTAACCTACGTTGTCGTTGTTTTTTGAACCATCCGTATATATGAAGTTGTAATCTGATAGGTTGTCCTCGATATCTTTAAACATGTTGCGAAATTGTATTGGGTTAAGGTTGTTTTTTGTGAAATTATGGAGGGATAAGTTAATATTGTTATTGTGTAAGTTCCAAGGGGGGAGGAGTAATTAATTTTTTTCCGGGGAATTTGAATGGGTATATCGATAGTTTTACAGTTTTGTTGAATTCTTCTTATAGTAGATAATATTTTTGGTACTTTTCTTGATTTTTTTATTTTTTTCGTAATTTTTGCCAATGGCGAATCATTGTCAGAGAGTGCATGGTGTAATTTCGTTGTTAGAATATCCCTCTGGACTTCAAGGGGTAAGATGTTTGCTTCGGTAAGAAGGTTTTTTGTACGAGTAGTTCGGAATGCTCCTAGGGAGGATCTCAAGGCAGCGTTTATTTGCTTATTTACTTTTTTAAGCAGAGATTCTGAAGTATATCCGAATATTGGTAGTCCGTAGTTGGCTTTTGATAAAATGAGAGCCTTAGTTATTTGAATTAAAGTAGAAGTACTACAATTAAACTTAGTGCTAGAAAGACATTTAATTATGTTGAGCTGTTGATTTAATGATTTAACTAAGTTGTCTATGTGTTCGCTCCATCGATATCTGTTGTTGAAATGTAAACCCAGTAGTCGTAGATTTTTGACTTCGGATAATAAAATATGGTTTGATATTATTTCACAACGACAACTTCTTTTTCGGCAAATGTGTATGTATTTACACTTATTGGGGGATAAAACGGCTCCCGAATAATTTGTCCAGTCCGTTATATCTTTGAAAAGGTTGTTTAGATTAATCACTGGGTTTTTTTCTTTGTTGGATTTTATTATCAGGTTAAAATCATCAGCATATGAAGTAAAATCAATTTCTCGGTGTAGTGAAATTATATGACATAGTTTGTTGTATGCTATTAAAAATAGCACAACAGAAAGCGGTGACCCTTGTGGGATACCATTATGAAGAGGAAACGGTTGGGAATAATTGGATGTGATTTTTACCATAAATTTCCGATTACTCATAAAGTTTTTTATATAATTTTTAATCTTGGGGCCAACATTCCAAAAAATTAATTGATCTATAATTGTATGTAGACCTATTCTGTCGAAAGCTCTTTGAAAGTCTAGTGAGACTATGCTTACATGTTTTTTCAACGAAAGTGATTCCACAATTTGATGATCCATGTAAAGAAGACTGTCTGTCGTAGATTTTCCCTTTTTAAACCCAAATTGTCGGCTATCTAACAGTTTATATGTAGTTAGAAACCACCAAAGTCGATTTGCAACAATTTTATCCATTACTTTTGCCAGGCATGGGTTTAATGATATGGGCCGATAGGAGCTCAGAGAGTTTCTATCGGATCCTTTTTTGTGTATCGGGACGTTAACGCTTACCTTAAATTGCTGTGGTATGTATGAATCTAATATGTTATTATAAAGCATGAGTAAACGTTGCTTCATAGTTCTAGGTAGATGCTTGATCATGGGGTAAGAGATTCGATCTAACCCAGGCGTTTTACCGGATAATTTGTTTAAAACTGAATTTAATTCTAGCATATTGATGTTCGTTTCTATTTTATCGGCTCCGGGGCTTGGGGGGCTGATTTGCATATTTACCGCTGTGTTTAGCTTTCTAGTACGAAATTCTGTTGGATATTTTGAGTCGGATGAGTTATCCGACCAAAAGTTACCCAATTCTGTTGCTATTTTTAACTTGTCGGTTATGAGTTCATCTTGATTTGATGCTTTTGTAATAGCATGTATATTTTGTGTTGCTTTGTAGCCTGTAAATGACCTGATATTTTTCCAAATATTTTCTGTTTTAGAGGAAGGGTTTATGGCAGAGGTAAAATTATAAAGTGATTCTCTTTTTGCGATTTTAATTTTTCGTTTTAATAGAGCATTCGTTTTTTTGTAGTTGATAAGGTTAAATGTTGTCATGTTTTGTTTATATAGCGACCAGAATTTACTTTTTTTCTTTTTTTAGGTTATTAAGATCTGGGTTCCACCACGGTACCTTTTGTTGGATGGCTGGTTGACTTTGGGGAATGGACACATTAGCGGATTGGTGAATAATTTTGCATATGTTAGCGGTTTTCTTTGTTTAAATTTTCACATATAGGCCGTTCGGATTCAAAAAGGAGACATTGGCTGTTATATGTGGTCCAATTTGCCTTTTCAATTTAAATTTTGGTCTAAATGTTGTAGTGATATTTGAACTTTGTCGGAAAAGGGAGATTATAATTGGAAAGTGGTCGCTACCGTATAATATTTTTTCTGTTTTCCATTCTGAGTGGACTGCAAGGGATGGAGAACAAAATGATAAGTCAACATGTGAAAAAGTGTTGTGTGTATTGAAAAGTGTTGGTGATGAATCGTTAAGTAGCACTAGGTCGTTGTTAGTTATATAATTTACTAATGTTTGTACCTTTTCTATTGTTAGTGGTAGAGCCCCAAACTCGGTGCCAGCTGTTAAAGTCCCCAGTGATTAAAAGTGGTGGGCTTACATTATAAACATATTGTGGAGATTTGTTTGAGAGAACTTTATGTATGGTGCTGTATACGCTGATATGATTTTAAATTTTATTTTAGATTTTATTTCAATACAGATAGCATCGAAATCGCTTTGTAAATTTATTGTCTTATGTTCTATAGATTTATGAATAAGTAGCGCTACACCGCCATACCGGGTAGTAGATGTGTTGTGTGAGTATAGCGTGTAATTTATAGGAATAGGAATGTTTGATTGGTTGTGGATGTGAGTCTCTTGTAGTGAAATTATTTTTGGGGAATAGAGTTTAATAAGTTGTTGAAGTTCATTGTAATTATTAATGAAACCATTTATGTTCCATTGTAATATGTTTAATAGCATTTTAAAGTTTGAGATAAAAAATAAGGTTAATTAATTTGAAAAAAGTTTTGGGAGACTGTAATGAACTTTCTGGTGGTTTAAAATTTATTATTGGATTAGGCATTTTTGGTACGTTTTGTTTTGTTTCAGCTTGATGTAGTTTTGTAATTGTTTTCTTGTTCTTTTTGATGTATTTCTGGGTAATATTTGTTTAGTTTTGAATCGGTAGTGTTTTGCGAGGATGTACTGTCGACATCTGATGCCTCTGACAGAACATCTGAGTAATCGTTTAATTCTCGAGATGTTGTTTTAGTAGGTGGCGGCATTGTTTGTTCTTTATTAACATGAGAAGAGTTTGTATTATTGGTAGGTTTACTATCGGGAGATTTTGCTGTAGAGTTAGAAGTGGTGTTAGTTGATTTAACTGTTGATGAGTATGTATTTGGTGTAGTTGGGTGACGTTCATTATATTTAGTTGTTGCTGTTTTTCTGTTAGTTTTTTCTAAAGTAATTATAGCTTGGATCTCTTTCTCTTTTAGGAAAATTGGACACGATTTGTCATTAGAGGAATGATTGTTGTCTATTTTGTTGTTTTCTTACAATTTATACACGATTGAGAATTAGAGCATGTTTCATTGTTGTCGTCATTTACATGATATTCGCTTGAACAATTAAAACAAATTCTCTTGTTATTGCAAAATTTAGCCAAATGACCAAAGCGTAAACAGTTTTTGCATTTTAGAGGAAGGGGGATATGAGGTCTTATTTTGATTTTCTCATAGCCAATTGATAGCTCAGAGGGTAGCGACGTAGTAGCAAAGGTAACAACTATTAATCCGGTTTCTTTTAAATTGTTGTCTACTTTTTTAATATTTTGTTGACTTTACATACATTTTGTGATTTGAGTTCCGAAAGAATTTCTTCTTCTGATATACCACGAAGGTCATTTGAATATACAACTCCTTTAGCATAATTTAGTGTTTGGTGTTCGTTTAACTCAACTTTAATTTCTGGTGACAGTGATGTTAGTTGAATAAGATTTCTGGCCTGAGTAAAGTTTTTGTTTTTATAAGAATTGTTCCATTTAGTAGTTTTTTACACGATTCCACCTCTCCACCGCAGGTACCGTCTATTACTTTTTTAATTAAGAATGGTGATACCTCAGAAAGAGTTTTTTTTGACACTTCAGAAATTACAGAATTGTCACTTTTGTCATTATTCACTCGGGACATAATCAAGTATTTTGGACCGGGGGTTAGAATTGTCATTGATTTGCTCCTATCAAAAGTGATAGGTGGTTTACCACGATCCGGTGGTTGATTCATTTTAAAAGAAAAAATTTGTAAATTTATATAATCTTTGTTATTCTATATGAGTTTAAAGACAAAAAATGGAGAAGAGTAAGATTTTTGATTTTTTAAGTTCAATATTGTTAATAAATTAATTATTAATAATTAAGCACAGAATGCGTAGCAGTTAGTAAACACGTCTTGTGTAGGCGAATATACACATGCAACTGATCTTCAACATAATAAAGACACAGTCATACCCTATATTGAGAGAGCTTTACAAGAAATACCAAGTGATATAAAAGAAGTACGCATTTGGTCAGATGGTCCAGCATCCCAGTTCAAAAACAGGTACATTGCTAACTCTCTTCCAAAACTTGCAAAAACGGCATGATTTGAAAATTTCATGGAATTTCTTTGCCACTTCTCATGGAAAAGGACTAGTAGATGGTATAGGAGGTGCTCTTAAACGTCAGGTGCGAATAGCATTAATGAGAAGAGAGAAAAACGTATCAAATGCAATGGAATTCGTTGAAGCTGTTGATAAGCGTTCAAAAGTTCAAGTGATATTGATGGATGGTGACGATATTAATAAAATTTATAATGAACTTGCATTACATTCTGTTTTTGATGAAGCTGCGGCTATCAACGAGATTAAGAAAATGCACAAAATATACGTAAATAATTTTAATTTTGTAAAGGCTGTGAAATTGTCTTCCTTTGAAAAAACAAGATATCAGGAAGTTTTTTCTGATACCTCATCAGATGAGTCTGCATAGTTTTAAGTTTACCAATTTTTGCGGTTGTATATGAATTATTTTTTATTTTTACGTTTGTTTTTTCGTTATATTTACTTATTTACTTTGAATAATGAATTTCTTTGTTTTCATTACCTGTTTTTTTTGAATAAAATTTTAAGTTTGTAAAATTGCAATAAAATTGCAATATAATGAAAATAAAAATAGTTTTATTTGTTTAAAGCAATAACAAGACTTCAGTTTTGAATCCTGTGTTTTCAGTTTTGGATGTTTAATGGAAAAAGGCTAATATTTTGAATGGCAAAATGACGGTAGTGTAAGTCACGTTTTGGCCTGTAGTGTAAGTCACAATTTATTTTTGTTGAAACTTTATTTCTAAATAAGTAAAGAATATCGTTTTACTAATTTCCAATGATTTATTTTGTTTATTATGGCTGAAGATAAAATTTATTGTCATAACACTGCTAACGAGGAAGATTTTCAAAGTTCAAAAGGACTCCAAAAACCGACTTCCTTTTGCATGTAGTGTAAGTCACAATCACAAATGACTGAATAAATCCTATCTCCAGTATGACAAGTGTGCAAGTTTTTATAACAATATGTAAATTGTATTATTTTCTGCAGATCTTCGATAAAATTAATATTGTTAACACCTTGGTAGTCATAAAATACGATGGAAAAAAGCAAAAATTTTGTCAAATATAGTGTAAGTCACATATGGAATAGGATTTTACTCAAATAAAGATAATTTTGTGTAGATTTATGTTAATTACAATTATCATTATATGACAAAAAAGTTAATTACGATTATCATTATATGACAAAAGTTAATTACGATTATCATTAAATGACAGTTACAAATACTTTAACCCAGAAGAAATTGAAAAACTTGCCCAGCAGCAACTCTATTTGTAACAAACACTTGGTATCCAACTAATGAATGCGAATAAAGTGCATCATAATGTGATAATTACTTGTGAAAAAGAGATAACCACAGGATTAAAAAGAGGAAGCATCCTCTTGAAAAATAAATTGTTCATAGGTATTAGTTAACACTGTCGCTTTTGATTAAAAACAATACATTCTAAATGCTATGATTGACACCACACCACTAAGTCACACTCATCGCGGTGTCGACCATGCCTCAACTCGCTAAGAGGTGATGCTACGAGTCATAGTTTGTTGTATGGCTGTGGGTTTGAAACTCACTACGACACAAAGTAAAAAGTTTTTCATATAGAGCAATTTAACAATTTAAAATACTTTGTTCAATTGACACATAAATTACACACTGACGAGTTCTTGGAAGGGCCGAAACTGCTGCAGTCTGGCATATCAATTGTGTCCGTTTAATTTTTCAATAAAAAATGTTTTCTTCTTCTTCTAAAAAAAAATAAATAAATAAAAATTAAAAATAAACAGAAAAAAATATGTTTTCAAAGACAGGTTTTGCAAACAGTGGAAAATTGTTAATTAGTGTAATTAAGGAAAAACTTCGATTCTGTAATAATTTGATTTAAAAAATGTATTAAAAAGAAAAGTTTAGAAAAAAAAACTAATAAAAAAAGATTTTTCCCTTATGAACTCTAATTAAAGTTTCAATTAATTTTGTCACTAGTTTCTTTTATATAAATGTCACAAAATTTTATATTTTTAGTGTCGAAGTAACACAAAATAGGACCCATTCTTTTCACAAAAACACGCTTTAAAAATGTATGCCTATAAATTAAACCAGCTGCTTTAATTTCTGTAACACAAAAACTCAAAAATTTTATTAAAAAATATTCTAGAAACTTAAAAATTTAACTCTTCTAAGACTTTATTGAAATAGTTATCATACTTAATAAAAATTAAAATATTAAGTCACCTAGAGCCTATGATTGTTTTAAAAATCAAATTATTACTCATTTGGATTGCACATAAAATCAATTTTAAAGAACACAAGGAAAAAAACTCCTTGAAAATCTTTATTATTTTTAGATTTAATTGTCATCTTGTTGATTGTGATTGACTATGTAATAGGGTGTCCCGAATAAAAAAAAATAGAAATATCACTCAATGGAAGCGTTAATATGATAACAAAAAATGTTTAAAGTGGATCTTCAGCTCCCTACCAGCGATTCAAGTTACCGGTTTTAGAGCATTTTAACCAAAAAAAAAATTTTGATTTTTTTTTTCGAAATAGGACTTAAAAATTTAATAATTTTTGGTTATTACTAGAAATTTTCTTTAATTTTCTAGAAATTTTTTAAAATTTTCTGTAGATTAATTTTGGCCCACAAGAGAAATTTTAGTTTTGAGGAAGTACAATTTTTAGATTGAACAAGTACAAAAAAAAAAACAAAGTACAGAATTGTACTTGATATAAATTAAAAAGCCTCTGTGGACCAAAATTACTCTACAAAAAATTTGAAACTATTTCTCCTTATTAAGCCAAATATTACGAAACTTTTGAGAAATATTTCGAAAAAAAATTCTACACTTTTTTTTGGTAAAAAATTCACTTTAACCGCCAAATTGAATCGCAGGTAGGGAACTGAAGATCCACTTCAAATTTTTTACTTATTTTAAATTTGGCTCTTTAATATGCATCGACGTAAATGTATTCCTTCAACCGAAAGTGCCATATTCGGGACACTCTACTATGTAACCAAATTTAAAATGAAAATCAAAGCTTAAGTACGTAAACAATACCAAAATACACATACTTAGGTTTTTGTTTTTGGCTTCCCTACATGTGAAGTAAGTAAACATAACAATAACAACAAACACAGACACACACACCACACATACATGCATACGCAAACACACACAGAGATGCATAAGTTCATATACAGATGTACGAACAACAACAAAGTAACCTCAACTGGAAAAACAAAAGTTTAACAAGAGGCTATAAAGCCTTTTGCTTATGCTTCAATACCTTTTTAAAACCAAATAATAGAACATGCATACATACATAGAATTACAATATTATACAAACAATTGCAAACATACATACAATCTGCCCTTAAACATTTTACTTAAAAAGTAAAACAATGTTTATGAGGAATTTCAAAAATGTTCGACATTTATTTAAAAAAAAAAATATTTGTATGACATGAGTAAACTTTTGTGTATGTGTTATTCGATGTTTAGCATGCTAAATCTATCCGCGTTAGCCGTATTTTCACAATGTACCGTTAGCAACTAACTGGGACTTTAAGTGACACATTTTTTGTTGTTTCCCATATAA
>CM037854.1:207496865-207527212 GCA_021234595.1 Delia radicum
TTTTGCTTAATAACGCCAATAACATCGTTTGATGAGAACTAAGTACTTAAAGAGTTGTGAACCAACAAAGCTTTCAGCCATTTTAATCTATTTTTTGGAGTCAAAATTCAGAATGGATTTTATGGTTTGCGCTATAAAAGTCTATTTTTTTACAGATCTTATTTTTATAAGCAATATATCATAAAATGCGCGGGGAGCGAGGAACAAAACACTTTTGCATTAATTTTTGAAAGATTTACGAAAAATTGTTACCTTTGACCTCATGTCTTTCCAATTTGCTTTATATCGATATATATGTATATTAGAGTACCTATGAAATCATATTAAAATTGCAAAGTGGTTTTTTACTCGCTCCCCGCGCATTTTATGATAGGTTGGGTGTAAAATTGCATTTTATGATAGGTTGGGTGTAATTTTATGATAGGTTGGGTGTAAAAAAATATCGCGCAAACAGGCCATGAGATTTTGACTTTTGACCTTAAAAATTACCTAAAAATGGTTGATATCTTTGTTGTTCTACAAGTTTTTAAATACTCGGTTTTTGTTAAAAGTGTTATTAGTGTTATTATGCAAAATAAAACAGAAATTATTTTTCTCATACATACATAGACGATATATTTTTAAAAAAACCAAAATTTTCCTAAAGCTACACTTAATACTATATTAGCTGATGTTTAGCAAACAAAAATATCGTCTAACGAAAATTAATAAGAGCGGTAAAAAAAAAATCCAAAAATTTTGATTTTGACCGCGAAAAATACCACGATTTTTTCATATGTAGGTAAAAAGTATGTATGAGAAAAAATAATTTTTGTTTTCGTTTCCAGAATAACACTAATAACAAAACCCGATTATTTAAAAAGCTGTGGAACAACAAAGATATTAACCATTTTTAGTCTATTTTTTGAGGTCAAAAGTCAAAATCTCATGTCCTGTTTGCGCGATATAAAAAAATTTTTTGCGCATTTCTTATTTTTTACACCCAATCTATAATAAAATGCGCGGGGAGCGAGAAAAAACAAACTTTGCATTTATGGGTACTCTAATGTATATTCTCTATAAAACCTATAACACATCTTATATATTCGAAAGTTATTATCGAATTTTTCTCTATTCCCGAAGTTGTCTTCTTTGACATTTATACAACAAAAAATACGATGTGAGCAAGATTATTCAAGTTTAAGATCATTTGTGTTTTGTTAAAGAAAAAACCGTGAAATGTTTATTTATTAATTAGAAATTTTTTTAATTAATAAATCAAATATTATAAATAAAAAGTTTTTTAATTAATAAACAAACATTGCACGATTTTTAACAAAAAACAAATGATCTCGAACTTGAATAATCTTGCTTACATCATAATTTATGATAAAAGATCGAAAAATAAGCTTTTGATTTTTAATTTCTTAAATTTAAAAGTAAAACATATAAAAAAAATACATTTAAAATGCATTTGTGATGCAAGTGCATGTTTTATGCGTATTCGAAACTGTTCTCTCTTATTCAAGTTTTTTAAACGTTCATCAATAGAAAACTTAACAACTTTTATATAAAAGTGTATTTTGCTTTTTAAAACAGTTTTAAACTTCAGAACCACTTTACTCTGGGAAAAACTTCATCATAGTTATGAAAAACTTCACTTCATTTTTGCACAATTTATCATTCCATTTCTGTCATAGTTATATGCAATTTTTTACCCGGGATATAAGGTTTTTTTAATCAAGAAAATTGGATGGTTTTGCGTCACAGAAAAGGCGAAATTTAATGTCATATAAAAGATGTTACTTTTTCGATTGATGCATGTTTAAACAATTTAGAAGGAGGAGAAGAACTTTGAAAATACATCTTTAAATAGCATTTGCATGAAAATTTCATTTTTTAAATAGGAAGATTTTGATTGTATGAACCTAATCAGAGGGATGTTCTCAAAGTAACATACTTTAGGGATTTTTGAATTTTTTTGAAAACTAAAATCCAATGCGATGTATCAAAGAACTCATGATATTCATTCTAAATTTAAAAAATGAATGGTAACCGATTCGATGCGCGTATGGGTAAAGGTAACGCTATTTTCTTTAATTTCGGTAACGGTATTTTAGAGATAACGGTGCAAATATTACTGTAACGATATTTTAAAGATAACGGATTTTTAGTTATTTCGGTACCGGCATTAAGAGGGTAACGGTATTTTGCATTTAATTTATTTTAATTATTTATATTTGTTTATAATTGTTTATTAACGGGTAGGTAAAGTAAACAAAAGGACTTAAATTATTGAAAAAAATAAATTTAATGTTTTTTTAAAGAAAACTCTATTTTAGATTATTTCGGTTAATGCGGCTAATTTAATTCAGTACCGGTATTTTAGCGATAACGGTATTTTAGTTATTTCGGTAAAGGTATTTTAAGGATATTGGTATTTCAGTTATATGGGAAATGGTATATTTTACGGATAACTGTTTTTTAATTATTTCGGTAACGGTATTTAAGGGATAACGATAGTCAGTTTGAAAGGGCTTTGAATCGATAACGGTATTTTATCGATATTGCCTAACAATCATGATTTTAAATCAAATCATACGCCTCCTTTAAATATTTTTGACTTGCAATATCAATTTTTATTACTGTCTAACATGTTATTTTTTTTTTTTTTGCCTAATTGTTTCTTATAATATATACCACCAATTAAGCTTTCTTGATAGTAAAAACAAAAAAAACTATAGGTGTAGGTATACGCTGAAAAAAATGCCCTGCTGGATATACAACTGCTGGTAATATACTTTTGTTTGTAAAATATTCCCGTTTCCTATTTTTCAAATATAATGTTTGTTTTTGCAAATATAATTATGTTTACCTATAAACATACATATTTTTGAAACTAGTGAAAATAGTCCACCGGTAAACATATAAATATTTGGCTACAAATATTTATATGTTGATTATAAGTGTGTTTTCATATCCGCAGCATAATTTCTAAAAAACGTTACATTGCAAATATATCTTTGTTTGGGTTAGAAAATTGTAATCATTATAAGCATATAAATAGGCGCGGATTCAGAAAGAGGATATGGGGAAGGAAACTAGAGCAATTTTTATAAAATTTTCTAGTTTGTTTTAACACTTTTGTATTGAAAATTTTAATTTTGAAAATGTCTAGTTTTTCCTCCCCTGGAACCGCGCCTGACATATATATATATATACATATTTAACGCATATTTTAGGGACATTTGCTTACTTTGGGGACTGTCCTCAAAGTTTGCATACATCTAGCGTATAAGATGAGGACAATGAGTTCGATATACCGCATTATTAGGGGACAATTTTGGGTGTATATACAGATGTCCACATAGTATGCCCTGTGCATACCTATATATGTGTATGCACAGCGCATACTTTAGGGACACGCCCAAAATTGTCCACTAAGTATGCGGTGTATCGAACCAGTTGTCCTCGTCTTATAGGCTAGATGTATGAAAATGTGTGAAAACTTTGCGGACTGTCCCCAAAGTAAGCAAATGTCCCTAAACTATACGGGGGAACTAATAACTGTCCCTAGAGTATGCGCTGTACATACTTCGAGCAAACATATTCCAAAGTGTATTTTTTCTGCATGTATTTTCTAACCAAGAAAACATTGTAACAAAATTATAGGAAGATAAAAATAATACAAAGTTAACGATAATCACTCTAATAATAGACGACAAAAAGTAATTTGTCGCCTTAATGAAACGTAAAATGTTTTAATGATTCACACCCATTATTAAAACACACACACATAAAGACAAAATAATAGAATAATACACACACATCCAATGATATGTTTCCTTAATACTCGCAAACAATTATAAATATACTTACACATTTTAGTCATATAAAGCGCATATTAGTCATCAACAGTCTTGCAAGGGACGTATCCCGACACGGACCGACAAATCTTAATAAACTTCGGATATGTTGTAGAGAATAAAAATTTAAGAGGCTCAATCTCATGTATAGGAGTTACTAATTGGGGTCAAAAATAATCATATTTTAGGGTTTCTTTCGGTTGATTTTATGTTATTTGAAGTAACTACAGACAAATATGGTATCAAATGAAAAGTTTTTTGAAGACACATTAATTAGTTTACAAATTATGTCTTAAGACTTTCAAGTGCTTTTGTTATAAAAAAAAATGTGTTTTGAGTAACATTAAATCTGGCATTTTATTAAAGTATTTCTAGTTGTAAAAATGTTAAGTTTTCTTTGATCTTCTTTTATTTGATTTGTTGTATTAAGCTAAAAATAACACATAGTAATTCCTATTTAATAGAGGGGGTATCAGAACTTTTTCCGCTATTCGGAATTGTTCGGTTTTAATGCGACTTTTCCCGCAGAGCCTTTTTCTCATATATTTCAAATAATTAAAAAAAAATGTGTCCAAATATTTTTTTTAGACTACTTTAACTGTGTGCATAAATAAATCTAATATTTCTAAACTGAAGACAATTTTTCATACAAATACAAATGAATTTTCAACCACACTTTTTATTCCTTCAACATGATATTGGACAGCTAAAAAAACTATAAGTCTCTTTATTCGCTCCTTTACAACATATTCCAAGTTCATAAAAATTTGCGAGTTTGGTTTGGGATACCTCCCTTGTTAGTATGTTTTTGTGTAAGTTGTCTCTATTCCCCAATAAAGATGTTTTTTTTATTATGCTGTTCTGTTTGCTTTTAAACGACAATTTGTTGTTATGTTTATATGAAGAGTTTATTTTTGTTTGTGTTGTACTGTAATTATGTTTTAATTGCACTCATACTACTAAACTATAATTAAAACAGAAAAGAAATCAACTACAGCAAATAACACTACTTAACGATCAAAAAAAAACTGGCTTGAAATTCTGTAGGACAATAAACGATTATGATCCAATTTTCTTTGTTAAATTACCCAGCAAAATTGTAAAATCCAAATAAGAAAAAGAACTTATATTGTATTACAATACAAGCTATTCCTTTTGTATGAAGTTTGTCCTATTTACAATAGGTTATTTATCTCCAGGCCAGAATATGTTGCTTTAGAAGAAGTTAGAGAAAATTCAAGGTAAATATTTTTGCTGTAAGTATATATTTGCTGTTAATTTTTTTTTTTTCAATTCCAAAACTCCATCAGGATGCATGTTGCCACCTTTGTAAACTTGCAGTTTGCCATCCCCCCTTTTTTTGCTTCTTTATACTAATATCAACCATTTTTCAGTGGTGACATGCAAGTATTTCCCCTAAGCTGAGTCCAAATCCTGCAAAATTTTTTTTTCATTTTAATTTGCACATGTTGTGCATTCGTTGGCTAAACATATATCACCTGACATAATCATTCACGAAAAAGGTAAATCTAATAAAAGAATTGTTCCCGTAACAATTCAAAAAATCCGAGATTTTTATGACAGAGATGATATTAGTCGCCAAAGTCCTGGCATTAAAGACACAATAATGGTTCCTGGTGAAGATGGAAGAAAAGTGAAAATGCAAAAAACGTCATTTGTACAACAATATTTTAGAAACGTATGCTCTGTTTTGTGAAGAGTTCGGAGATATCATTGGAAAGAGTAAATTTGCTGAGCTACGTCCAAAACACATTCTCACGAGCAGTCAAACGCCAGAAAATGTTTGTTTGTGCAAATACCACGAAAATTATATATTAGCTGTAAACGCATTAGCCAAAAACTGCAATGAAATCCCTACATACGACAGGAACTTTTTGACACAATTTGCTATTTGTGATGAACCAACAACATCCTGTTGGTATCACAATTGTTTAAATTGCAAAGCTATGATACAATCTATATTAGAAAGATCTACATGTTGCATTGGAGATATGGCAGTAAACTGGATTGAATGGAAAGAGGAAAAGGGTGTCTTAAAAAGGTTTCGGTGACAGGCACAGTGCTGATGCTTTGTGGACATATTTCGAGTATGACTCCAACTTTTAAGGAGCATAGTTATATAAAACGTAATCAAGTAAAAACGTGTAATAATGATCGCGCTGATTGTATGACCGCAGAATGTAATTTTTCTCTTCTGCAAGTGGATTTTGCTGAAAATTATACCTGTCTGTCCCAGGATGAAATTCAGTCTTACCATTGGGTGCAGCCACAAGTATCAATATTTACTGTGTCTCTGTGGTATCACCAACAACAACACGCATCTGCCATTGTCTCAGATAATCTTCAACATAATAAAGACACAGTCATACCCTATATTGAGAGAGCTTTACAAGAAATACCAAGTGATATAAAAGAAGTACGCATTTGGTCAGATGGTCCAGCATCCCAGTTCAAAAACAGGTACATTGCTAACTCTCTTCCAAAACTTGCAAAACGGCATGATTTGAAAATTTCATGGAATTTCTTTGCCACTTCTCATGGAAAAGGACCAGTATATGGTATAGGAGGTGCTCTTAAACGTCAGGTGCGAATAGCATTAATGAGAAGAGAGAAAAACGTATCAAATGCAATGGAATTCGTTGAAGCTGTTGATAAGCGTTCAAAAGTTCAAGTGATATTGATGGATGGTGACGATATTAATAAAATTTATAATGAACTTGCATTACATTCTGTTTTTGATGAAGCTGCGGCTATCAACGAGATTAAGAAAATGCACAAAATATACGTAAATAATGTTAATTTTGTAAAGGCTGTGAAATTGTCTTCCTTTGAAAAAACAAGATATCAGGAAGTTTTTTCTGATACCTCATCAGATGAGTCTGCATAGTTTTTAAGTTTACCAATTTTTGCGGTTGTATATGAATTATTTTTTATTTTTACGTTTGTTTTTCGTTATATTTACTTATTTACTTTGAATAATGAATTTCTTTGTTTTCATTACCTGTTTTTTTGAATAAAATTTTAAGTTTGTAAAATTGCAATAAAATTGCAATATAATGAAAATAAAAATAGTTTTATTTGTTTAAAGCAATAACAAGACTTCAGTTTTGAATCCTGTGTTTTCAGTTTTGGATGTTTAATGGAAAAAGGCTAATATTTTGAATGGCAAAATGACGGTAGTGTAAGTCACGTTTTGGCCTGTAGTGTAAGTCACAATTTATTTTTGTTGAAACTTTATTTCTAAATAAGTAAAGAATATCGTTTTACTAATTGCCAATGATTTATTTTGTTTATTATGGCTGAAGATAAAATTTATTGTCATAACACTGCTAACGAGGAAGATTTTCAAAGTTCAAAAGGACTCCAAAAACCGACTTCCTTTTGCATGTAGTGTAAGTCACAATCACAAATGACTGAATAAATCCTATCTCTAGTATGACAAGTGTGCAAGTTTTTATAACAATATGTAAATTGTATTATTTTCTGCAGATCTTTGATAAAATTAATATTGTTAACACCTTGGTATTCATAAAATACGATGGAAAAGGGCAAAAATTTTGTCAAATGTAGTGTAAGTCACATATGGAATTGCCCAATAGGATTTTACTCAAAATAAAGATAATTTTGTGTAGATTTATGTTAATTACAATTATCATTATATGACAAAAAAGTTAATTACTATTATCATTATATGACAAAAGTTAATTACGATTATCATTATATGACAGTTACAAATACTTTAACCCAGAAGAAATTGAAAAACTTGCCCAGCAGCAACTCTATTTGTAACAAACACTTGGTATCCAACTAATGAATGCGAATAAAGCGCATCATAATGTGATAATTACTTGTGAAAAAGAGATAACCATAGGATTAAAAAGAGGAAGCATCCTCTTGAAAAATAAATTGTTCATAGGTATTAGTTAACTCTGTCGCTTTTAATTAAAAACAATACATTCTAAATGCTATGATTGACACCACACCACTAAGTCACACTCATCGCTGTGTCGACCATGCCTCAACTAGCTAAGAGGTGATGCTACAAGTCATAGTTTGTTGTATGGCTGTGGGTTTGAAACTCACTACGACACAAAGTAAAAAGTTTTTCATAAAAAGCAATTTAACAATTTAAAATACTTTGTTCAATTGACACATAAATTAAACACTGACGAGTTCTTGGAAGGGACGAAACTGCTGCAGTCTGGCATATCAATTGTGTCCGTTCTAATTTTTCAATAAAAAATGTTTTCTTCTTCTTCTAAAAAAAATAAATAAATAAAAATTAAAAATAAACAGAAAAAAATATGTTTTTCAAAGACAGGTTTTGCAAACAGTGGAAAATTGTTAATTAGTGTAATTAAGGAAAAACTTCGATTATGTAATAATTTGATTTAAAAAATGTATTTAAAAAGAAAAGTTTAGAAAAAAAAAACTAATAAAAAAAGATTTTCCCCCTTATGAACTCTAATTAAAGTTTCAATTAATTTTTGTCACTAGTTTCTTTTATATAAATGTCACAAAATTTTATATTTTTAGTGTCGAAGTAACACAAAATAGGACCCATTCTTTTCACAAAAACAAGCTTTAAAAATGTATGCCTATAACTTAAACCAGCTGCTTTAATTTCTGTAACACAAAAACTCAAAAATTTTATTAAAAAAAATTCTAGAAACTTAAAAATTTAACTCTTCTAACACTTTATTGAAATAGTTATCATACTTTAATAAAAATTAAAATATTAAGTCACCTAGAGCGTATGATTGTTTAAAAATCAAATTATTACTCATTTGGATTGCACATAAAATCAATTTTAAAGAACACAAGGAAAAAAACTCCTTTGAAAATCTTTATTATTTTTAGATTTTAATTGTCATCTTGTTGATTGTGATTGACTATGTAGGATGTCCCGAATAAAATAAAATAGGAATATCACTCAATGGAAGCGTTAATATGATAACAAAAAATGTTTAAAGTGGATCTTCAGCACCCTACCAGCGATTCAAGTTACCGGTTTTTAGAGCATTTTAACCAAAAAAAAAATTTGATTTTTTTTTTTTTCGAAATAGGACTTAAAAAATTTCATAATTTTTGGTTTTTTACTAGAAATTTTCTTTAATTTTCCAGAAATTTTTTTAAATTTTCTGTAGATTAATTTTGGCCCACAAGAGAAATTTTTAGTTTTGAACAAGTACAAAAAAAAAACAAAGTACAGAAATTGTACTTGATATAAATTAGAAAAGCCTCTGGTGGACCAAAATTACTCTACAAAAAATTTGAAACTATTTCTCCATTAATAAGCCAAATATTACGAAACTTTTGAGAAATATTTCGAAAAAAAATTCTACACTTTTTTTTTGGTAAAAATTCACTATAACCGCCAAATTGAATCGCAGGTAGGGAACTGAAGATCCACTTCAAAATTTTTTACTAATTTTAAATTTAGCTCTTTAATATGCATCGACCGTAAATTTATTGCTTCAACCGAAAGTGCCATATTCGGGACACTCTACTATGTAACCAATTTAAAATGAAAATCAAAGCTTAAGTACGTAAACAATACCAAAAATATACATACTTAGGTTGTTTTGGCTTCCCTACATGTGAAGTAAGTAAACATAACAATAACAACAAACACACACACCACACATACATGCATACGCAAACACACACAGAGATGCATAAGTTCATATACAGATGTACGAACAACAACAAAGTAACCTCAACTAGAAAAACAAGAGTTTAACAAGAGGCTATAAAGCTTTTTGCTTATGCTTCAATACCTTTTTTAAAACCAAATAATAGAACATGCATACATACATAGAATTACAATATTATACAAACACTTGCAAACATACATACAATCTGCCCTTAAACATTTTACTTAAAAGTAAACAATGTTTATGAGGAATTTCAAAAATGTTCGACATTTATTTCAAAAAAAAAATAGTTTGTTATGACATGAGTAAACTTTTGTGTATGTGTTATTCGATGTTTAGCCTGCTAAATCAATCCGCGTTAGCCGCATTTTCACAATGTACCGTTAGCAACTAACTGGGACTTTAAGTGACACATTTTTTGTTGTTTCCCATATAAATTTACATGTTTTTGATGCCTTTTAGATTATATTAATAAGCTCATTAAAATCTTTTTTTTTGAACTACGCCTTGGCTGATTTGATACAGCGCTTTTGTTTTCATAAAGCGAAATGTGTTAGAAAAAACTGCCGCTGTAACCGCTAGGAATGAAAAAAAAAATAAACTTTTAGCACTATATCAATGTTCTTAAGCCACGTTTTTTTTATAAAAAAAAAAAAATGAGCAAAGTTTTTAAAAAAGTTTATAAAAGTTTTGCGTTAACATTTTTTAAATGCCCTTTTTTATTTTAAAGAAACTCAGTTTACACAATACGCTAGCCAATTTCAAATAAAGGGTATTTTTTTATAGAGGTATAGAACTTTGAAATGGAGTAAAACAAAGATGAGTTTTTTACATTGACATAAAATTTACTTTATTCGAAAGATAATCTTCTGGCATTATAATTTAAATATGACTTCTGGCATATGACCGATACGGCTGGTTCGGATGTAGTCTAATATGGAGGTCCCACTTGCGATGACTTTTTCCAAAATTTGTGGCGAATGTTGTTCTCCAAGTAGTCAATAGCTTCGGGCTTATCGGCGTATACTAGCAACTTCACATATCCCCACAGAAAATAGTCTAGGGGCGTTAAATCACACGATCTTGGATTCCAATTTGCGGCCTCCAAGATCGTGCGATAAATCACTTAACATAAACAACTGACAGCTAACAAAATGGGTGCCAGTTAAAAAAGTTTTGCCAACTTAAAGTTCGGTACCTGTGTAAAAAACACCCTTTATAATTGTGAATGTCAGACGCAAAAATAATACATTTTCAAAATAATGAACTCCTATCTCGTATAAGTTTGTGTTCTTCAAATTCCGTTTTTGGTTCATTGACCTCACTTGGTACACCTCAAACTATATAAATTTAAACTATTTTTTAAATACTGGTATCAAAATTCAATGCTATTAAATGACGCAAAAGCTCTTTGGAAATCACTGAATATTTAAAAATTGGAAAATTGTGGATGCACTTGTAAACCAACCTTTTAACAAGCAGCGATATGGAAATTCCTTTTCAGTGAATGTAGCTCCCAAATTTAGTGACTACATTTTGTATTGGTTTGGATCAGAAAGATAAAAAAATATGAGCAAAAAAATTAAATAAATAAAAAAAACTATTGTAAATTTCAATTCATTTCTTTCACTTTTAACTTTTAAATGGCCATCAATTCATTTTGTGAAGACCTTCCAGCGTAAAACTTTTTATATCATATCTTTTAGGTATAGTCCACCGAACCCTGTCCAACGTTTCTCTCAATTCATAAAATTTTAAGAAATAAGAGGCTTCAAAAGTTAGTTTCAAAATGTGTGGAAAATTTTTTAAATTCCTCACATATACATTGCACATACATACTATGTTTATGGAAAGATATTAAATACACACATATACAAATGTGTTTATGTGTATAGTTTTCATTATATGTCTACATGTAATACGATACAATAACTAATGTTTTGACCATGTTGTTAACCCTTATCGAGCTTATTAAAGAAAGTTCATTTTAGTAGTTGTTTTTAAACACAAGAAAACCTCATGATCCTCATCATTGAGGTTTATTTTTATGTATATGACTATGCGTATGTAAAAGTATTTTCTTTTTTAGGGCAATTTGCTATTAGTTGGAGATACAATTTGCTACATATATATGCCAATACAAACACACTAGTTCTATACAGCACTAAAATAAAATTTTATATAAAAGGAAAATCAATTTATAAAAGAAAATTTAGACAAAAAATCCCTTTCTGGTATCAGATGATTCTATATTAAATTCCTTAAAGCGTTGGCTAATCAATTTTGCTGAAAGTAAATCACATTATTATTAGCTTTCTTTTGATATATGTTATGCTAAGATGAGATCTGCATAAAGCTCTAAAAATACTTAAAGAAAATTTGAACAGACTATTCTTAAACTTTTTTTAAAATAAAGTCACAAAGTTTACTTTACTTAAAAGACAATTTTATTAGCTTTCAATTTAAATATATATATTAGAGCGACTCAAGTTGTATGGAAGCGAAATTCGTGCAAGGTGTACCCCCCTCAAAATGAACATTGGTATTTTTTATGATGACATCTAAAATATTTCGGCTCTAGCTTTAACCTCTCGTGAGCTGGACCATTTTGAAAAAGGGTCCATTTTTGCATGTTCTGTTAATTTAAGAATATATTTCCTTATCAACATATACAATATGGGTATCATAAGAAAGGTTTTTTTAAGGCGCGTCCAACTGTATATACAATTTGTCCAATGACGATCATCCATGTCCTTTTTTTAAGGATAGTCTGTTAAAAAAAACGGTTTTTGAATTTTTTGTTCCAGGGTTGTTTGTAATTAAAATGCCAAATTAACATATTTTAATCTTTAGTCGATTTAATTGAACAGTTCATGCGAATAAAGACGAATAGACCATTTGTAGAATTTTACACAGGCGACAATAAAAACGCAGGAAACGGTTAAAAAATAATATTTTTGTCAACTTTTTGGTATTAGCTTAAAGATTTAAGTCACATCTACCTATATACAAAATTTTAGTAAGGTATTCGAAAGAGAACTTGCCAAAAATTGGACTTCAATTTTTGCTTAAATGGAAAAAGGGCGAATATCCAAAACAATGTATTGAAATTTGAATAAAAATGTGTTATTTTGCAGCAGATTTTGACTACATTTTCATGAGACTTGCAAAACTAGACGAACTATGGTTGGTATTTGTTTGTAACACTTTAAGGACAATTAAGTACAATTTCAAATTTTAGCTAATATCAATTTTAAACTCGCAGCTAAATAATTTTTATATAATGTTTTGTTAAGGATGGATATTCGACCTTTTTGCTTTCCACACTTTAAAGTCTTATAACTCAAGAACGGTAAAATTTTTTGCCAATATAATAAGTGTAGTTTGTTCCTCGTAATGTTCTTTTAACACATTGTTACCGAAAGTAAAATTTTTGTATGTTTTTGTGTTGTATTTAATCAAAATTGTGCGTTAGTTCACTCCCAATTTAAACAAAAATATAAAAATATACGAATTATTGCACTTTCAAAGTCATTTTTTTAGCCTTAAAAGTCAAAATTTCCCCAAAATTTCTGCATAGGATTGTAGGGCTCTGCTAATAAAATGCATTTATGCAAAAAAAAACGTGTTTGCGAAAAAGTGGTCTATTCGTCCTTATTCGCATGAACTTTTCAATTAAATACGGGTCTCAGCTTTTTTGAAATTCGTGCTAGTTCGCGTTTTGACAAAAATGCAATGAGTGGTAACTCTTCGTTTTAAAAAGCACAATATGGGTATTAAATTTTTCATTTCGCCAAGTACATCATATTTGTATGTAAATAATTTAGATTTTTGCAAATTAGATGCATTTTACACGGTGCATCTGAAATATATATAAATGCAATTTTGTGGTAACTCTAGTATGATAGCAGATTTAGTTTCTAGATCATGTATGAATGAAAATAGGACTAAAGGAAAAAAAAATGATCCACGACTTTTTGGCGGCATATTCTTTTTTTAATTTGCGAAAAAAATATGCCGCCAAAAAGTTTACAAAATTTAGCATTTCCTCCAATTTTTTTAATTTTTTTAATCCCTAAACTTCACAACAAAATACACATCGTTCCTAAGAATTTGCTTAGCAACTGTTTGTTAAATTTATTTGTTTATTTAAAGTTTATAAGTATGTCAACATAAGGTCAAGGCGGTATATTTATTTTTTCCTTTCTTCTATACTCTTTTGGGGTTTTTTCTAGGGTAGTTTTACCTCTGTTGTACTATTTTAAATCAACATGTATTTTAAGTTTAAATTGCTACTTTTTTGAGTTTTGTCTTTTGTAATTTTCTTAAAAACAATAATGTTATTGTTTTTATACAAAATGTTTGTCTTTTTTTTTGACAATGTATTGATATGACAAAATTTTCACATCAATTTTCACATACATGTGCAGGCTTGTTAGTTTTTGTTTATTGTTTTATCATATTGTGTGTTTTCGAATATATTTCAAAGACTGTGACAATAACAAGAATTGTTAGACGAGAAGTCATTGAACTGAAAAAAAAACAAGTAGCAATTACAGTTATAAAAATTGATTATTTTTGGATAAAAGTTATTAGATTTTTACATGTAATAGAGAAAAATTATATACTAGAAATATGCAGTATATACTCTGGTTTTGATAGACCTTTCACAGCTTTAGAGCCTTGATCAGCTTTTTAACCCTCCAACAGGCAAGCCCGCCTATAGTCAGGGGTATTTTAAATTGGCCATAAATGCTCCATATTATTCTATTAAAATAAGAAAAAAGCTATTATGTTAGAAAACCAAATTTTGTGAAGCTAGTGCACGGTTTGGAAGCGAAAATGCAATAAATTTAAAATTTCGTAAAAATATAAATACACTTAGGAAATTATGTTGGTAAAGACGACTGCAATTGTAATCAAAAACAAATGAAATTTCATTTAAAAAAAGCACGACTTACATTTCATTAAATTCAACTAACATTGTCATTTGTTTTTTAATGTTCAAAAAAATGACTAACATTGTAGTAAAAATGAACCACATGGTAGTAAAAAATAAACCAAAAAATTTTTTTTTTATTTTTTTAAATAACAAAAAACAACTGTAAAAAATGAATGTAAAATCATAAAACAGTCATTTGATGTGAGTTGTTTTTTTAAATGAACTACAATGTTAGTTAAAAATTTAATTTGTTCTACAAATGACTTACATTTACATTAAAAATAATGAAACTGTATTACAACCCAAACAACTACATATTTTTAAAGCAGAAGTTCCCTGAGTGTAGTGTGAAATGAACAAAATTTTCAAAAATCTAAAAAACATGTTTATGCTGAAAAAACATGCTTTTCAGCTTTTAAAACAACCTCATTTTGTTCCAAGGAAATTCAAGATTCCGACAGAATACCTTTAAATGACACCGCACAGTGTTGTTAGCGTGGCCAAAAATAGTATAGTCACTGCAATGTTAGAAACTAAATAAATTGTGGATGATATTAAATAACTAAGAAGAAACATAAAGAATTAAACAAAAATAATTATTCCCCATTTACATCTTGTTTGTAAAGAAAACAAAACAATTGTGAAAATAAATAGGAGAAAAAACAAAAAGAGTGTATTAAAAGAGTATAACACACAAGTTTTCAATTTATTTTTTATCAGTGTTGATAATCTTTAACTTCGAACTCATATATTAGTTCTCATTTAGTGAGAAAACTAGTTTATATGAATGTTTGATGTTTCGCATTGAATTGTCACTTCTTTCAAAACGTGTTCTGATGATGGGAACCTAGAAAACTCCCGAAATAGATCTATGAACACATTCCTGAAAGTGGACAATTAATAAATTTGAAAACAATAACTCTATAGATTGTTCGTTAGGACAATATAATAATAAAGAAATATAGAGTATTCACATAGAAATATTCATTGCCAAAATAATAATAATAGAAATAGAAATAATAGAAATTCTAATAGCAAAGTCCCCGGATGTTATTTCTTTAAGCTCTAATGAGCAACTGTATTTTATTGTATCTAAAAATTACTTAGAACTACTTAAACATATTATTATATAGCGTGGATTTCGCAATGTAAGCAAAATCACACGCTAGTAAGTTTGGTGAGTAGTTGACAAACAACATTCCACAAAGTGTGGGTCTCTAGTTACATACAGACGGTATGGTAACACAGACTTGTCAAACACACTACACCTCCCCTTTTCAGGAAACAGATTGATCAATTAGAATAGCTTATTGATCGATCTTTTTATATAACTTATTTAATAAAAATATTACATTGCATTAACAAGAGGAAATTTAAAACCAACGATCTTAAATAAGAAACTATTTCTAATAACATTGGTTTCAATTTATTATAAAACTTTTTAATGAAAATAAAAAAAAAATGATCAAAATAAAAGATAATTAGAGAATGGATTTAAGAGACGATTTAATTTATTCCAATTCATCTTCATAAAAAAAAATTTTGTTCAAAAATAAAATGTATCGCTTAAGTATATAAAAGCGAAATCAACCAACATTTTTATTTCTGTATTATTTGTAACTTATGTTATCATTTTTCTCTATAATACTGTAATTTTCAAATTATTTCTCAAGATCAAATACATCACATGCCTTTCAATTACATGTACCCCGCCGGTATGGCCATTACCCGCAAGGTCATTAATGTCAAAGAATGCGATGTTTTCAAAAAAAATGGGACTTGGCAATAATTGTATTTCCAGTGTCCAAGTTCATAAGTACTAATTCAGGTAATAATATTGGTTGTTATTAAAGGACATGCGAGAATTATCAGCGATATTTATTATAGATTGTGGGTATTTAATACCATAAATAATTGCGCTGTGTCTAAATATATTAAGAATTTATCATTAATTAAGAATGTTTTGCTGTTTACACTTAGTGTAAATTTTAGATTTTCAAAATAATTTATAGATTTTATGAGAAAATCCTATTGGCAGTGCAGCTCGTTGATCACTGTAAGGTTAACTTTTACCCTTTTCCTCTTACTGAATCGTTCTATTATTGTTTTTATGATTATCAAAGTAGTATTATTAATATTTATCCATGGTGCTACTAATGTCTAATGTAATGTTCGAATACATTAGCAATTTAGTTGTCTTATTTGTTTGGCACGTCGTTTTTCTATTAAGTTTTAAGAAAAGGACTCTAATTGCCGGTCTCGGGACCTGAGGCGTGTGGAATTATCTCCAATGCCTTTAGCAATAGCTTGCCTTAACTTCAAAACACTAAGTCTATTTAATAGACTTGGTATACAACTTCTTCGGAATTCTAGTTCCGGTATTGGGTTTCCTGTCTTTATTTGACACAATATTTAAGCTTTGATCAGACCAGAGCACTCAAGCTGCTCTATCAATTTAAGATCAGAACTCTAAATATTCTTTTGGAATACCCCGGTACTAACTTCAATCGCGATTGCGCATTTCTATAATGCTTATCAAAAAGTGCACTTTTTATTATTCCATCCAAACTATATGTGGCCTATTTAACGGGCTCCGTTCACCTCGCCTTGCCGTCTCATTATTCAAGACTTAGGATGATTGAGTCTAGGTCAATGTCCTTTTAACAAAGGGTCTGGCTAATGTACCGTATATATATAATTTATTAAGAATTATTTTCGTAACGCGTTGCCATTTATTATTTAAAATTTGATGGACGTCTCCCTCAAATTTATATTAGTCTCATTTGAAACTATAAGCACCTCTATCAAAATTCAGTAAGGGTAAATATACTGTTAGTAATTACTAACGTATTTGCATCTGGGTAGATATGTTGTGATATAATGAAGTATAAGAATCAATTTTTGATGTTTGATGCATCCGTATAGTTCAACAAGTATTGAATCTATTGCTTTTGAGAGCAACGAAATCGAATCAATTTTTGATTCCGAAAATGAGATCCATTCCTGGTTCGTAAGAACCTATAACGTGAATCATACAAATATGACGGAAACCGTGTCCGTATCGCGCAGTTTCATTTAAGTCCACATGAAATTTATGGACGGAAAACTGAGTCGAAATTGCATGGTTTCATTTAAGTCATGTAAAGTATATAACTACTTTAATATGCGGATTAATTCAACGTTATTACATTACGAAATAATCCATAATTGGATCATTGTGTACGTATTACACACATAGTGCGTTGTAAGGAAATGGTTAATCTCAAAAAAAAAAACAAAATAAAGGCTCAAATCCGAAGAAAAAGGATTTCCTAGAGAATTTTGAGAAATCTTAGCAATTTCAAAAGAACCTTAATATTTACAAACAATAAGAAATAATAATTACAAAAATTATAGTTGTAAAACAATTAAAAACGCAAAAAATATTCAAAGTTTCTTTGTTGTTAATTTATGGGAATAAAAATTATATTCCCTTAATAATGATGATTTGACTTAGCAAAGTCTACAAAAATTTAATTTCAAAGACTCTACTATTTCAATTCAGTATTACTTTAGAAAATTCCTAATGTCAATTCGCCTATTATAAGGGTTCTTCTTGTTGTTTGCAACGAAAACTATAACGAATTTTTATCCATTGGTCATGGCAATCATTTTCATAAATACAAAAATGATTCATTAAATTTTCTTTAATATCGGAGAAACTTTATTTTTGTATCGTTGGAGATTTTCCGAATTTCCAACTTTAGTTTACGAAATTTATTTAATATAGAAACAAAAATTTGATAATATTAATAATCGGACATTCAAAAATATTTTTAAAAATTCCATAAAAGTTTATTATACTTCATTATATTTGGTCGGTTTAAAAAAAATAAATTAATGATTAAATAGTGTAGCATACTTTTGTGCACAGATTAGTGCTGCCATTTAATCATTTTCTCGCATTCCTAGTGTTGGAGAAATGATTCCAAATAAGGATAACTTTAATGTAAAGTTTTTAAATTTTCGTAAATATAAGATTTTTGGCACTTTAATGCACATGAAAGTTAGCACCAAGTCACGGTCGCCATGTAGTGATGAATAAAAAGGCTGTTGTTATTTCTTTAAGCTCTAATGAGCAACTGTATTTTACTGTATCTAAAAATTACTTAGAACTACTTAAACATATTATTATATAGCGTGGATTTCGCAATGTAAGCAAAATCCCACGCTAGTAAGTTTGGTGAGTAGTTGACAAACAACATTCCACAAAGTGTGGGTCTCTAGTTACATACAGACGGTATGGTAACGCAGACTTGTCCAAACACACTACACTTGGGCAGGAATGAAATCCGGATAGGGACACGCCTACATCAGATTGTTTTTCACAATTTGTTAAATAAGTTTTGGGACTTTAGCACATTTAATTACTATAAATGCAATTAATGTTTATCCCGATGAAAATAAATTTCAATAATTGCTTTATTTTAAAATTTTAAAAAATTATAACCAAAAGTTTATTTTTCGATCTTTTATCATAAATTATGATGTGAGCAAGATTATTCAAGTTCAAGATCATTTGTTTTTTGTTTAACAAAAACCGTGCAATGTTTATTTATTAATTAAAAACTTTTTTTTTAATAATAAATAAACATTTTTGATAAAAGATCGAAAAATAAACATTTGGTTTTAATTTTTTAAAATTTAAAAGTAAAACATTTTAAAATTGCAGAGTATGGCAAAACTGAATGATGGCCCTAATGATATAATCAGAAAGTGTTGTTGTTTATTTAACAAATTCCTTCAAAATTTGGGTAAATCTTCTACCCCTTCTACATTAGTCCTCTGTAGATTTTCGATGACGCGAACTGAAACATGTAGAGGACCTGTCAGTAGATAAAGTCTGCTCTAAATTAGCGGATGAAGAAAAAACTTTTAATTAATAAATAAAAATCTCTCGGTTTTTTGTTTAACAAAACATAAAAAACATCACAAAAAATATTAACTTTAACAGAAGTTATTACGTCTCAAATTTGCACTTTGTAAGGAATGGAAGTTTATTCTATGGAAATGTTCAAAGTGGCATGAACTTTCAGGGGTACTAAAATTAATTTCGAAGATTTAGGAAAAATAGTTATTTTAGATTGGTTTGACTAATGTGGCATTAGTACACTTACAATATTTTTTCCTTAAAGCCTACTGAATATACACATTAAATTAATTGAAAATTAGTTAAAAAAGGACTACTTACTATTCGTTTAAAAATTAATTGGCAAAATCGGTAAAAACAATATCTTTGTCTTAGCTATCTTCTGCAATTACAATTAAATGTAAAATCGACCCCGTGTAATTGAAACTGGCTTTAAGCCACAGCAAAAAATCGACCTTACTTAGATCAATTGGTTAGAGCCTCTGTCTAAAGTGTAGTGCGAAGAGCATGTGGCAAAGAAAGCAGGTTCAAGCCACGGTCAGGATGCATTTAATAAATAAACATTTCATATAGATGCAATCAAACAATAAAAAAAAACCATAACAAATAATTACAGTATTGTCAAAAGGATTACTGATGAAGGTTGTGTTACCAGAAACTGCGCAGTCTAATTCAATAAAAAAAAATTTACAATGTAGTTATGATTTTTAGAAAAGTATGCTTAATTTCTCTACCACGCCTATCTCAATATCTTTTTTCGTTTATTTCAATACTCAATACAATATAACAACTTTTTGTTTTAAATAAAAAATTTTAAACTGAATATTTAAATATTACCCAAAGTCCGTTTTTTTTTTTTTTGTTTATTTTGTTTATAGAATAACTGACAGAAAGTTAAAAAATATTTCATTGGTAATTAACTGCATATACCATTGAAACAATTTTGCCTATTAACTTTTTAAATAACTGTTAATTTTTATGGAAAAGTTCTTGTGAGTGTATACAAATGCTATTTAAACTATTCAATATTAATCACATTGTCAATTCTGTAGGGAGAAAAATAATAACAAAATAAAAAGTTAGTTTTTTCAAAAAACCACAATTTTTGGACAGAAGCAGAAAACGTCTCACTACATCCTCTTCTTAGTTGTTTAGTTATAAGAATGTAGAATACTCAAAAAAAGCACAACATAAGCTGCTTTAAGGTACTTTTCTTTAATTTATAGCATCTTCTAAGGCCGACATATATCAAATATAGTGCTTTAGTTAATTTTGTTTTGAAGTGAAAAAATAGTTAGCATTAAGTAATGATACTAAATATAAACAAATTTAGAATTTCGTTTATAAGTTACACTAGGAGAAACGGAAGACCAAGCATAGAACAGTGTGATAACAGAAATACGAGGGGCGATCAATAAGTCAGTGACTTTTCAAACTTCCCTCGTTAGTTATATGAAATTAAATACTGCTCCCATCAAGTACCACCTGTTAATAGACTACTGTCAAATTTTGAGCAAGTTCCATCATTTACTTTGCGTTTAACAGCTGTTCAAAATATACAACCTCGTGGAAAGTGAATTTCGAGTGGTCATTAAAAATTATTGTTTGCGGAAAAAACCGTCAATCAAACGCAGAAAACTTGACAAATACTATGGGGACTCTGCACCATCGATTTCAATGGTGAAAAAGTGGTTTACTGACTTTCGTTGTGGTCGCATAAGTACAAATGAAGCTGGCCGTTCTGGACGGCCAATTGTTGAAAAATGTCGAAAAAAAAACACGATATAGTGTTGGCCGATCGAAGAGCAAAAGTGCGTGAGATTGTTGATGTCATAGGCATTTCATATGGCAGTGTGGTTTCGATTTAAATGATCAGTTGGGTTTAAGAAAGCTGTCTGCAAGATGGGTGCCGCGTTTGCTCTCAATTGACCTTAAATGTAATCGTGGTCAATAAGGTGATGGCAACAGTTTTTTTGGGATGCACGCTGAATAATCCACATCGATTACCTTCAAAAGGGAAAAAACAATAAACGGCGAACATAATGCAATTATTGGACCGATTTAACGAGGATCTACAAAAAAAACGACCATAAAAAAAGTTCTTTTTCATCAAAATAATGCAGGGATGCACACGTGTGCAGTCTAAATGCGAAAATTCCATGAATTGGGATTACGAATTGTTACCTCATCTCGGCATATTCTCCGGATTTAACCCCCAGTGACTAGTAAGTAAGCTATTGGGTTGAAAGTTTTGGTAAAAAACATAATTTGAGCAAAAGCACTACGAGTGGCTTAAAAACGAGGTAATTTTATGAGGAACCGAATTATTTTTCAAATATTTTTTATATTTTAAGTGTAACAAGCATATTCATCATTCCTGTTAACTCAAAACAATAGTAAATATTTTTAATAATTTTCACAGCAAATTTTTTTTATATATATTTGTGTAATTTCAAAAAATGAAAAAAAAAAATCTTAAAAAAAACTTTGTTTAAAAAGCCTACTTTAAATTAAAAACTGATTAATAAATTTCACTTTAATAAATTGTCAAAAAAAGTCAAAGTAAATTTTTAGAAGAATTAAATTTTTTTATATATTTAAAGATATATGGAAGGTAGACGGGCTAATTTCCAGGACATAACTATATCCAAAAGGATAAATGGAAGATTGACGTATCCTTGCATTGACAGAAATTTGGCTCATATAGTGTTTGCTACATACCAAATATATATATAAACATTAGGGTGGGCCGATTTGTAAGGACAAAAATTTGTCGAATTGTGCAATCGATTTTTCTATAGTTTTTGACATGAGGAAAAAAAGTTCTACTACGACTTATCAAAAAAATCATTTTCGAGGCACCTAAATTTCATTTTTTTTTTCAACAAAATTTCGTCTGAAAACCCCAAAACATTTTTTTCGAAAAAAATTATATCTCCAATGCTTTAAGAGTACAATTTTACCTTGGATAGGATCTCTTGAAAATTGCGATTTGTTTTAAACATACCTGCTAAAAAAAAAACTTAAAAATTAAAGCGTAAAAAAGATAGATTTTTTGACAAAAACTCGTCCAAAACCTAAAGAAAAACATTTTTTTGGAAAAACTTCTATCGTCATCGTTTTAAGCATACAATTTCACCTTAGAAAGGTAATACATAAAACAAAAATTATATCAGCCGATTTTTTTTTATTACCTACTAAAAAAAAATGAAAAATAAAAGTTGAGAAAAAGTAAAAAAATTGAAGTTTGGGCGCCTCGAAACTGATTTTTTTAATATGTCGTAGTGGAACTTCTTTTTCCTTATGCCAAAAGCTATCGAAAAATCGATGGCCACAATATCGATTGCTAATCGACCCACCCTAATATACATACTTTCGCTGGTTTCCAATAAATTTTAGGACTTTTATAAAGAAAAACTTAAAATTAAGTTTCGGGATATATTGAGGGTGGAATTTAATCAAAATCAGCACACTTATTTAGAATGACATGTTTATTATGTATACCTATTTTTGTAATATTAAAAATATTTTTAATGCAAGGACATTTTGGAGTTTTTTACATGCACACTTCTTGCTCCGTATCTAAGAAATATATTTAGCGTTCAGGTTATATGACAGGCAGGCGTGTACTTGCTGCGCTTTTGACAAAATTTTATATTTTTTTAAAAAATGTATAAAAATGCATCTAACAAATGAGTTAGTTGACTAGTTAGTTGGTCATTCCTTAATCAGCACATAATTTAATATGAAAAACGTTTTCCTGTAACTTTGAAAATGTTAAAAATCATTTATTTTTATCTCCTTCTGTTTAATTCTCTACTGTTCTTTAATATAATAACCAACATAAAACTTTTTTAATTAATTTATGAAAAAAAAATCTTACATCCATTTAATTTTTTTAAAAGATTGTTTTGAAATCCTTGAGGGTAAGTAAATAAAATTATATTTGAATTTTTGTTTCAAAATTTTATTTTATATAAAAATATATAAGTTCGTCTTAACACCTTCTGTTTGACCGCATCTGGGAATTTAAGCAGGTGTCTATCAATACACACAAAGACATATAAAATATTATATTTAAATAATTTTAAAAGTAAATTAAAGCATACACTAAGCGTAATTATTATAAAGCCACATATATTTTATTTATATGTTGGTTTTATAAATGTACTTAAACAAAAACCCTTTAAAAATTAAGGTGGCTCAAATAAAATCCAAGGAAGTCGCTAAAAATATTGCTAACGTACAAGAGAAATATAAGAGGTCAATAAAAAAATTTCATCACGTTTTTACAAGTAACAGCTAGATTTTTTCGCGGACAACACATATTTTCAACTTAATGTAATCAGAAATTTGCTTTTGATTTGGTCCATATTTCGGATTTCATCTCTTAAGCTAACTATTGTTCTTATTTAAATGTTTTTAACGGCTGCATTAAGTAAGAGAGATATTTTTTTAATTTAAAATTAAAAATTTATAATTTACAATCTCTTATAAAGCGCCATCATAACTTGTAAAGCGCCATCTATCGAATATACAAAGAATATATCATAGATATGGCATCACTTACAACATATGGGAAAACAGTGGACATTAGAGAGAGGTAAAGTTTCTAAAAATAGAACTGTTGTGTTGTTGGAGTTGTACTTCTGAGATTATGTATACAAGAACAAAAACACCATGTATTGAATAAAACTAGTTTCAATCACAACAAAACTCGACCTGACAACAGATCAGAGGGCTAAAGCGTTCTGTCTAACGTGTAGTGCGAGTCCATGTGACATTAGAAATCAGTTTATCTATACCACGGTCAGTGATTGCACAGAAAATTTCATATAGACGCAATCGAACAAATACAAACATAACAAAAATTACACTATTCAAAAATCCAAAAAACAGGGTCACTGACGAAGGTTCAATAATAGAAACTGCGCAGTCTGATTCAGAAAAATTGAAAATTTGCAATGTAGTTATGATTTTTAGAAAATACACTCATTCTTCTCTACCACGCCTTTCACAGTGTTAAAATTTAGTTTAATTGCCTTTTATAAGAACTTAGCTTCCATCAACTTCACCGATAGAATTTTCCTTCATTAATTAGTCGATTTCGATTATTTCATAATTTCATAATAAAAAATCATTAAATCTATGAAAATTTTTCGAAGTTTCTTCAATCAAAATTTTAACTTGTAATATGCAATCAAAATTTGTTTAGTAAAATTTTCCGATTTTTTTCCTAATTATAGTTAGTATATTTTGGATAAAAAAATAATCGCTGAAACCGTTGAGGCTAACGGCGATGACCCATAATTTGATGCACAGTGTCATCAGTATTTTGTTAAAAATATCTTTTAGCGTTCAGGAGGTATCCCTCAAAATATATGTGGCTTTATAATTTTTTCGCATAGTGTATAAAAGATATTTTGAGTAAGAACAACAATTAAAACTAAAAAAATATTTAAAAAAGTCAGACAAATATTTACATAAAATATTTTTTTAAAAATTTAATAACAATTTATTTAAACAATAAAAGGCGTTCCATGCTCTAATAAGTTTTTAAATTTTTGTCAATGCAGAATTTTAAGAATTTAAGTTAAAATTTTTTAAATTGTTAATTTTTTTTGTGTGTTAAATTTTCTATGTATAAACATAAATATTTGTACATAAATTTTATTTAACATTTTTTTTTTTTTTTGCTTTTTATATAAAACACCACAATTCCTTGGCGTTAAAACAATTTGTCGTGATTTAAAAGCTTCATTAACATATGATATGTTAAATAAAACATTCAGCATATTTATGTGAATATATGAATGCAGTTGTTTTACCCTAAGTGCTATAAATTTTACCATAAAGGAAAACAAAATACTCACAAGACAATAACATAAAAAGTAAGAATCCTTAATGTTAAGTTAACACTGTGTAAGGTAAAAACAAATTCATTTTTAAAGAAAAGCGTTAATTGCAAAAATTATACAGATAAGTAATGGAGTTAGGGAAAAGTGAATTTAAGAAAGAAATGAAGAACAAAAATAAAATAACTTGAAGAACAATAACTTTCTATGAAAAATTTTTTTGCAGTGTGTTAAGGAATACCATATAGGGAAAAAACTGTTCCCTGGTGACACCGCAGGGCAGGTCGCAAGGTGTCAGGGATCGGTATTACCGGTATTACACTTTACAAAGTGTGTGTCTATAAGTACAGGGAAGTATGGAGTAGTCTGGTAAAAGAGGTGAAATAGTAAATTTTTTTTTTTCTAACATTAATACAAATTTTGACTTTCTGCCACTGTGGCTTACTAAGTAAATGTACAAAGTAAGCGAAAATGTAAAAAGTAAGCGAAAATCAAAAAAATTTTAAAATTTTAAAAATATATCAAAGGTTCACTTAAGCAAACATTATAAAAATTTAATTTTCACATTTTTTTTTTCATTATTATATTTTTTTATGGAATCCATTAATTTATTAAAATTGGGAATAAAATTCTTACCGTGTACCAGAATCCGACTTGAAAAATTCTTTGAAACTTGTTATGAAAAATTACACTTCATATTGCTTTTTTTTGCAACTTTTAAAATAACAAATAAACACCATGAAAAACAACATGAAAAAAACACGAAAGGCCACATGACCTTTAAAAAATACATTATTTTGCATTGTGAACATCCGCAACAACTAACAATTTCTTTAAGTTATACGAATTTTTGTGAATATGTTCAATTTGCAGTAAGGCTTTAGAAATATTATCGGTTGAAAGTATTAACAGTAATTTTACCAATTTTAGAGCGTATTTATGTTGTGTTGGTCGAATTTTTAAAAAAATTACAATTTTTAAATTAATTTAAGATACCTGCAGTAAAAATGCAGTAACAAACACCAAGAAAAATCATACACTCCACAGAAAAAACTAAAAATCTGTCTGAATTAAAAAATTTATTGAATCAATATCAAGCATAATATCAATCAATTAAAAATTCAAAAAAAAACGTTATAAATAGCTATCCACAAAAAAACATTATGATACTCACAAGAAGTGTGTGAACGGCACGTTTTTGTACGTATTTTTACTACATTTGTGGTTCATTTTATCAACAGTAAAAAACAAATAAAAATGTTAGTGGAATTTACTGAAATGTGAGCCGTCCGTTTTATAAGAAAAATTTCATTAGTTTTAACTACATTTGCAGTGGCCTTTACACTGGTCATGTAGACAAAACTAATTTGGAATAAGCAATAATAATGTCAAAATAAGAAAAAGAATGTATATTTCTTTGCATAATAATATCCCACTTCAAAATTTATAAAAAAACGCATTCTTCTGGGAGGTAAAACCCTCATTATCCTCCTTAAATTCATTAGAAAAAGATTTTGCATAATTTGTTTAAACGAAATACTCATAAAATTCACTTCTAAGAATTACATAAACTGCAATACATGCAAAAGGAATGTTTCATTTGAATTGAGCAAACAAAACAGTCCAGCTTTTTCACATG
Source organism: Delia radicum (assembly GCA_021234595.1). NCBI lineage: Eukaryota > Metazoa > Arthropoda > Insecta > Diptera > Anthomyiidae > Delia > Delia radicum. Next base: position 207,523,734 of record CM037854.1, read on the forward strand.
TGTCCCTGTGTATTTTAGAATTAATCATTACTAATTAAAAGTCTTATTAGAACCTTTTTTATGTTTGATTTCAAATGTCCAAAACAATCAAATTGGCCAGCTTCATAAATCTAGTGTTAAAACACTATTTCGCTTTTAACCCAGTAGTTGAAAAAAAAATAAAACAAATAAACAGTTATGTCTTCCATTGTAAATTTTAAAAATCTAAACGAAATTAGAAGGCTTTTTTCTTTAATTGTCAAAAAAAACACTTCTTTTCTTAAATAAAAATTGGCTGACTTAAAAAGATTTATATTTCATATATGTTTTTTAAATAAAGATTTGTTCATAAAATATCTTTAACCGCCCAGGATTAAAATTCTGTCAAAGTTCTAATTTTAACTTAAGGTAAAAATGTCTTAATTAAGCACTGTTCTAAATATATCTGAAAACTTTGGTTGAAAAAATGTCCATCGGATTTATGACGAGTCCTTAGTGAGGTAATTATACTTCGATACCTGGTGGAGATAAACAAAATCTAAAGGATCCTTACACAGTATTTCCTCACTTTGTCATATAAGGTTTGTAATACTTTAAATTCAATGTTATTCTTTAAATTTTATTTACAATGAACTTAAAAGTTTTTCTTACAATTTTCTTATCTTTTGGTTAATTGCCATAAAATTTTAATTATCAAATTACCTGTTATTTAATTTGGCTTTCAAAAAAAATAACTCAAACTCTATTATACAAATATGTCGATTGGATTGTGTGTAACCAACATTTTGTGGTTTTACGGTACCAGTGTAGAAAAGCATTACAATATAAGTGGTTATATAAGGACATATTTGGTAATGACAAGTACTTTGTAATTGTCATTAGAAATCTCATTGCTTTTATATGGGGATGTCAGCGCAAAATAATGGCATGCCATTACTAAACATCTTACAAAAAAGAAAATATGTGGTTACCTATATGCTTACCAAGTATGGACAACAATAATGAAATTAAAAAAAAATGAAAAGAAACTAAATTTAATAAAAAACATATTTGTTTTTAAATAATCCACCCGGGATTCGAACCCGGGACTTAAGGCTTTCAGTCAACCGCAGTCTCGACAAGATATACTTGATAGATAAAAACAAAAACGACTTGCTTGCACATAATGTCATTAGATTCCAGCTTACAAAAACTCAAAAATAAGTGGTTATATATGGACTTACTAGAGTTAAAAAAAATAATGAGTCTAAAAATTGATTTTCGAAAAATTTGAGAGCATTAAAAAAACAAGTGCTTTTGGGTAAGGCATTATTTTTTATTTTAAATAACGGGAAAAATAGCTAGTCAGTATTATGTCCTTATAATTTGTGTTAAAGTAATGCAGAGAGAGTAAACTGGTGTCATTACTGGTAGTAGAAAAATAATGTCAAGTCATTACCGTTTCCACACTGGGGTATTGAATAAAAGTGTGAGAGAATATTTTTTAAGTTTTCTTAAAGAAAAGTCAACCTAATCAATTTACTAAATTGAGTATATGTGTTGAGTATATAACCATTTTTATAAGACTTTAGTAAGAACTTCAAGTAAAAATCTTTAACTCGATTTACAAGCTAAAACTAAATGAAAGAAACTCATCTAACAAAATTGTATTATCATAATTTAAATAGAAGTTTCGGAAGAACATTTTACTGTAAATCGAGTTTAAGATGTATACATAAGTTTTTGGATTCATTCATACCTTTTTCATTAAAAAAAAAGCAAATGTCATTGAGTAACCAATGAATCAATTAAGAAAATTGGTTTTTCTTTAGATGCTCTTCATGTCTCTATAATAACCCAGCAAAAACATGGCAATGACTACTTATTATTTTATATATTATTTACTTTGTAATAAGTACGTATTGCCTGCTGCCTTTAATAACAATAAATAATGGGTCAAAAATAAGAAACTTATAATGCACTACTTTCATTACAAAAAATAATTGGTGGACAATAATCATCTTATTACTTCTAGACAAAATATAATGATACAACATTTATGTATTTTTAGATTCATTACAATTCGTATTTTTGTAAGCTAAATATAATACCAAATATTATATGTTTCGGCAGCTTATGTTATAGAGCAATCGCCTGTTAATCTGACGACCCGGGTTCAATTCTCAACATAATCATGTTTCAAAATAAAATAATAATATATTGGTATTTATTTCAAATCTATTTTATGGTAATGGCTTATTATCCATACTTTTATATGCATATAGGTAACCCATTATAACTCCATATTGACGGAAGGCAGCCAGTAATGCTTAACTCAATTACTTTTGGGGACATTTCATATAAAAAAAGTCAGAATTATAATATAAATGGTAATACATTCAATCATTCGAGTTTAAATTAATGGAATCATTAGTTGGTAAAGTGTGTTTTTGCTTGGATGTTGTATGTTTTGCCATCTCATTTCCAAAATTTTAGCATTTTCAAAATTATTTAAGGTGCGTTTGAAAGTACGAAGTACTTCAGTAAAAAAACAAGAAAAATCTTATCAATTGAAATAAACTAAGGTTTTGCATGAAATAATTTTTATTTTTTTTTCAATTCCTTTATTTATAAAATCATTGTTACAATGGTAAAACAAAATTGAAAAAAAACGTTCAATTTTAACTTATGGCGCCAACAAACCTCTCTCCATCGAACATATACTAATTTAGTAAAAGGAAAATTTTAAAAACGATTCTGGTTCAAAAACACATTCTTTTAATGAAAAAGTAATTTTATTTATAACACAGTATAAACTAAAAAATATTAATTCACTTTTTGTAGAGAGCAAACGGATCGCGATTTTCTATTGGCATATTTTATGCTTGATACCCTCCAACCATGCTTTGGACGACATTCATATCAATTTTTTACACTGCTTTAATTTTTTTCTTGGCTTTACTATCATTTTCATAAATTTTCTGACATAGAAGACCCCAAAGGTCCTAAATTGGACGTGATTTTGGGAACTTTGAATTATTTGCGCATTTCGGTACAAATGGTATGTTGTTGCATTAAGCCATTCTAACGTCTTTTTGACACAATGACAGCTTGCTAAATCTGACCAAAATAATATGTCGTCTTTAGATTGTCTCTTTCTGATAAATTTTTTCCAGTTTTCGTAAACATTTATAAATGCAAACGTCTGCGTTACAGCCTGAATTTCCTGAATGTAAAGTTGAGATATGCGTCGGGACCAAAAAAACGTTCGTTGTAAAAAAGTTCGTCATAACCGCTATTCGTTATAAGCGTACTCCACTGTAATATACAATTTTATTGGCATGCATTTGAGTATTTGATATTTGAATTTTGTCTATTTACTTAGTTGGCATAGGGTTATGACGATTATAAGCTAGTGACTTGACTTGGTTCCATGTCATTTCCAGATCTTCATATGGTTTTTTTAACACATATACTCCATGCGAGAAGTGAGAGGCCGGGTCCTTGTTGACCTTGGGGGT
>CM037854.1:207527312-207555309 GCA_021234595.1 Delia radicum
TTGCCAAAATCTCCATTTTCACTTATAAATAATAATAACAAAAAATAAATAAAAATGCAATTGGAAAAAGTAATAAAAAATAAGACTTACCTTAGTCGATGAACAAATTAAATTATCACTTAAAAATTAATTTTGCAAAATACCGTTTTTATTTATGGTTACTTTTTACTACTCAATACTTTTTTGAACCATGCTTATAATAATCAATACTTGCAACGGTTTTAATTTTTTCAAGCGGAGTTGTATTTTGGTGGTAAAATAATGACACAGAATAAACAGACCCGATACTTGTTTCAAATGTCAAACAAATAATCGTTTGCAAAAACTTTAAATTTTTCATTTTGTTCTACTTTTTGTGCTAGAAATAATAAACTAATATAACGCGCCTCTAAAGAAAAAAGATGTCAGAAAGTGTTTGCTATATTAAGTTAAAACTAGCTGAAAATCGCTCTGTCTTTCACTAAAATTGTTGTTCCCCATTATGTGTTATAAACCCTACTGTCGCATCTGTTTTAGTCTGTAATAATGCCTTTTTACTAAAAAATACAACCGCGGAATTCTCAAAAAATAACACAAGTACCAGGTACTTTAACACAAACGACCTTTTAAACTCCATGCAAAAAATTAAGCCATGCTTAACATATTGAGTAACAACCGTTGACTACCAATGTACACTACAGTGTACACAACTTTTAACTATTGCCGAGAGCCAAGCAATCGCTCAATTTTTTTCAAATAAAAACTAAAATGATCGTTGAAGCATCTGCTTTAATAAAAAAATTATTTTAAGTACCTAAAAATTATTCTAGCGAAGTTATTAAAGCTCCAAAATGATAAAACTCTCAAATCCGAAAATAGCTAATATTGGCATGAAATATCGCGAATACAAACAACCCATATGTATTTTTCCTCCCCAAAAAAAATTTATAGCTTAGATAACATCCCAATAAACATATTTGTACACAAAAGTTAGTAAATATTTTATTCGGTCATATTTTAATTATTTGTCAAAGATGTGTACACTGTAGTGTACAAGGGTAGTGAAAGGGTTAAGGACAATTAAGTACAATTTAAAATTTTAGCTAATATCAATTTTAAACTCGCAGCTAAATAATTTTTATAATATATTGTTAAGGATGGATATTCGCCCTTTTTGCTTTCCACACTTTAAAGTCTAATAACTCAAGAACGGTAAATTTTTTGCCAATATAATAAGTGCAGTTTGTTCCTCGTAATGTTCTTTTAACACATTGTTACCGAAAGTAAAATTTTTGTATGTTTTCGTGTTGTATTTAATCAAAATTGTGCGTTAGTTCACTACCAATTTAAACAAAAATATAAAAATATACGAATTATTGCACTTTCAAAGTCATTTTTTTAGCCTTAAAAGTCAAAATTTCCCCAAAATTTCTGCATAGGATTGTAGGGCTCTGCTAATAAAATGCATTCATGCAAAAAAACGTCTTTGCGAAAAGTGGTCTATTCGTCCTTATTCGCATGAACTATACAATTAAATACGGGTCTCAGCTTTTTTTGAAATTCGTGCTAGTTCGCGTTTTGACAAAAATGCAATGGGTGGTAACTCTTCGTTTTTATAAAAGCACAATATGGGTATTAAATTTTTCATTTCGCCAAGTACATCATATTTGTAAGTAAATAATTTAGATTTTTGCAAATTAGATGCATTTTACACGGTGCTCTGAAATATATATATATACAATTTTGTGTGTAACTCTAGTATGATAGCAGATTTAGTTTCTAGATCGTGTATGAACGAAAATAGGACTAAAGAAAAAAAAAAAAAAAATGATCCACGACTGTTTGGCGGCATATTCTTTTTTTAGTTTGCGAAAAAAATATGCCGCCAAAAAGTTTACAAAATTTAGCATTTCCTCCAATTTTTTTATTTTTTTTAATCCCTAAAATTCACCACAAAATACACATCGTTCCTAAGAATTTGCTTAGCAACTGTTTGTTAAATTTATTTGTTTATTTAAAGTTTATAAGTATGTCAATATAAGGTCAAGGCGGTATATTTATTTTTCCTTTCTTCTATACTCTTTTGGGTTTTTCCTAGGGTAGTTTTACCTCTGTTGTACTATTTTAAATCAACATGTATTTTAAGTTTAAATTGCTACTTTTTTGAGTTTTGTCTTTTGTAATATTCTTAAAAACAATAATGTTATTGTTTTTATACAAAATGTTTGTCTTTTTTATTGACAATGTATTGATATGACAAAATTTTCACATCAATTTCACATACATGTGCAGGCTTGTTAGTCTTTGTTTATTGTTTTATCATATTGTGTGTTTTCGAATATATTTCAAAGACTGTGACAATAACAAGAATTGTTAGACGAGAAGTCATTGAACTGGAAAAAAAAACAAGTAGCAATTACAGTTATAAAATTGATTATTTTTGGATAAAAGTTATTAGATTGTTACATGTAATAGAGAAAAATTATATACTAGAAATATGCAGTATATACTCTGGTTTTGATAGACCTTTCACAGCTTTAGGGCCTTGATCAGCCTTTTTAACCCTCCAACAGGCAAGCCCGCCTATAGTCAGGGGTATTTTAAATTGGCCATAAATGCTCCATATTATTCTATTAAAATAAGAAATTAAGCTATTTTGTTAGAAAACCAAATTTACAAAATATTTTGTGAAGCTAGTGCACGGTTGGAAGCGAAAATGCAATATATTAAAATTTTGTAAAAATATAAATAGTAGTAAAATGAACAAAATTTTCAAAAATCTAAAAAACATGTTTATGCTGAAAAAACATGCTTATCAGCTTTTAAAACAATCTCATTTTGTTCACAGGAAATTCAAGGTTCCGACAGAATACCTTTAAAGGACACCGCACAGTGTTGTTAGCGTGGCCAAAAATAGTATAGTCACTGCAATGTTAGAAACTAAATAAATTGTGGATGATATTAAATAACTAAGAAGAAACATAAAGAATTAAACAAAAATAATTATTCCCCTTTACATCTTGTTTTTAAAGAAAACCAAAACAATTGTGAAAATAAATAGGAGAAAAAACAAAAAGCGTGTATTATATATCTACCAAATTTAGATATATATGTGCACATAACAACAAGTTTTTAATTTATTTTTTATCAGTGTTGATAATCTTTAACTTCGAACTCATATATTAGTTCTCATTTAGTGAAAAAACTACCCAGCCAGAAATTGCCAATGGTCTGAAAAATCAAGTACTGGCAGAGCACTATTTGCCAATGATCCAACAAATAAAGTGCTGGAAAAGCACTGATTTACAACGCTCTGCCAACGTTAGTAAAAAGTGCTTTGCCAGTGCTTAATTAACAAAATTTACAACAGTAAAAACAATAAAAGCACTGGCACAGTTCTGGCTTAGAACGCTTTCCAACATTGGCAAAAAGTGCATTGCCAGTACTTATTTACAAAAATTTACAACCGTTAACTAAATAAAAACAGTGCCACATCCATTGTTCACAACAAGAGTGGAAAAATGCAAAACTAAATTGCAATTTATGATTTGAAGTTAAGAATATTAAGGTCTCATATTATAGTCAGCACAAAGCATAGTTTTTGTACTAAAATTTTACTTAAGAAATTTATTTTCAAATTTCTTTCTTTAGTAAAATTGTAGTAAAAAATCGTGATAACTTATCACAAAAATAATTTGATAAAATAATATTCAGTTATTTTGTAATTAACTTAGCTGAAGCAAGCCTATTGTTATTTTTGTTCAAATTACCAAAATCATTCAATAAGAAATAATACAACTCTTTACTGAAGTGAATTACTAAGTAGGACTTTATTGGTCGTTTTTGGGTTTCGTACTGGCAAAGCGCTTATTGCCAGGGCTTTGCCAACGTTTTAAAAAAGAAACGACCAAGCCCGGTATTATCATTTTGGGGTTGGCAAAGCACTTATTATATTATTAAAAAAAACACTGTATTAGTTGTTCTAGCAATGCTTTGCCAACGTTTTAAAAATTATGGTTTTGGTACGTTTTAAAAAAGGAACGGCCAAGCCTGCCCGGTGTTATAATTTTGGGGTTGGTAAAGCACTCAAATCTTCAGATATCCAACGCTCTGCCAACGCTCATACCACCGTTGAAAGCACTGGGCCAATGCTTTGCCGTTCGTATTTTTCTGGCTGGGTAGTTTATATGAATGTTTGATGTTTTGCATTGGATTGTCACTTCTTTCAAACGTGTTCTGATGATGGGAACCTAGAAAACTCCCCGAACTAAATCTATGAACACATTCCTGAAAGTGGACAATTAATAAATTTAAAACAATAACTCTATAGATTATTTGTTAGTACAATATAATAATAAGAAGTATAGAGTATTCGTTTAGAAATATTCATTGCCAAAATAATAATTGCTTTATTTTAAAATTTTAAAAAATTAAAAACAAAAGTTTGTTTTTCGATCTTTTAACATAAATTATGATGTGAGCAAGATTATTAAAGTTCAAGATCATTTGTTTTTTGTTTAACAAAAAACCGTGCAATGTTTATTTATTAATTAAAAAGTTTTTTTTTTAATAACAAATAAACATTTTTGATAAAAGATCGAAAAATAAACTTTTGGTTTTAATTTTTTAAAATTTAAAAGTAAAACATTTGAAAATTGCAGAGTACGGCAAAACTGAATGATGGCCCTAATGATATAATCAGAAAGTGTTGTTGTTTATTTAACAAATTCCTTCAAAATTTGGGTAATCTTCTACCCCTTCTACATTGGTCCTCTGTAGATTTTCGGTGACGCGAACTGAAACATGTAGAGGACCTGTCAGTAGATAAAGTCTGCTCTAAATTAGCGGATGAAGAAAAAAACTTTTAATTAATAAATAAAAATCTCTCGGTTTTTTGTTTAACAAAACACAAATGATCTTGAACTTGAATAATACTACTCACATCACAAAATATTAACTTTTAACCGAAGTTATTACGTCTCAAATTTGCACTTTGTAAGGAATGGAAGTTTATTCTATGGAAATGTTCAAAAGTGGCATGAACTTTCAAGGGGTACTAAAATTAATTTCGAAGATTTAGGAAAAATAGTTATTTTAGATTGGTTTGACTAATATGGCATTAGTACACTTACAATATTTTTTCCTTAAAGACTACTGAATATACACATTAAATTAATTGAAAATTAGTTAAAAAAGGACTACTTACTTTTCGTTTAAAACAATTGTATTTTTCACCTGTTGAAAAATTAATTGACAAAATCGGTAAAAACAATAGATTTTTTGCGTTTATTTCAATACTCAATACAATATAATAACTTTTTGTTTTAAATAGAAAATTTTAAACTGAATATTTTAAATATTACCGGAAGTCCGTTTTTTTTTTTTTGTTTATTTTGTTTATAGAATAACTGACAGAAAGTTAAAAAATATATTTCATTGGTAATTTAACTGTATATACCATTGAAACAATTTTGCCGATTAACTTTTTAAATAACTGTTAATTTTTTATGGAAAAGTTCTTGTGAGTGTATACAAATGCTATTTAAACTATTCAATATTAATCACATTGTCAATTCTGTAGGGAGAAAAATAATAACAAAATAAAAGTTAGTTTTCTCAAAAACCACAATTTTTGACAGAAGCAGATAAACGTCTCGCTACATCCTCTCTTAGTTGTTTAGTTATAATGTAGAATACACAAAAATGTAGAATACACAAAAAAGCACAACATAAGCTGCTTTAAGGTACTTTTCTTTAATTTATAGCATCTTTCTAAGGCCGACATATATCAAAATATGTGATTTTGTTTTTTATTTTTGTTTTGAAAGAAAAGATAGTTAGCATTAAGTAATGATACTAAAATATAAGTTACTCTAGAAGAAACAGAAGACCAAACATAGAACAGTTGAAAACAGAAATACGAGGGCGGATCAATAAGTCAGTGACTTTTCGAACTTCCCTCGTAGTTATATGAAATGCAATACTGCTCCCATCAAGTACCACCTGTTAATAGACTACTGTCAAATTTTGAGCAAGTTCCGTCATTTACTTTGCGTTTAACAGCTGTTTAGAACATACAACCTCGTGGATTTTTTTAAAAATGGAAAAAAGGGAATTTCGAGTGACCATTAAAAATTATTGTTTGCGGAAAAAACCGTCAATCAAACGCAGAAAAACTTGATAAATACTATGGGGACTCTGCACCATCGATTTCAATGGTGAAAAAGTTGTTTACTGACTTTCGTTGTGGTCGCATAAGTACAAATGAAGCTGAACGTTGTGGACGGCCAATTGAGGTCAATACACCCCGAAATTGTCGAAAAAAAACACGGTATAGTGTTGGCCGATCGAAGAGCAAAAGTGCGTGAGATTGTTGATGCCATTGGCATTTTATATGGCAGTGTGGTTTCGAATTTAAATGATCAGTTGGGTTTAAGAAAGCTGTCTGCAAGATGGGTGCCGCGTTTGCTCTCAATTGACCTTAAATGTAATCGTGGTCAATAAGGTGATAGCAACAGTTTTTTGGGATGCACGCTGGATAATCCACATCAGTTACATTCAAAGGGAAAAACAATAAACGGCGAACATAATGCAATTATTGGACCGATTTTAACGAGGATCTACAAAAAAAACGACCATAAAAAAGTTCTTTTTCATCAACATAATGCTCGGATGCACACGTGTGCAGTCTAAATGCGAAAATTCCATGAATTGGGATACGAATTGGTACCTCATCCGGCATATTCTCCGGATTTAACCCCCAGTGACTAGTAAGTAAGCTATTGGGTTGAAAGTTTTGGTAAAAAACATAATTTGAGCAAAAGCACTACGAGTGGCTTAAAACGAGGTAATTTTATGAGGAACCGAATTATTTTTCAAATATTTTTTATATTTTAAGTGTAACAAGTATATTCATCATTCCTGTTAACTCAAAACAATAGTAAATATTTTTAATAATTTTCACAGCAATTTTTTTTTATATATATTTGTGTAATTTCAAAAAATGAAAAAAAAAAATCTTAAAAAAACTTTGTTTAAAAAGCCTACTTTAAGTTAAAAACTGATTAATAAATTTCACTTTAATAAATTGTCAAAAAAGTCAAAGTAAATTTTTAGAAAAATTAAATTTTTTTATATATTGAAGATATATGGAAGGTAGACGGGCTAATTTCCAGGACATAACTATATCCAAAAGGATAAATGGAAGATTGACGTATCCTTGCATTGACAGAATTTGGCTCATATAGTGTTTGCTACATACCAAATATATATATAACATTAGGGTGGGCCGATTTGTAAGGACAAAAATTTGTCGAACTTGTGCAATCGATTTTTCTATAGTTTTTGACATGAGGAAAAAAGTTCTACTACGACTTATCAAAAAAATCATTTTCGAGGCACCTAAATTTCATTTTTTTTTTTCAACAAAATTTCGTCTGAAAACCCCAAAACATTTTTTTTCGAAAAAATTATATCTCCAATGCTTTAAGAGTACAATTTTACCTTGGATAGGATCTCTTGAAAATTGCGATTTTTTTTAACATACCTGCTAAAAAAAACCTTAAAAATTAAAGCGTAAAAAAGATCGATTTTTTGACAAAAACTCGTCCAAAACCTAAAGAAAAACATTTTTTTGGAAAAACTTCTATCGTCATCGTTTTAAGCATACAATTTCACCTTAGAAAGGTAATACATAAAAAAAAATTATATCAGCCGATTTTTTTTATTACCTACTAAAAAAAATGAAAAATAAAAGTTGAGAAAAAGTAAAAAAATTGAAGTTTGGGCGCCTCGAAACTGATTTTTTTATATGTCGTAGCTGGAACTTCTTTTTCCTCATGCCAAAGCTATCGAAACAATCGATGGCACAATATCGATTGCTAAATCGACCCACCCTAATATACATACTTCGCTGGTTTCCAATAAATTTTAGGACTTTTATAAAGAAAAACTTAAATAAGTTTCAGGATATATTGAGGGTGGAATTTAATCAAAATCAGGCACACTTATTTAGAATGACATGTTATTATGTATACCTATTTTCGTAATATTAAAAATCTTTTTAATGCAAGGACATTTTGGAGTTTTTTACATGCACAATTCTTGTTCCGTATCTAAGAAATATATTTAGCTTTCAGGATATATGACAGGTAGGCGTATACTTGCTGCGCTTTGACAAACATTTTGTATTTTTTTGAAAAATGTATAAAAATGCATCTAAAAATTAGTTAATGCTAGTTAGTTGGTCATTCCTTAATCAGCACATAATTTAATATGAATACGGTATTTCCTTGTAACTTAAAAATGTTTAAAAATCATTTATTTTTATCTCCTTCTGTTTGAATTCTCTTACTGTTCTTTATATAATAACCAAAATAAAACTTTTTTAATTAATTTATGAAAAAAAATCTTACATCCATTTAATTTGTTTAAAGATTGTTTTGAAATCCTGAGGGTAAGTAAATAAAATTATATTTTATATATTTGGTTTCAAATTTTATTTTATATAAAAAATATAAGTTCATCTTAACACCTTCTGTTTGACCGCATCTGGGAATTTAAGCAGGTGTCTATCAATACACACACAAAGACATATAAAATATTATATTTAAATAATTTTTAAAAGTAAATTAAAAGCATACACTAAGCGTAATTATTATAAAGCCACATATATTTTTCGGTATATCTCCTGAGCGCGAAAAGATTTTTTTTACAAAAAACTAGTTATATGTTGGTTGTATAAATGTACTTAAACAAAAAATCCTTTAAAATTAAGGTGGCTCAAATAAAATCCAAGGAAGTCGCTAAAAATATTGCTAACGTACAAGAGAAATATAAGAGGTCAATAAAAAAAATTTCATGACGTTTTCTACAAGTAACAGCGAGATTTTTCGCGGACAACACATATTTTCAACTTAATGTAATCAGAAATTTGCTTTTGATTTGGTCCATATTTCGGATTTCATCTCTTAAGCTAACTATTGTTCTTATTTAAATGTTTTTAACGGCTGCATTAAGTAAGAGAGATATTTTTTTAATTTAAAATTAAAAATTTATAATTTACAATCTCTTATAAAGCGCCATCATAACTTGTAAAGCGCCATCTATCGAATATACAAAGAATATATCAGTAGATATGGCATCACTTACAACATATGGGAAAACAGTGGACATTAGAGTGAGGTAAGTTTCTAAAAATAGAACTGTTGTGTTGTTGGAGTTGTACTTCTGAGATTATGTATGCAAGAACAAAAACACCGTATATTGAATAAAACTAGTTTCAATCACAACAAAACTCGACCTGACAACAGATCAGAGGGCTAATGCGTTCAGTCTAACGTGTAGTGCGAGTGCATGTGACATTAGAAATCAGTTTATCTATACCACGGTCAGTGATTGCACAGAAAATTTCATATAGACGCAATCGAACAAATACAAACATAACAAAAATTACACTATTCAAAAATCCAAAAAACAGGGTCACTGACGAAGGTTCAATAATAGAAACTGCGCAGTCTGATTCAGAAAAAATTGAAAATTTGCAATGTAGTTATGATTTTTAGAAAATACACTCATTCTTCTCTACCACGCCTTTCACAGTGTTAAAATTTAGTTTAATTGCCTTTTATAAGAACTTAGCTTCCATCAACTTCACCGATAGAATTTTCCTTCATTAATTAGTCGATTTCGATTATTTCATAATTTCATAATAAAAAATCATTAAATCTATGAAAATTTTTCGAAGTTTCTTCAATCAAAATTTTAACTTGTAATATGCAATCAAAATTTGTTTAGTAAAATTTTCTGATTTTTTCCTAATTATAGTTAGTATATTTTGGATAAAAAAATAATCGCTGAACCGTTGAGGCTAACGGCGATGACCCATAATTTGATGCACAGTGTCATCAGTATTTTGTTAAAAATATCTTTTAGCGTTCAGGAGGTATCCCTGAAAATATATGTGGCTTTATAATTTTTTCGCATAGTGTATAAAAGATATTTTGAGTAAGAACAACAATTAAAACTAAAAAAATATTTAAAAAAGTCAGACAAATATTTACATAAAATATTTTTTTAAAAATTTAATAACAATTTTATTTAAACAACAAAAGGCGTTCCATGCTCTAATAAGTTTTTAAATTTTTGTCAATGCAGAATTTTAAGAATTTAAGTTAAAATTTTTTTAAATTGTTAATTTTTTTTGTGTGTTAAATTTTCTATGTATAAACATAAATATTTGTACATAAATTTTATTTAACATTTTTTTTTTTTTTTTTGCTTTTTATATAAAACACCACAATTCCTTGGCGTTAAAACAATTTGTCGTGATTTAAAAGCTTCATTAACATATGATATGTTAAATAAAAGCATTCAGCATATTTATGTGAATATATGAATGCAGTTGTTTTACCCTAAGTGCTATAAATTTTACCATAAAGGAAAACAAAATACTCACAAGACAATAACATAAAAAGTAAGAATCCTTAATGTTAAGTTAACACTGTGTAAGGTAAAAACAAATACATTTTTTAAAGAAAAGCGTTAATGCAAAAATTATACAGATAAGTAATGGAGTTAGGGAAAGTGAATTTAAGAAAGAAATGAAGAATGAAGAACAAAATAAAATAACTTGAAGAACAATAACTTTCTATGAAAAATTTTTTGCAGTGTGTTAAGGAATACCATATAGGGAAAAAACTGTTCCCTGGTGACACGCAGGGCAGGTCGCAAGGTGTCAGGGATCGGTATTACCGGTATTACACTTTACAAAGTGTGTGTCTATAAGTACAGGGAAGTATGGAGTAGTCTGGTAAAAGAGGTGAAATAGTAAATTTTTTTTTTCTAACATTAATACAAATTTTGACTTTCTGCCACTGTGGCTTACTAAGTAAATGTACAAAGTAAGCGAAAATGTAAAAAGTAAGCGAAAATCAAAAAAATTTTAAAATTTTAAAAATATATCAAAGGTTCACTTAAGCAAACATTATAAAAATTTAATTTTTCACATTTTTTTTTCATTTATTATATTTTTTTATGGAATCCATTAATTTATTAAAATTGGGAATAAATTCTTACCGTGTACAAGAATCCGACTTGAAAAATTCTTTGAAACTTGTTTATGAAAAATTACACTTCATATTGCTTTTTTTTGCAACTTTTAAAATAACAAATAAACACCATGAAAAACAACATGAAAAAAACACGAAAGGCCACATGACCTTTAAAAAATACATTTATTTTGCATTGTGAACATCCGCAACAACTAACAATTTCTTTAAGTTATACGAATTTTTGTGAATATGTTCAATTTGCAGTAAGGCTTTAGAAATATTATCGGTTGAAGTATTAACAGTAATTTTACCAATTTTAGAGCGTATTTATGTTGTGTTGGTCGAATTTTTAAAAAAATTACAATTTTTAAATTAATTTAAGATACCTGCAGTAAAAATGCAGTAACAAACACCAAGAAAAATCATACACTCCACAGAAAAAACTAAAAATCTGTCTGAATTAAAAAATTTATTGAATCAATATCAAGCATAATATCAATCAATTAAAAATTCAAAAAAAAAACGTTATAAATAGCTATCCACAAAAAAACATTATGATACTCACAAGAAGTGTGTGAACGGCACGTTTTTGTACGTATTTTTACTACATTTGTGGTTCATTTTATCAACAGTAAAAACAAATAAAATGTTAGTGGAATTTACTGAAATGTGAGCCGTCCGTTTTATAAGAAAAATTTCATTAGTTTTTAACTACATTTGCAGTGGCCTTTACACTGGTCATGTAGACAAAACTAATTTGGAATAAGCAATAATAATGTCAAAATAAGAAAAAGAATGTATATTTCTTTGCACGTTTTGATAATAATATCCCACTTCAAAATTTATAAAAAAAACGCATTCTTCTGGGAGGTAAAACCCTCATTATCCTCCTTAAATTCATTAGAAAAGATTTTTGCATAATTTGTTTAAACGAAATACTCATAAAATTCACTTCTAAGAATTACATAAACTGCAATACATGCAAAAGGAATGTTCATTTGAATTGAGCAAACAAAACAGCCAGCTTTTTCACATGTGTCCCTGTGTATTTTAGAATTAATCATTACTAATTAAAAGTCTTATTAGAACCTTTTTTATGTTTGATTTCAAATGTCCAAAACAATCAAATTGGCCAGCTTCATAAATCTAGTGTTAAAACACTATTTCGCTTTTAACCCAGTAGTTGAAAAAAAATAAAACAAATAAACAGTTATGTCTTCCATTGTAAATTTTTAAAAATCTAAACGAAATTAGAAGGCTTTTTTTCTTTAATTGTCAAAAAACACTTCTTTTCTTAAATAAAAATTGGCTGACTTAAAAAGATTTATATTTCATATATGTTTTTTAAATAAAGATTTGTTCATAAAATATCTTTAACCGCCCAGGATTAAAATTCTGTCAAAGTTCTAATTTTTAACTTAAGGTAAAATGTCTTAATTAAGCACTGTTCTAAATATATCTGAAAACTTTGGTTGAAAAATGTCCATCGGATTTATGACGAGTCCTTAGTGAGGTAATTATACTTCGATACCTGGTGGAGATAAACAAAATCTAAAGGATCCTTACACAGTATTTTCCTCACTTTGTCATATAAGGTTTGTAATACTTTAAATTCAATGTTATTCTTTTAAATTTTATTTACAATGAACTTAAAAGTTTTTCTTACAATTTTTCTTATCTTTTTGGTTAATTTGCCATAAAATTTTAATTATCAAATTACCTGTTATTTAATTTGGCTTTTCAAAAAAAAATAACTCAAACTCTATTATACAAATATGTCGATTGGATTGTGTGTAACCAACATTTTGTGGTTTTACGGTACCAGTGTAGAAAAGCATTACAATATAAGTGGTTATATAAGGACATATTTGGTAATGACAAGTACTTTGTAATTGTCATTAGAAATCTCATTGCTTTTATATGGGGATGTCGCGCAAAATAATGGCATGCCATTACTAAACATCTTACAAAAAAAGAAAAATATGTGGTTACCTATATGCTTACCAGTATGGACAACAATAATGAAATTAAAAACAAATTGAAAAGAAACTAAATTTAATAAAAAAACATATTTGTTTTTAAATAATCCACCCGGGATTCGAACCCGGGACTTAAGGCTTTCAGTCAACCGCAGTCTCGACAAGATATACTTGATAGATAAAAACAAAAACGACTTGCTTGCACATAATGTCATTACATTCCAGCTTACAAAAACTCAAAAATAAGTGGTTATATATGGACTTACTAGAGTTAAAAAAATAATGAGTCTAAAAATTGATTTTCGAAAAATTTTGAGAGCATTAAAAAAACAAGTGCTTTTGGGTAAGGCATTATTTTTTATTTTAAAATAACGGGAAAAATAGCTAGTCAGTAGTATGTCCTTATAATTTGTGTTAAAGTAATGCAGAGAGTAAACTGGTGTCATTACTGGTAGTAGAAAAAATAATGTCAAGTCATTACCGTTTCCACACTGGGGTATTGAATAAAAGTGTGAGAGAATATTTGTTTAAAGTTTTCTTAAAGAAAAGTCAACCTAATCAATTTACTAAATTGAGTATATGTGTTGAGTATATAACCATTTTTATAAGACTTTAGTAAGAACTTCAAGTAAAAATCTTTAACTCGATTTACAAGCTAAAAACTAAATGAAAGAAACTCATCTAACAAAATTGTATTATCATAATTTAAATAGAAGTTTCGGAAGAACATTTTACTGTAAATCGAGTTTAAGATGTATACATAAAGTTTTTGATTCATTCATACCTTTTTCATTAAAAAAAAAGCAAATGTCATTGAGTAACCAATGAATCAATTAAGAAAATTGGTTTTTCTTTAGATGCTCTTCATGTCTCTATAATAACCCAGCAAAAACATGGCAATGACTACTTATTATTTTATATATTATTTACTTTGTAATAAGTACGTATTGCCTGCTGCTTTAATAACAATAAAATAATGGGTCAAAAATAAGAAACTTAAATTCAATACTTTCATACAAAAAATAGTTGATGGACAATAATTATAATTATTCATCTTATTACTTCTAGGCAAAATATAATGCTACAACATTTTTCTATTTTTAGATTCATTATAATTCGTATTTTTGTAAGCTAAAGTGTTGTACATCTAGAAGAAAAATTTATTTATATTATAAACTACCAAATATTATATGTTTCGGCGGCTTATGTTATAGAGCAATCGCCTGTTAATCTGACGACCCGGGTTCAATTCTCCACATAATCATGTTTCAAAAATAAAATAAATATATATTTGTATTTTTTTTCAAAATCTAATTTTATACTCATTATTTTGCTTTTCCTTTTGGTAATGGCTTATTATTCATACTTTTATATGCTTATAGGTAACCGATTATAATTCATATTAACGTAAGGCAGCCAGTAATGCTTAACTCATTACTTTTGGGACATTTCATATAAAAAAAGTTAGAACTATAATATAAAGGCTAATACGTGCAAACATTCGAGTTTAAATTAGTAGAATCATTATTTGGTTAAGTGTGTTTTTGCTGGGATGTTGTATGTCTTGCCATCTCATTTCCAAAATTTTAGCATTTTCAAAATTATTTAAAGTGCGTTTGAAATACGAAGTACTTCAGTAAAAAAAACAAGAAAAATCTTATCAATTGAAATAAACTAAGGTTTTGCATGAAATAATTTTTATTTTTTTTTCAATTCCTTTATTTATAAAATCATTGTTACAATGGTAAAACAAAATTTGAAAAAAAACGTTCAATTTTAACTTATGGCGCCAACAAACTCTCTCCAATCGAACATATACTAATTTAGTAAAAGGAAAATTTTAAAACGATGTCTGGTTCAAAACACATTCTTTTTATGAAAAAGTAATTTTTATTTATAACACAGTATAAACTAAAAAATATTAATTCACTTTTTGTAGAGAGCAAACGGATCGCGATTTTCTATTTGGCATATTTTATGCTTGATACCTCCAACCATGCTTTGGACGACATTCATATCAATTTTTTACACTGCTTTTAATTTTTTTCTTGGCTTTACTATCATTTTCATACATTTTCTGACATAGAAGACCCCAAAAGTCCTAAATTGGACGTGATTTTGGGAACTTTGAATTATTTGCGCATTTCGGTACAAATGGTATGTTGTTGCATTAAGCCATTCTAACGTCTTTTTGACACAATGACAGCTTGCTAAATCTGACCAAAATAATATGTCGTCTTTAGATTGTCTCTTTCTGATAAATTTTTCCAGTTTTCGTAAACATTTATAAATGCAAACGTCTGCGTTTACAGCCTGAATTTCCTGAATGTAAAGTTGAGATATGCGTTCGGACCAAAAAAACGTTCGTTGTAAAAAAAGTTCGTCATAACCGCTATTCGTTATAAGCGTACTCCACTGTAATATACAATTTTATTGGCATGCATTTGAGTATTTGATATTTGAATTTTGTCTATTTACTTAGTTGGCATAGGTTATGGCGATTATAAGCTAGTGACTTGAATTGGTTCCATGTCATTTCCAGATCTTCATATCCTTTTTTAACACATATACTCCATGTGAGAAGTGAGAGGCCGGGTCCTTGTTGACCTTAGGGGTTCAATTCTATTGCCACGCTTCATATATCGTGAAGGGACTTCCTAAGTGTATGTAAAGTACAATTCCATTTGTGCCTTTTAATTTCTTACTCGTTGTTGTTGAGGTTTTCTAGTTAGAGCAGGTGCTCATTAGTGACTCAGTATGACCAGCAGATGATTAGGATTTCGCGTAAACAGTGATTTATTAAATCTGTAAGCTTTCTTAAACTTTCTTTGGGTTGTCTCTAATTGGTACAGATATAAAGAAATATGCTCGTAATACTACTGTTGAAGATACGAATTTTGTTCAACAAAAATTCATGAAATAAAAAAATTTCATTTAACTAAGTAGATCCTGGCTTTTCTTAAATTGTTAAAATAACCACAAAATTTCACTACTCAACTGCAGCAAACTGGCTTTATAATGCATCTTTTTTAATAGACCTACACTTAGAATACCATGTAGGTAAAGACCACTGCAAACCAATGTAGTTAACAACCAATGAAATTTCACTTAAATAAAGGACGACTTACATTTCAGTAAATTCAACTAACATTGTCATTTTTTTTTTAATGTTCAAAAAATTAACCACAATTGTAGTTAAACAGAACCGCATATGTTAGTAAAAAATAAACAAACATTTTTTTTTATTTTTTTAAATAACGAGAAACAAATGAGAAATTAATGTAAAATAAACTAACGAGAAATTAATGTAAAATAATAAAACAGTTATTCGATGTGGTTTGTTTTTTTTAAATGAACTACAAATGTAGTAAAAGATTTAATTTGTTCTACAATTAACTGACATTTACATTTAAAAATAAAGAAACTGTATTACAACCATAAACATTTACAAATTTAAAAAAAAAAGAAAAAAAAATGTCCCGAAATATTTAGAAAATATTTTCAAGTTTTAACAAACTTTCCATATACTTTAAATCCCAAGTAAAACAAATGTGTATTGTCCATCATCAAATTATATTAAATTATATAAAAATTGAATATGCGATGAGATCAAATTTTATCCGAAAAATAAGAATATATAATTGTTTCTAAAATATATCAAAATGTATCGAATTAGATGGAATTATATGGAATGTAGTACAATTTTGTAAAATTTGACACAAGGTGGTATTGTGGAGCCAAAAATCATGGGTCTATTTCAATAATTTAAATACAAATAGGGTTGGTTTGTAGAAAAATAAGTTCTTTTTAGATTTTTTTTCGCTGTTAAATACATAAATCTTTTATTTTCGTTTGTATGAACTCTTAGCATATGTTAAACTTCGTATGCTAACTTCTGACTAACAAATGTAGATCAAAAAAGTGTGGCTCAATTTTTTTTTTAATTTTCTTGTTAACAAAAATCAAAATTTTGTAAGTTAACTAACTCAAAAATTTCTATATAATAATATCTAAAATCACTTAGAAAATATTTTTATTATGGCACCACATATAATTATACGTAGCTTTTATATTTGAAAAAAAAAAATAAAATAAAATAAAAAATAAAATTAAATTAAATTAAAAAAATATACAAATCATTTCCTATGAGGAATGGGACCGGTCCTGCGTGTGCCACAGCATCGGTCCCTTCGTGCCAGAGACCGGTCCTCTGCTAAACTCTACCCTATGTAAACAACTGGCAACTTTAACATGGGCTTGTCATAGGAGGGGATCATTTGTCCTGCTTTAAACCACATAGTGGCATGCCACAGGAGTAACCAAAGATGGTCATGAAGATGGGCATAAAAATAAACGAAAACGAAACAGCTTCCAATGGGTAAAATTCTGGCCAACTGGCTTTTTCTTGTTAATAAGTATTCTGGTTAAGTGATATGTCGTCCCTTTACCAGTCACAGGATTGGTAACTTTAGGACAGTTGACTCTGCTTAACCTACTTCAGTATTAAATTATACCAGTCATGTGATAAGTCCTTCTTTAACCAGTCACTTTTAGGTCAATTGACTCCTCATTCCCCATAGGTTTGTAACTCATATATTTCTATATTACTTTGTATAAAACAATATATGTCTTTATGAAAAATTATGAAAAAATATCTTTATGTTGCCTCACATGAAGTTTTATATTAATTATACACCCAGAGAAAATTAGGAATAATTTTCAACAGTTTTTGTCCAATGTAACAATTTCATTAATATTGATGAAACATTTCATAAACAACAAGAATTATAATGACCATATTATCATGGTCTCCTTGAATTTTTTCTACACAAATATAATGAAATCTTTACACTTATAGAAAATAAACTTCATATATATAGTGAAACATTTCTATTTTTAACCTTTATACTTTTTAACCCTTAAACGTGAGATTGGGAGCAAAAATAATTAATGTCTCTGTTGTTATGCTTCTTTACAACATATCCATAGTTTATTGAAATCTGCGAGTTCGGGTGGGGATACCTCTCTTGTCAAGTTATTTAAATACAATTTAAATATTTTAAGCTACTTAAATTGTTTGCTATTTTACGCATTGCGTATGTAATTTATATTTAAATGCGCATTTAATTTTATGTACTTTGTAGTCAATATTTATGGTATTAAAATAAACAAACAAACTAGTAAATGTTTCACTTTTTATATTGGGTAATTATGACATTGAAATCCTGTCAGTTTTATAAACTAAATAAATCTCGTTTGGTTTTTTCGCCACTCTGATTTTTTTGTATTTTTACTAAATATTATGTGAAGGTTATAGAAAAATGTATATATTAAATTCATGGCATTGTTCTGCTTCATAATATGTTGATGACACTAATTATAGATATCTAAATGTTGACAAGTTTTTATACCTTTTTATAGGTGAGGGGTATTTCATTAGGGTGACAATTTTCTCTTACATAAAATTTGTGTTAAGATAAATAAATCTACACCCAGAAAACAGTCTGAGCTGGAGCTACCGAATTTGTTGCCAATCGAATTCTGGCTGTTACGACAACTATCTTACTATTATTTTATATTTTTCGTAGTAAATGTTAAATATTCAGGTGTCTCATTTAATATTCTATTCCACATAAATATTATTACGTTCTACAAAATTTTATTGTAATTAAAAAACTTTTATTGTTTTTCAAGTATAGAACCGTGGTACTCAGATTAATATTACTCTGTTCTATTTATTGCGCTACAACCACGTTTAATTTGAATTGGCATATTTGCTATTTTAACATTTAAAGTTTTAGAATTTTGTTTTTTTTTTTTAAATGAAACAAAAAACTTTTTGTGTTCGTCTTTTCCGTTATTTGAACTCGGAAACTCGGAGTAATTGGCTGCCGCTCTACCCAGTACACCACAAATGTTGAGTGCTAAATTTTAATTTAAATATTTTGGTAGAAAATGAAACATATTCTAAACTCGTTTTTATAATCAATG
This sequence comes from Delia radicum, assembly GCA_021234595.1. Classification (NCBI taxonomy): domain Eukaryota; kingdom Metazoa; phylum Arthropoda; class Insecta; order Diptera; family Anthomyiidae; genus Delia; species Delia radicum. Next base: position 207,546,313 of record CM037854.1, read on the forward strand.
CAATCTAAATTCGGTTGGTTCTACAGAAACTCTAATTTAAAGGCATATATCATTAAGAAACCCGTATTTACAGTTACCACTTTTCATTGCCGATAATTTTTTAATAAATTTGATAGATGGTATCAACTTTCTTGTATTATAACCAAATAAATGAGTACTTCCTCCGTACACAATTACTAACCGAATTTTATTTGAAAAGTTGATTTGAAACAGTTGGATGATACGATTGTTGCTTAGTTCCCTTTTCCTCTTTTTAATTACCAGTACAGTAGTTTTGCCGTATTACTTGATTATAGGTAGTTCGAAATAAAATAACGTCCTACTAAATAAATTTTAATGATTTTGACCGAATTCCAAGCGATCTTTTTTCTGGGTGTAAGGAATGAATTTAATCCAATAATATTTAAAATATGTTTTACACTGAAATATATAAACCGCTCTAATTTATTTATATAGTTCATATATATATAATGAGTTTTATTACAAACTTAATATATTTACAATACATTAGAGGTATTCAGCAATGAAAGTATACTAATCGAAATAAATATAAAAATTTCCAATTTAATTAATTTATCTTGATGGTATTTAAACATATCTACTAATAAAATAATAATTATTTATTTAAATACAAGCGTTTTAAAATTGTCCATTTACTAAATTAGCATAGGTTAGTAACTTTATTAATTAACAACAAATATGGCAAAAAAAAAACAAACAAAAATATTTGCTAAAATTGTAGAATGCTGATAACTGAAAGACTAATTTTTTTTTGGACGCATATAATGTAAACATATACGTTATTTAAATCAGTTTATTTATGCCTAATTAGCCATAAAGTAATAATTATAAATATTTGCTGAAATTTTATTATTTAAGCTAATCAATGGAAATCAGGGTGCCTATAATTATGATATGAGATTTAAATGAAAAATTCCAATTAAAAAAGTGAAAGTGTTTAAAATAATTTGGCCTAAATTATTTAAAACAGCCAAATGAAGAAATTAACACAACATGGTAATTTTTTGTGTTCAAATGGAAGATTTAAATATTTTATCCTTTAGTAACAAACTGTGTTTAATTACACTACTCGACGACAAAAGAAAACTGGATTTGAAACACATCTTTACGCTGAACCCAATCCTGACAAAAAAAAAAATTGTTTATTTGCAGTTTTTGAAATAGGCTTTTACAAACTGGTTTCGGTGCTGAAGGGTTTTGTTCCGTATTATCCATAAGGTGGAGCCCTATAATTTTTTGCAACACAAAAGTTATAACCCTTTTCATCATATGAAATTTTCATACTCAATCATACTCAAATAATAAACAACCTTTTTTTCTTAAAAAATTGCATAATTTCAAAAAAAAAAAAATTTAGCCAAATATATGAAAAAATGGATTTTATGAGGGCGAATCAATAAGCCCGTGACTTTTTGAATGAAACACAGTTTTTTTGCAAAACAAAAAATTGTTTTTCAACATAATCTCCTTTTAGCACAATACACTTACCAATTTTTATATCCTTCCAAAAAATAGAATTTTTCGATGTCCATAAAATAGGCATTTTTGGGCCATATGGGATTGTTTTTTTAAATCCTCGTCAAATCGGTCCAATACGTAGGCATAATATTCGCGTTTATTGTTTTTCCCGTTTGAAGGTAATCGATGTGCATTATCCCGTCCATCCCAAAAAACTGTTGCCATCAGCTTATTGGCCGACACACTTACATTGGCCTTTTTCGGAGCCGGTTCACCCGGAGAAACCCATTGTTTAGACTGCTGATTGGTCTCCGGAGTATTGTAATGGATCCATGTTTCATACACAGTTACAAAACGCCGCAAAAACTAATTCGAATTGCTGTTAAATAACTCCAAACAATCCTTTGAAGTTGTCACACGATTACGTTTATGGTCAATTGAGGGCAAACGCGGTGACCCATCTTACAGACAGCTTTGATCCAGAACGTTCAGCGTCATTTGTACTTGTGCGATCACAACGAAAGTCAGTAAACCACTTGTTTTACCATTGAAATCGATTGTGCAGTGTCCCCATTGTAAAGGGTCCGCCAAATAACTTTTTTTTTTTTTGAAAATGCTATAAAAAAAACTACTGAATATTTTTCTTCAAATTTCTTTTTTTATTTGAAAGTACAATCCTTCCGGTTAATAATGGAAAATAATTTCATTCAAATGTCTGCCTCGGCTGGCCATGCAGTAGCCTACACGATCGGTCCAATTTTTAAGCACATTATCGATTGTGTGCAGCTGTATTTCACCAGGCCCACTTAGCGAAGCGAAAACGCATTGGATGGTTAGTTGGCTTCAACTCCTGAACCAATTGGACTTTGTATGGCGTCATACCAAGGTCTTTATGCAAAATTCGTCTCACGAACATACGGAGCTGACGGTGCTTCTCTTCTTCCAAAATCCGTACGCAATTTTCGCACACATTCTGCAACATTACCATGATTTTCAAAGTAATGTCGCAATATTTCCCAGCGTTGTTCAAGCGTATACACAACCATATTCGTTCAGCGGAAGGATAAAACTAATTATCTGTCAAATCAGACATGAGCTAAGTGTTACCATTCACGAAATAAGCACTAGTTGAAAAAAAACGTTAGATGGCGGACCCTTTATTTATCAAGCTTTTCATTGGTTTTATTGACGGTTTATTTTCGTACAAAAATAATGCTTAATGAGCACTCGAAATTCACTTTTTTCCATTTTTAAAAAAATCCACGAGGTTGTATGTTCTGAACAGCTGTTAAACGCAAAGTAAATGACGGAACTTGCTCAAAATTTGATAGTAGTCTATTAACAGGTGATACTTGATGGGAGCAGTGTTGCATTTCATATAACTACGAGGGAAGTTCGAAAAGTCACTGACTTATTGATCCGCCCTCGTATAATAATAATATAAAAGCTACAATAATTCAAAAATTGCAAAAATTAGTTTTCAAGATTAGGATTCAGCGTACATATTTAGATCTATTAGAAAACACGTATTTCAAAGCCAGGCCTCTTTGGCCGTCGAGTAGTGTTAGTAAGCAAATATTATCTGAATCATTTTCATTTAAAGTTTATTTCCTGTTCATAATTGATTTCGTAAAATTGAGTTAAACTTATTAGTACAAGTAGTTTGCTACCAGCAAACCTATTTATAGGTGCAAAAATTTCTTCTCATGCTTGTTATTTTTATCCTTGTAACATTTCTATTAGTGGTTTTAATAAATCTTAGTTACAAAAAGTTAGAAAACAAAAAACTCTTGTGACTTATTTCAAAGGAGTACCTTTTAACTAACTAATACAAAATTGTTTGTGAATATTTTAGTTAACTATGTAGACATCGTTATCAACAACTCATTTTTTTGGGAAATTCATACAGAATCTCTCTACAGACTTTTAGTTATGTGTGTAGTTATACATGCAAAGGCCAATTGAGTCATTCCATATCAAACCGAACGATATTTTAGATGACAATTTTTGTTCGTTTTGAAATTTAGCATCCGTATCCTTATTTCAAAAATATTTGACACGTATTTTTGGGAAAAAAAGTTGTATTTTTTTTTTATTAAGAAGTTATTTGTGCTTAAAAATTCAAAAATTCGCACTCTGAAAATTGTATGTTTAGACGATGATATATTATTTTTATTTTTAGGTAGGGCCGAAAGAGGTAAAAACTACAATTGTCGTGATAAGACGATGATATATTATTTTTTTTTTTAAGTGGGGTCGAAAGTGGTAAAAACTACAAAAGAAAGTTAAAAACTAACAGTTTTATTAGTTTTTTGTTTTTATATACATCGGAATTATTTGTATGCTGTTTTCAATTTATAACGAGCTTTCAACCTCCGCGTATTTACAAAAATAAAGCAAATCAAACATATTAGCTAGGTTGATACTAGTATTTCGACCTGGCTAAAGATCTCATCAGAACCCCAAGTTTTACAAAAGCTAGAGCATCCATAATAAAAATAACTTTTAAAAGTGGCAATATTGATTTTTAAATAAATTTAGAAAAAAAAAACAAGACAATTAAAATAAACCACCAGCCTTTAAAATACTTTAAATTAAATAAAAACATTTTTCATATTTTTTTTTTTTGAATTTTTAAATGCAAACAACTCCTTCAAAAAAATTTTTAATACATATCAAACTTTTACACAGAAGGTGCCGGGTTCGATCCCCGGTGCCGGCAACATCAAATTAATATGTATGAGTTTTTTCTATCCCTCATACGTATCGCAATGTAAACCTTCGGTGTTCCCATAGCAATTAACCCCACCGAAGTAAAATAATGAATCAGGGCTATGAACCAAAAAGCTACAATAAGTTCGCCAACTCTCCATCAGGTGGCGAGCAACAACTGTTCTAAGACTTATCATCTCGCGCAATTACAGTGTTGCCATGTCTGAAGCCCTTCACCTTTCATCTCTATACTATCCCTTTCCAAAGAAAACAACACACTAAATATAGGAAGTATTTCCTGAGTGTTGCCTCTCTTTAAAAAAAAAAAAAAAAAAAAAAAAAAAATAAGAATAAGAATAAGAATAAGAATACGTCTGCCAAAGTTAAACAATTATGCAAAAAAAATCGTTTGATTTGACATGGAATGACTCATGTATTAAAAGTGTTTTTCATATAAATTTTCACACTATTCTAAAGACAATAAACTTTTGTATTTGTATATTAGTCATTTATATGTGTATGTTACTCAAGTATGTGTGCGATGAGTAGTTTAAGGTAGAGTAGATTCAATTTTACTTGGGTATATATGTATTCATTCATATGAACTATGTATGCCAAGTGTAGTTAAATCTGTTAGTTGAGTAGAGTGCTTCAACATGTTGTCAATTATTTTATGTGCAACAAAAATTAATTGGTTTAAAATACACACAAAATACACACACACACACTCTCATATGTTTTTAACAACATAAAACCTTTATGAATATTCCAGTGGTAACTAAAGTCAAATGAAATTAATAACATGGTAGAATGAGATTATGAAAATTTTATATGATTCAATAACTCTAGTTTTAGAAATCATAAAAACTCATGCAACAATTTTTAGAGTAATCTGAAATTAATGCGATTTACAACAAAAATGTGAACTTTTATAACGAGAAAGTGGCAAAGTTTTATTTTGGAAAGTAAGGGAATGTTCGCTAATGTGGCTAAATTTTAATTTTCTTTTTTTCGTGTTGTTGCTAAATTTCTTTAATTTCCGCTATTACTAATTTAAATAACTATCCGCTTGAATGTACACGTTTTTCTTGGTTTTATTGTGTTATTGCAAAAAAAAACGCAACATAACATTCAAATTTAAAAGAACTTTTTTGTTATTTTAGAAAGGTTGAGGTTAAGAAGAAGAATAAACGGTTTTCTCTAAAAAAAATAATAAACACTATTAATTTTCAAACCACACTAGACTACCTTTATTTTATGGACAGACGTCATCAGTGATTTTGAATTTTGCCAATGGTAAGAATTTTATTCACAATTTTAACAAAACCGACGGAATCTTTAAAAGCATACTAAAAGGAAAAATATTTATTTTCATAATGTTCGCTAATGTTTTATGGTTTGTTCGCTAAGGGCCGTTGATATATTTCGTTGTTTCATATATTTTGTTAGAATATTGTTCTACCTCAAAAATTGTATATAATATTTTCATATTAGATTTTATTTGTATTTTCTTACTTTTTATTTTTTTGATTTGTTTCAGAATTTTTAACGCGTTATATTAACTATTCTTGCTTATTTTGAACAATTTTGTTGCACAACAAAAAATATCTTATTTTACCGCAATTAAAAAAGTTAGCATTATAATTCTATTGTTATTATATATGGTATCAAATACAGTAGCTTAAAACGATATGAAAAACATTTTATTCAACTAAATATAAATAAATTTTGATTTAAATTCAAATGCCTGTCAATCAAACTTCAAACAATGTTATACTCTTCTGGAGAGTTTTTTAAGTTAGTCCCTAATGTGAATTTTTTGAGTTATTTTGAAAATTGTTGTATACACACAAGAAAATTTTCTATAGCCAAAAAGTTCCCAAAGAGCTGATATGATAATCATAAAAAAGTGTTCCCTATAAGATGTTGTAAGTGTATTAGGAAGGTTACAATTAGTTTTCTATATATCTCAACAACGAGATGTAAGGCCACTTACGTGTATTTACAACCGTTTTCGGAAAGTTTTTATTGAATTTTTTTCGCAATAAATATATAATTGTCAGCTTTCCTTGAGTAATACATATGTTCTTTTTAGCAGTCACAGGACCAGTTCTTTCAATGTATTTGACAACGCTTAAGCCACTAGTCACAGTATAGAATATTTGGGGCAATTTACTTCTTTTTCCACACAGGCTTCATGTTAAATTTAAAGTTTATAAATTTAGTGCTTTGGCCTAGGCGAAAAATTTACACTTTTTTTCTTTTGATCCAATTTTTAACTCGTTTTAACTTAAAAAAATATCCCTTCAATAATTTAGTCCATACACAATCAACCTAAAATATCTAATAAAATATTTGATTTGAATTAAATTTGTTTCTAAACAAGTATTTAATTGAATCAATTAATTTTTAATTGGCTTTTAAATATATAAATACATATTTTATTTAGACATAATTCTCAAATTATTTTTTCATATAATGTATGTTAAATATAAAAGTTTACGTATAAAATACCAAATGCATTTGTAGTATACAAAACAAAACAAGTACACACACAAATACACAAACAGATACATATTCCCTAAAAACACATGTCCATACAAACGTGTCGTTCACACACATTTTTTATGAGTATCATAATTTTTTGTAGATAGTTATTTATAGCTTTTTTTAATTTTCAATAAATGCTTAAATTAATATAATCATTGCCGTGATATGTGCACAATCAATTAAACTATTAATTGATTCAATAAATTTTTTAATTGAAACCCGTTCTTAGTTTTTTCTGTGTACCCCATTTGTCCTTCCCATAAAATATTCAAAATTCTTCTGGCAAGGGGACATCCGGACTTGAACTCGTAAAGTTTAATGAACTTGGAATATGTCGAACAGGATCCAAAAAAGAGACATGTATTTTATTTAGCTGGCTGCCCAATCTCATGATTAAGGGCTAAAAAGTGTCTTTAATTTACAATAATTATATTTATTTGTACACTGGATCAAATTATTCAAGAAAACTAAAATTTGGTACTCATATTGTCTATATAGTGGACCCTCGCACAGTGGGGAAAATTGGACTTTTTCTTAGCAATTTTGCCAATAGCCCATATCTTAATAAATCGTCAAAATCCACGATATTTTTTTTTTTTTTTTGTATTTCTGCTATAAAAATTTATTGGATGTAAACGAAACGTATATAAACTTTCAAGTAATTTGATTCTCTATTGATGACCGTTATCAAATCCATGGTCAGTTTTTTATTTTGTTTTTTATAAATAAATTTGGTTGGAGATAGAGCCTTTCTTCAAAAATTGTCCTATCGTGTCATTGTCGAAAATAACATAATTTTATTAAAAAAAATTGGTAACTTTTTTAACTTAAAAAGATGAGTAAATTAGTAATATCAAATTTATTACAAATATTAAGTATTTTACAAGAAAAAATATTCTTATTAAAAATATAAGACCTTAAAAATTTCTGAAAACTTTTTTAATGAAGGGCATTGGGGGAGCAGAATATTTATATTTAATTGAAGAAAATTTCAACAATTTTGGTAAGACAGTAAAGATGTTGTAGTAACAGCAAAAAGTAAATATTTGAAATCTTTTTTGAAATTTTCTCAAGAAACTAAAATTGTGACAGCGGATTTAACAAAAAGTATCATTAGAGAACATAAATTATCTTTTATTTGAGATACATTTCAAAATATAACAAAAAAAAGTGGAAGTTTCATTGATTTTGACGATTTATTAAGGATATAAACTGAATGATTTTAAAAATCGGACATAAGGAATCGATCTGGAATTTAGTCGGTTATTAATGAAAATTAAATTTTTTTCAAATTGAAACTTCGTCCTGGAGGCAAATTTGGTAAAAAAAAAAATAACTTTTCCCCACAATGCCAGGGGGGCCACATTTTTTATTTTTGAAATATAGTGGAAAAACACATTTCGGAAAAAGTTTTATAAAATAGAAACGATTTCGAATGTCGGAAAAAGTTAAGACACAACCTCGATTAAATTTAATGTTCATTCCTTAATAAAACGCCAGATTTTATGATACTCAAAATATATTTTTTTTAATTACAGAAATACTTGAAAGCCCTTAATTTATACACCAGCGATCGCTATCGAACTTGCCTTTTTTACAAAAAATCGGTTTACTGTTAGTATATATTACCAATTAATTAATTTTATCTTAAAAGTATTAACAACTTTAAAACTCATCTTATATAGAAATAATATACAAATAAAATTTATATTTAAATAATATCAATCATACGCCACCAATAAACTTTTACAAAATTTTCAGTTTAAAAATAATTCATTTTGATTTCTATTAAAATCCAATTTATTTAATCCATTTATACAAAAACCTCTCACAAAAGCCTATTTGATTTTCAAATTTATTTTTTAAACCATTCATATTATTATATTCTTTTGCTATATTTCTTTCAAAAACTAATCAAACGGCGAAAATAAGAAAAAATAAAACGTTTTCCAAGGTAAAATTCACAGTTTGGTATGAATAAATTACATTTCTCAATTGCAATTTCATTACATGTAGTTCAGGCATATAAATTGTAACTAATTGGACGTAATAGTAACATAGAAACGTCAACACTAGTGGAATAATGTTTTTGAAGAACACCATTACAACGAAAGTTCGAGTTTGCCTTCATTTTAGTTGTTATAACTGAAAAGGCATTAAATTGTATGTGCGTTAAAGTGTGATTTGGTGTAGGAGTGGTAATAGTGGTGTTGGTAAGTTCATACAAAATTCATGATTCAAAGTTTAATTTTTTTT
>CM037854.1:207555409-207590650 GCA_021234595.1 Delia radicum
CCGTTTGAAGGTAATCGATGTGCATTATCCCGTCCATCCCAAAAAACTGTTGCCATCAGCTTATTGGCCGACACACTTACCTTGGCCTTTTTCGGAGCCGGTTCACCCGGAGAAACCCATTGTTTAGACTGCTGATTGGTCACCGGAGTATTGTAATGGATCCATGTTTCATACACAGTTAAAAAACTCCGCAAAAACTAATTCGAATTGCTGTTAAATAACTCCAAACAATCCTTTGAAGTTGTCACACGATTTCGTTTATGGTCAATTGAGGGCAAACGTGGGTACCCATCTTACAGACAACTTTGTTCCAGAACGTTCAGCGTCATTTGTACTTGTGCGATCACAACGAAAGTCAGTAAACCACTTTTTTACCATTGAAATCGACTGTGCAGTGTCCCCATAGTATTTATTTATCAAGCTTTTCCTTGGTTTTATTGACGGTTTATTTTCGTAAAAAATAATGTTTAGTGAGCACTCGAAATTCACTTTTTTCCATTTTTAAAAAAATCCACGAGGTTGTATGTTCTGAACAGCTGTTAAACGCAAAGTAAATGACGGAACTTGCTCAAAATTTGATAGTAGTCTATTAACAGGTGATACTTGATGGGAGCAGTGTTGCATTCATATAACTACGAGGGAAGTTCGAAAAGTCACTGACTTATTGATCCGCCCTCGTATAATAATAATATAAAAGCTTCAATAATTCAAAAATTGCAAAAATTAGTTTTCAAGATTAGGATTCAGCGTACATATTTAGATCTATTAAAACAACATGTATTTCAAAGCCAGGCCTCTTTGGCCGTCGAGTAGTGTTAGTAAGCAAATATTATCTGAATCATTTTCGTTTAAAGTTTATTTCCTGTTCATAATTGATTTCGTAAAATTGAGTTAAACTTATTAGTACAAGTAGTTTGCTACCAGCAAACCTATTTATAGGTGCAAAAACTTCTTCTCATGCTTGTTATTTTTATCCTTGTAACATTTCTATTAGTGGTTTTAATAAATCTTAGTTACAAAAGTTAGAAAACAAAAAACTCTTGTGACTTATTTCAAAGGAGTACCTTTTAACTAACTAATACAAAATTGTTTGTGAATATTTTAGTTAACTATGTAGAACATCGTTATCAACAACTCTTTTTTTTTGGGAAATTCATACAGAATCTCTCTACAGACTTTTAGTTAGTGTGTGTAGTTATACATGCAAAGGCCAATTGAGTCATTCCATATCAAACCGAACGATATTTTAGATGACAATTTTTGTTCGTTTTGAATTTAGCATCCGTATACTTATTTCAAAAATATTTGACACGTATTTTTGGGAAAAAAAGTTTGTATTTTTTTTTTATTAAGAAGTTATTTGTGCTAAAAATTCAAAAATTCACACTCTGAAAATTGTAGGGTTTAATATATTATTTTTATTTTTAAGTGGGGGTCGAAAGTAGTACAAATTACAAAATAAAGTTAAAAACTAAAAAATGACAGTTTATTAGTTCTTCTTTTTATATATATATAGGACTATTTTTATGTTATTTTCAATTTATAACGTACTTTCAACCTCCGTATATTTACAAAAATAAAGCAATCAAACATATTAGCTAGGTTGATACTAGTATTTCGATCTGGCTAAAGATCTCACCAGAACCGAAGTTTTACAAAGCTAGAGCATCTATAAAAAAAATGACTTTTTAAAAAGTGGCAATATGATTTTAAATAAATTTAGGGGGAAAAAATACGAGACAGTTACCATAAGCCATCAGCCTTTAAAATCGGCCGATTAATTTTTAAAATACTTTAATTTAATATCAATATGTCAGAACATTTTTCAGGTTTTTTTAATTTTTAAATGCAAACAACTCCTTCGAAAAAAATTTTAATACATATCAAATATTTTGGAATAAGGATACATCTGCCAAATATGAAAGCAAAAAAAAAATAAAAAACTTTTAATACAAAAAATAAAATATTTTCGAAATAAGAATACGTCTGCCAAAATTGAATAATTATGAAAAAAAAATCGTCTGATTTGACATGGAATGACTCATGTATTAAAAGTGTTTTTCATATAAATTTTCACACTATTCTAAAGACAATAAACTTTTGTATTTGTATATTAGTCATTTATATGTGTATGTTACTCAAGTATGTGTGCGATGAGTAGTTTAAGGTAGAGTAGATTCAATTTTACTTGGGTATATATGTATTCATTCATATGAACTATGTATGCCAAGTGTAGTTAAATCTGTTAGTTGAGTAGAGTGCTTCAACATGTTGTCAATTATTTTATGTGCAACAAAAATTAATTGGTTTAAAATACACACAAAATACACACACACACACTCTCATATGTTTTTAACAACATAAAACCTTTATGAATATTCCAGTGGTAACTAAAGTCAAATGAAATTAATAACATGGTAGAATGAGATTATGAAAATTTGATATGATTCAATAACTCTAGTTTTAGAAATCATAAAAACCCATGCAACAATTTTTAGAGTAATCTGAAATTAAGGTGATTTACACAAAAATGTGAACTTTTAAAACGAGAATGTAGCAAAGTTTTACTTCGGAAAGTAAGGGCAATGTTCGCTGAATGTGGTCTAAATTTTAATTTCTTTTTATCGTGTTGTTGCTAAATTTATTTAATTTCCGCTATTACTAATTTAAATAACTATCCACTTGAATGTACAATTTTCTTGGTTTTATTGTGTCATTGCAAAAAAAAAAAACGCAACATAACATTCATATTTAAAGATTTTTTTTTTTTTTAGAAAGGTTGAGGTTAAGAATAAGAATAAACGTTTTTCTTGAAAAAATTATAAACACTATTAATTTTCAAATCAGACTAGACTAGTTTCTGCTTTTTTATGGACAGGCGTCATCAGTGATTTTGAATTTTGCCACGGTAAGAATTTTATTCACAATTTTAACAAACCGACTGAATCCTAAAAAGCATACTAAAAGAAAAAGCAAATGTTCGCTAATGCTTTATGGTTGTTCGCTAAGGGCCGTTGATATATTTTCTTATTTTCATATATTTTGTTAGAATATTGTTCTACCTCAAGTTCAAAATCGTATATGATATTGTTATATTAGATTTTATTTGTATTTTCTTATTTAATTTTTTTATTTTTTTGATTTGTTGCAGAATTTTTGCGTTTTTTAAAAGTTAAACGCTGCAAAACAATAAATATCTTATTTTACCGCGATTAAAAAAGTTAGCATTATAATTCTCTTGTTATTATATATGGTATCAAATACAGCAGTTTAAAACGACATTAAAAACATTTGAATTAACTAAATATTAATAAGTTTTGATTAAAATTCGAATTTCTGTCGATCTAACTTCAAACAGTGTTATACTCCTCTTCTAGAGAGTTTTTTAAGTTAGTCCCTAATGTGGATTTTTTGAGTTATTTTGAAAATTGTTGTATACACACAAGAAAATTTTCTATAGTCAAAAAGTTCCCAAAGAGCTGATATGATACTCATAAAATAAAGTGTTCCCTATAAGCTGTTGTAAGTGTATTAGGAAGGTTACAATTAGTTTTCTATATATCTCAACAACGAGATGTAAGGCCACTTACGTGTATTTACAACCGTTTTCGGAAAGTTTTTATTGAATTTTTTCGCAATAAATATAAAATTGTCAGCTTTCCTTGAGTAATATATGTTCTTTTTAGCAGTCACGGGACCAGTTCTTTCAATGTATTTGACAACGCTTAAACCACTAGTCACAGTATAGAATATTTGGGGCAATTTACTTCTTTTTCCACACAGGCTTCATGTTAAATTTAAAGTTTATAGATTTAGCGCTTTGGCCTAGGCGAAAAATTTACACTTTTTTTCTTTAGACCCAATTTTTAACTCGTTTTAAATTAAAAAAATATCCCTTCAATAACATAGCCCATACACAGAAAAAATGATCAACCTAAAATATCTAATAAAAGATTTGATTTGAATTAAAATAAACTAAATTTGTTTCTAAACAAATATTTAATTGAATCAATTAATATTTTAATTGACTTTTAAATATATAAATACATATTTTATTTTAGACATAATTCTCAAATTATTTTTTCATATAATGTATGTTAAATATAAAAGTTTAAGTATAAAATACCAAATGCATTAGTAGTATACAAAACAAGACAAGTACACACACAAATACACAAACAGGCACAGCATTACTAAAAACACATATCCATACAAACGTGTCGTTCACACACATTTTTTATGAGTATCATAATTTTTTTGTAGAGAAGTTATTTATAGCTTTTTTAATTTTCAATAAATGTTTAAATTAATATAATCATTGCCGTGATATGTGCACAATCAATTAAACAATTAATTGATTCAATAAATTTTTAATTGAAACCCGTTCTTAGTTTTTTCTGTGTACCCCATTTGTCCTTCCCATAAAATATTCAAAATTCTTCTGGCAAGGGGACATCCCGACTTGAACTCGTAAAGTTTAATGAACTTGGAATATGTCGAACAGAATACAAAAATGAGACATGTATTTATTTAGCTGGCTGCCCAATCTCATGATTAAGGGCTAAAAAGTGTCTTTAATTTACAATAATTATATTTATTTGTACACTGGGTCAAATTGTTCAAGAAAACTAAAATTTGGTACCCATATTGTCTATATAGTGGACCCTCACACAGTGGGGAAAATTGGACTTTTTCTTAGAAAAATTTCCCCATAGCCCAGATCTTAATAAATCTTCAAAATCAACGATATTTTTTTTTTTGTATTTCTGCTATAAAAATTTATTGGATGTAAACGAAATGCATATAAACTTTCAAGTAATTTGATTCTCTATTGATGACCGTTATCAAATCCGTGGTCAGTTTTTTATTTTGTTTTTTATAAACAAATTTGGTTGGAAATAGAGCCTTTCTTCAAAAATTGTCCTATCGTGTCATTGTCGAAAATAACATAATTTTATTAAAAAAAATTGGTAACTTTTTTAACTTAAAAAGATGAGTAAATTAGTAATATCAAATTTATTACAAATATTAAGTATTTTACAAAAAAAAATATTCTTATTAAAAATATAAGACCTTAAAAATTTCTGAAAACTTTTTTAATGAAGGGCATTGGGGGAGCAGAATATTTATATTTATTGAAGAAAATTTCAACAATTTTGGTAAGACAGTAAAGATGTTGTAGTAACAGCAAAAAGTAAATATTTATTTGAAATCTTTTTTGAAATTTTCTCAAGAAACTAAAATTGTGACAGCGGATTTAACAAAAAGTATCAATAGAGAACATAAATTATCTTTATTTGAGATACATTCCGAAATATAACAAAAAAAAGTGGAAGTTTCATTGATTTTGACGATTTATTAAGGATATAAGCTAACTGACTTTTATAAATCGGACATAAGGAATCGATCTGGAATTTAGTCGGTTATTAATGAAAATTAAATTTTTTTCAAATTGAAACTTCGAGCTGTAGGCAAATTTGGTAAAAAAAAAATAATAACTTTTCCCCACAATGCCAGGGGGGATACATTTTTTATTATTTGAAATATAGTGGAAAAACACATTTCGGAAAAAGTTATATAAAATCGAAACGATTTCGAATGTCGGAAAAAGTTAAGACACAACCTCGATTAAATTTAATGTTCATTCCTTAATAAAACGCCAGATTTTATGATACTCAAAATATTTATTTTTTAATTACCGAAATACTTGAAAGTCCTTAATTGATACACCAGCGATCGCTATCGAACTTGCCTTTTTTACAAAAAATCGGTTTACTGTTAGTATATATTACCAATTAATTAATTTTATCTTAAAAGTATTAACAACTTTAAAACTCATCTTATATAGAAATAATATACAAATAAAATTTATATTTAAATAATATCAATCATACGCCACCAATAAACTTTTACAAAATTTTCAGTTTAAAAATAATTCATTTTGATTTCTATTAAAATCCAATTTATTTAATCCATTTATACAAAAACCTCTCACAAAAGCCTATTTGATTTTCAAATTTATTTTTTAAACCATTCATATTATTCTATTCTTTTGCTATATTTCTTTCAAAAACTAATCAAACGGCGAAAATAAGAAAAAATAAAACGTTTTCCAAGGTAAAATTCACAGTTTGGTATGAATAAATTACATTTCTCAATTGCAATTTCATTACATGTAGTTCAGCATATAAATTGTAACTAATTGGACGTAATAGTAACATAGAAACGTCAACACTAGTGGAATAACGTTTTTGAAGAACACCATTACAACGAAAGTTCGAGTTTGCCTTCATTTTAGTTGTTATAACTGAAAAGGCCTTAAATTGTATGTGCGTTAAAGTGTGATTTGGTGTAGGAGTGGTAATAGTGGTGTTGGTAAGTTCATACAAAATTCATGATTCAAAGTTTAATTTTTTTTGAAGTAGAATGAAAAGGGTGACGCAAAATCCAGCATCTTAAATAAAAAGAACCTAACCCAAAAATGTAAAAAAAACAAACCAAAATTAAAAAAAAAAATTTTTAAAATTGTCAATATTTAAAAATTTAAAAATTTCCGAAATAAAAAAAAATGTTTTCGAGATATGAAAGTTCTAAATTTTATTTAGGTATTTTTTTAAATTTTGCCATTTTTTTTAATTTTAGCGCCTGCATCGAAACTTAATCAATTAAATATATACAAATTATATTTATTTACACTACAATTTCCTTAATATGATCGAATACTCTTAATTGAATCCACAAATAATATAATTGATACACGATTTTAGTTTTTTCTGTATAAGGAGCTACAACCTATGACAACAAAGTAAATGGAAAAAATTCAATTATAAATTTCAATTGTAAATATTCAAAAGTGAAAAAATTCAAAATAAAAGTGGTTGGACAAAAAAGTTTAAGAAAAAGTGTCTATGACATGCTTGAACGATATCTTAATAACGAAGTGTTATATCATTAATTTAAGAAACAAGTACGATGTAGCACAATGGCTTGAAAATGGAGTGGCATCGACCGGGTTAAAAAAGAAAGAATGTCCAAAAAATATTTTTTAAGAAAAAAAATATTATTATTATTATTTTTTTTTATTTTAGTAATTAACAATCGTATAATTACAAATTATATACTATTACCCTACCCGAGCACTAGCTACTATCCTACCCGAGCACTAGCTACTACCAGTACCTCTAGTGGGAATCGAACCCACGACGCCCGCACTGATAAGCCAGTACGCAACCAACTAGCCTACCGGGGCGCACAAAAAAAAATATTATATTAATAACAATTGTTTTAAAATTGTCCAACTAATATATTGTCTTAGGCTACTCCCTAATAAACCAGAATATTTAAATGCGGAAGATGAAACAATTCTTTGCAAAAATGCAATTTTTCCGGCGTTCCTCAAAAAAATATGAAACTTTTTTGGAATTAAAAAAATATATATCTTTGGATAGGGGGGCTGGGCCTTTAGAACATATAGATAATATAAGTGTGGGTACTGTAATGAAAGGAAACTTCATCAGCATTTCAAAACTAAAATTTTTGATGATCCATGATACAATTTATGGCACCATCTAGAAGCAATTTAAAGTATATTTTTTGTACAAAAATGGGGAAAAATTCGTTTGAAGTTTGCTCCAAAAGCAAAGATTAATTTGAAACTGGTCAATAAACAAATAACTAAAAGGTTTTTTTTAAATTTATTTTCATCGGGATAAACATTAATTGCATTTATAGTAATTAAATGTGCTAAAGTCCCAAAACTTATTTAACAAATTGTGAAAAGCAATCTGCTGTAGGCTTGTCCTCTACGTACATTTGGAAAAAGTACATTTAGAAAAAGTTCGTAGTTGTAAGTGCTTTTAAATTACCTCACCTGGGAAAATATTTTTTAAAAAAATTGCGCGATTGTTAACAATATTTTCATTCTTTTTGAAAACGCTTGATTTTTATAAAAAAATTGTGTAATTTATTTTGGTTTTAAAAGCAAAAATTTTTATTTTTACTTTACTTTGAACCGATTTTTTAAAAAAGAACGTATTTGTAAGTGTTTTTAAGAAAGCGCCAAATGCAAAGACAAAAGAAAAATTTAAAAAATATCGCTATTTCTTAAATTTTTGTTTTCATTTTTCTTGCTTTTTTGTTTTACAATCAAACATTTTTATTTTTACGTGGCTTTGAAGCGATTTTTGAAAAAAAAAAATACGTAATTGTAAGTGTTTTCAAGAAAGCGCCAAAGAAAACTTTTTTATTTTTTAATCGCGATAATTTAAAAATTTTTTGTTTTAATTTTCTCCTTTTTCAATGCTTTAAATGCATTTTGTAAAAAATAACATACTTAGTCATAGTGATAAAATGTCCCTTCCTTACACTAAATAGTTAGTTGAGGAACTACACTCAAAAAAAAATATGAACCATAATAAAATTTACGCCTTACAAAAATGTTGTTCCTAATATTTTCCTTAATATCAATAAAATTACTTAAAAATAACGAAAATTTATTAGATTTTAGTTCATATTTAGTTTTCATAAACTCAAAAATAATAAGCGAGCTTCTTTAATTGTTCTTAATTGAATTAGTTTAATATTCTTAAAAAAATATTAGAAAATGTATTTCTTGTTAGTAAAATATTTAATTTTAAGAAGTTATTAATCTAAAATTTAAGAAACTTAAAATTGTATAAAAAAAAAACTAAAACCAAACACGCAACTTACTTAAATTAAGTTGAAAAATTTTAATTTCTTAAAATTCAGTATAACAACTTCTTAAATATGGTCTTTTAAGAAGATTAAAATTTTTGAACCTATAAAATTCTCATTTGGTTAATAGTTTATTTATATTATATATATATTATTTATATTATATAAGTGTTTTAGTTTTGTCAAGTAAAAATGAAGTAATACATTTCACTTTCACAATGTTTTCATTAATGAAAATATGAAATTGATTACTTGACGGATAGCTGGCGAACCTAAATACTTATATTATTGAAAGTATATAACTTTTGAGAATTACCAATTAATAAATAATATTACAACAAAAAAAAAATAAAACAGAAAAGGAAAAGGAAAAGGTTTCTTATTATTTTTTAAATGTACCTACTTAATATTTCAAATCAACTAAAAGAAAAGGTGATTTTTTAAGAGCTTTTGGATTTGATTTAAAAAACAACACATAAAATTTAGAGAAATGTATGAAATCTCTACTTAAGTCAATAGACTGGATCTAATTTTGGCAACAATTGGGCTGTATCTCACGAATAAATTCTTCAATATTGGCTTCCAGTACGCCAACCGTTGCTGTCTTGTCCCTTTAGACATGAGCCTTAACATATCCCCACAAAAAATAGTCTAAAGGCATTAAATCACACGAGATAGGCGGCCAATTGACCGGCCCAAACGTAAAAGAATCTGTTCACCGCACTCGTCTCTCAATTGGGCCATTGTTTCTCATGCTGTGTGGCATGTGGCACCGTCTTATTAAAACCACATGTCACAAAAGTCCAGTTCTTTCATTTTGTGCAAAAAAAAATTGTTATATAGTAGCAAATATTAGCGCTCGCTTTTCACACTAATGTCGTCTTTGAAAACGTACGGTCCAATGATGCCAACGGACCATAATCCATATGAAACAGTGCATTTTTTAGGATGCATTGGCAGTTCTTGCAATGCTTCTGGCTTGTCTTCACATCAAATATTCCAATTTTGCTTGTTCACGTATCCATTCAACGAGAAATGAGCTTCGTCACTGATCACAATTTGCACTTTCTTAACCGAGCATGAGTTTTGTTAATAAAATTCATTAATCTGCATGCGTTGTTCGTTTGTTAGTCGATACATGGTTGAATTATAGACCAAACTGAACATGTTTGTGAGTAACATGTTACACGAAAACAGCTGAGCTGCCGAAAACAGTGTTGCCCTTTATAAGTTAAACTTACATTAGCACAAGTTCAAGGGTTTTTAAAATTTAAGAAAAATTAACTTGACTTTAAGATATTTTTACTAGATTTAAATAAAATTTATACTTAATTTAAGTCAAAATAAAAATATACCAAATTTTAGTCAAGTTTCATAAAATATAACACAAAATTTACTAAATTGTAATACAAATTTACCTAATTGAAGTAAATAGCTTTTATTTGTTTTTGAGGAAACTGTATACTTAATTTGAATTAATTAATTTTCTTTGGAGCCAAATCATTCCCGCAGTTCTTAAAATTTAGTTTAAATTACTTAATATTTGGTAAACTTTTTTGAGTGTAGTTATTTTATTCACCCAAGGGGGCTTACATTGTTCTAGAGAGCGCCACAAAACATATATATATTCAATGTATTTTTGAAATATTGAGAAAATTTTATTTCACTAGGGTACTTACACTTAAATGATAATAAGCGTACCGAGTTTTGAACCCTGGATCTCTTCCCAACTTAGGAGTTCCCAACTTAGGTCCCAAGGAACCCGATCTTAACCGAAGATACAAAAATATGTATTTTTTATTCACAAAAGGCACCCCCTTTTTTTCTTTTTGATGAACGCCCGATAAAGCGCAGTTTAGCACAATCCTTTCCCGGTCGCTTAAAGTTTAATAAAATCGTGTATTTACTTTGGTGTCACCCTGTATTTGGAATGAGAATTGTTAGCAAAGCATAACATGCGATTAAATTACACTTTAAAACGTGTTTTGAATTTTTATGTTTTTAAAAATTAAATGACATCAAGGCAACATTAAAAGCATGAATAAAGTTTTTGTTTTATTTTTGGAGGACTTAAATGTATAGAAAAATTAATGTGATGTCGAGGTCGCAGCTGAAATGTAAAATGTCTTTAAAAATCAAAAGATTCCTTTAAAAAAAAAAATAAACATTACAAAAACTTAAAATGTTATATTAAGCGAGTGAGACAGTTAAAGTGTGTGTGCTTTATAATTCCAATCAATAAAAAACACCATGACGTATGAGTGATATTAATAGCAACAATATCACTCATACGCTTACAACACTAAAGCGTTGTTTTCAATTTCTCATGGTGTTTTCTTGTTTATTATAAATGTCAAAAGCATCTCTTAAGATTTTTAACATCCTTATAAACTTTTTCTTGAATTTTGTTACGAAAGCGCAAAAATTATTAATTGTTTTTCATTAAACAATTAATAACCGCAAAGTGCAAGTGTTGTTCAAAAAGTCATCAACATCATTGTCGTCAACAGCAATATAATTTTCATCAACACAACATCATTTAAGTGTCATAACAATATATAAAAAGTTTAAAACAAAAAGCTTTAAATGAATATCATAAACAAGATACTTCAAATTAAAATTTTTGACTGAACAATAAGTATTTAAAAAAAGTTTATCATAAAAGTCAAAATTATGTTTACATAAAATTACATTTGATTATGATGAAGAGCTAATTATTAAAGTTTGTTTTGACATATTTTATATGCATTTCATATGACAAATTTATTTTTAAAATATGTATTTAAAAATTTTGTTTAAAGCTAATGTTTAATTGAAATTATTATTTTTTTATTTGTCTTGTTTTAAAATATATATATTTACTCATTAGTTTTAATTAAACAAAAATATTTAACAGTTAGATATACAACTTTTTTTTTTTTGTTGCTTTTTAGTTATGAAATAAAAAAGTTTACTTTGTTGTACTCATGCAAAAAAAAAAAAAAAAAACAACAGCCAACGGGTTTTAGTTGTCAGTCTAACTAAGAGCAAAAAATGTAAACAAATTTGAAATAAAACTTTAAAATTTTAATAAATCTAAATTAGTTTGTCACCTGAGGTTATTTAAATGCACAAAATGCACAAAACGTACAAAAAACTAAAAGCTTTAATTAACTGTTTTAAGGAGTGCGATTGAAAAAATTTAGGAAATATAAGGGAAAGTATTCTCAGAGATAGAAATGATACTTGATTACTAAGAAGACAAAAATGGAGCAAAATTGATGATTAATAGGTTTTCTGTTAAAGTTCTGCCTAGCTTTTCTAAAACATCGGATTCTGATGAGATCTTTAGCCAGATCGAAATACTAGTATCAACCTAGCTAATAAGTTTGACTTGCTTTATTTTTGTAAATATACGGAGGTTAAAAGCTCGTTATAAATTGAAAATAACATAAAAATAATATCGATGTATATAAAAAACAAAAAACTAATATAACTATTAAATTTTTTTTTGTTAGCTTTCGGAATTCGATTTAAAAATGGCATGAAAACAATGTATACTTGAAATAAAAAACTTTTTTTATATAATGCCCAAGCTTTTGTACAGTGTTGCCAATTTGCAGCAAAATTAATCAAAAATTATTTCAAAAAAATTTGTAAAAATCAACAACAGAACGTATATAAAAAAATACAACTCCGCTTACACTAAATCGGTATTAAAATAAGTGAATTGAGAAGCCGAAACAGCACACTCAGGCAACCTTTGCTTTAAAATATGTGGTTGTTTGGGTTGTAATACAGTTTCCTTATTTTTAATGTCAGTCATTTGTAGAACAAATTAAATTTTTTTACAAAAAATTTGTAAGCTGAAACTAAACAAGCTAAATTTTCAACTTCCTTGCAATACAAAAAAGATATCAGGGTTAAAACACCAACAAGATTATACACAAATTTAAGATAACACTTTTTGCAGATTTATATACTTAAGAAAAGTTCATGATTTTAGGCAAATAATAGAAAATATGTTGAAAGATGTAACTTTAAAAACAGCAATTTTTCAAAAACTGTCAATGATCATTTTTTTGCCAGATTTGGTTTAAGCGTACATACACCCATAAAACTTCTGCTTAAAAATATGTGGTTGTTTGAGTTGTAAATACAGTTTCTTCATTTTTAATGTAAATGTCAGTCCTTTGTAGAACAAACTAAATTTGTTTACTAACCTTGTAGTTCATTTAAAAAACCACACCACATTAATTGACTGTTTTATGATTTAACATTCATTTACAGTCGTTTTTTGTTATTTAAAAAAAAATAAAAAAAAAAAATTTTTGTTTAGTTTTTACTAACATAGGTTGTTAATTTTTACTACAATTGTGGTCCATTTTTTGAACATTTCAAAACAAATAACAATGTTAGTTGAATTTACTGAAATGTAAGTCGTCTATTCTTTAAGTGAAATTTCATTTGTTTTTAACTACATTTGCAGTGGTGTTTACCTACATAGTATTCCAGAAAAACTTTGGTAATGGGTGCGATAAAGTAATGCATTACCTTGTAATGTGTACTCCTTACCTGTATTATTATTTTCCAACAAGAAGTAATGAGTTACCGATAATTGAACACTCATTTATTACCTTGTAATGAGACCTCATTACATTTTACATTACCTCAAAACATAAAATAATGACTTACCGACCATCAATTACATAATGCATGAATTATAAACGTAAACTATATATTAATATATATTTTTGTAAATCTATTTATAGACATATTACTTTGTGATTTTTTGTAAGCATAATGGTAAGGTGTATATTTTTGATATCACGAACGAAAACACGAAGCACAACAACTCATCTACATGCTAAGCAATAAAATATTATATGTATTGATAGCTCAGTTGGTAGAGTTTTAGCCTAACTAATTGTTAAACACCACAGACCCCAGGTTCGAATCCCAGCATGACCATGTATTTATTTAATAAAAAAGGTTATTTATTTAATTAAAAGAAAATATCTGTAAAAACAATGTTTATGCATTTTTTTTATGAAAATCTATTTATAGACACATTACTTTTTCCCACCATATAACCAGCTACTTTACCCCCTACAAGGTAATGAGTTACTTTGAGGCTCATCGCCTGTCTAATTCATCAGTGAAGTAACGTGTAAAGTAATGCATGATGCCCTTTGGCGATACATTACTTTACCCATGATTTGGTAATGTGTGGTTTTGCTGGGATTCTAAGTGTATATTTCTGCATATAAAACACACTATTCGAAGACCAAAACAAAAAACCTGTCTTTGAAACACATCTGTTTTAACCCTCTAACTGGTAAACGATGTTTTGCAACGAAATGCATAACATGTGCTTCACTGAAAAAACAAATAATAAGTTTTTCAACAAAATTTGTTTAGGCGATATGAGCCAAAATATTTTAGGGTACATTTTCAAAACTAAAGCATATAAAAGAGAAGTTTTGAAAAAAAGTTATTTCTCTTGCCAAGATATAACCACACTCCAAAAACTAATATTTTTTTCTGCTGCTATTTAAGAAGATATCACGAAAAAAGCGAAATTATGCGAAAAGTTATCGAAACTTCAATTTATATTGTTCAAACTTCAAAGCTTTGCTATTAATACTTAATGTCTTCCTTCTGGCAAATTTCATAAAAATCCGTATATTGTTTATAAGTTAAGATGATGTCCTTTAGAGGAGTCCTGATAAAATCCTGTGAGTCCTTGGACCAAAGTAAGGAGTTATTATTAATGATAAAGCTTCAATCTTTTTTATATATTATTATGAAGAGTTTTTAGTCAACTTAAATTGGTTTTTTAGATTTTTAAATATTATTTTTTTTTTTTTAAATAATTAATTTTTGAAACTGTACGAAATTTTGATTTTGAAGCTTTCTCGCTTCAAAACAGTGGACGGCACACGAAACATTTCTTCGCAAAATAATTAGCAAATTAAGTTTTCTATCGGAATATATTAATTTCTTAGTATAAAACGCTCATTTGACGCATTTGTGGTAAATGTTATGAAGACTGCCATGAGGCAGCCTTACCCGTTAGAGGGTTAATAGACCTATGAACGCTGTATCCAAATCTGACAAAAAAATTATTTTCTCATTTGTAGTTTTTGAAATATCGCGGGTGTAATATTACCACCACTTACCCCATTCTGTCATATATTTAGCTTAACTTTTCGAAATAAAACTGCAAAATTAAAAACAAAAATATTATGTAAAAAACAAGTGAAATTTTACATGAAAAAATGACAACTTATATTTCATTAAATTTAACTAACATTATAATTAGTTTTTTACTGTTGATAAAATGATCCACAAATGAAGTAAAAATATATTTTTATTTTAAAATTAATGTAAATTCGTAGTACAGTAATTTGATGTGGTTTGTTTTTTTTTTTTTTTTTTGTAATGAACTACAAATATAGTCGAAACTGAAATTTCTTCTGCAACTGACTGTGTTTTCACTTAAAGAAAAAAATACGGTATTACATATCAAACAACTACAAATATTTACAGCGGAAGTTGCCAGAGTGAAGAATCTGAAAAAAATGGAAACCAAAAAAAACACTAACACTAGAAAAACAATGCAGTTTAGTTGCAGTGATAAACTCTCTGCTGAACTGTCACGGAATAGCTCCATTAAGGTCACTTGACTCATATGTTTAGAAACACACAATTTATATGCAGAAACCACAATAGAACTTTATAATAAATTAACTTTTACAAAATTACAATAAAAATTCAGAGTCATAAAAAATTAGAAAAAAAAAAAAAAGTTTGTTAATAAAAGTTGTTAAATTTTTTAAGGGCTAGTTAGTAATTTTTATCAATCTCACTCCTTGTTTATATGTATATGCAGTTGTAGATTAATTCATACATACAAAAACATGTGTTTTTTATGAGTCATACTAAAAAACATTAAATCATTAATTTTTTTTTGTTGTTTATTCAAAGCAATTTTTTTTTATATAAGGTGGCGCAAAAATAACCCTCCGATGTTTATTTTTATTATGTATTTATTATGTATAGCATTTTCTGATAGGAGGATTACTTTTGCGCCACCTTATATAAATAAATACATTGAACAACCTGTTGAATTATGTTTGATCGATTTGATTTCTCCCGAAATATATAAATTAATATTTGATTTAACATATAAAGTTTAGATAAATTTTTACACACAATTTAGAATTTAAAATTTTTTAGATTTTAAAATCTTTAAAACTTTTAAATATTTTTTTTTTTTATTTTATTCATGTTGTACAATTCAACCACATCTCTAACATGTTTTGCTTTGGCATGTTTCATCAGTATACATCAACATAATAACCATTTTTCTACAATTTAAAAAACCACTCGGCATAAATACAAAATGAACTTAAACCTAAATAAAGTAGAAGCGGGTAGAAAATGCGAAGTACTAGTGTTTTCCCTTAAAAATACTGGGTGTAAGAAAAAGTTTACGGCCCGTTAAGTGTGTATGAAAGAAAACGTTAATAAAAGTTACTTTTTGAAAATCGATGAAATTTTACTTTTTTAACTTTTTAAACCTGAGAAAAACTGATGATGAGACTACTCAACAAATTTGAATTTTTACTACATATTTTTCAAAGACTTAGGTACACTCAGGGAACTTGTGCTTTAAAAATATGTCGTTGTTTGTGTTATAATACAGTTTCTTTATTTTTAATGTAAATGTCAGTCATTTGTAGAACAAACTAATTTTTTTACTAACCTTTTAGTTCATTTAGAAAACAAACCACATCAAATGACTGTTTTATGATTTTACATTAATTTTTTTTCAAGTAGTTTTTTGTTATTTAAAAAAATAAAAAATAAAATGTTTGTTTATTTTGTACTAACATATGAGGTTTATTTTAACTACAATTGAACATTAAAAAACAAATGACAATGTTAGTTGAATTTACTGAAATGTAAGTCGTCCTTTATTTAAGTAAAATTTCATTTGTTTTTAACTACATTTGCAGTGGTCTTTTCCTGCTTTTTTTATCAAATAATTTAATAAAATTGTCAATTTTAGATTATTCTGCATTGTCCAATTTAGTGTGATGTGAAGATTCAATTGATGCAACTACAACGTTAACCTTTTCAAATCTCTGTAGTTTTGAGTTGTCCCACAAAGTTAAGCACAATGCTTCATGATTTACTGTTATTACCATGATTGACGAGTTTTTTATGAACTTAAAACTAAACTTACTCATATTTATATACAAATATTAGGTACAAATATTAGCTATCATAACCCAGGTAACTGGGTCTTCAAATACTAAGGCCCATAAAATATAAAAAGAGAGGGTATATTTAAAATAGCAATCATGAAACACGTATCTTTGGGTGGGCCCACAAAACCTTTAATATCAGTAATGAAGAACATCATAAAACCCTTTTTACCTGACCCAATTATCTAAGATGTGAATACGAGGACACATTAGAAGAAATATATGAATAAGGGCTAACTTTTGAAGATTTTCTGTTTAGGAGTTATGAACATAACATACCAGTGTTTGGTATTGTTGAAAAGAAAATTACCTGTAGATTGCAATTTTTTTAAAAAAGGTTGAATTTAGCCATCTTGGTAAAACAAAAACTTGGTAATCCAAATATGAAGGTAAAAATTTCAGTTTTTGCTTAAATGAAAATTTTCACTATTCAATAAAATATTTATTAATAGACATAATCCAATGATTTTTTGGATTTAACTAGACTTTAAGGTCAACAAATCGAAACAAATGTCAGAATTTATGATTTTCTGAAAACAATCCCACAATTCCTAAAATAAAAAAAAAATTTCCAAAAATGGGATTTTTTTCGTTTTTTGCTGCCATGTCGTCATTTAAAGCGGGGATTGGAAATGACTTACCACTACATTAGGTATCTGTTGGAGTATCTTAAAACCGGTTTCCACTACCCAATTGGAGGCGTGCACAAATTTTAACTGTGAGTTAAAGTTGATATTTACCTCAAAAATATGGCAACTTTGGAAGCGGATGGGGTTAAAGTATTTACAAATCAAAATTTTTTTTACCACAACTCGCATTTATATAAAAAGACCTTCCAGAAAAGTATACATACTTTATATGTTCAGAAGAAAAATATTTGTCTGGAGCGATAAGAAGTTTGGTGCTTTTTGGGGAAAATATCGCCAAAATCTAGTTTTTTTTTTAATTTCTACTTTAAACTAATGTAATTTTTGACTGAAACAAGATATTGAACTAATTTTTTTATTCAATCAAGAATTTTATTGGCTAAATAACCGTTATTTTAAAACGAAAATTGGTCCCAATTTTCTCCCGATATTCGACAAACTTTGGACCTGAGTCGGACAAAATTTGGAATTTTACATATTCAAATCGGAATATCTCGGAAACTATTGGAGGTAACCCACAAATGTAAGCATGTTTTTGTTCATCTTTACAAGAAGATTACCAAAAAAAATGAAAATCGGATGAGAAAACAAAAAAATGGCAAACACCCTAAAATTTTTTATGAAAAAAGTACCCAACTTTGGGCAGTCTTCAAGGTTCAAAATCAAAACTTAAACTCCATTTTATGTCTTTTATGCATGTTCCAAATTTCATTGCAATCGGACCACAAGTTAACAAATGGCCGAATTATTTCCACAAATTTTGATGATTTATCCCACTGTGCTGCACCAAATAAGTCACATTTTGTCTTTGTTGTAATATTATTCTTATTTAAAAATGAATTCCATGTAACGTTTATATTACTTTTTGAAGAACCGGTTCTTTTCTGAACGTGTTTCGTAAAAACCATTTTAGGGGTCAAAACCATGCCTAGATAATTGTACTCGTTCACTATATCTATTTCTTTACCTTTGAACAACCATTTTTCTCTTCTTGACAATTTGCCACCATTTCTGAACACCATGATCTTTGACTTAGTTAGGTTGACTTCCAAAATCACAGTAATTGGACAGTTTGTCAATCATATTTTGCAGAACTTCTATTTTTTCAGCCAATATCACAATATCATCTACATATAGGAGCAGTCTTACTATTTAGTTCCTCAATATAGATACCACCTTCGAGCTGATCATGAAGATCATTAATATAAAGAGAAAATAAAAGCGGTATTGCAAGGAAGTTGAAAATTGTGCATGTTTAATTTTATCCTTATAGATTTTAGGTTTGCTAAAAGAATTTTAAAGTTCATCACTGTGCATAAACTTAACATTCCACTGAATTCATTTTTGTATTCAAATCGCGAATCTATTAAAAATATCCTGAAATATTTACAAAGAAGAAAATTTGTATATAAAAAAAATTAAGTTGCACATTGCACGGTTTTTTTGTTTAACAAAAAACAAATGATCTTGAACTTGAATAATCTTGCTCACATCATAAATAATTAAGTATATAAAAACCGCGATATAAAAATATAAATTACAAAGACAGATTCTACCAAAAGTAGCAAATTCTTCAGTAGTAATGTTAATAGTAATATTTTTGTATGAAGAATTTTCTTTTTACTTCGGTATTTAAAGTATATGGAAAATTAATTTAAATTTGAAGTTTTTTTCTAAATATTTCAGAAGATATTCATAGATTTGCAAGTTTAATACAAAAATTTGTTTATTGGTATATCTAGTTTATTCAGAATGATACAATTTTTTAGCAAGCATAAAATTTATAGGATAAAACAAAAAATTAATAATGTAAATATTTTTTTTTTTTATTAATTAATAATCATATAATTACAAATTATATCCTATTACCCTAATCGAGCACTAGCTTCTATGGCTTTTGGTGCGTTGTAGCGAAAACAGACCAGTGCCTCTGGTGGGAAGGAATCGAACCCACGACCCCCGCCCTGATAAGCCAGCACGGTACCAAAGCCTACCAGGACGCACAGTAATGTAAATATAAAAACCTCAATTTTTCAGAAGCTGCAAATGAAACAAAAAAAAATCCCAGATTTGGAATCAGCGTACATCTCAGCTAAAAATAGTGCCTGCCTAGAAGCAGTTCTGGAAGCTATTATTTAATTACCGATCGCTTCCGAAACAATTGCAGAAGTCATGATTTTTGTTCACGATATCCCATTCCATCATGTGCTCTAAGAAGCTATAAATAAATACATGGATTCGTAGGAAATGAGAAGCGCTTTTTTTGTATTGACAACATTGATGTTTCATTGTATGCATTGTTCACTGCTTCATTGCTGTTTGAAAAGAACGGAAAGCACAGCAAAATAACTTTCCAATTGCTTTATTGCATGCAAGACGGTTAAGCGCTTTCTTGGAAGCATACAATTGTAGTTACTGCTTACCAAATCTAGGTTATTTTTTTCTGGGATAGGTATCTCAAAAAAGATCTGTTTCAAGGAGAGAATTTTTGAGCGGTGAGTAGTATTATTGGTATATTCATTGAAGAAATTTCAGAATTTGTAATTTCCGATATTATGTGGCAGTTATTTATTTATACTCCTAATTTTTGAATATTTTGTCGGTGGTGTTATTGTACTTTATTATCCTTTACAATAGACATCTAAGGAAAAGCCTTGTGAATAATTTTACATGCATCCTTATGAGTCATGACTATTACTACTACTTTTAGTACCGACACTGCTGCTGCCTGTTGGCTGTTTCTATGTTTTAAGTCTCAACGAAATTGTAGTTGTTTCAAATACATTTTTTATATTTTTATTTCATGATTTTGTTCCCTACAACTGCGAGAGTTCTTTTGGAAACCACAATAAGCAAAAAAATAAATAAATAAATAAATTATTTATTTTTTTATATGCAAATTGAAGATGCATGAATACGAGTGAAGAAAGTGTCTTGTGTTGTGCCAGGTATAATAATCGTCGACATCGCTTGGACACTTTGATATGCAAAAAAAAATATAAAACAAATTTTAAAAAGGAGGATAAGTCCTACATAGTCACAGTATTATAAAGGAAGTAATAAAAAGCGAGATCTATTCTCTGTGATGAAATACTGCTGCTCAAATGTGTCATTGTAATTTGTGTTGGGGGATTAAGTTTAGTTAAAGCATGTCAATGTAACTGGATGAATAAAATAAAAACCCATGGTTAAAAGGTTTCAAGGATTTGCGTTGAACATACAAATTGCTGTAAATTATATAATTTATAAATTTTTTATATATTTGGTGGTTGTAGAGACCATGAAAGATTATGAATTACAAAAAGAAATTAAATCTGTACAAACAAAATTAAATTAGTTTAACTCATTAATGGCACGTCATAGATCCGCTGTACATTTTACAACCAAAGTTTCTAGATATATATGGGCTATTTTCAAATTTTTTGCGCACCAGCTGAAACCAACATACTATGGCTCTTATTTCGTTAAGTTTATGAATTGAAAAAAACGTTGTACAGGGTTTGGATGACTATACTTGAAGGATATGACGTGCAAAGCTTTACGTTGAAAAGTCTTCACCTTAAGAATTATTGGTCATCTAAAATTCGAAAATTAAAAAAACGACTTGAAACTTGCAAGAGTCTTTTCATTCATTCCGTTTTCTTTGTAATAGATTTTGGCTTTCAGATCCAAACCAATACAAAATATAGTCCCTAGACTTGGAGGATATATAACCAAAAAAAAATGTTTGATATCGCTGCTGGGTGAAAAGTTGCATGGTGGTTTATAAGAGAAACCAAAATTTTCCGAATTTTGAACTTTTTGAAGATTTTAAATAGGGTTTTTGCGCCGTTTAATAAAAATGAGTTTTAAGCGCAGAATTAAAAAAACGGCGTAGTTTTATAAAGTTTGAGGTATATTAAGTTGGTGTCAGCGCACCAATAACTTATCACGGACATCACAAACTTAAAAGAAATTAGCGTAAATTTTTTGAAAATGTATCTTTTTTGCATCTGACAATCTGAATTGTCTTTTAAGTTGGCTAGTGTATTGCGTGATGTGAGTAACTTCGTAAAGTGCACCTCCGAGGCGAAAACGCACTTTAAAATTTTTAAACGCAAAAATTTTATGAACTTTTGAAAATTTTTGCAAAAAAACAATTTTTTTTAAGCTTTTTTTTATATCAAAAGCATGGCATGTGAACATGTTTAGGTATCTAAATAGATTCTTCGCAACGGACTAAACTGATAAATTGCAAAAAAAAATAATTTTTTTCAATCCTGACGCGGCAGTTTTTTCCAAACACATTTCGCTTTGTGACAACTAAAGCGCTGTATCAATTCCGCTCAAACGTACATCGAATGGAAGACTTTACTGAGCTTGATACTAAAATCGAAAACGCACCAAAAAATTTTAAGGATATAAAATTTTATGGAGGAAACAAAATGTTTCTAACCTCAAAAAGCATCCTTGTATGAAATATTTGATTTTGAAATTTTAAAAGAATTATTTTTGAATTCGGGTTAATAAGTAACCCAGAATCCCAGAAATTATTTTATAATCGGTCCAATATTTATATTTGCACAAAAAAAAAACCCGTTTTTTTTTAACCCCTAGAAAGTGAGACTATATTTTTAAACAATATTCACGAGGGCTACCTTAACAAATTTTAACAAAACAATTGAAACATACTACCTGCGAAAACCGCCAAATTACCGCCGATGCAATGACATCTTAAAGAACTTGTTTGTATTATAAAAACTCTATGATCATAGTAGCCTTTGCTGGATGCTTCTAAGAATAAATATTTGAGTTTCAATTCAGTTTATTTTATTTATGTGCTTGAACAGTTGTGAATAAAAAATGGTTTCGCATTATACATTCAAAAAACGTGAAATTCGTAGAAAGAAAACTGAGCGAAACAATTAACTGATAAAAGACGATAATATCGCCAATCTGAAAAAATAAAAAGCAAAAAAAAAAAAACAAATCGCAAATAAATAAATTTTTATATGCATACACGATCAAAAGAAATTTTTTTTTAATTTTTTTTTCAGTGTATTTTAAAGAGTATTTAAGCTTTTACAAATATTTTAGTCTGCTAAGAAAGTCCTTAAGAGGTATTATCCACACGCATTATCCTTTTTCAATTTAACAAAAACTGTAATTTTAATATTTTTTTAGTTTTTAACTTTAAACCGCCGTAAATTTGCGCCATTTAATAAAAATGATTAACGCGAACGGATTTCACATGCTCAAATATCGGTTTATACACACGCAAATCGACATTGATGTCATACAAAAAAAAAACTTAAAAAAAATGTCTAGGTGCCGCAAATTTTTGAAGTTGACCATATAACCATTATTCATTAAGAAATTTTTGTAATTATTTTTTTTTTTTTGCCTTAAAGTTCCCTTTAGTGGAACCAAAGTAGAAACTTTAACACTTTTAAAAATTTTAATTTTGTGAACAAATCTTTATTAAAAAATATATGAAAAAATATTTTTTTAAGTTAAGTTTAACTCACTAATGGCACGTCATAGATCTGTTGGAAATTTTTCAACCAAAGTATCTAGATATATATAACCATTATTCATTAGGAAATTTTTGTAATTATTTTTTTTTTGCTTTAAAGTTCCCTCTAGTGAAACCAAAGTAGAAACTTTGACAGCATATACATCCTAGACTGTTAAAGATATTTAAAAAATTTTAATTTTGTATAATTTTGTGAACAAATCTTTATTTAAAACTATATGAAAAATTATTTTTTTTTAAGTTAACCTATTTTTAAAATCGTAGGTTTTGACCATTTTTTAAAATTGACATATGGCAACCCTGACAGTATAATTTCTTTTAAGTTCAGTAGTATTTTAACAAAAAACGATCCATAATATATGTTTTGAGTGACAGCGGAATAAATTTGGAATATTTAAAACTTTAGACTTTTCAAATACGAAAAGTTTATCGTTCGATCTGCCAGATTTTCAAGAATTATATTCAATCGATGAACAAATTTCTAGCCAAGAAATATATTTTCATATTTTTTCATAAACGTAACAATCAAAAATGTTAAAGATTATGCTTTTTTATATTTTTAAATAATTTTTATAAAAAATTCATTCAAAAAAAGTAAAAAATTCAGTTTTTCAAATACATATTTGGCAACTCTGGATATTCAA
Organism: Delia radicum; assembly: GCA_021234595.1. Classification (NCBI taxonomy): domain Eukaryota; kingdom Metazoa; phylum Arthropoda; class Insecta; order Diptera; family Anthomyiidae; genus Delia; species Delia radicum. Next base: position 207,579,165 of record CM037854.1, read on the forward strand.
TTTTCATAATTTTTTTTTATTCACAATTGAAGTCAAGATATTGAATAGTTTTAATTCTTTTAAAGCACTTAAATATCTTTTTCCAGTAAAAACTATAATCGCTTAAAATTACTGGATCGAAAAAAGAACACTGTGTCGAAAATGAGTTAAAAGCCGTATGAGTAATATTATTTTAAATTAAATATCACTCATACAACTCATTTTTAAAAATCGTGTTTGGTTTATATTAATGTAGAGTGCTGTAGGTTTAATTATTAAGGTATTAAGGTTTTTAAATCCTGCCTTTTATATTTATTTAAAATCAAATCCTAATTTGAATTCCAAAAATTTTTCAACAATATGCAGTAAAATTTATAAAAATGCTAAAGATAAATGACCTTAAAGTCAAAATATGCATGAATAAAGATTTACAACAAAATGAGCAAAAATATGCAACAACAAATAACTGCCATTTTGTTGCAAATTCTTTGATTCGGAAAAGTATTTAGTCAAAATCGGCTTTGGGCTAATGACTACAATCATGCATTCGCATAAAAGTTGATGCCTTAGTCATAAAACTTCACACAGTGTTAGTGTTTTCATAAGTTATAAAGAGGAATCCCACATATGAATCTTTTCAAGCCAAGTGACCTGACCCACTACAGGCATAAGTACATCGAAAAAATATCAAACCTTTAGTATTTGTTGCCCTATCGTGGTGCGCCTAAGTCGATTTAAATAAAATTTCTTAAAGTGGATTCTCTTTGTAGAGGATCTACAAACTATTTTCCAATGAAAACGAAAAAAATCTATACACGCAAAGAAAAAACATGGTTGGGGCAACCTTATTCGAACAGCATCATACATTGTTGGGTTCATGATTGCGGCAACCATAGTAGTAACCATATTATAGTAATCATGTTATGATAACATAACTACCATTGTTCTACCATAGTATTATTCCTAATAAATGATATTATGGTTAGCAAATTAACATAATAACACCATATAATGATTCTTCATAAACATGTTATGATCTTGGAATTATCATAATATACCGCTAATCATAATATGATGAAAAACTGATCATAAAGTCATCATGGTATGGTCCCACATAACCATATTAAGGTATCTAAAGTATCATAATATGATCCTTATTATCATATTATAATTACTAATAAGCTATAATATGACTTTAGGATGATATTTAGCAAATTAATAACCATGTAATTGTTAAGCTATATTAAAAAGAAAGACATTTTTTTCTATTTTAAATATTACATTTATTTATATAATGAATATAAGAGATCTATAAGAAATAATCGAATAAATTTTAGTTATTAAAATATGCTGTGCATGGGCACGTATAAAATTGGATTGTTTGAGACAAAATGTACAGTAAATTCTTTATTGAAGAGGGAATCATGATATAATAAAATATCAACTAAAAAATGGTATCAACACCATGTTAATGGTCAGAACTTATTTTCATAATTTCAATTTGTTTGTAGCAACCATGTCCGCATGCAGGGATCATAATTTTGTTGCGGCAATCATGTTGCAACCATATTTTTTCTATCGTGTACGGCGCTTTTTTTGCGGAAAAGTCAAAATTTTATAAATTTTATTAACTTTCATCAAGGATTTTTTATTTTTTAATTAACAAAGTTTTAGCAAAATTTTTGATGAATCTATTAATTTTGTTGCTAAAAATCAGACAGCCAGATTTTACTCATATTAGCAATTTTTTTGCAAACACCATCCTGGCAAAAGTTTTGCTGACTCAGCAAACTACTTTGCTGTCTTTACTAATTTTTTGAGTGTATATGTTTCATCAAATTGATGGCCATTAAGTAGAATATAGCGTTTGGTATGGTTTTGAAACGGGTTCACTCTCTGTGCATATAAAAAAAACACACTAGAACTCCCATAGAAAAATAAAGTACCAACCGAACTCAAAACTGTTTTTAGTGGATACAAACAACAATTTCGGTTGGTATAAAAATATTCAAATGCAATTTTAGAATATTTTGGAAAATGACGAAATATTTCTCTGTGTGTATAGAAAAGTCAAGAGATTCTGAATAAATTTTTTTAAGAATAACTGCCAGCCTCTGACATATACTTATTTCAATATAAAAATCCCAATGTGAAATGCTCTAAAATTTTAAGGACTTAGAAAACCATTAAATTTTGTGATTTTGTCCTTTAAAAAATTTTCAGATTGTAAGGAGTACCAAGAAAGGCTTCCGATTTTTCACTTAACCAATTTTTTTTCAGATCCATTAGAAATGAACTGCGACTGTCTATATGACGTTAAAATGACACTGTACTAAAATGCATTACAAAATTTGCCCTGTGGCGATGTTGGCTACACAGAACGTAAAAACCATACGTCAAGCTGGTAATGGTGAAAAATAAACAAAAATCTAAAAATAGAATATTTGTGTTTGTTAGTATTGGTCACTTCTGAGTAGAATATACAATAACAGAAAAAGCTAATAGGTAAGAAAAATGCAATTTAGCTGCATTACATTCGAGGTCATACTAGAGTGTGATCGCTAAACGGTCATGACTTGGTATTGTTATGTTTGTAATACACGAAGAAGCGCATCTTTAATTCTTACATTATCATATAGGGATAATCTGACAATATAAAACACAAATAATAATACAATTTGAAATGGAAAATCACTGATGACGCCTGTCCATAAAAAGGCAGAAACTAGTCTAGTCTGATTGAAAAATTAAATATTGTTTATAATTTTTAGAGAATAACGTTTATTCTCCATCTTAACCTCAAATTTCTTAATTTTTTTTTTATATTGAATATTAAATTAAAATTAAAAAATTGTTAACAAAAATTTTATACAGGGAAATACGAAATAAGCCTAAACATCGTGAGTTATGCCCCACTTTATCACACAAATACCTTTTGGATTCAAACATAACAACAACGGAAATATTGCATGTCCTTAACAAGGCAAAACATAATAAAGCGCCAGGGGAAGACAGGGTACCTTACGAATTTTTTAAAAACGCACCAACGGAATTATTGATAGAATTAGCTCAGTGTTATAACAATCTTTTTCACAAAATGGAAGTGGATAAAACACTTACAATGAGTGTAATATACCCAATTTTAAAAAAGGGGAACCCAAATATGGCAAACAATTATAGAGGGATATATTTTATGAATTGTATAGCAAAAATAATGATGGGAATCATAAGTGAATGACTTTATAATTGGACGAACAAAACAAAATTATAACCGAATATCAATCAGGGTTTAGGAAAGGTTACTCAACAGTAGATAACATTTATAACCTAGCAGCAATTGTGAATTTAAAGTTACATCAAAAGAAAAAAGTCTACGCCTTTTTCGTAGATTTTAAGGCTGCTTTTGATAAAGTTTGTCGTCAATCACTTACATTTAAATTACATTCTCTTGGAGTCTCTACGAATATGGTTTATTTTCTAGAAAACATTTATTCGGTCACTAAAGTCTGCAGTCTGGAATAGAAGCGAACTTTCTAAACCATTTGATACAATATCTGAAGTAAAACAGGGCTGTTGCTTTCTCCACTTTTATTCTCCCTTTATGTTAATGATCTGCACGATCAACTTAAAGGCGATATTTTTCTGGATGAACTAAATATTAGGCTTCTTCCTTTATGCAGACGATATTGTGATATTGGCAGAAGAAATACATATATTGCAAAAAATTATGCAAAATCCTGAAGTATATTGTGAACGTTGGAATTTAGAAGTCAATCTTTCAAAATCAAAAATAATGATATTCAGAAATGGAGGAAGAATAGCTAATAGAGAAAAATGGTTCTTCAAAAGGAGAAGAAATTGATATAGTTAATGAATATAACTATCTGGGAATGATTTTAACGCCAAAAATGTTGTTTACTAAACATGTTTGTAATAGAAATAAATTGGCAAAAAGCAGCATAAGTTCCACATGGAATTCATTTCTAAATAAAAATTTTCTAACTACAAAATCAAAATATAATTTATTTAAAGCAGTAAGCAGGGCAATCCGGAGTGCATTAAGCAGGTGAATATCATGGGCTTGACCGGTGATATTGTGATTTTCACGGATAGCCAAGCGGCTATCCGGGCTTTATCTACGGACTCTGTGGGATCAATGACGATACTCAGGTGTAAAGGAGAAATTAACGATTTCTCTTCACGGGGACGCATTGAGATTATATGGGTGCCGGGACACTGTGGTATAGCTGCGAACGAAGTGGCTAATGATTTGGCTAGGGGAGCATCTTCCCTGGAATTAGTCACTTGGAGAACGCTAAACCTTTTCGAGATCTCAAGGCGGAACTGGTGGACTGGGCTGACACCATGCATAAGACCATCTTGGTTGTTGGCAGGACTACAAATATTCTCTGGGGCAACCCCGGACAATTACAAGACAAGGGAAATTCTGAATCTCAGTAGGAAGGAACTGAGGTCTTTTGATGGAAACCCTCTCGGGACACTCGACACTTAGGGCCCATCTCCACCGTATTGGTAGGGCGGACTCAGAAGTGTGCAGGGCCTGTGGGGAAGACGAGGAGACCTTGGAACACTATCTCTGTGAATGCCTGGCATTTGCCGGGATCCGGGTCGAAATACTATCCAGTGACCCAATATCCACATTGGGGGATCTTAGGGGCATAGGATGGAAGAAGTTGAGGAATTTCGTCAGTGCGACGGAGTTCCTGGGATAGTAAGGTGACATAGGACATAGAACCGATTGTTTAGAGCGCACAACAAGCCGACATTCTGGCTTAAGTGTAAGTCCTCAGGGACTTGAGTCGGTTTAGGGAAGTATTTCCCCTCTCCGAATCCTCTTTTCGACCTAACCTAACCTAGGGCAATCCCATAGTATGGGGTCATTCGCACTTTGAAGAGGTCGATAAATTACAAAGATATTTTCTCAAGCGGATACTGAAATTACCAAATTCGACACCTAATTATACCCTAATGCTAGAATCTGGTTTGGAGTATTGACATTTGTATACATTAGAATTGAACTTCAGTTACATAAGGCGTACGTTGCTTGAGTACTCTGATGCTAGACTTCCACATAAACTTAGTAAAAAAAAATCTTAGAAAAACAAATATTTAGGCAAAAAGTTTTAACTACATAGAGTGGCAACCAGGTATAACATTAATGCAGTGGAATAACAAACAAAACCTTGTACTGAACTTTTTAAGAGTAAAATATTGTGAAGAACGCTTACAAAGAGCTTCACAAACTGATACGTTTTATAAGAATTTAATATTGTAAAAATTTTTTATTATAACGTTTTTGAAAATAAAGAATACTACTACTACTACTACATGTAATTTTAAGTTTTGGTGGAAAAATAAACTTTATGTAATAAAAAGGTAACTTATTAATTTTCTATTACAAACTCTTTAATTTTAACAAAGGCATGTCCATCGAGGTAACTACTTTCTCGGTAAAACGTTAATCCTCACTTACCGGTAAAGCGTTTGTCAAAAACATTTTAATAAATCTTTATTTTTTATATTGAATATTATTTTAAAATTATCAAATTTGTAGAATAAATTTATTTATTAACATTTTATCGTAGAAACAAGCTAATTATACCACAAAAATATTTAAAAATGTGGATTTAGTGCTACTAATGGGTGTCAGTAATACCAACAGTTGCGAAGTAATGCAAGGGTAAGGAGTTTAATACCCACCTATTACCGAGGATTTGCTGGGAGTTAGACAATGTGCAAAAGTAAACTACACTGTGGATTAAATAAATACAAGGGAAATTATAATTTCAATTAATTAAAAATATTATTTTTTGTATATCATTTTATTAATTAATAATCATATAATTATAAATTATATACTTATTACCCTAACCAAGCACTAGCTACTATGGCCTTCGGAGCATTGTAGCGAAAACAGACCAGTGCCTCTGTAGGGAATCGAACCCACGACCCCCGCACTGATTAGCCAGCATGATTCCAACTAGCCTACGGGGGCGCACAATTAAAAATATATTTGTGATAGTTTTTAATAAAATAATATTGTGAGTGCACTCTTGATGAATTAAACTATTCAAATGTTTGCAAATCGTTCCATTTACTTTCCGAAGTGAGTAATCTCTTTTAAAACTCTTTCTACTGCAATATTTATTTTAAAAAGTTTTTTTTAAATTTTTTTAATTTACTTGACATAAATCTTTATAACTGAAGTATTTATTAAGTGTCAGTATATAAAGAACACAAAGTATGTCAATAAATACAACATAAACCACTCAAAGAGAAGAAAAAACCACTTGAACATATGAGTCATATTTCTAATTACAGTGGAGCACAGTTATAACGATGTCGTAGGGGCCAGAAAATTTAGTTCATTATAAGCGAAGTTTACTATAAGCGTGTTGTAAACATTGCCCAAAATTTAATAAAATGATACGATTTTTATTTTAATTCCGCTAGTTTTTAAATTTTTCTTTGTAAGTTTGAAACAATTCTTCCTTTAAATTACGTTTCATACAAATTTCAATTATTTTCAGTGAAGTTTCCAGAAAAAAGCTGAACTATTTAAAATTTAATGCTCCTTTTTCATTTAAAAAAAATCGATTTTTTTTTTAATGTGTTCGTTAACAATTGTATGAAAATTCGTAAAAACATCCAAAAATGTTGTTCGTTATATAAAAAGTTCGCTATAATGTTTGTTTGTTATAAACGTATTATTTTGTATGAAATATGTTAGTAAATGGGTTGCGACCAGAAAAATCGTTCGCTGTAAAAAAAAAAGTTTTTTATAACCCTAGTTCGTTATAACGTGCTCTACTGTAATACAAAAAAAAAACACCAAAATCCACTACAACTTCGACAAAACTGGAAATATCAACAACTTTTGGTATGTTTGAAATGAAACAAAAAACATTTTTTATTACTTGAACATTTACTGACAACAAGTAAGAAAAATGAACAACCAAACCATCATATGGCAATTCGAGCATTCAATTCATTTCATATACATCAATGATAAAATACTTAATGATATTTAACTAAAGGCAGTTAGGATATTATAATTTTAACGAAATCTATGAGAAAACCTAGAAAATCTTAATAATTTTTTATTGTACACCTATAATTTGAAATACATTAAAATAATTTAAAGACCATACAAAATTTAAAGTTTTATTAATACTGCACTTATTTGAATTTGTCTGATTGTATGTAAAACATATAAAAACAGTTTGAATTGTATGTATAAGTGCATCAGTATTTGTTTATGTATTTACACAAGTTATTATTTGAACCAATATGTTTTTCAATTTTTGTTTGTATGAATCAATTGAAGTTTGTGTTGATATAATGTCGAATAGGGAAGATGATGATGATGATGATGTTGTTTTATAATATTTATATAGTTTTTAAAGTTTTATTAGTTTTTATATACATCGAGATTATCTTTATGTTATTTTTAATTTATAACGAACTTTTAACCTTACAAAATAAAGCAAATCAACATATTAGCTAGGTTGATACTAGTATTTCGATCTGGCTACAGATCGCATTAGAACCCGAAGTTTTAGAAATGCCTATTCTGGCAGAGCTTTAACAAAAAACTTATTAATAATTAATTTTGTTCCATTCTTGTCTTTCATAGTAATCAACCACGTGGCTAGGGTCTTTTCCTAACAAACGAAAATGTTAAAACTGACCGAAATGGTTTAATAATTAAAAAAAAAGAAATTTTCATGTACCAATTATATAATTTAATAGACATAGTATAGCCCTATGTGGAATGAGGAGTCAATTGACCTAAAAGTGACTGGTTTAAAGAAGGACTTATCACAGGACTGGTATAATTTAATACTGAAATGGGTTAAGCAGTGTCAATTGTCCTAAAATTACCAATCCTGTGACTGGTAAAGAGAGGACATACCACTTAACCAAAATGCTTATTAACAAGAAAAAGCCAGTTGGCCAGAATTTTACCCATTCGAAGCTAAAAATTATTAATTTTGTTTTTTTTTTTGTCCATATTTATGTTTTTTTTTTGGGTTTATTAAAAAATTATCGGCATGCGAAAATTGACCTAAAAGAACCTGGACTGCTGGAAAAGGACTTATCACAGGAGTGGTATTATTTACAATTGATGTGAGTTATGTAGTGTAAATTGATCAAAAAGACTAGTTCCGTGACTGGTAGAAGTAGGACATATCACCTAACTGGTATACATATTGACTAGAAAAAGCCAATGAGTCAGAAATTCATTGTTTCATTTTCTACCATTTTTTATATTTAAAATTATAAATTGTACGAAATGTCCCTTTCAGGATAGTCATGTGGTTAGTACGTTTTGGTTAGTCCTCCGACATGGTCATGTTGCGATAGCCTTGTGGTATGCCCATCTTTGGTAAGTCCTGTGGCATGCCATAATGTGGTTTAAAGCCGGACAAATGACACTCTCCTATGACAAGCCCATGTTAAAGTTGCCAGTTGTTTACATTGGGTAGGGTTTAGCAGAGGACCGGTCTCTGGAACGAAGGGACCGATCCTGTGGCCCACGCAGGACCCGTCCCATTCCCCATAGGGAGAATTATCATGAAACTGAAAAACACTGGGAACATTTGTTTCCCAATTTTTTAATTAAAGATTTGATCTTTTTAATTTTATTGCAATAAAAAGTTTAACTTATTTACTTTAATTAAATATTTTAAAAAATCTAACTGTATGAAATTGTTCCCCAGTTTTTATTAGCCAAATTTTCAACGAAATTTTTGAAATGTAAATAAAATTTTTTAATTTGATATGATTTAAAATGTTAACAGAAATTTCGGAAAGTTTTTAATTAATTTTTTAAAGTTTTAAACGTTTAATTGATCGTAGTTCAATTAAATTTTATATTGTATTGAGAAATATTTTAACTAAAACTCGATTTAGTTATGTGCTGTGCACTATATTGAAATTCTACCTATGTTAAGCCTGAAAGAGAACTATACTTAGAGAGATGCATTTGAAAATATTCGTATCCTTTATATCCTTTATATTTTCTTTAAGTTAGTTTCCATATATTTTTTATCTATGTAGGCCAATTTAAATAGAAATTTCTGAAAGTGTTTAATTAATTGTTTAAGTTTTAAACATTTAAACGTTTAATTGAGCATAATTCAATTAAATTTTTTATTGTATTGACAAATATTTTAACTGAAACTCGATGTTAGTAATTCAATTAAATTTTGTATTGTATTCAAGAAATATTTTAACTGAAATCCCATGTTAGTTATTTCTGTGCACTCGATTTAAAAGTCTACCTATTTCAAGCCTAAAAGAGAACTATACTTAGAGAGATGCATTGAAATATTCGTATCCTTTATATATTTATATTTTCTAATTTAGTTTTCCATATATTTTTATCTTTGTAGGCCAATTAAATAGAAATTTCTGAAAGTGTTTAATTATTATTTAAAGGTTTAAACATTTAAACGTTTAATTGAGCATAATTCAATTACATTTTTTATTTGTATTGACAAATATTTTAACTGAAACTCGATGTTAGTTATTTCTGTCCACTCGATTTAAAAATTTACCTATTTCAAGCCTTAAATAGAACTATACTTAGAGAGATGCATTTGAAATATTCGTTATCCTTTATATCCTTTATATATTCTATAATTTATTTATTTAGTTTCCATTATATTTTCTAGGTTTTGTAGGACAATTAAAAACCGCTGTGACCTTCCCATATCTCTCAATTTTTTTTTTTATCCATTTCATATCAATCACTAGTAATATATCACTTGCTCTACTAACTATTCAAGTGTCATTTTTTATGTTTAAAAATGCGAATATATTTTTAATTTAATTTTCCATTACGATTGAAAAATTTAAATTTAAAAAAAAAATAATGAAATTAATACATGTATTTATTCATAGGCCAGTAGAGTTGTGTCTGTGTGTCAGTTGTGTAAAATAGCAGTTATAAGCAGATAAATTATATTAAAATATTTTTATTTTATTGACTGCGGTTGTTTATCAATTAATATTTTTCTGTTCATTTTATTATAAATTTCATTTACTTATAATAAAATTATACAAGTGAATCAGGTCATAAGTTGAAAAAAACATGTTAAGTGGGTCGTTAAAAAAATTGTTTTAAAATTCTATTTTAAGTGCTAATAAGATGAAATTCATAACACTACTTTTAAGAGATTTTGTACAAAATTGAAAACTCGTGTAAAAGATATTTAAGTGCTGGCTTAAATGTATGTAATAAATTTTACTGACACAATAGAAAACAGACTCGTTAATAGCAACCTGTAGAGGTTGCCAATCGAATACTTTCCGTAGATGCTACTGAATTGTTGGGTTGTGATAACTATAATTCGATTGGAACACAAAAAATTCTAGCACGACAATCATTTTATATAAAAAATTTTGAACTTTCTATTGATCTATTTTCTGTGCTTTTGATGATTTCTTGACATAATTGTACTACGGCACGTATGAGTGATAATTACTATTAATTAACACTCATACGTAGCGTAGTATTTAGCATATGGACAAAACAATATATATGTATGAGAAACTTAAGTATTGGTATGACAGGTGAGAACCTTTGCTTTAAAATAAAAAATATGATTATAATTTTGATGGAACGAAATTTTCAAAAATGTTTTTTAAAAATTTTATTCTACACTATCCTCTGTGATTTTTTTTTATAAATTTGTCGAACTAAAATCTTTCTAGAGGCTGAAACATACTGAAATATCTACCTAGTTTTGATCAATCTAAACTTTTTTTTATTAATTTAACAAAAAAAAATTTTTAAGTTTTCTTATAGAAACAAAAATCGAATATTTTAAATAGGAAGTTTTTGACTCTAACACTACATAAGTTCTTGATGTAATTAAAATTTTATCAATGAATCAAATTTTGTGTGTGAAAAGACATTTTTGTGGTGAGAAAAACAAAAATCTTAAATGAATTTGAGGTGAAAATTTAATATTATTCACCCTAGAGCGTCTGCTAAAAAAATATTGTAAAAAAAAAATTGGAATAGGGGGTAAAACCGCGATATTAGAAGTCAATACTAAAATTTGAAGTTGGATTTAAAAATGATGAATGTGAGAACTGAAGCTGTTGTCAAACAATATATCACATGTTACGATCGGACTATAAATGGCGGCGCAGTAAACAAAAATCTGGGTATCAAGGGCGTGGCAAAAAAAAGAAAAATGTTTTTTAAATCGTCTTCATTAATCTTTAACATTAGGGAGTGACTGGCACAACTATTTTTTTGTATGGGCAGCGACCCGCTCTAATATCCACTTCTAGAAATATACGTTCTTTGATGATTAATGCAATCAATCCCCCAGATTAAAGGATGAAATCCATATCCTAAATTGACAGTTTCAGTCCATCCCAATTAACGCATATAGGGTATGACAAATCTTATCCTGAGCGAAGTCCTTCTGGGAAATTGAGTCACTTCTACAACCATTCTAAGAACT
>CM037854.1:207590750-207665780 GCA_021234595.1 Delia radicum
CAATTATGTAAGATGTGAATACGAGGACACATTAGAAGAAATATATGAATAAGGGCTAACTTTTGAAGATTTTCTGTTTAGGAGTTATGAACATAACATACAGGTTTGGTATCGTTGAAAAGAAAATTACCTGTAGATTGCAATTTTTTAAAAAAGGTTTAATTTAGCCATCTTGGTAAAACAAAAACTTGGGGTAATCCAAATATGAAGGTAAAAATTTCAGTTTTTGCTTAAATGAAAATTTCACTATTCAATAAAATATTTATAATAGACATAATCGAATGATTTTTTGGATTTAACTAGACTTTAAGGTCAACAAATCGGAACAAATGTCAGAATTTTGATTTTCTGAAAACAATCCACAATTCCTAAAAAAAAAAAAAATTTCCAAAAATGGATTTTTTTCGTTTTTTGGTTGCCATGTCGTCATTTAAAGCGGGGATTGAAATGACTTCACCCCAACATTATTATCTGTTGGAGTATCTATAACCGGTTTCCACTACCCAATTGGAGGCGTTCACAAATTTTAACTGTGAGTTAAAATGATATTTACCTCAAAAATATGGCAACTTTGGAAGCGGATGGGGGGAAAAAAGTATTTACAAATCAAAATTTGTTTTACCGCAACTCGCATTATATAAAAAGACCTTCCAGAAAAGTATACATACTTTATATGTTCAGAAGAAAAATATTTGTCTGGAGCGATAAGAAGTTGGTGCTTTTTGGGGGAAATATTGCCAAAATTTACTCTTTTTTTTTTAATTTCTACTTTAAACTAATTTATTTTGACTGAAACAAGATTTTGAACTAATTTTTTTTTATTCAATCAAGATTATATTGGCTAAATAACAGTTATTTTAAAACGAAAATTGGTCACAATTTCTCCCGATATTCGACAAATATTCGACAAATCTTTACAAGAAAGATTACTAATATGTTAATTTTTTGAAAATCGGATGAGAAACAAAAAAATGGCAAACACTCAAAATTTTTTATGAAAAAAGTACCCAATTTGGGCAGTCTTCAAGGTTCAAAATCAAAAACTTAAACTCCATTCTATGTCTTTTATGCATGTTCCAAATTTTATTGCAATCGGACCACAAGTTAACCAATGGCCGAGCCGAATTATTCCACAAATTTTATGATTTATCCCACTGTGCTGCACCAAATAAGTCACATTTTGTCTTTGTTGTAATATTCTTATTTAAAAATGAATTCCATGTAACGTTTATATTACTTTTTGAAGAACCGGTTTTTTCTGAACGTGTTCGTAAAAAACCATTTTAGGGGTCAAAACCATGCCTAGATAATTGTACTCGTTCACTATATCTATTTCTTTACCTTTGAACAACCATTTTTCTCTCTTGACAATTTGCCACCATTTCTGAACACCATGATCTTTGACTAGTTAGGTTGACTTCCAAATTCCAAAAATCACAGTAATTGGACAGTTTGTCAATCATATTTTTGCAGAACTTTTATTTTTTCAGCCAATATCACAATATCATCTGCATATAGGAGCAGTCTTACATTTAGTTCCTCAATATAGATACCACCTTCGAGTTGATCATGAAGATCATTAATATAAAGAGAAAATAAAAGCGGTTTGCAAGGAAGTTGAAAATTGTACATGTTTAATTTTATCCTAGATTTTAGGTTGCTAAAAGAATTTAAATTTCATCACTGTGCATAAACTAAACATTCCACTGAATTCATTTTGTATTCAAATCGCGAATATATTAAAAATATCCTGAAATATTTACAAAGAAGAAAATTGTATATAAAAAAAATTAAGTTGCACATTGCACAGTTTATTGTTTAACAAAAAACAATGATCTTGAACTTGAATAATCTTGCTCACATCATAAATAATTAAGTATATAACGCAAATATAAAAACCGCGATATTTAAATAACTCAAAAGAGACAAAAAAATTATTTTCCAGATTTAGACTCTATCAGAAAATATAAATTACAAAGACAGATTCTTCCAAAAGTTACAAATCTTCAGTAGTAATGTTAATAGTATATTTTTGTATGAAGAATTTTCTTTTTACTTCGGTATTTAAAGTATATGGAAACACTGATAAGCCAGCACGGTACCAAAGGCCTACCGGGACGCACAGTAATGTAAATATAAAAACCTTAATTTTTCAAAAGCTGCAAATGAAACAAACCAAAATTCTCAGATTGGAATCAGCGTACATCTCAGCTAAAAATAGTGCCTACCTAGAAGCAGTTCTGGAAGCCATTATTTAATTACCGATCGCTTCCGAAACAATTGTACACTCAAAAAATAAGTTAGTACAAAAGTTAGTAAAACGTCTTGTAAATCAGGTATACTAGTTTTTAGCAAATTTGTTTGCTAAAATCGTGTTTTCAGCTAAAATTTTTGTTATACTTATCAGCACTTAACTGTTTTATACTAATGCTTTACTAATATACTAATGTTTACTAATTAATTTTACTAAAAAAATTGTGCTGATAGCACATTAATAGTGTGGACGACAACCAGATTGATGTCGCGGCATGTCAAGATGTAGTAGAGAAGAGGGGAAAATGATACTAAAAAGTACAACTCTAATAAGACATATAAAAAATCAACCATGGAAGACTTTTGTATCTCTTTTTCATACATAAAACAAAATTGAGGATTAAAACAACTTAAATTTTGTGTTGTCACCGGCTTGTGAAAATAATTTGCCTATTAATAAAATAAAAGACAGAAGAAAATATTTAAATTTAATATGTATTTTCTATAATAAATGTTAATAGATTAATAATCTAGTGTGGTCAAATTGCAAACAAACATATACAGACATGTAGACAGAGTAAAGCGAAAGACAAAGACACACATCTTAGTATGGTTCCTTTTTCTTATTTCAAAAAAAAGGGTTTGTTTTTTTCGTTTTCGTTTGTTTTTGTTTATTTTTTCGTTTCGTTTTTCTACAATTATCTTCGGCAGTTGCGTCGTTTAAAGAAAGCATCATTTAGACTGCCATTGATTGTAAGTAGTTGAAAGAAAATTTTTGTTGTGTTATATATATTTATTTCTATTATTTTCAGATATTAAATTAATTCATTGACATCAATGTGGGAAATGAAAATTTTTATATTTCGTAATTATGTAAATTATTTTTAAAGAATCACAAAAATATGTTTTATGATTTTCAGCAAATATATTAACTAAATTGCAATTTTTTTAAAATTTTTTTGCGTTTTTTTCAGTCTACTAAAATTCAGCAAAAAATTTATTAATTTTACCAACGCTTTTTATTTCTAATCTACTAAGTGTTAGCAAAACTTTTGCTGAATCTACTAAATTTGTTGCTAAAAATCAGCTCGCTGATTTTCAGCAAAAGATTTTGCTGACATTAGCAATTTTTTTGCTAGCACCCTCCTGACTAAAATTTTGCTGACTCAGCAAAATTTTTTTGCTGACTTTTACAAACTTTTTTTTTTTGAGTGTAGAAGTCATAATTTTTGTTCACGATATCCTATTCCATCATGTGCTCTAAGAAGCTATAAATAATACATGGATTCGTAGGAAATGAGAAGCGCTTTTTGTGTATTGACAACATTGATGTTTCATTGTATGCATTCTTCACTGCTTCATTGCTGTTTGAAAAGAATGGAAAGCACAGCAAAATAACTTTCCAATTGCTTTATTGCATGCAAGACGGTTAGCGCTTTCTTGGAAGCATACAATTGTAGTTACTGCTTACCAAATCTAGGTTATTTTTTTCTGGGATAGGTCTCCTCAAAAAAGATCTGTTTCAAGGAGAGGATTTTTGAGCGGTGAGTAGTATTATTGGTATATTCATTGAAGAAATTTCAGAATTTGTAATTTCCGATATTATGTGGCAGTTATTTATTTATACTCCTAATTTTTGAATATTTTGTCGGTGGTGTTATTGTACTTTATTATCCTTTACAATAGACATCTAAGGAAAAGCCTTGTGAATAATTTTACATGCATCCTTATGAGTCATGACTATTACTACTACTTTTAGTACCGACACTGCTGCTGCTGTTGGCTGTTTCTATGTTTAAGTCTCAACGAAATTGTAGTTGTTTCAAATACATTTTTTATATTTTTATTTCATGATTTTGTTCCCTACACTGCAATCTTTGAACAATAAGCAAAAAAATAAATAAATAAATAATTATTTATTTTTTTATATGCAAATTGAAGATGCATGAATACGAGTGAAGAAAGTGTCTTGTGTTGTGCAGGTATAATAATCGTCGACATCGCTTGGACACTTTGATACTGCAAAAAAAAATATAAAACAAATTTTAAAAAGGAGGATAAGTCCTACATCGTCACAGTATTATAAAGGAAGTAATAAAAAAGCGAGATCTATTCTCTGTGATGAAATACTGCTGCTCAAATGTGTCATTGTAATTTGTGTTGGGGGATTAAGTTTAGTTAAAGGATGTCAATGTAACTGGATGAATAAAATAAAAACCCATGGTTTAAAAGGTTTCAAGGATTTACGTTGAACATACAAATTGCTGTAAATATATAATTATAAATTTTTTATATATTTGGTGGTTGTGTAGAGACCATGAAAGATTATGAATTACAAAAAAGAAATTAAATCTGTACAAACAAAATTAAATTTAGTTTAACTCATTAATGACACGTCATAGATCCTGCTGTACATTTTACAACCAAGTTTCTAGATATATATGGGCTATTTCAAATTTTTTGCGCACAGCTGAAACCAACATACTATGGCTCTTATTTCGTTAAGTTTTATGAATTGTTTTAAAAAACGTTGTACAGGGTTTGGATGACTATACTTGAAGGATATGACGTGCAAAGTTCTACGTTGAAAGTGTTCACCTTAAGAATTAGTGGTCATCTAAAATTCGAAAATTAAAAAAACGACTTGAAACTTACAAGAGTTTTTTCATTCATTCCGTTTTCTTTGTAATAGTTTTTAGCTTTCAGATCCAAACCAATACAAAATATAGTCACTAGACTTGGAGGATATATCCACCAAAAAAAAATGTTTGATATCGCTGCTGGGTGAAAAGTTGCATGGTGGTTTATAAGTGAAACCAAAATTTTCCGAATTTTGAACTTTTTGAAGATTTTAAATAGGGTTTTTGCGCCGTTTAATAAAAATGAGTTTTAAGCTCAGAATTAAAAAAACGGCCGTAATTTTCATAAAGTTTTGAGGTATATTAAGTTGGTGTCAGCGCACCAATAACTTATCACGGACATCACAAACTTAAAAGAATTAGCGTAAATTTTTTGAAAATGTATCTTTTTTGCATCTGACAATCTGAATTGTCTTTTAAGTTGGCTAGTGTATTGCGTGATGTGAGTAACTTCGTAAAGTGCACCTCCGAGGCGAAAACGCACTTTAAAATTTTTTAAACGCAAAAATTTTATGAACTTTTGAAAATTTTTTGCCAAAAAAACAATTTTTTTTAATCTTTTTTTATATCAAAACATGGATCTGTGAACATGTTTAGGTATCTAAACAGATTCTTCGCAACGGAACTAAACTGATAAGTGCCAAAAAAAAATAATTTTTTTCCCCAATCCTGACGCGGCGCAGTTTTTTCCAAACACATTTCGCTTTGTGACAACTAAAGCGCTGTATCAATTTCGCTCAACGTACATCGAATGGAAGACTTTACTGAGCTTGATACTAAAATCGAAAAACGCACCAAAAATTTTAAGGATTTAAAATTTTATGGAGGAAACAAAATGTTTTCTAACCTCAAAAAGCATCCCTTGTATGAAATATTTGATTTTGAAAATTTTTTAAAAGAATTATTTTTGAATTCGGGTTAATAAGTAACCAGAATCCAGAAATTATTTTATAATCGGTCCACTATTTATATTTGCACAAAAAAAAAACCCCCGTTTTTTTTTAACCCCTAGAAAGTGAGACTATATTTTTAAACAATATTCACGAGGGCTACCTTAACAAATTTTAACAAACAATTGAAACATACTACCGCGAAAACCGCCAAATTACCGCCGATGCAATGACATCTTAAAGAACTTGTTGTATTATAAAACTCTATGATCATAGTAGCCTTTGCTGAATGCTTCTAAGAATAAATATTTGAGTTTCAATTCAGTTTATTTTATTTATGTGCGTGAATAGTGTTAATAAAAAATGGTTTCGCATTATACATTAAAAAAACGTGAAATTCGTAAAAAGAAAACTGAGCGAAACAAATTAAATGATAAAAGACGATAATATCGCCAATCTGAAAAAATAAAAAGCAAAAAAAAAAACAAATCGCAAATAAATAAATTTTTATATGCATACACGATCAAAGAAATTTTTTTTTATTTTTTTTTTTTTTCAGTGTATTTTAAAGAGTATTTAAGCTTTTACAATATTTTAGTGTGCTAAGAAAGTCCTTAAGAGGTATATCCACACGCATTATCCTTTTTCAATTTTAACAAAAACTGTAATTTTAATATTTTTTTTAGTTTTTAAATTTGCGCCATTTAATAAAAAATGATTAACGCGAACGGATTTCACATGCTCAAATATCGGTTTATACACAAGCAAATCGACATTGATGTCAGTCAAAAAAAAAACTTAAAAAAAATGTCTAGGTGCCGCAAATTTTTGAAGTTGCCCATATAAACCATTATTCATTAAGAAATTTTTGTAATTATTTTTTTTTGCCTTAAAGTTCCCTTTAGTGGAACCAAAGTAGAAACTTTAACACTTTAAAAATTTTAATTTTGTGAACAAATCTTATTAAAAAATATATGAAAAAATATTTTTTTAAGTTAAGTTTAACTCACTAATGGCACGTCATAGATCTGTTGGAATTTTTCAACCAAAGTATCTAGATATATATAACCATATTCATTAGGAAATTTTTGTAATTATTTTTTTTTTGCCTTAAAGTTCCCTCTAGTGGAACCAAGTAGAAACTTTGACAGCATATACATCCTAGACTGTTAAAGATATTTAAAAGATTTTAATTTTGTATAATTTTGTGAACAAATCTTTATTTAAAACTATATGAAAAATTATTTTTTTTTAAGTTACCGATTTTTAAAATCGTAGGTTTTGGCCCATTTTTAAAATTGATATATGGCAACCCTGACAGTATAATTTCTTTTAAGTTCAGTAGTATTTAACAAAAAACGATCCATAATTTATGTTTTGAGTGACAAGCGGAATAAATTTGGAATATTTAAGACATTTAGACTTTTCAAATACGAAAAGTTTATCGTTCGATCTGCCAGATTTTCAAGAATTATATTCAATCGATGAACAAATTTCTAGCAGAGAAATATATTTTCATATTTTTTCATAAACGTAACAATCAAAAATGTTAAAGATTATGCCTTTTTTATATTTTTTAAATAATTTTTGAAAAAAATGCATTCAGAAAAAGTTAAAAATTGAGTTTTTCAAATAAATAGTTGGCAACTCTGGATATTCAATTTTCATAATTTTTTTTTTATTCACTATTGAAGTCAAGATATTGAATAGTTTTAATTCTTTTTAAAGCACTTAAATATCTTTTTCCAGTAAAAAAACTATAATCGCTGTAAAATTACTGGGTCGAAAAAAGAACACTGTGTCGAAAATGAGTTAAAAAGCCGTATGAGTAATATTATTTTAAATTAAATATCACTCATACAACTCATTTTTAAAATCGTGTTTGGTTTATATTAATGTAGAGTGCTGTAGGTTTTACTTATTAAGGTATTAAGGGTTTTTAAATCCTGCCTTTTATTTATTTAAAATCAAATCCTAATTTGAATTGCCAAAAAATTTTCAACAATATGCAGTAAAATTTATAAAATTGCTAAAGATAAATGACCTTAAAGTCAAAATATGCATAAATAAAGATTTACAACAAAATGCGCAAAAATATGCAACAACAAATAACTGCCATTTATGTTGCAATTTCTTTTGATTCGGAAAAGTATTTAGTCAAAATCGGCTTTGGGCTAATGACTACAATCATGCATTCGCATTAAAGTTGATGCCTTAGTCATAAAACTTCACACAGTGTTAGTGTTTTCATAAGTTATAAAGAAGAATCCCCCATATGAATCTTTTCAAGCCAAGTGACCTGACCCACTACAGGCATAAGTACATCGAAAAAATATCAAACCTTTCAGTATTTGTTGCCCTATCGTGGTGCGCCTAAGTCGATTTAAATAAAATTTGCGTGTTACTCCATTCTTAAAGCTGGATTCTCTTTGTAGAGGATCTACAAACTATTTTCCAAATAAAACGAAAAAAATCTATACACGCAAAGAAAAAACATGGTTGGGGCAACCTTATTCGAACAGCATCATACATTGTTGGGTTCATGATTGCGGCAACCATAGTAGTAACAATATTATAGTAATATTGTTATGATAACATAACTACCATTGTTTTACCATAATATTATTCCTAATAAATGATATTATGGTTAGCAAATTAACCTAATAACACCATATAATGATTCTTCATAAACATTTTATGATCTTGGAATTATTATAATACTGTATCCGCTAATCATATATGATGAAAAACTGATCATAATGTCATCATGGTATGGTCCCACATAACCATATTATGGTATCTAAAGTATCATAATATGATCCCTATTATCATATTATAATTACTAATAAGCTATAATATGACTTTAGGATGATATTTAGCAAATTAATAACCATGTAATTGTTAAGCTATATTAAAAAGAAAGACATTTTTTTTTTATTTTAAATATTACATTTTTTTTTTTTTTTTTTTTTTTTTAAGAGAAGCAACACTCAGGAAATTCTTCCTATTAATTAATGTGTTGCTTGCGCGAGATGATAAGTCTTAGAACAGTTGTTGCTCGCCACCTGATGTAGAGTTGGCGAATTTATTGAAGCTTTTTGTTTCATAGCCCTGATTCATTATTTTCACTTCGGTGGGTAGGCTATGGGAACACCGAAGGTGGGTGCAGCGATACATATAAGTGATAGAAAACTCATACATATTATTTTTCTAAATTGATGTGTCGTCGCCGGGAATCGAACCCGGGACCATCTGTGTAACAGTCCAACGCGCTCTAACCATTACACCACAACGCCCACATTTATATTTGTATAATGAATATATTTATATAATGAATATAAGAGATCTATAAGAAATAACGAATAAATTTAGTTATTAAAAATATGCTGTGCATGGGCACGTATAAAATTGGATTGTTTGAGACAAAATGTACAGTAAATTGTTTAATTTAAGAGGAGAATCATGATATAATAAAATATAACCAAAAAATGGTATCAGCAAACCATGTTAATGGCCAGAACCTATTTTCAAACCCATAATTTGTTGTAGCAAACCATGTCCGCATGCAGGGTTCATAATTTGTTGCGGCAATCATGTTGCAATCATATTTTTTCTCTCGTGACGGCGCTTTTTTTGCGGAAAAGTCAAAATTTTATAAATTTTATTATTTAATTTTTATTTTTTAATTAACAAGGTGTTTAGCAAAATTATTAATTTTGTTGCTAAATATCAGCCAGCCAGATTTTACTCCCTATTAGCAATTTTTTTGCAAACACCATCCTGGCAAAATTTTGCTGACTCAGCAAACTACATTGCTGTCTTTACTAATTTTTGAGTGTATAATGTTTCATCAAATTGATGGCCATTAAGTAGAATATAGCGTTTGCTATGGTTTTGAAACGGGTTCACTCTCTGTGCATATAAAAAAAACACACTAGAACTCCCATAGAAAAATAAAGTACCAACCGAACTCAAAACTGTTTTTAGTGGATACAAACAACAATTTCGGTTGGTATAAAAATATTCAAATGCAATTTTAGAATATTTTGGAAAATGACGAAATATTTCTCTGTGTGTATAGAAAAGTCAAGAGATTCTGAATAAATTTTTTTAAGAATAACTGCCAGCCTCTGACATATAATTATTTCAATATAAAAATCCCAATGTGAAATGCTCTAAAATTTTAAGGACTTAGAAAACCATTAAATTTTGTGATTTTGTCCTTAAGAAAGGTTTCCGATTTTCACTTAGTACCAATTTTCTTTTTCAGATCCATTTTTCACTGAAATTTTCACATTTTTCACGGCATCTAATTAAAAATGAACTGCGACTGTCTATATGACGTTAAAATGGACACTGTACTTAAAATACATTACAAAATTTGCCCCTGTGGCGATGTCTCAATATAAACGCAAAGTTGGCTACACAGAACGTAAAAACCATACGTCAAGTGGTAATGGTGAAAAATAAACAAAAATCTCAAAATAGAATATTTGTGTTTGTTAGTATTGGTCACTTCTGAGTAGAATATACAATAACAGAAAAAGCTAATAGGTAAGAAAAATGCAATTTAGCTGCATTACATTCGAGGGTCATACTAGAGTGTGATCGCTAAACGGTCATGACTTGGTATTGTTACGTTTGTAATACACAAGAAGCGCATCTTTAATTCTTACATTATCATATAGGGACAATCTGACAATATAAGACACAAATAATAATACAATTTGAAATGAAAAATCACTGATGACGCCTGTCCATAAAAACGCAGAAACTAGTCTAATCTGATTGAAAAATTAAATATTGTTTATAATTTTTAGAGAATAACGTTTATTCTCCATCTTAACCTCAAACTTCCTAAATTTTTTTATAATTGAATATTATATTAATAATTAAAAAATTGTTAACAAAAATTTTATACAGGGAAATACGAAATAAGCCCTAATCGTGAACTTTCACATGTATCGTCATCAGATTTAAAACATATTTTATGAATTTATTAAATCAGCCTCAAACATCGTGAGTTATGCCCCACTTTATCACACAAATACCGTTTTTGAATTCAAACATAACAACAACGGAAATATTGCATTGTCCTTAACAAGGCAAAAATTAATAAAGCGCCAGGGGAAAACAGAGTAACCTTACGAATTTTTTAAAAACGCACCAACGGAATTATTGGTAGAATTAGCTACAGTGTTATAACAATCTTTTTCACAAAATGGAAGTGGATAAAACACTTACAATGAGTGTAATATACCCAATTTTAAAAAAGGGGAACCCAAATATGGCAAACAATTATAGAGGGATATCTTTTATGAATTGTATAGCAAAAATAATGATGGGAATCATAAGTGAATGACTTTAAAATTGGACGAACAAAACAAAATTATAACCGAATATCAATCAGGGTTTAGGAAAGCTTACTCAACAGTAGATAATAATTTATAACCTAGCAGCAATTGTGAATTTAAAGTTACATCAAAAGAAAAAAGTCTACGCCTTTTTCGTAGATTTTAAGGCTGCTTTTGATAAAGTTTGTCGTCAATCACTTATATTTAAATTACATTCTCTTGGAGTCTCTACGAATATGGTTTATTTTCTAGAAAACATTTATTCGGTCACTTAAATCTGCAGTCTGGAATAGAAGCGAACTTTCTGAACCATTTGATACAATATCTGAAGTAAAACAGGGCTGTTTGCTTTTCTCCCTTTATGTTAATGATCTGCACGATCAACTTTAAAGGCGATTATTTTTGTGGATGAACTAAATATTAGGCTTCTTCTTTATGCAGACGACATTGTGATATGGCAGAAGAAATACATATATTGCAAAAAATTATGCAAAATCCTGAAGTATATTGTGAACGTTGGAATTTAGAAGTCAATCTTTCAAAATCAAAAATAATGATATTCAGAAATGGAGGAAGAATAGCTAATAGAGAAAAATGGTTCTTCAAAAGGAGAAGAATATTGATATAGTTAATGAATATATAACTATCTGGGAATGATTTTAACGCCAAAAATGTTGTTTACTAAACATGTTTGTAATAAAAATAAATGGCAAATGCTAGACTTCCACATAAACTTAGTAAAAAAAAATCTTTAGAAAAACAATATTTTAGGCAAAAAGTTTTAACTACATAGAAGTGGCAACCAGGTATAACATTAATGCTGTGGAATAACAAACAAAACCTTGTACTGAACTTTTTAAGAGTAAAATATTGTGAAGAACGCTTACAAAGAGCTTCACAAACTGATACGTTTTATAAGAATTTAAATTTAACCACAGGCCAATATTGTAAAAATTTTTATTATAACGTTTTTGAAAATAAAGAATTACTACTACTACTACTACATGTAATTTTAAGTTTTGAGTGGAAAAATAAACTTTATGTAATAAAAAGGTAACTTATTAATTTTCTATTACAAACTCTTTAATTTTAACAAAGGCATGTCCATCGAGGTAACTACTTTTCTCGGTAAAACGTTAATCCTCACTTACCGGTAAAGCGTTGTCAAAAACATTTTAATTAAATCTTTATTTTTTATATTGAATATTATTTTAAAATTATCAAATTTGTAGAATAAATTTATTTATTAAACATTTTATGTAGAAACAAGCTAATTATACCACAAAAATATTTAAAAATGTGGATTTAGTGCTACTAATGGGTGTCAGTAATACCAACAGTTGCGAAGTAATGCAAGGGTAAGGAGTTTAATACCAACCTATTACCGAGGATTTGCTGGGAGTTAGACAATGTGCAAAAGTAAACTACACTGTGGATTAAATAAATACAAGGGAAATTATAATTTCAATTAATTAAAAATATTATTTTTTTGTATATCATTTTATTAATTAATAATCATATAATTATAAATTATATACTATTACCCTAACCAAGCACTAGCTACTATGGCCTTCGGAGCATTGTAGCGAAAACAGACCAGTGCCTCTGTAGGGAATCGAACCCACGACCCCCGCACTGATTAGCCAGCATGATTCCAACTAGCCTACGGGAGCGCACAATTAAAAATATATTTGTGATAGTTTTTAATAAAATAATATTGTGAGTGCACTCTTGATGAATTAAACTATTCAAATGTTTGCAAATCGTTCCATTTACTTTCCGAAGTGAGTAATCTCTTTTTAAAACTCTTTCTACTGCAATATTTATTTTAAAAAGTTTTTTTAAATTTTTTTAAATTTACTTGACATAAATCTTTATAACTGAAGTATTTATTAAGTGTCAGTATATAAAGAACACAAAGTATGTCAATAAATACAACATAAACCACTCAAAGAGAAGAAAAAACCACTTGAACATATGAGTCATATTTCTAATACAGTGGAGCACAGTTATAACGATGTCGTAGGGGCCAGAAAATTTAGTTCATTATAAGCGAAGTTTACTATAAGCGTAGTAAACATTGCCCAAAATTTAATAAAATGATACGATTTTTATTTTAATTCCGCTAGTTTTTAAATTTTTCTTTGTAATTTTGAAACAATTCTTCCTTTAAATTACGTTTCATACAAATTTCAATTATTTTCAGTGAAGTTTCCAGAAAAAAGCTGAACTATTTAAAATTTAATGCTCCTTTTTCAGTTAAAAAAAAATCGATTTTTTTTTTAATGTGTTCGTTAACAATTGTATGAAAATTCGTAAAAACATCCAAAAATGTAGTTCGGTTATATAAAAAGATTCGCTATAAATGTTGTTTGTTATAAACGTATTATTTTGTATGAAATATGTTAGTAAATGGGTTGCGACCAGAAAAATCGTTCGCTGTAAAAAAAAAGTTTTTTTATAACCCTAGTTCGTTATAAACGTGCTCTACTGTAATACAAAAAAAAAACACCAAAATCCACTACAACTTCGACAAAACTGAAATATCAACAACTTTTGGTATGTTTGAAATGAAACAAAAAACATTTTTTATTACTTGAACATTTACTGACAACAAGTAAGAAAAAAGAACAACCAAACCATCATATGGCAATTCGAGCATTCAATTCATTTCATATACATCAATGATAAAATACTTAATGATATTTAACTAAAGGCAGTTAGGATATTATAATTTTAACGAAATCTATGAGAAAACCTAGAAAATCTTAATAATTTTTCATTGTACACCTATAATTTGAAATACATTAAAATAATTTAAAGACCATACAAAATTTAAAGTTTTATTAATACTGCACTTATTTGAATTTGTCTGATTGTATGTAAAACATATAAAAACAGTTTGAATTGTATGTATAAGTGCATCAGTATTTGTTTATGTATTTACACAAGTTATTATTTGAACCAATATGTTTTTCAATTTTTGTTTGTATGAATCAATTGAAGTTTGTGTTGATATAATGTCGAATAGGAAGATGATGATGATGATGATGTTGTTTTATAATATTTATATAGTTTTTAAAGTTTTATTAGTTTTTATATACATCGAGATTATCTTTATGTTATTTTTAATTTATAACGAACTTTTAACCTTACAAAAATAAAGCAAATCAAACATATTAGCTAGGTTGATACTAGTATTTCGATCTGGCTACAGATCGCATTAGAACCCGAAGTTTTAGAAATGCCTATTCTGGCAGAGCTTTAACAAAAACTTATTAATAATTAATTTTGTTCCATTCTTGTCTTCATAGTAATCAACCACGTGGCTAGGGTCTTTTCCTAAAGCATCATGACGTTACTAACTTGAAGACCGAAATGTTAAAATACCGAAATGGTTAAATTAAAAAAAAGAAATTTTCATGTACCAATTATATAATTTAATAGACATAGTATAGCCCTATGTGGAATGAGGAGTCAATTGACCTAAAAGTGACTGGTTAAAGAAGGACTTATCACAGGACTGGTATAATTTAATACTGAAATGGGTTAAGCAGTGTCAATTGTCCTAAAATTACCAATCCTGTGACTGGTAAAGAGAGGACATACCACTTAACCAGAATGCTTATTAACAAGAAAAAGCCAGTTGGCCAGAATTTTACCCATTCGAAGCTAAAAATTATTAATTTTGTTTTTTTTTTTTGTCCATATTTATGTTTTTTTTTTTTGGGTTTATTAAAAAATTATCGGCATGCGAAAATTGACCTAAAAGAACCTGGACTGCTGGAAAAGGACTTATCACAGGAGTAGTATTATTTACAATTGATGTGAGTTATGTAGTGTAAATTGATCTAAAAAGACTAGTTCCGTGACTGGTAGAAGTAGGACATATCACCTAACTGGTATACATATTGACTAGAAAAAGCCAATGAGTCAGAAATTCATTGTTTCATTTTCTACCATTTTTTATATTTAAAATTATTAAATTGTACGAAATGTCCCTTTCAGGATAGTCATGTGGTTAGTACGTTTTGGTTAGTCCTCCGACATGGTCCTGTTGCGATAGCCTTGTGGTATGCCCATCTTTGGTAAGTCCTGTGGCATGCCATAATGTGGTTTTAAAGCCGGACAAATGACACTCTCCTATGACAAGCCCATGTTAAAGTTGCCAGTTGTTTACATTGGGTAGGGTTTAGCAGAGGACCGGTCTCTGGAACGAAGGGACCGATCCTGTGGCCCACGCAGGACCCGTCCCATTCCCCATAGGGAGAATTATCATGAAACTGAAAAACACTGGGAACATTTTGTTTCCCAAATTTTTTTAATTAAAGATTTGATCTTTTTTAATTTTATTGCAATAAAAAGTTTAACTTATTTACTTTAATTAAATATTTTAAAAAATCTAACTGTATGAAATTGTTCCCCAGTTTTTATTAGCCAAATTTTCAACGAAATTTTTGAAATGTAAAATAAAATTTTTTAATTGATATGATTAAAATGTTAACAGAAATTTCGGAAAGTTTTTAATTAATTTTTTTAAAGTTTAAACGTTTAATTGATCGTAGTTCAATTAAATTTTATATTGTATTGAGAAATATTTTAACTAAAACTCGATTTTAGTTATTTCTGTGCACTATATTGAAAATTCTACCTATGTTAAGCCTGAAAGAGAACTATACTTAGAGAGATGCATTTGAAATATTCGTATCCTTTATATCCTTTATATTTTCTTAATTTAGTTTCCATATATTTTTTATCTATGTAGGCCAATTAAATAGAAATTTCTGAAAGTGTTTAATTAATTGTTTAAAGTTTAAACATTTTAAACGTTTAATTGAGCATAATTCAATTACATTTTTTATTGTATTGACAAATATTTTAACTGAAACTCGATGTTAGTAATTCAATTAAATTTTGTATTGTATTCAGAAATATTTTAACTGAAATCCCATGTTAGTTATTTCTGTGCACTCGATTTAAAAGTCTACCTATTTCAAGCCTAAAAGAGAACTATACTTAGAGAGATGCATTTGAAATATTCGTATCCTTTATATAATTTATATTTTCTTAATTTAGTTTCCATATATTTTTTATCTTTGTAGGCCAATTAAATAGAAATTTCTGAAAGTGTTTAATTAATTATTTAAAGTTTAAACATTTAAACGTTTAATTGAGCATAATTCAATTACATTTTTTATTGTATTGACAAATATTTTAACTGAAACTCGATGTTAGTTATTTCTGTCCACTCGATTTAAAAATGTACCTATTTCAAGCCTTAAATAGAACTATACTTAGAGAGATGCATTTGAAATATTCGTATCCTTTATATCCTTTATATATTCTATAATAATTTATTTATTTAGTTTCCATTATATTTTCTAGTTTTGTAGGACAATTAAAAACCGCTGTGACCTTCCCATATCTCTCAAATTTTTTTTTTTATCCATTTCATATCAATCACAGTAATATATCACTTGCTCTACTAACTATTCAAGTGTCATTTTTTATGTTTAAAAATGCGAATATATTTTAATTTAATTTTCATTACGATTGAAAAATTTAAATTTAAAAAAAAAATAATGAAATTAATACATGTATTTATTCATAGGCCAGTAGAGTTGTGTCTGTGTGTCAGTGTGTAAAATAGCAGTTATAGCAGATAAAATTATATTAAAATATTTTTATTTTATTGACTGCGGTTGTTTATCAATTAATATTTTTCTGTTCATTTTATTATAAATTTCATTTACTTATAATAAAAATTATACAAGTGAATCAGGTCATAAGTTGAAAAAAACATGTTAAGTGGGTCGTTAAAAAAAATTGTTTTAAAATATATTTTAAGTGCTAATAAGATGAAATTCATAACACTAGTTTAAAGAGATTTTGTACAAAATTGAAACTCGTGTAAAAGATATTTAAGTGCTGGCTTAAATGTATGTAATAAATTTTACTGACACATAGAAAACAGACTCGTTAATAGCAACCGTAGTGGTTGCCAATCGAATGATTTCGTAGATGCTACTGAATTTTTCGGTTGTGATAACTATAATTCGATTGGAACACAAAAAATTCTAGCACGACAATCATTTTATATAAAAAATTTTGAACTTTCTATTGATCTATTTTCTGTGCTTTTTGATGATTTCTTGACAAATTGTACTACGGCACGTATGAGTGATAATTACTATTAATTAACACTCATACGTACCGTAGTATTTACATATGGACATAACAATATATATGTATGTATGAGAAACTTAAATATTGGTATGACAGGTGAGAACCTTTGCTTTAAAATAAAAAATATGATTATAATTTTGATGGAACGAAATTTTCAAAAATGTTTTTTAAAAATTTTATCCTACTACTATCCTCTGTGATTTTTTTTTATAAATTTGTCGGAACTAAAATCTTTCTAGAGGCTGAAACATACTGAAATATATACCTAGTTTTTATCAATCTAAACTTTTTTTTATTAATTTTAACAAAAAAAAAATTTTTTAAGTTTTCTTATAGAAACAAAAATCGAATATTTTAAATATGAAGTTTTGACCTAACACTACATAAGGTCTTGATGTAATTGGAATTTATCAAATGAATCAAATTTTGTGTTGAAAAGACATTTTTGTGGTGAGAAAAACAAAAATCTTAAATGAATTTGAGGTGAAAATTTAATAGTATTCACCATGAGCGTCTGCTAAAAAAATATTGTAAAAAAAATTGGAATTAGGGGGTAAAACCGCGATATTAGAAGTCAATACTAAAATTTGAAGTTGGATTTAAAAATGATGAATGTGAGAACTGAAGCTGTTGTCAAACAATATATCACATGTTACGATCGGACTATAAATGGCGGCGCAGTAAACAAAAATCTGGGTATCAAGGGGCGTGGCAAAAAAAATAGAAAAATATTTTTTAAATCGTCTTCAATTAATCTTTAACATTAGGGGGTGACTGGCACAACTTTTTTTTTTGTATGGTTAGCGACCCGCTGTAATGTCCACTTCTAGTAAATATACTTTCTTTTGATGATTAATGCAATTAATCCCCCAGATATTAAAGGATGAAATCCATATCCTAAATTAACAGTTTCAGTCCATCCCAATTAACGCATATAGGGTTATGACAAATCTTATCTTGAGCGAAGTCCTTCTGGGAAATTGAGCCACTTCTACAACCATTCTAAGAACTTCCATTTACTTAATGTACAAATTCATTTATTACTTTCTCGGCAATGGAAAATACCCACAAAAAACTTTCACTGATATCGCCTATAGTGGATAAAAAATCTTGGAAAGACGCCTCCTACTTTCGGAAATATATCAATCCCGAGATTTGTTCATTTGGCTTTAAAAACACGCCTAAAAAGGCCTTCTTTCAACTTCAATTTTAACCCCTTAGCGGGCACTTAGAATGTTGATTTATGCATTAATCTGCTAGCGCGTCTCCCGGAGAAGAAGTAGCTCTCATAATCTTTGTGAAATATCGCAATCGTCCATTCGAAAAAAATTCGCCACAATCAACTTCAATTTTAACCCCTTAACTGGCAGCTAAAAATATAATTTATGCATTAATCTGCTAGTGCGCCTTCCGGAGAAGAGATAGAGACCCTAATCGCTTCCCAAAAGCAATGGAAATTGTATTCATCGCCTATGGGCAAAATCGATTTTAGCCGAAATCAACAAAGACGAAGACACTTGAGACGTTTGGAAATCCATCTTCTGAAATGCAAACTACACAGTGGTCTATCATCTGATTTAAATGAAACTTGGATGTGTTGTAGAGGACAAAAAAAAATATAAGACACCAATATTTTTTTTTTTTTTTAAGGTGCACAATCTCAAGTTTAGGGGTTAAAAAGTGGGGTCAAATATAACCCAACTTTACGCTTTCATATATAAGCAATTAAACTATGGTCATATTGGGTATCAACTGAAAGGTATTTCAAAGGTGCATCCACTGGTATAAAAAACATGTTTGTACATGTCCTAGCATTATTGCTATTCAAAAGACAAACATTTTTAAGGGAAGTTGTTGGTTTTAGTTCAAATTAACATATAATAATATTTATTTTATTTTATCTAGGAAATGTCCTGATTTTTTACAATTTTCGCAATCGTTTGGCTTTAACATGACTTTTCCCGAAGAGCTTTTATAAACCATATTTTAAATATTTGAAATAAGTGGCAACTCTAGGTATCAAAATTTTTGTTTTCTCGAGTTCTGTAAAAAAATTTTAATTTCTTACATTTAAGACATGTTTTCATACAAAAATTTTGTAATTGTTTACCTAATGTGCTTTTGTCCTCAACAAGATATCCAAGTTTTTTTAAAATCTGCGGATTTACCACTATGTAGTTTGAAGAACTCCTATTCACCTTATGCACAATTTAATTTACTCCTTCCCAGGTAATAGAAATTCCCAAAAATCCACAACCCACGAAATATCGCAAATGGGTGAAAATGATGTTTACATCGCAGATTATGTTTACATCGCTCCCCGGAAATCAAAATCCATTTACCCTTAACCGGCCATCAAAAATGCCAAGACTGATGGGAATCCCTCTATGTATGTCTGTGTGAAAAACTGTACTCTTATGCCCGTAATTTCAAGCAATATTTACCTACCGGAGCTTAGATACCTACCCGATTTTGTTCGTGTATACGGGTAGATATTTAAGCACCGGTAGGTATCTATTGCTTGAAATTACGGGCATTAGACTGCCCGATTGTGGGTAGTTTCCTTGTTAGTTTTTTATTTCAAATCTTAAATTTATTAACATTTAAGAATTTTGCTTGTAAGGCTTGCTAGACTCCAAAAAAAATTCTTAATAAAATGTTATTTACAAAAGTTTCAAAAAAAACAACGATTATTTAAAAAATAAACTTGCAAATCCATAGGAATAGTGAAAAGATCCTAGATAAATATACAGTTTCTAATATTATATTTTAATACTGACTACAAGCAATATTTTTGCTTATGAATAATTTCGAAAGTTAAGTTCATAAAAAAAAAAATTATAAATTAATTTATTCGCAGAATTTGATCAATGTTGAAAATTAATTAAAACAGCTTTTATCCAGATTTTGTTACATCTTGATAACACGACCTTAATGTCAAACAAAATTATCGCACAGAATATCCCTTATCTCACTTTATTTAAAAATCTGCTTAATAATGTAAAAAATTACTTAATTTTATAAACTGAATAAAATCTCAACACCAACAATAAAGCCTTCACAATATTATCAAGAGAATACAGGAAAAAATAATAAACCAGAAAATACAGAAAAAAAAAATAACATCATCATTTTAATAAAATGACAACCATTGGGAGTGATTACAACACAGATACAGGGAAAAAAGAATATTGCAAAATGTTACGAATGCCATGAAAACAACACGGCGAAAATGTTACCAACAGGTGTAAAAATAAACGTGAAAATTATAATACCACTGCACAGTGGGATATATAACAACATTTTTGGAAATAATTTGGCCCGTTCTTACTTAGTCGTCCTGTAATGAAATTTGGCACAAGCATAAGTGACGTAATATCGAGATTAAGTATTGACGTTGCATCTCACAGACCTTCCTGGGGCGCACAGTGGGCAATTTTTTACATTTTTTGATTATAAACTTGTAACTTTGTTGGTATTATAGCTATACGCAGAGAAAAAATTCTTCATTTGCCAACTAAAATGCGGTTGATACGATGGAAATCCGTGAATACACCTAAATATTCGTTATGACAACGAAATTCGGTTAATACAACAGAATTTTAATTGCGCCAACCAAAATATTCTAAAATCACATTTGAATATGGTCGTACCACCGAAATTATTGGTTGTATCCACCAAAATACACTTTTCAATTCGGTTGGTACTTTACACGAGCAGTCTTGAATATATTTTCCTTTAAATGTGAGAGTTTGAGCGCCTACGTTCATTGAGAAAAATCAAATCAAACTTCTCATTTCAAATTTGTTTTATTTACGAGCTGTTTTGGTTACGATTTCAAGTTGCCGAAGTGGCTTAATTAGTTTTTTTCATATATTATGTTTTATATATAGGCTGCTTTATATATATATATGTATGTATATATATATATATATATGTATGCACAGCGCATAGTCTAGAGACATTTATTCATTCCCCCGCATAGTTTAGGGACATTTGCTTACTTTGGGGACTGTCCCCAAAGTTTTCGCGCCTTTTCATACATCTAGCGTTTAAGATGAGGACAATTTTGTCTATACACCGCATATTTCGGCGACAATTTTGGGCGTGTCCCTAAACTATGCGCTGTGCATACATATATATATATATATATATGTATGCACAGCGCATAGTCTAGAGACATTTATTCGTTCCCCCGCATAGTTTAGGGACATTTGCTTACTTTGGGGACTGTCCCCAAAGTTTTCGCGCCTTTTCATACATCTAGCGTATTAGATGAGGACAATTTTTTCCATACACCGCATATTTCGGCGACAATTTTGGGCGTGTCCCTAAAGTATGCGCTGTACATACATATAAATATATATATGTATGCACACCGCATACTCTAGAGACATTTATTCATTCCCCCGCATAGTTTGGGGACATTTGCTTACTTTGGGGACTGTCCCCAAAATTTTCGCGCCTTTTCATACATCTAGCGTTTAAGATGAGGACAATTTTTTCTATACACCGCATATTCCGGCGACAATATGCGCTGTGCATACATATATATATATATATATATATATATATATATATATATATATATATATATATGTAAAAGCGCGAAAACTTTGGGGACAGTCAGTGTATGTAATAATTAAAACCTTTCTCAAATTGAAAATCGTTTCTGAAATAGGCTGTATTTTTAAGGTTAATTTTTTAATGAAGTTATATGAGAAAAAATCCTCATAATATATTCTTTCCGAAAAGATATGACACTGGGTAGAATAGAAATTAAATATATAAAAGAATTGACTTGAAATATTGGGTAGCTAGATTCGTAGAAATTGTTAAAGTTGTAAATCATATATTCAGTCAATATTTTGCATACCACAATCAAAAATATTTGTTTATATTCCTATAGTATAACATACCAGCTTTACGGAACTATGCATTTTATAGCACAAATCAACAATTTTCAAAAAGCATTTATGGTCAAAAACTAACAAATATTTACGGCGATAATATTAATCCACAAAGTATTGCCCTTCATCCCTAAAAAAAATTGAGTGCTCGCCATTTATTTTGTTTGCAATCAAACGACTAACTTTTGTGAGATATCCCACTGTGCACTGGCATACACAGATATTTACCACTTGTGCTTGATATAGAACAACTACAACGAAATATAACAGCAGCCTAAGGTTGCCAGACGGTCTTGAATTCGCTTGATTTACAAGAATTTTTTAATGCTCGTCAAGAATCAAGTAGAAATATGTTTTGTCAAGACTTTTCAAAGCCAAATAACTTAAACAAAATTTTTTCTTAGATTGTTTCAAAGTTTTCTTTAGGCAAAGTTATATAAATAGCGAATGAATATTTCATTGAAATATTATTTTGAAACATTTTCTTTTAGTGCATTTGCTTTAAAATCTATCCAAACTTAAAATATCTTTCCTTTATTGATCACCAGGGCAAGGAATTAAAGAAAATGCAGGTTTTTCACAATGATCTAAAATTGATATAGACTAAATATTTATCCGAATCATGAAATTTAGAACAAAATGGCTTCGATTTGTAGTTGCATATTTTGCCAAAAAAAAAAAAATAGTATTTTTACTATTTAGACATATTTTGTGCTTTTGTGCATTTTTTTATATTAATATTAAATATTTTTTGTAAGTTGTTTTAAAAACAATTAAATTTGGATACACTTTTATATATTGATTTAGGCAAAATCATTTTTATATTTTAAATTTTGCTAGAACCGAAGAAAATAGTAAGATTCTGTTTCTATTCAAAAGATAGTTGCCATATTAAATATTTTTTTTCTGTACTTTTTTTATGTTTGTAGGTTTTAGTTTTTGCAAAATGGGTTTTTTTAAGTGCATAATTTTTATGTTGTTGGTGTATATTTTTAATTTTTATTTTCATTTTATAAGCGCCAATATTTCACTACCGAGTCTGTTTTCTGGGTGTACTGAAATGTCAAACAATTGAAGGGCTTATTGTAAAAACATGATAAGCCACATTTGCGGTTTTATGAATTTTTGCTACTTTCTAGACATATATTAATTAATATTTGGAAAAAGTCTTGCTTAATCAATTATTACAAGTGCCTAGAGTATAAATGTATTGCATATGTTATATTTTTTACATTCTTTCAATCTTTAAAATTCGAAAACAAACTAAAAATAAAATGTGGCTTATAAAGTTTTTACAATAAGCCCTTGAATTATAGAAAATTTCGAGTTATAATGATGTATTTTTAATTAAAGGGTGATTTTTTAAGAGCTTTCGGATTTGATTAAAAAAAAAAACACATAACATTTAGAGAAATATATGAAATGTATGAAATCTTTATTTAAGTCGATAGAACGATCTATATAATTAAATGTTTAAAGATGATTTCATGTAAATATTGACCGCGGCTACGCCTCAAATGGTTCATATGGTGGGTCGAATTTTTACATATTCTCTCCAACATATCGGCCGGTATCTCACGAAAAAATTCTTCAATGTTGGCTTCCAGTGCGTCAACCGTTGCGGGCTTGTCCCTCTAGAAACTGAGCCTTAACATAGCCCCACAAAAAATTGTCTAAAGGAGTTAAATCTCACGCTCTAGGTGGCCAATTGACCGGCCCCAAATGTGAAATACACTTTTCACCGAACCCGACTCTCAATTGGGCCATTGTTTCACGTGCTGTGTGTCATGTGGCACATTCTTGTTGAAACCACATGTCACCCAAGTCCAGCTCCTTCATTTTGGAAACAAAAAAATGTAATCATCGCACGGTAGCGCTCGCCATTCACAGTAACGTTCCTGCCTTCGTCGTCTTTGTAAAAGTAAGGTTCAATGATGCCACCGGCCCATAATCCTTTGGTGTGGATGCATTTTTCGGGATGCATTGGCAGTTCTTGCAATGCTTCTGGCTGCTCTTTACACCAAATACGGCAATTTTGCTTGTTCATGTATCATTCAACTGAAATAAGCTTTGTCGCTGAACACAATTTTCCGATAAAAAAAGTGGATCTTCATCCAACTTTGCCAGCGCCCATTCACCAAAAGTTAGCCGTTTTGGTAGGTAGTGTGGTTTCAATTCTTGCACCAGCTGTATTTTAAAAGGTTTTACACCGAAATCCTTCCGCAAAATTTTTTCATGTAGTGGAGTAACAGATGCCCAATTGCTGCGAGCGGTGCCGAATCGATAATTCATGGTCATCAACAACACTGAGGATACAGCTGCGATATTTTCCTCTGTCCGCACTCTACGTATGCGTGTTTGTGGTTTAATGTACAATAATGCAAATTTTTAGTCACAAGATTCCGAATAGTCGAACAAACTGACCATAAATTGGAAGAAATGCACGATGCACTTTCTTAACCGAGCATGAATTTCGATAATAAAATTCAATAATCTGCAAGCGTTGTTCGTTTGTAAGTCGATTCAATGTTAAATTATAGACCAAACTGAACATGTTTAACAGTTACATGTTACACGAAAACAGCTGAGCTGCCAAAAACAATGTTGCCATAAAGAAAGTTGCTAAAAATCACAATCAAGATCTAAAGCTTGACCTCCCACACCCGATTTATGGAGTTAATTTTTATTCCCAGGAGTTTCTCCCTTACGTATACCTGGAATTATAAATCAATATTGATTAAAAATTTTCCATATTTTATTAAATTTTTTTCTCTTTTGGACAATATTGAAATGATACGAATAAAATAGTGTTATATTTTTTTAAAGTCAGAAGTTCCAAGATTGCAAAAAATAATAAAAAAATAAATGTTCATTCTATTTTTTATAATACTTTCACAATTCGCGTTTAAAATTGTAAAATAATTTTCATTAACACCCTTTACAACTTCTAACACACGATTATTTTTAATTGTCAATATATTTTTTCAAAATCAAATTTTGAATCTGGCAACCCTACAGCAGCCTGAAGGTGGCAAAATGAAAAATGATGTTAATGAAATAAACATGTTTTATTGGATGATGATTTTTACAAATATACAACAAACAAAAACGTTTTTCTTTGGAAAGGGAGCTGCTGTAAAGGTGGGGGAAATAATGGTAAGGAGTAGGGTATATTGGAGGCCATGGTTTTTGCAAAAGCTTAATGTTTGCGTTGCGATGATTATCATTTTGGGAATTGTACGATTTTTTGTTCGTTCAACTTCTTTGGTTGATAAATGTAAAAACGTGTAAAACCACAATCATTTGAGACTTCAATAAGAGAAGGATACCTCAGATTATGTCCACCATCGTACAAGTATTTAAGTACTGCCCTTAAAATATAGCAAAATTATTTAGGGAAGAAAATGTTTGATTTCAGTAAACTTAAATATATAAGAATCTTATTTTTTTTTTCACTTTTTTTGTAATGGACCTAGTGTTTACTTCCCTTTGCAAATATATATGTGCGGTTTTACATCACTTACCAAATACATTTGTTCACAACATTTCCAAACTTGTTATTTTCGGCGTTTCTTTTTTTATAATCTCTTTAGTACAGGGAATTAATGAAAATGCAAAATCATGTTTGTTTGTACTGAAAGCGAACATGTTTTGTTCTGTTCTGTTCTGTTCTATTTTTTTTTTTTTTTTGGTTTTAATGAAATTTTGTTGAAACTATATTCTAGGGAGCCATAAATGATTAATTTTAAGTAATTGTATTAATGATTATCAAAATGTAAAGGTCATTTGTGTCTTGTTAATTTCAATTTGGCATGAAATATATTTAGCGAATAAAATCTACATACGGATCTTGATTAAAATCTAAAAAGAAATCATAAAGGCACACAAAAAAAACCAGCCAGTAACAAAAAAAATCTAATTAATTTATCATGTTTTAAATTGTTTGTAGGTTTAAGAGCATAATGTTAAACAATGATTTCTACTTTACTAAACATATCATGGCATACAGATTTATTTTTTGTTTGCTTTATTTAGAAAGCAACTTTTCATTTTGTATACAGTAAATTTTATTTTTTCCTTGTAGTCAAATGCATTTTAGTTCAAAATTTCATGTATGTCAATTTTGTCTATACATGAGTCTATAAGTGTTTTTACATTTACAAATATATATCGTACATTTACTGCAAGACTGACATAACTCAAAAAAGACGATTTTGCAGCAAACGAGTTTAAAGTTTTCAATCCATATCTG
Organism: Delia radicum; assembly: GCA_021234595.1. Taxonomy (NCBI): domain Eukaryota; kingdom Metazoa; phylum Arthropoda; class Insecta; order Diptera; family Anthomyiidae; genus Delia; species Delia radicum. Next base: position 207,617,235 of record CM037854.1, read on the forward strand.
CATAGCTCTACCCTTTCTTTATTTAGTTGGTTATGTTTTTTATAAATAGATTGTTTTAATGTATATTTCTCTTAGTGAGAGTAGTATGGGAATTCGTTAATTATCGAGAGAGCCGTGAGTAGCACAGTTTCTCTATGAAGTATATACTCTTTGCACCCACTTTTTAGAAAAAATAAAATATATTATCCTCTATCTCGAAAAGTATACATGATATTAATATGAAATTTTTACACAATATAAAGCATGATATAACTAATAAATCTGCATCATTAACTCCAAAATCGCATTTTTGGACTTATGACAGTCTTGAAGCAAATGAGCAATATATATATTTAATGTAACATTTCTGCATGCAGACTTTTGTTTATAGTCGTTATAAATTTTTAATAATTTTGGTAAATTGTTACATGTTAAATTTTAAAATGTAACAATAAACTAAAATTGTTATTTAAATTTATTTTCATCGGGATAAACATTAATTGCATTTATAGTAATTAAATGTGCTAAAGTCCCAAAACTTATTTAACAAATTGTGAAAAGCAAGCTGATGTAGGCGTGTCCCTATCCGGATTTCATTCCTGCCCAAGGAAATCTTCAGGGGACTTTGTTATTAGAATTTCTAGAGATATTTGTTATGTTAAATCAAAAACTCAATGAGAATTTCTTGTCCTCGTCTAGGAGCGAGATTCAAAATTTAAAATATCAAAGAAAAAATAAAAACAACAACAAAAAATTGTCACAATTGGCTTTGTCATCTTCCAAATACTACTCTGTAAACTAAAATTGTTATTTTCATAAAAGCCATATAATAGCTTTGCTTAAATAAACAAAAAGTTATTTAGAATCCTTGAGGTGCTCCAAGTAACCGGTCCTGCGAGTGAACTTTGAGTATAGTTTGAGGTCCTCTAACTATGTATTGAACATCATTTCTTTCCTCCCGAGTGTCCTGTGATTATCCTTTAAGCTCCTTCAAGCACCATATGCATATTCGCCAAAGTCCAATGAAATTTTTTGAGGTCCTGTGAATATTTTTCGAGGTCTCTCGAACGTGGTCCTTGAGCGTGGTCCTTGAACGTGGTCATTGAACGTGGTTTCTATAAGGCAGTATCCTCAAAGTCCTATGAGAGTCCTTGAACGTGGTTGGTATAAGGAAGAGTGCCGTTTCAGGCTACATCTTTTGTAAGTCCTGGGAATATCCTTGTGAGTTTTCTTAAAGTCCTTTTAACCATGTTCGGATTTGTTTTAGCCCACATATTTGCCGTTTCAGATAAAATACTTTTGAAGTCCTGTAATATCCTACAGGATCTTGTGGACAAACGTTACCCAGATTTGGAGAAGTACACTCACAAGAACTTTCCCATAAAAAATCACCAGTTATTTAAAAATTTAATCAGTAAAGTTGTTTCAATGGAATATACAGTTAAATTAATAAAGAAATATATTTTTTAACTTTCTGTCTGTTATAAACAAAAAACGGACTTTCGGTAATAGTTAAAATATTCAGTTAAAAGTTTGTATTTAAAAAGTTGCTATATTATATTGAGTATTGAAATAAGCGAAAACAATTAAATTTTCAACAGTTAAAAATAAACTCAAAAATAAAATTGTTTTAAACGAAAAGTAAGTAGTCCTGTTTTTAACTGATTTTCAGTTAATTTAATGTGTATATTCAGTAGTCTTTACGGAAAAAATATTGTGAGTTTAGTATCCTTTGACGTATTGTGGACAAGATTTGGAAAGAAAAAGTATTGTCTCAGTTCACACTCTTTGAAGGTCGGTTAGACAATAGTTTGGATAGAAAGCACGAGCTACACTCTTGCACATTATCTGATGGTAGCCTGACGAGGGAGTTTGAGGGAGAATTTCACCGTCCCGGATGACTTATGGAGGAATCCAACAAGTATTATTATTTTTTTTTGTGAAAAGGATAATGAAATTAAAAAAAAAAATCCTTAATGTGCGAATATCTCAAAAAACCCATAATAAATTGTTATGAAACTAATTTTGCAATCAATTCAAAGTATCACGAAGAACATAAAAAAATCTTAAGTTAAAAATCAGAGGAGTTCCAAATAAACGGAATTTTTCCGAAAGTATCTTTAATACATATTATAAAATGTTGTATGTTCACATAATATCCTACGACAAATTTCAATATTTTTTGACAAGCATGTTAAAAGCGATATGCATGTTAATCAGGAGACCACATGTAGTTAAAGTGAGTACTAAGCTTTTTGTTATCACATCCTATAGGCCTTTTAAAAGGACATTTAAAGTTAACTTTTTAAACAAATTATTTAAATATTTACACTTATTAAATGATGCTAATATGGTTATTAAATGAAAGATAATAAAATACACAAAATTATTTGTCGAAATATTTTACGGTCAACAATTTTAAAAATGTCATTTTAAAAATTAGATCCTTCAATATCCTTGAATGTTTTAAATTGGATCGTAAAAAGAAAAAGTTCATGTATAAGGCTTGACTAACTGTAATACATTCTCAAATTTCAGGCTTCCAGCTTCATTAGTTTGGCAATAACAAACATTTGTATTAGCACTGTGAAAAAAACATCATATGTAAAAAATGTAATATCCCATGTTAAAATTATCACTTATTAGCATATACGAAAGTCATATATGTTCAGATTCGAAAATTTAGGATATATGGCTCATACCTGAACATATATTTCAGTTCTAAATTTTCATATTTCGAATACTTTTCATATATTTATTTGATTTTTGTTGCTTGTCTCTGAGGTCCGATTTGGTTAAAAAATAATTTTTATTCTATTTTATTGCTTAATAAAAATCACATAAAAGGTTTTTCATTAAATCGAACCTCAGAACAAAACAACAAAAATCAAAAACCAGTTCCTACAAAAACTGATGGCTGTTAGTCCGGCCTTTATTGGATTGTTTAGGTTTTAACATTTCGGAACTTCGAGCTACAATTCAATGTTCAATAAATTAAAAAATTTCTTACGTCTTTTATTTTGATAAAAATTTCAAACATTTTAATTTTTTTTTTTTTTTTTTTTTTTGGGAAAAACTACAAACGAAAAATATGGAAGAAAATTTAAAAACAAAAAATGATATGGTTTTCTATTGTTATTTTTAAATACATTATTCACAATACAACACAAAAACTTCGAGTAGCAAAACTTTTTTTAAAATAAACTCAGTTTTAGATCCTGCGACTTAAAAATCTAACTATCAATAACTTTAATGAAGACAATAATTGCATTTTTCTAAGTCTATGATATAAATCATATGTAAAAAATGTAATATCCCATGTCGATTTAGTACTAGATCCCATGTCGATTTAGTACAAGAAGTTGTTGCTATTTCGATATCAATAATGGGCCTGACAATATATCATTCGTTATACCGGGTCTTGCCTGTTAATAGTTGCGAAAGATTAGAGTGATTGTCTACCAAATAATTAATATTTTTGAAATTAAAAAATATGTTAGCATAACTATTTATAGGACTTTTTAAATTCCTTCAATTTTCATAATTTAACAGATATTTAAATAAAAATTTATATATTGTTAACCGCAGATCTTAGGGTGGATTGGAAACAGTTTTTCTTTTTTTTTTTTAATTAAAATAAATTTGCAAAAAAAAACACATCATTAATTGTAATAGCTATCAGTATCATTGGTTTAACCATTGTCCATTTTATATATAAATTTATTTCGAATTTTATAATAGAGTTGGGGTTAATACTTCACAGTTCATTTCGTTCATTTCCATATACTGAACTAGTTGGTACGTTTAGTTGACATGTTTGTTCGACAATTTTTTTTTTTATTATTCATATGTATTGTTATATTGGTCAATGGTTCGTTAAACAAACTTATGAACTAAAAGCACTCACTGGTTCAATGGTTCAATAAATGGAAATGAACGAAATGAACTATGAACTATTAAGAACAATTTGTTTGGCATTGATTTCACTTTGTATATTAGTTCAATGATATTAACTGTCTGATGATATTTATTATTTATTTTCTTCTATCAAGATTAGTATAATATTAGTGTATGTAGTTATGAAAGATATCTAATAGCTAAAATCATTGCAATATTTAAATTAATAAAATAGTTTATAAATTTTTCCCTGGAGTCTCTTAAATTTTGCAACAAACTTTTAGTTTTGAACTAGCGCTTGCCACAAACAGGTTAATTTAAATTTAAAGTCAATGTCAAATTTTTGGCATACTGTTGTTGCTTTCAAAAGATAACTTTCACAAAAACTTTACAAGACAGAGAGCAACAAACTATAGCAAAAATACAACGTCTGCTAACTATATATTCGACTTCCCAGTGAAAAAGGATTATCATATAAGTGTTTATATATGTACATATTTGGTAATGGCAAGTACTTACAATTGTCATTACAAACCTCATTACTTTTATATGGGGATGTCCCGCAAAATAATGGCATATCATTACTAAACACCTAACAAAAAATAGAGAAATATATGGTTACATATATGCTTACTAGTATAAATAAAAATAATGAGTCTAAAACTTAATTTAAAAAAAAACTAAATTTAATAAAAAAAAATAATGTGTTTTATTGAAATTGGTTTTTTAATAAAAAGTGCCCACACAGGATTCGAACCCGGGCCTTCAGGTTGTTAGTCAACCGGTCTACCATATGAGATATCTATAATTGACAGATAAAAAAATAAATTAATTGCTTGCACAAAATATCTTTATTTTCCAGCTTGAAAAAAAAAATTAGTTGTAATTACTAGAAAAGAAAAAATAATGAGTATAAATATTGATTTTTTAGAAATTTTTAGATCACGACTTTATATTAAAAATAATGATAAAAAAATAAGTACTTATTATTTTTTGTATTGAAGTAATAGTAAAATTAACTAGTTTTTAGTAAATCCTTATTATTTGTGTTAAAGTAAGGCAAACAGTAAGCTGGTGTCCTTACTGGTATTGAGACAAGTAATGACATGTCCTCACCGTTTCTTCACTGGGTAGATACTACAAATTGTAATGATTAAATAAACGAAATACGAATATTTCACATTTAGAAAATTGCTAACTTCGATGACACTTCAAAGCAAAAAATTAAAAAAAACAAAAATCCCATGAAAATGTAAAAAATGCTCTTATAAATTCGATGAAATTGCTGATGATAATGATTGAGTGTGGTAAATTTACTCTCTCCGTAATCAACACAATTCCATTTTTTGTGTTTTCGCCAGCAAAAACTTTAAAATTTGGAATGAACACTCAAAACCTTTTGATGTTTGGGGTAATTTTTTTTTTTGCGCAAATATTCAATACTTGCAGTACAAAACATTCTATTTGTAATTGATTTGTAAAGTTAATCATGATGTTTTTTTGGGAAAAAAAAAATATTCCTACATACTTCACATACCTTGTGGAAAATCATCATCATCATCGTCATCATCATCCTGGACATCATGTTATTTAAACATTTTGAATTTTGTGATTTTCGGTTTTGCAACAACCCATCTAGCCTTACGTTCAACCAAATGTCAAGTTAAGTAGCTTGTGTTTTTTCTATTCAAATATCAGAAACTACATGACTGGATGGTTTGAATTATTCTGTTTATGTATGTGTTTGTATTAAAATCAAACTCTCTTATTTTCTTGATAAAACACAGGGAAGTGTTGGTGTTCTACAAGGGCCCAATAACTGATACAATCTGAACTCTTCAGGTACACTATGCAATATTGTTGTGCATATTTTGCTATTGTGCAAAATATTACCAGTGCGTATGTCATATTGGATGGTGTACAATATATTAAAAAAAAAATCAAAAATGTTTGAATTCTTATTGAGCAACTAATAAATGTGAAAAATATTTCATAGTGTATAACAAGTTTTGTTGTTGTTGTGACCAATGTTAATATTTAAATTAGATTTTAAAAAGGGGTTTCCTTATGTCCTATTTTGGTCAATAATCTGTTTTATTTGTAAATAAAAATCAATTAATCATGTTTTTGCTCAACGTTTCGTTTGCTTTATTCAAACTTCTTCAGGAGCGTAAAGTTATAAAATGATTTCTTGTTACATAGTGCAGAAAATATAATATGTAAAATGTATTTGCAAATAAAAACTGGACATCAATAATAATATTTGCAATTATATTGCAAAGTGTATAGGTACCTTTAGAATATAATAGAGTAATATAGAGTAGGATTTGCCTTAATTATTTGTCGATATTCGTTCATTACACACAGACACATACACTATTATTGCAAATTCGTGCCATTTTCGTGCCAAATACCGGACAATTTTTGAAAAAGTTCTTTTTTTTCATTAAAAACTCCCAAACTTCTAAATTTTAAAATATTGAATTTTCAATTTCATGTATGTCTTTAATATACTCAAATCTATTCAGATATGTAATTCTGACTTCATCGGATATTACAGACCCACTTTAGTCTGGCATCAAAAATTAATCACATATTTGATGAAAATGCAAAAAAGGGTTTTTTTTTATATTAATTTTAAAGATTTTTTAAGATGCCTTATTTAGAGATTTCGATTGCTATTTTTATAATATTATTTTTATAGTTATTATTATTTATTATTAAAGAAAAAAAAATTAAATTAATAAAATTATAATTTTCCCAGGACTTATTCATGAAAATTGATAATTTTTTCAGGACAATTCATGAAAATTGATAATTTCAGTCATAAGTTGAAAAAATTGCATAGTTAAGTCAAAGTTTGGATAATTTTAGTAAAAAATTTCATCTTAATTTGTTTAGACAATAATATTAACCTTCATTTAAAAATATTTAACCCTTAGTGGCCTGGGGAAAAAAGAGAAACACGGAATCACAATTTTAATAATGACTACACACAGAGAAATAAAGTGCCGAATTAAAAAGTGTATATTAATAGTAACAACCAGGGACCGTAAATAATGATTATTGCTCGTTTTTTTGAATCAAAAAATCAATAACTTAGAAGAGACATAAATAAAAATTTATTTCACCATTATTATTATTTTTTGACAATGTTTGCATATCCGTCATGATTTTGAAATTTTTGATTTTTAAAGTTTTCTTCAATGGTAATGATTATTTTTGAGTAATAATAAAAAAATCAGCCATAATCATTATTTTTGAGCAAAAAAAATAAAACTCAAAAATAATCATTATTTATGATTTTTATTTTTTTCGCTCAAAATAAAACTCACTTTCAATGTGTGGGATGGACATATCTCAGGAAGTAGGGAGAAGCTTATCGAAGATTTTTGTATCAATCTCTTCTTTGGAAGATTATCTAGCAGATTAATGCATCAATCATATTTGTGGGTGAGGTTTAAGGGGTTAATTTTTAATTTCAAAATAGGGCTTTTTGCCGTATTTTGTGAAAGTAACAATGTGTGGGATGGACATATCTCAGGAAGGAGGAGGAGCTTATCCAAGATTATGGTATCAATCTCTTCTCTGGAAGATTCTCTAGCAGATTAATGCATCAATCATATTTGTGGGTGGGGTTTAAGGGGTTAATTATTAATTTCAAAATAGGGCTTTTTTGCCGTAAAGTCAAAATCTGGAAGCTCGATTTTCACCATAGACGTATGATCTAGTGGACTTTTTTGCTCAGTACAATCCCAAGAATCAGAAACGCGAAGCGCCCCATTCAGATTTTTTTCCTTCCATACTCATCGCCCCCACTCATAATGATTACGGTCCCTGGTAACAACCCCCTTTTTTGTCCACGCCACTAAGGGTTAACGATTTCTAAATTAAAGGTAAAGATAATTATATTCTAATCAAATTTTTTGGGATATTTTCGGAAAATTATGCAAACTTTACTGAGATCATTAAAAAATTTTGTTCAACTTTTAACAAAATAATCAAATTTTTACGCATTTTCAGAGTACATTTACACAATATATGTGTACAAACTTACTCTTCATGTGAGTATTTTATGTTCGCTTAATACAGTGCGAGCTTTTTTTGTAACACTCGCTGCAAAACCCTTTCGGAGAATATAATTTTTAAAATTTAAACAGATTTGAACAATATTTACAGGGACTATAGATATTTGCTTGAACTTTTTACGCCACGTCGGAAGAGGATTTAGCTCAAAAGTGCGAACAATAAAAGGTTTATCTTGATATTTTTTTTTTTTTTGTTATTATTTAATAATCATATAATTACAAATTATATAGTATTACCCTAACCGAGCACTAGCTACTATGGCTTTCGGCGCGTTGTAGCGAAAAAAAAACCAATGCCTCTGGTGGGAATCGAACCCACGACCACCGCACTGTTAAGCCAGCATGCTACCAACTAGCCTACCGGGGCGCACATTATATTGATTATGTATTTGGGTTGCCTCAAAACAATTTTGCGATGCAAATCAAAATTTTTGAACTAGCACTTTTAGCAAAAACTAAAAATTTTTAATTTTCTCGAAACTTGTGACCAAAACTATTAATGAGAAAAAATGCAATTGATACATCATACTTTTAAATTCACCAACTCTCCATCATTTAAAATTTAGCATATTGGGCAATTACAGTGTTGCCATGTTTGAAGCCACCTTTCATCTCTCCTCTATCCCCTTTCCAAAGAAAACAACACATTAATATTAGGGAGAATTTTTGGAGGGTTTCTTCTTTTTTTTAAGAATAAAATCTTACTTTGGGTTGATTAACAATGGTTTCAGTTATCTTTAATATATTTTTAAAATTTTTGAAAAAAGTGTTCGTTTTAATACATTTGTTTTCGGAATTTTACGAAATTTTAAATTTAGATAAAACGTCGACTGTACAAGAAAAACTTCTTCATAAAAAATTAAATTATTAGGTTTTCTATCAAAATTGCACATATTTGGCGCATTTTGGCCAATTTGGCAAATTAATTGTTGAAGGCTTAAAAATATATTGATTATCTTTTTTTTTATCTACTTATTTCCCAAAATCCTTAAATACATCAACCCAATTAGGCCTCTGCTTTGTTCTATATGTTATGCTGTAAAAAGCCATTGACATGCCTGGTCATGCTCTCAAACTGGTACTATAGAATTTTTGGTTTTACAATTTATGTTCTATTAATAATTGCTACTGTATAGAAATGTCTGCAGTCACATAACATATGAGGAAACTCAAAAATTTACCACACTTTGAGGTAAAATATTTTCAAAAAAAAAAATTTTTATGACATGAATAACCTTTTGTTTATAAGTTAGACAATGTTTAAGACTGCTAAATCCGTTCGCGTTAATCATTTATCGTTAACGGAGCAAACATTATGGCGGTTTCAAATTTCAAGTAAATTAAAAAAAAAATACAGTTTTATTATTAAATTAAATAAAAGCTCCATCAATTTATAAATCTCATTGCATTTATTACATTACAAAATATAAATTACACCACCAAAAAATATAAAAATGCACTCAAAAATTTGATTTGCCATATAAAGGGGGTTTTTTATACAGGTATAGAACTTTAAGTTGCAACACTTTTTTAACTGACGGCCATTTTGTCAGCTTTCAAGTGATTTATGTTTAGCATTTCAATATGAATAGACTGACGCCTGAACAACGCTTGTGCACATATACGTATCGCGCACGAATTTTGCGAATTTTGTTTAGCGATGAAGCTTACTTTTGGTTAAAAAGATACGTCAATAAACAAAACTGCCGTATTTGGAGTCATGATAATCCTCAAGTGTATGTTGAGACACCGTTAAATCCAGAAAAACTGACTGTTTGGTGCTGTATGGGCTGGTGGAATCATTGTTCCGTACTTCTTTTAAAACGATGCTGGTCAGGACGTTACAGTCAATGGTGACCGCTATAGAGCTATGATTACTGACTTTTTCGTTCATCAATTGAACAAACATGATGTGCAGGAGCTGTGGCTTCAACAAGACAGCGCAACATGTCACACAACTCGTGCCACAATTGATTTATTGAAGGAAACGTTTGGTAACTGCATAGTTTCACTTTTCGGACCCGTGAATTGGCCTCCAAGATCGTGCGATTTAACGCCGCTGGACTATTTTCTGTGTGGATATGTGAAGTCGCTAGTCTACGCCGATAAGCGAACGATTGACCACTTAGGATTACAACATTCGCCGCGTTATTGCCAATATACGGCCAAAAATGTTAGAAAAAGTCATAGAAAATTGGACCTACAGATTAGACTACGTCCGAGCCAGCCGTGGCTGTCATATGCCAGAAGTCATATTTAAATTATAATTCCAAAGATTATCTTTCGAGTAAAGTAAATTTCATGTCAATTTAAAAAATTCATCTTTGTTTTATTCCATTTCAAAGTTCTATACCTCTATAAAAAACACTAATACTAATGGATAACTTAAAATGAAAACCATGATTATTTTAGAAAACATGCATGTTTAGCTGTTTTAATGATAAATAATTGGGTTTAGAGTTACACTATTTGCAGAAAATCATATTAAATACTTTTATATTCCCAAAATTAAAAATATAATATAATGATGCATTTGGAGGTTATTGCTCCATAAAGTTGAAAGTGCTTAGAATTTTTTAACGTCTTTTCAATTTTAGTATTAACTTGGTTAAAATCTTTAATTTGGTGTACGTTTTAGCGGAATTGATACAGCGCTTTAGTTGCCACAAAGCGAAATGTGTTGGCAAAAAACAGCCGTTGTACCCGCTATGAATGCAAAAATTTTAACTTTTCTTGCACTTTAGTCCTTCGTAAGGATTCACTCTAGATACCTAAATATATTCTCTAGCCATGTTTTTAAATGTTAAAAAAGTTCATAAAATTTATGCGTTATTTTTCGGAAATCAATTCTTTTGGAGAATACCTTTCAACGTGAAACTTTGCACGTCATAGCTTTTAAGTATAGTCAACCTAACCCTGTCCATAGTTTCTCTCAATTTAAAAAACCTTTACAAATACTACGCATGTAAATTCAGGTGTCGAAAATTTTTGAATTAGGCCATATATACAATGTATAATATACAAAACTACTTACTACATGCAATAATTTGTACTGACTTTTCGTTACATTTTCAGCACAATTCTATAGGAAAATCAACAACAACAAAAAATGGAAAACATATCAACATACTTATTGATATACAAACATGTAGTAATAAACATACCTATGTTCTACTTACTACACTATATATAAATCTATAAAATCATAGACAAATTTATTCATTCCTGTGGAAAATTTAATTATAAAATTGTGTTTTTTGCCATGTCTAATATTTTAGTATATAGATGTTATAGTAAATGACATATATTTTAAATTTTGTTGTTGTGTAAATAAAATAAATAATTGTCAAAGAATTATTATTTAAAAAATTTAGTAAAAATCAATAAAAAAAAGAACTGGATACAGGTTGTTAAAATAATCTTAAATTAGAGCGAATTTAACAAAAATTATTGTACAAAAAAAAAAATTTTTAAATATATATAATTATAAGTTTGATATAGTTTTTATTAAAAATAAAAATTATGTTTTTTCGACCTTTAATTGAAATTATTAAATGAAAATTATTCAAGTTCAAGGCCATTCTCTAATTTCTTTATTCGGATATTGTTCTAACAAATAATCTATAGAATTTTTGTTTTAAAAATTTATAAATTGACCACTTTCAGGAATGTGTTGATAGATCTATTTTGGGAATTTTTTAGGTTCCCACATCATCAGAACACGTTTTGAAAGAAGTGACAATCATATGCAAAACATCAAACATTTATATAAACAAGTTTTCTCACAAAATGAGAACTAATATATGAGCTCGAAGTTAAAGATTATCACCATTGATCAAAAATAAATTGAAAACTTTTTCGTTATGTGCAAGCATTACCTTTTGTAGATATACTATTGTATGTACGCTATTTGTTTTTATTCTCCTTTTTATTTTTACACTTATTTTGTTTCGTTTAAAAACAAGATGTAAAGAAGAAGTAAACAAGACCGTACTTTGCCTTTTTTACAAGTTTGATATAATTTTTATTTAAAATAAAAATTATGTTTTTTCGACTTTTAATTGTGCAATGAAACGCAACATGAAACGCAACACAACCAAAACGACAAATTATCAATACGGCAAGGAATTTTATTGAAAGAGTTTTAAAAATTATCGATTTCGAATTTCACCAAAAGAACATACGAAATATTAATAGAAAATAGTTTCCCTAAATACTTAACAAAATCACTAATAGACGAAACAATTAAGCGTTTAAAAAATAACAACCAACGTGGCAACACTGAAGACAAAGAGAACACAAAATTTTACAGTGTACAATACATCCCTGGGCTAACTGACAATAGAAATATAAAAACGACAATAAAAGAAAACAACATAAGCTTTGCTTATAAACCCAACAAAACACTAAGTGCAATATTTACTAACGCTAAGACACCAATAAACAAACAACAACAAAACAACGTAGTGTATGAAGTAACATGTAAAGGTAATAACGAACAGAACTGTGATATGATCTACATTAGAACAACAAATAGAGCACTATGCACAAGAATGGGTGAACATCAATCAGACATAATAGAGGGAAAGGAATCAACAGCATTATCACAACATATACTTCAAACAGGTCACACAGCTGACTTTGAAAATGTCAAAATAGTGGATAAGGAAAATAACGAAAGGAAGAGATACACAAAAGAAACAACAAATAATTTAATAACGAAAAAGTTTTTAATTTATTTTTGATCAATGGTGATAATCTTTAACTTCGAGCTCATATATTAGTTCTCATTTAATGGGGAAAACAAGTTTATATGAATGTTTGCATGGGATTGTCACTTCTTTCAAAACGAGTTCTGATGATGGGAACTTAGAAATTCCCGAAATAGATCTATCAACACATTCCTGAAAGTGGTCAATTAATAAATTTGAAAGCAAAAACTCTAAATACAATACCCTAATAAAGAAATATAGAGTATGGCCTCGAACTTGAATAATTTTCATTTTCATTATATATAATTATTCAAAATCGATGTCGGCCATCAATACAAGCATAGCGCACAACAATTGTCGCTGCGAGAGAAAATTCGCCTCAAAATAATGACATCCGGCAGTAACTGCAAAAGTTGTCATATTAATTTTAGTGTAGAGACTACCTTCTCCAATTTCTCTTTCGCTTACTAACAATGCGATTTTTTTTAGGGTTTACAAATAAATCTTTTAAAAACAATAACAAAAAAATTTATTTGAATGAAAATTTATTATTCGAATATATTAAGTTGGTTTATATTACATTGTACATTTTCTAGTATACTAACAGCCATAAGTTAAAGTTAGCAGTTACTTATACATCGCAAACAACGAGCTGCTTACTAGAATGCTTTTTATTTGCTTAGAATCTTGTTATCATAGAGTTTATTCATAATACATTTTAATCTGCCAACTTAAATTGGAAAAATTCACACTACATTTATATGATGCCACAGGGTAATTATATAGGTGGCTATTTTTTTGCAAAGCAACTCTGATTTTTTAAATAATGAAAAAAACATCTTGAAAATGTAAAAGCGGAAAAATCTGTTAATCAGATAAAAAGTTATAAAAAGATCAGTTAACTTTGAATGAAATTAAAAGGTAATATAAGAATTTATTTTTCATAATTTTTTTTACATTTATGTTATTTTTTACATGTATTTACAGGATTTGTTAAATATATTAGTTATGACAGCTGTAGTTGGCATTTTAATATATGTCGCTTTTTTAGCAAACGCCCTGGCTACCTTTTCACAAACTCGGATCATTGAATTTTGACTAAATCCATGAAATTTACCGCAATCTTCTTGCACGTTATTTCGGCCCCAACACCTTAATGCTGAACTTAAAGATGCGGTGGAATGTGTCCAACATTTTGTTTTCTTTTTTTTTTATTTCAGGTCATTCTTGCCCAAATCATTAATTTTTGGTATTTTTTTTTGTAAATCTATACTTTTTAGGAAATCAACTGTCAGTATAAACAAAAAATTGTTTTGTTCTTTTTTTATAAACTTTAATTGCACAATTGCGGGCTGCGGGCTATATTTCTTAAAAAGTTCAATGAATCTAAATTATTAAGCATTTCCATAATTTACTTAGATATTAAAAAATATTTTTCGGTCACAAAAATGTGTATTTAATTTTTATAATTTTTCGCAGTCACTTTGACAGAAAACAGCTGTTTTTTAAACTCTTAACAACAGTTTAGAAGCTTGTTAATATAAACTTAACAAGAGTATGACAAGTGTATTATGAATAGCATATTTGTTAACTCCTTGCTAACTTTTACTTATGAATATGGGTGTAAGAGATTATATGAGCCTTATAATATCTCTGTTAGTTTTACTCATTCATATGTGGTTTGTTTACAAAATATTGTTAAAACGTTGCAACGCTGGTAAGAGAATAAGAAACAAAATAATGAGAGAATACGAACAAACTCTGTTTACAAAAATAGATTATATTTTAAGATAATAACGGGTTACCTTGGGCTATTTGTTGCCAATAAGATTTTTATAGATTTAAATAAATATCCCAAGGTAACCTCTTATTAATCTCAGAATTAATATTAAATTGATCAAAAAAACAAAGACATAAATAAAATAGATTATATTTCACAGCTGCATCGCTTGGCGCTTTTTAAATGTTAAGTTGTATGGAAATAAACGGCGAGATCCTATTCTCTTGCTACACTAAATATTTTAAAATATTAAAAAAGTACTACTTTGCAAGTTTTCATAAAAATTCGTTTAATAAACCATTTAAATATTTAAAAAAATATTTGTAAATAATAGCAAAATACTCGTATTTTAAATGTTTTTTTAAAAAAATTTATAAAAATTGATATTAAGCATACTCAATTATGTTTATTTTAAATTTAGTTTTAAAAATATTTTGATGGAATCATATTATTATTATTTGAATTTTTGTTTAATTAAAAAATTTTATGAAAAATCTTTACATGTTTAAAGTATACCAGATTTTACAAAAATTTAACACAATTAATATTACTCATACGCCATGATGACCGTAGGGTTTATTAAACTTTAAATTATTTATCTATACACTCACAATATATTTTCCGTAAAGACTACACATTAAATTATCTGAAAATCAGTTAAAAACAGGACTACCTAATTTTCGTTTCAAACAATTGTATTTTTTAGTTTATTTTCAACTGTTGAAAAATTAATTGACAAAATCCATAAAACAATAGATTTTCGTTTATTTCAATACTCATTATTAGGGCAACCAAAAATATGCTCAAAAAAATTAGTTTTAAGCGCCCTAAAATATGCATTGAAAAACCCACTTTTAAGCGTTAAAAATATGCTTTATAAAACGCAAAATATGTTCATAAAAAATTATATATATTTTTTTTTAATTTGAAAATATAACAAACGTAACAAATAAAATTAACCACCAACCAGATTAAATAAAATTCCATTATATTTATAGTATATTTTAATTTAATTCCAAAATTAAACCAAAAAAAATAACAAAAGGTGTCATAAAAAATTCAAACTGACTAGAATACAAAATAAAAACAAAGATTTCGCTCAAATTTTGAAACAGGAAGCTTTGGCTGTTTGATCGTAAAACGCTCTTGCACATCGAGAAAGTTCTTTCGACATCAACGGAAGTAATTGGTGGACAATTTGAAAGCTAACGTTTCTCCAATGGTATACTTTTCTGTTACTGCCTTTTGGACGGATACTCCAGTCAAACTTGCTGAAATATTCTTCAATAAAGCAAAACCACAGTTCTTTTCAATTACAGTAGCAAGTTTTTTTTAATAATGTCGGCGTTAATTGCTTAAATAGCGTCTGTTACCACCTTAATCTGCACAGCAAGTTGTAGTCCAGAAGTTTCTAGTTTAGTTATTGATGCTTCAAGAAATCCATAACTTGATGCAATAAAAGTTAAATCAGCTTTGATTGTGCTGTCACGTAGAAGGTCTTGCGATATTTTTATTGAGGCTGCCTCCTCATTGTGCAACGCATCAAAAACTCGCACAATATTTTCATAGTTGTGTGCATAGTAGTTTACGGCCGTGGTCTAAGTTCCCCATCGTGTGGTTATTGGTTGAGGAGGAAGTGGGAGCCTTGTTTCTAGATCCTTAAAAATCTCTACTCTAGACGGAGCTTTTAAAAATACTTTTTTTACATTTGCAATTAACCTATCGACGTTAGCATTCAGGCCTCGTATTTGCTCACATACTCGGTGCAGTCCGTGAGCAAGACAAGTCAAATGAGTTATTTTTGGGCAAAATGTCTTTATTGCCCGGGCCGCATCTGATATAAAAAGCAGAAGCAAATCTTTATCAAAGTTTTCACCTAAAAGCTTAACTGAGTCGTCAAAAAGCCTAGCAATAGTGATGTAATTTGCCTTTGTCCAGCTGTACAGTATTCAATAAAAATGTTTGTTTGGCGATTCAGCTCATCGGGATCTAAAATTCCAATGATGACATTTGCCACATATCTCTGAGCTACATCAGTGGTCTCATCAATTGACAACCACAAAAAACGATTTTTGATGTAAAAATTTGTAAAATATGCCATACAAATATGAAAAAATATTAAAAATGCAAAAATATGCATTTATGGTGAAATATGCAAAAATATGCAACTACAAATCGATGCCATTTTGTTCTAAATTCGATGATTTCAGATAAATATCTAGTCCGTATCAGCTTTTAGACTATCGAGAAAAAACATGCATTTGCATGAAATTAGTTGCCCTACTCATTATAATATAACAAATTTTTGTTTTAAATAGAAATTTTTAACTGAATATTTTAACTATTACGGAAAGTCCGGTTTTTTTGCTTATTTTGTTTATTGAATAACAGACCGGAAGTTAAAAAATATATTTCCTTTGTTAATTTAATTGTATATTCCATTGAAACAACTTTACCGATTAAACTTTTAAATAACTGTCGATTTTTTATGGAAAAGTTTGTGTGAGGGTATATATAAAACTCATTTTCTAGTTTGTTTGTTCTCTATACAAATTTGCAATTCTCAACGAATTTTCCTCAAATTTGGCATGAATAATCCTCGGACCTCAACTTCAGATCAGTAGTATAGTCTTCATCAACCACGCCCACTTCGAGGCCTACATTTGACAAAAAATCTGAAATTAAAATTTGTTTAAGCTTTTTTCAACTTTTTTCGTTTTTTCGAATAAAAACTTCTAAGAAAATTTTAAGGGATTTCTTTGAAATTACTCACATATATTCTACGTTTCCCGAGGAAGGTCTTAGTAAAAGTTACATTACCATATCCCACTTAAATACCGACTTTTGATAAAAAAAAAACGTCAAAACCAAAAAATTCCACTATTTTTAATAAAGCTTATTTTTTTACTTAAAAAGTATTAAATCCAATCCAAATATTTTAGGAAACCCCACCTACTGATTTTTTCGCAATGTCTTTATTTTTTTATTTATTTTAAATTGTATTTTTCCTTACCGTTTTTGGCAATAACAAGTCCGTTAAAAAAACAAAAAAAAAAATATTTTAGGATAAACTTATTCGAAACCATGCACTAAAATCAATTTGAGACGTCTTTATTGGTAAATTTATTGATTTATAATCGTGAATTGCTACTGAAAGCATCATTTTGTATTCAACATCTTTAAAGATAAAATAATTTTTAATTTTGTAAAACATTTCAAGTGTTATTACTACACTCAAAAAAATAAGTTAGTACAAAAGTTAGTAAAACGTCTTGTAAATCAGGTATACTATTTTTTAGCAAATTTTTTTGCTAAAATCGTGTTTTCAGCTAAAATTTTTGTTATACTTATTCAGCACTTAACTGTTTCATGCTTATGCTTTACTAATATACTAATGTTTTACTAATTAATTTTGCTAAAAAAAAATTGTGCTGATAAGCACATTAATAGTGTGGACGACAACCAGATTGAAAGATATACGCACAATGAAGCAGATGTCGCGGCACGTCAAGATGTAGTAGAGAAGAGGAAAATGATACTAAAAAGTACAACTCTAATAAGACATATAAAAAAATCAACCATGGAAGACTTTTGTATCTCTTTTTCATACATAAAACAAAATTGAGGATTAAAACAACTTAAATTTTGCATTGTCACCGGCTTGTGAAAATAATTGTCTATTAATAAAATAAAAGACAAAAGAAAATATTTAAATATAATATGTGTTTCTATAATAAATGTTAATAGATTAATAATCTAGTGCGGTCAAATTGCAAACAAACATATACAGACATGTAGACAGAGTAAAGCGAAAGACAAGACACACATCTTAGGTAGATTTTTATGGTTCCTTTTTCTTATTGCATCGTTTCTATAATTATTTTCGGCAGTTGCGTTCTTTAAAGAAAGCATCATTTAGACAACGATTGATGTAAGTAGTTGAAGAAAATTTTTGGTATGTTATATATATTTATTTCTATATATTTTCAGATATTAAATTAATTCATGTCGTCAGTGTGGGAAAATGAAAATTTTTATATTTCGTAATTATTGTAAATTATTTTTAAAAGAATCACAAAAATATGTTTTATGATTTTCAGCAAATATATTAACTAAATTACAATTTTTTTACAATTTTTTTGCGTTTTTTTTAGTCTACTAAAATTCAGCAAAAAATTTATTAATTTTTACCAAGGCTTTTTTATTTCTAATCTACTAAGTGTTAGCAAAACTTTTGCTGAATCTACTAATTTTGTTGCTAAAAATCAGCTCGCTGATTTTCAGCAAAAGATTTTGCTGACATTAGCAATTTTTTCGCTAGCACTCTCATGACTAAAATTTTGCTGACTCAGCAAAATTTTTTGCTGACTTTACAAACTTTTTTTTTCAGTGTACTGACAAATAATTTTGTGCTAAATCCAATTAAAAACCATGCCTCCGAAAAAACGATCTCATTTAGGTGGTACCACAGTACAAGCTAAGAAAGCTCGCCTTATACGAACGTCTGAGACATTGGAGCAGACTCAACAACGTCTTGATTCTCAAAGAGCAATGCAATCTGAAGCCAGGGCTGCCGAATCTCCTCAGCAACGCCATTTCCTAGCTTTAAATTTTTTCTGCATTCCAAAATCACAGTTGTCCCGGGAAACACCTGGCACTTCAGCTATAATAAATATAGTTAAGCGAGGTTTTCGGAAATATTTTTCTTACAAAAATAATTTTAATAAACGATTTTTGTCTAAAGTTAACTTTTTTGAATAATAGCAGCGTATTTTTCAGATATATTTCAAATCTTAGATTATAGATTTTACTCATGCGCTTTGATGTTTCATTTTAATTTAGTTTGAATGAAATTGCTTGTTAATAGGCTTGGGCATTTTAGGTCTTTCTAAAGAGCGCTCTTTATAGTTCAGCTCCTTTCAATGAACTAGTTCGCTCTTCTAGTTCAACAGCGCTTTATGCTAAATTGAGCTGTGCGACACGAACTATTTGAAGTGAATTGAATCAGCTGATGCGAAACAAAATGTGTATACAATATGTGTAATTTTGTATTAAATTTAATATCAGAGTATAATTCAACACTTTAAAATAAAGGGTCCGCCATCTAACGTTTTTTTTTTCAACTAGTGCTTATTTCGTGAATGGTAACACTAAGCTCATGTCTGATTTGACAGATAATTAGTTTTATCCTTCCGTTGAACGAATATGGTTCGTATGTTAGTTATCTTGTGAAAAAAGTGAAAGAAACTGGCATCCTCATCGATAAACCAAAGCGTGAAAAGCCAAAAACAGTGCGTACACCCGAGAATATTGCTGCTGTGTCAGAAAGTGTGCGTGAAGCGCCATCAACATCAATTCACCGTCGTTCTCAACAATTGAACATTTCGGAGGCATCATTGAGATGAATTTTGCATAAAGACCTTGGTATGACGCCATACAAAGTCCAATTGGTTCAGGAGTTCAAAAAAAAAGTTATTTGGAGGACCCTTTATATTTAAAATGATTGTTAAATCATAAAATGGTACGTAATTATAAAAATTTTAAATTATTTTAAAAAAAAATTAAAAAAAAATTGAGCTCAAAAGCAACATAAAGAAAAATATTACACAAAAGACAAAAGAACGAAAAGAGCGAAAGACCTAAAAGAGCTGATGATTGTGATCCATATCACTAGTTCAAAGAAAAGACTAGTTCAATTGAACTAGGTCGTTCACGAACTACACAACTTTTCTTGTTAATTAAATAAATTTTCTTTAAAATAACATTAGTTATGAGCAATTCCATATGAAAACGATCAAAATTGGCAAATTTTTGGACGACCCCTCTCCGATTTTAAAATAAATAGTCTCAATCGATTGCCCAGCAAAAAATAATGTACCTACATATTTTTTTTTTTATATAGTGACTGGTTTAGTGGTGGTGTGCACCACAGTCATGTGACAAAATTGAAGAATTCTTCATAAGGTACCTCATTGAAAGTTGTTTTAAAAAACTACTAAAGCGATCGCAACGAGTGATAGCTCGTTGGAAAGGTATTGAATCAGGCTTTAATTGAAAAATAAAATTTTCCTAATTTTTTCTTGTTAAATAATTAAAAAACAACTTTCAATGAGGTCCCTTATGAAGAATTCTTCAATTTTGTCACATGTCATATGGAATTGCTCTATAGTGACTGGTTTAGTGGTGGTGTGCACCACTGTCATGTGACAAAATTGAAGAATTCTCATAAGGGACCTCATTGAAAGTTGTTTTAAAAACAAGAGACACCTTGTTCTCATTGTTTTTATATTTTTTATAATTGAATTATTTTTAATTATTTAACGAGAAAAATTAGGAAAATTGTCTTTTTCGATTAAAGCCTGATTCAATACCTTTCCAACGAGCTATCACTCGTTTGCGATCGCTTTAGTAGTTTTAACAACTTTCAATGAGGTCCCTTATGAAGAATTCTTCAATTTTGTCACATGACAGTGGTGCACACCACCAATAAAACAGTCACTATAAAAAAAAAAAATATGTAGGTACATTATTTTTTGCTGGGCAATCAATTGAGACTATTTATTTTAAAATCGGAGAGGGGTCGTCCAAAAGGTGATCGCTTTCATATGGAATTGCTCTTATGTAAAAAATTAATTTAAAAATGTAAGTAAACCCATATTCTGAAAATTTTTCAAAATTATTATAAATCATTAATCATACGCTATAATGTCACTTACTTTTATTAAACTTTAAATTAAGTGAAAAGTTTAAAAAGTTTTTTTTTTACTGAAATAATTTTAATAAACATTTTTTAATGAAAATAAACATTTCCGAACAAAATGATTGTCTTTTAAAGAAATTTTTAAAATTTAAGAAAATTAATATTAATCATACGCTGTTGATTTTTCTTTTTAAATTTAGTTTAAACGAAATTGTGTGTTAATTTTATAACTCTTACTTAAATTTTTATTACGTAAATCAAATATTATCACAATCTTAAACAATGTTGAGTTAAACACATTTTGCGAAAATTTAAAAAAATTAATAATAATCATGCACCATGATGTCCTCAAATTTTGTTAAACCATAAATTATACCTTAAATGTAGACATTCTCATACTTTTTGTATTCCAAACACTCAATGATTTCTTTATCTTTTTCAGTTTACATTGTTTTATGTTTCCGGTTTCCTTTATACTTTATTAAATGACCCTTTCATGAAGGAAAGTAACAAAATGCGGGTAATTAGAAAGAAAATAGCAAAGAAATTTTATAACTCAACATAAATAAGTTTAAATCAATTTCTAATATAAAATAACTATTTTAAAATTGTGTTGGATAGAAACCCAAATAAAAAACTTGAGAGAATTATAATAGAAACGATATTGAACCTAAATTAGATAATATATTTAAAACATTAAACTTTCAATTAATAAATTAATAATTTGAAGTTATTAATATTAGAAACGTTTTAATTTTTTTATAATTTCAAATTATTTGTAAAAATATTAAGTTTTTTCCCCAGCTTTAATATAATTAATATCCACCTTCCAACTGTCCACTCCACAATACCTTTTTATTTGTTTATTTATAGATACATTCTTTGTCTATCATCATCTTAAGTGTATTTACTTTGAAAAGTACTTACTTTTTAATATAAGAGTCCTGAACGGTATATTCAACAACTTGATTATTATAATTTTGCTTCCGTTTCCTTTCGTTGTTGTTACTATGTTTGTTTCTAAAGTTTGACTATCATAATTAAATTGAATAAATAGTAAATAAAATTCATAATAACAATAATAACAACTACACTCTAAAAAAAAAAGTTAAAACAAAAGTCTATTAGTTCAGTTGAACAAATTGTTGTCTGTTGCTTACGTTTAAATCAGTTATTTAGCTAAAGTATTAGTTATCTGATTTCAACACAAAAACAAATTTCATCCGTATTTTAACTAATTTTTCAACATAATATTTAGTAATTGTTTATTTCTAAGTTTACAAATTTGCCAGTTAATTTTAACCACAATTTTTACACCCATTATTTTTTTGTGTCTCCGATTTTTCACTTGTAAATTGCGTTATTTTCTTTTATAATCACAAACTACACTCAAAAAAATAAGTTAGTACAAAAGTTAGTAAAACGTCTTGTAAATCAGGTATACTATTTTTTAGCAAATTTGTTTGCTAAAATCGTGTTTTCAGCTAAAATTTTTGTTATACTTATTCAGCACTTAACTGTTTTATACTAATGCTTTACTAATATACTAATGTTTTACTAATTAATTTTGCTAAAAAAATTGTGCTGATAAGCACATTAATAGTGTGGACGACAACCATATTGATGTCGCGGCATGTCAAGATGTAGTAGAGAAGAGGAAAATGATACTACAAAGTACAACTCTAATAAGACATATAAAAAAATCAACCATGGAAGACTTTTGTATCTGTTTTTCATACATAAAACAACATTGAGGATTAAAACAACTTAAATTTTGCGTTGTCACCGGCTTGTGAAAATAATTGTCTATTAATAAAATAAAAGACAAATAAAATATTTAAAGTAAATATGTATTTCTATAATAAATGTTAATAGATTAATAATCTAGTGTGATCAAATTGCAAACAAACATATACAGACATGTAGACAGAGTAAAGCGAAAGACAAAGACTCACATCTTAGTATGGTTCCTTTTTCTTATTGCAAAAAAGGGTTGTTTTTTTCGTTTGTTTTTGTTTATTTTTTCGTTTCGTTTCTATAATTATCTTCGGCAGTTGCGTCGTTTAAAAGAAAGCATCATTTAGACTACCATTGATGTAATTAGTTGAAAGAAAATTTTTGTTA
Organism: Delia radicum; assembly: GCA_021234595.1. Taxonomy (NCBI): domain Eukaryota; kingdom Metazoa; phylum Arthropoda; class Insecta; order Diptera; family Anthomyiidae; genus Delia; species Delia radicum. Next base: position 207,640,515 of record CM037854.1, read on the forward strand.
TGTTATATATATTTATTTCTATATATTTTCAGATATTAAATTAATTCATGACATCAATGTGGGAAAATGAAAATTTTTATATTTCGTAATTATTGTAAATTATTTTTAAAAGAATCACAAAAATATGTTTTTATGATTTTCAGCAAATAAATTAACTAAATTACAATTTTTCTACAAATTTTTTGTGTTTTTTTTCAGTCTACTAAAATTCAGCAAAAAATTTATTAATTTTTACCAACGCTTTTTTATTTCTAATCTACTAAGTGTTAGCAAAACTTTTGCTGAATCTATTAATTTTGTTGCTAAAAATCAGCTCGCTAATTTTCAGCAAAAGATTTTGCTGACATTAGCAATTTTTTTGCTAGCACCCTCCTGACTAAAATTTTGCTGACTCAGCAAAATTTTTTGCTGACTCAGCAAAATTTTTTGCTGACTTTACAAACTTTTTTTTTTTTGAGTGTAGGATATATCTCGAAAACTAAGCGAGCTAGAGCAAGATAGATCAGAAATCGTTACTTCGTAGCTATTAAGTACACACAAAAAATTAAAACCAATTTCAATTACGAAAACTACCGATTCAATAACTTTAATTGCTGAAATTCCGCCAGCAATGAAAATTGCTAATTCAATTAGAAATTGATAGCTTTTTAATTGAATTATTTTTCAATTAAATTTAAAATTCAATTAAACTCATTTGATTGAAAAGTGATCAATATCGTATAACTTCCCAAAAACCAAAAATGTTGCCATACCAAATGTTTTTTTACCAACTCTTGTTTAACAGCTTGAATTTTATAACATTGAATTTAAACCGACATGGAGTTCTCATTTAGTTAGCAGATTTGTTTATAACGTTTGTGGAATGTAATTGCAACAAAACGGCAAAACGCTGTAGTTTTTTCTAACACAAACTGAAAGTCAATTTTACTTTTTTAAAAACAATGCACTATATTAATTTAATGTAAATAAATTGACCCAATTCATCCAATTTTGAGGCAGTTTAGAGGTAGTTCTTTGTTCATATTGAAAATTTCAATGTTTTTCTGAGCTTCTTTTCAAAATTGTTGATTGGATTTTTGGATATTTGAATATTAGGTTGGTCCAAATTTTTAATTTTATCAATAGTAAAGTTATCTCATCGAAAAAGTGCTTTACCTGCCATTTATTGACATCTAAGACTACATATGACTAATCGTAAATGTTGAAAAATGGCGTTTTGATTAGTTTGGACCAAATTTGTGAATTGAAGATTTAATTCAGGTTACTTCTTACATTTCATAAACAGCTCGATTATTATTTCGGCATTTTTTTTTTGTATTCGCGTATAATAAAGGAACGTTTTAAATGATTTTTCCATCCCATTAACCCGCTTTTCCAATCAGCTTATGGGTATTTCCATGTCAAATCAACCAATGGGTGTACACTACCTTCTCCAAATTTTATGATTTTTCGTAGAAAGTCAGATTATTACAGAACTAAAATAAGTGCAAAGTATGAGGGCACTGGAAACTTCTGGATCCGGAAATATGAGGTCTTGAAAATCGTAAAAAATGTCAAAATTTACAAAGTTGTACTTACTTAATTGTAATTTTCTTAAAAATTATTATAGGTAGGCAACTTATCAAGGTCGCATTTGAAAGGTTATTATATTACTTTTAATTTTGTGCTAAATAATTTTGTGCTAAATCCAATTAAAAACCATGCCCTCCGAAAAAACGATCTCATTTAGGTGGTACCACAGTACAAGCTAAGAAAGCTCGCCTTATACGAACGTCTGAGACATTGGAGCAGACTCAACAACGTCTTGATTCTCAAAGAGCAATGCAATCTGAAGCCAGGGCTGCCGAATCTCCTCAGCAACGCCATTTCCTAGCTTTAAATTTTTTCTGCATTCCAAAATCACAGTTGTCCCGGGAAACACCTGGCACTTCAGCTATAATAAATATAGTTAAGCGAGGTTTTCGGAAAATATTTTTCTTACAAAAATAATTTTAATAAACGATTTTTGTCTAAAGTTAACTTTTTTGAATAATAGCAGCGTATTTTTCAGATATATTTCAAATCTTAGATTATAGATTTTACTCATGCGCTTTGATGTTTCATTTTAATTTAGTTTGAATGAAATTGCTTGTTAATAGGCTTGGGCATTTTAGGTCTTTCTAAAGAGCGCTCTTTATAGTTCAGCTCCTTTCAATGAACTAGTTCGCTCTTCTAGTTCAACAGCGCTTTATGCTAAATTGAGCTGTGCGACACGAACTATTTGAAGTGAATTGAATCAGCTGATGCGAAACAAAATGTGTATACAATATGTGTAATTTTGTATTAAATTTAATATCAGAGTATAATTCAACACTTTAAAATAAAGGGTCCGCCATCTAACGTTTTTTTTTTCAAACTAGTGCTTATTTCGTGAATGGTAACACTAAGCTCATGTCTGATTTGACAGATAATTAGTTTTATCCTTCCGTTTGAACGAATATGGTTCGTATGTTAGTTATCTTGTGAAAAAAGTGAAAGAAACTGGCATCCTCATCGATAAACCAAAGCGTGAAAAGCCAAAAAACAGTGCGTACACCCGAGAATATTGCTGCTGTGTCAGAAAGTGTGCGTGAAGCGCCATCAACATCAATTCACCGTCCGTTCTCAACAATTGAACATTTCGGAGGCATCATTGAGATGAATTTTGCATAAAGACCTTGGTATGACGCCATACAAAGTCCAATTGGTTCAGGAGTTCAAAAAAAAAAGTTATTTGGAGGACCCTTTATATTTAAAATGATTGTTAAATCATAAAATGGTACGTAATTATAAAATTTTAAATTATTTTAAAAAAAATTAAAAAAAATTGAGCTCAAAAGCAACATAAAGAAAAATATTACACAAAAGACAAAAAGAACGAAAAGAGCGAAAGACCTAAAAGAGCTGATGATTGTGATCCATATCACTAGTTCAAGAAAAGACTAGTTCAATTGAACTAGGTCGTTCACGAACTACACAACTTTTCTTGTTAATTAAATAAATTTTCTTTAAAATAACATTTAGTTATGAGCAATTCCATATTGAAAACGATCAAAATTGGCAAATTTTTGGACGACCCCTCTCCGATTTTAAAATAATAGTCTCAATCGATTGCCCAGCAAAAAATAATGTACCTACATATTTTTTTTTTTTATAGTGACTGGTTTAGTGGTGGTGTGCACCACAGTCATGTGACAAAATTGAAGAATTCTTCATAAGGTACCTCATTGAAAGTTGTTTTTAAAAAAACTACTAAAGCGATCGCAACGAGTGATAGCTCGTTGGAAAGGTATTGAATCAGGCTTTAATTGAAAAATAAAATTTTCCTAATTTTTCTTGTTAAATAATTAAAAAACAACTTTCAATGAGGTCCCTTATGAAGAATTCTTCAATTTTGTCACATGTCATATGGAATTGCTCTATAGTGACTGGTTTAGTGGTGGTGTGCACCACTGTCATGTGACAAAATTGAAGAATTCTTCATAAGGGACCTCATTGAAAGTTGTTTTAAAACAAGAGACACCTTGTTCTCATTGTTTTTATATTTTTTATAATTGAATTATTTTTAATTATTTAACGAGAAAAATTAGGAAAATTGTCTTTTTCGATTAAAGCCTGATTCAATACCTTTCCAACGAGCTATCACTCGTTGCGATCGCTTTAGTAGTTTTAACAACTTTCAATGAGGTCCCTTATGAAGAATTCTTCAATTTTGTCACATGACAGTGGTGCACACCACCAATAAAACAGTCACTATAAAAAAAAAAAAATATGTAGGTACATTATTTTTTGCTGGGCAATCAATTGAGGACTATTTATTTTAAAATCGGAGAGGGGTCGTCCAAAAGGTGATCGCTTTCATATGGAATTGCTCTTATGTAAAAAATTAATTTAAAAATGTAAGTAAACCCATATTCTGAAAATTTTTCAAAATTATTATAAATCATTAATCATACGCTATAATGTCACTTACTTTTATTAAACTTTAAATTAAGTGAAAAAGTTAAAAAGTTTTTTTTTACTGAAATAATTTTAATAAACATTTTTTAATGAAAATAAACATTTCCGAACAAAATGATTGTCTTTTAAAGAAATTTTTAAAATTTAAGAAAATTAATATTAATCATACGCTGTGATTTTTCTTTTAAATTTAGTTTAAACGAAATTGTGTGTTAATTATATAACTCTTACTTAAATTTTTATTACGTAAATCAAATATTATCACAAATCTTAAACAATGTTGAGTTAAACACATTTTGCGAAAATTTAAAAAAATTAATAATAATCATGCACCATGATGTCCTCAAATTTTGTTAAACCATAAATTATACCTTAAATGTAGACATTCTCATACTTTTTTGTATTCCAAACACTCAATGATTTCTTTATCTTTTTCAGTTTACATTGTTTTATGTTTCCGGTTTCCTTTATACTTTATTAAATGACCCTTTCATGAAGGAAAGTAACAAAATGCGGGTAATTAGAAAGAAAATAGCAAAGAAATTTTATAACTCAACATAAATAAGTTTAAATCAATTTCTAATATAAATAACTATTTTAAAATTGTGTTGGATAGAAACCCAAATAAAAAACTTGAGAGAATTATAATAGAAACGATATTGAACCTAAATTAGATAATATATTTAAAACATTAAACTTTCAATTAAATAAATTAATAATTTGAAGTTATTAATATTAGAAACGTTTTAATTTTTTTATAATTTCAAATTATTTGTAAAAATATTAAGTTTTTTCCCCAGCTTTAATATAATAATATCCACCTTCCAACTGTCCACTCCACAATACCTTTTTTATTTGTTTATTTATAGATACATTCTTTGTCTATCATCATCTTAAGTGTATTTACTTTGAAAAGTACTTACTTTTAATATAAGAGTCCTGAACGGTATATTCAACAACTTGATTATTATAATTTTGCTTCCGTTTCCTTTCGTTGTTGTTACTATGTTTGTTTCTAAAGTTTGACTATCATAATTAAATTGAATAATAGTAAATAAAATTCATAATAACAATAATAACAACTACACTCTAAAAAAAAAAGTTAAAACAAAAGTCTATTAGTTCAGTTGAACAAATTGTTGTCTGTTGCTTACGTTTAAATCAGTTATTTAGCTAAAGTATTAGTTATCTGATTTCAACACAAAAACAATTTCATCCGTATTTTAACTAATTTTTCAACATAATATTTAGTAATTGTTTATTTCTAAGTTTACAAATTTGCCAGTTAATTTTAACCACAATTTTTACACCCATTATTTTTTTGTGTCTCCGATTTTTCACTTGTAAATTGCGTTATTTTCTTTTATAATCACAAACTACACTCAAAAAAATAAGTTAGTACAAAAGTTAGTAAAACGTCTTGTAAATCAGGTATACTATTTTTTAGCAAATTTGTTTGCTAAAATCGTGTTTTCAGCTAAAATTTTTGTTATACTTATTCAGCACTTAACTGTTTTATACTAATGCTTTACTAATATACTAATGTTTTACTAATTAATTTTGCTAAAAAAATTGTGCTGATAAGCACATTAATAGTGTGGACGACAACCATATTGATGTCGCGGCATGTCAAGATGTAGTAGAGAAGAGGAAAATGATACTACAAAGTACAACTCTAATAAGACATATAAAAAAATCAACCATGGAAGACTTTTGTATCTGTTTTTCATACATAAAACAACATTGAGGATTAAAACAACTTAAATTTTGCGTTGTCACCGGCTTGTGAAAATAATTGTCTATTAATAAAATAAAAGACAAAATAAAATATTTAAAGTAAATATGTATTTCTATAATAAATGTTAATAGATTAATAATCTAGTGTGATCAAATTGCAAACAAACATATACAGACATGTAGACAGAGTAAAGCGAAAGACAAAGACTCACATCTTAGTATGGTTCCTTTTTCTTATTGCAAAAAAGGGTTGTTTTTTTCGTTTGTTTTTGTTTATTTTTTCGTTTCGTTTCTATAATTATCTTCGGCAGTTGCGTCGTTTAAAAGAAAGCATCATTTAGACTACCATTGATGTAATTAGTTGAAAGAAAATTTTGTTATGTTATATATATTTATTTCTATATATTTTCAGATATTAAATTAATTCATGACATCAATGTGGGAAAATGAAAATTTTTATATTTCGTAATTATTGTAAATTATTTTTAAAAGAATCACAAAAATATGTTTTATGATTTTCAGCAAATAAATTAACTAAATTACAATTTTTCTACAAATTTTTTGTGTTTTTTTCAGTCTACTAAAATTCAGCAAAAAATTTATTAATTTTTACCAACGCTTTTTTTATTTCTAATCTACTAAGTGTTAGCAAAACTTTTGCTGAATCTATTAATTTTGTTGCTAAAAATCAGCTCGCTAATTTTCAGCAAAAGATTTTGCTGACATTAGCAATTTTTTTGCTAGCACCCCTCCTGACTAAAATTTTGCTGACTCAGCAAAATTTTTTGCTGACTCAGCAAAATTTTTTGCTGACTTTACAAACTTTTTTTTTTTTGAGTGTAGGATATATCTCGAAAACTAAGCGAGCTAGAGCAAGATAGATCAGAAATCGTTACTTCGTAGCTATTAAGTACACACAAAAAAATTAAAACCAATTTCAATTACGAAAACTACCGATTCAATAACTTTAATTGCTGAAATTCCGCCAGCAATGAAAATTGCTAATTCAATTAGAAATTGATAGCTTTTTAATTGAATTATTTTTCAATTAAATTTAAAATTCAATTAAACTCATTTGATTGAAAAGTGATCAATATCGTATAACTTCCCAAAAACCAAAAATGTTGCCATACCAAATGTTTTTTTTACCAACTCTTGTTTAACAGCTTGAATTTTATAACATTGAATTTAAACCGACATGGAGTTCTCATTTAGTTAGCAGATTTGTTTATAACGTTTGTGGAATGTAATTGCAACAAAACGGCAAACGCTGTAGTTTTTTCTAACACAAACTGAAAGTCAATTTTACTTTTTTAAAAAACAATGCACTATATTAATTTAATGTAAATAAATTGACCCAATTCATCCAATTTTGAGGCAGTTAGTAGAGGTAGTTCTTTGTTCATATTGAAATTTCAATGTTTTTCTGAGCTTCTTTTCAAAATTGTTGATTGGATTTTTGGATATTTGAATATTAGGTTGGTCCAAATTTTTAATTTTATCAATAGTAAAGTTATCTCATCGAAAAAGTGCTTTACCTGCCATTTATTGACATCTAAGACTACATATGACTAATCGTAAATGTTGAAAAATGGCGTTTTTGATTAGTTTGGACCAAATTTGTGAATTGAAGATTTAATTCAGGTTACTTCTTACATTTCATAAACAGCTCGATTATTATTTCGGCATTTTTTTTTTTGTATTCGCGTATAATAAAGGAACGTTTTAAATGATTTTTCCATCCCATTAACCCGCTTTTTCCAATCAGCTTATGGGTATTTCCATGTCAAATCAACCAATGGGTGTACACTACCTTCTCCAAATTTTATGATTTTTCGTAGAAAGTCAGATTATTACAGAACTAAAATAAGTGCAAAGTATGAGGGCACTGGAACTTCTGGATCCGGAAATATGAGGTCTTGAAAATCGTAAAAAAATGTCAAAATTTACAAAGTTGTACTTACTTAATTGTAATTTTCTTAAAAATTATTATAGGTAGGCAACTTATCAAGGTCGCATTTGAAAGGTTATTATATTACTTTTAATTTGATATACAACATGATTTTTTTTTTTTGAAAAGATCAAAGGTCACATCTTTTGACCTATAATTCGGAAAGCTATATCTTTAAAAATGATATTTTTAAATATCTGAAAAAAATGTATGTTTAGGATTGGTTCCTTCCCTAAAGGTACGAAAAATTTCAGAGTGGAGGTATTCTTGGATCCAGAAATATTAATCACATAGTAAAGGTAGATATTTAACAAGGGAATTAAATCTATGTAGCATAAAGAGCCCTGTAGTAAAAAAAAGAAGAAATGTCTACACTGTGTCAGAGTTTGAGTCCCGGCTGCTCTAAAACAATATAGTTTTTAATATTTCTGGATCAAAGAATACCTCCACTCTGAAATTTTTCGTAACTTTAGGAAAGGAACCAATCTTAAACATACATTTTTTTCAGATTTTTAAAAATATCGTTTTTAAATATATAGCCTCCCGAATTATAGGCCAAAATATGTGACCTTTGACCTTTTCAAAAAAAAAATCATGTTGTATATCAAACTAAAGGTAATTTAAAAACCTTTCAAATGCGACCTTGATGAGTTGCCTACCTATAATACTTTTTAAAAAAATTACAATTAAGTAAGTACAACTTTGTAAATTTTGACATTTTTTTACGATTTTCAAGACTTCATATTTCCATATCCAGAAGCGTCAGCGAACTTAAATTTTCGATTTTTCTTAGTTCTCTGATACACTTTATTCCTGCCAAAATTCAGCAAATTTGGAAACAGTGATGTAAAAGACAGCCATATTTTAATTTGAGTTGAGATGATTCAACCCTTATACGATTTAGCCAATTATCCAGCAATTACTTCTTTTAAGACAGGATCTCATGGATAAGTCGGCCAAATTGCACTTTTTACCGAAGCAAGGAATACGCGTAGTACTTTTTCTTGTTACTTAGATATCCACTATTCAATATACTACACATTGACTTTCTAGCTGTTCGACAAACAGAGAAACTGTTTTCGATTTCTCCCAATAAATTTAATTATCAAAAAACTTACAAAATTTTTTTGTTTAAGTTGCTTTTCTTTATTTTGCCATTTAAAAAAAAATTATATGAATGATTTTCATAAAATTGTTGCAGTAAAATGAGAAAACATGTGGTTATCCGAAACTAAAGTCAACGTTTTGATAGCATTATTACTTCTTTTTTTCATCAGCTACGCAAAATTTGTTGCAATTTCATTCCACATACGTTACTTATTATACAACTTCACACAGACATTAGTTTTTTTTCTTTCTATTGAAGCGTTGGGGTTATGGCAAAAATTTTTTGGATTTTCTTTGCAGAAATTAGCCCTTGTGTTGAAATAAAAGTATTTTTTTTTTATTTAAACTAATTTTTAATTTATTTTTTGCATTTTCTTTCTGTTTAAAAAAACTTTAAATTTTTATTAAACGAAATTAAGCTTTAAAAATTAAATTATCACTTCTATGATAATGTTTTAGAATAAATAAATATACAGATTAAACAACTGAAACTAAATTATTCAACTAAATAAAGTAATAAATCTAATACGAATTAATATCTAATCTAATTGAAATGAATTTAAAATATGTTAAGCTTTCTTCGATCTTCTTTTATTTTATTCTTTTTAGTTTAAAACGAGCTTAAGATCATTTATTTATAAATAATTAATAAATAAATTATCTTAAGCTCGTTTTAAACTAAAAAGAATGAACTTAAAATATTTATTAATAATACCACTAAACATCAATTTTAAAAAACAAGAACAATGTGTTGATCTTTTCTTTTGAGCGATAATATAAAAAAATGTCAAGCAAGTTCCGAATTTAAGCAAATAATTAATTTACTCAATTAATTTTTAATTGATAGCTTTTTAAACATTCAACAAACAGATTTAATTGAAAAAAGTAAGAAAATAAAGTAAATATTATGGAGGCTCTAGCTTTTCTAAAACTTCGGGTTCTGATGAGATCGTTAGCCAGATCGAAATACTAGTATCAACCTAGCTAATATGTTTGATTTACTTTATTTTTGTAAATATACGGAGGTTGAAAGCTCGAAAATAACATAAAAATAATCTCGATGCATATAAAAACAAAAAACTAATTAAACTGTAAATAATATTACTTGAGCCAGAGTACACAATAAAAATTTTTTATACAAATAGAACATTTTTGATCTTCAAAGTTCAGTAACGCCATGATGCTTGTTAGGAAAAGACCTTGCTTGATTACTAAGAAGACAAGAATTTAGCATAATTGATTATTAATAGGTTTTTTGTTAAAGTTCTGCATATTATGGAGGCTTTAGCTTTTCTAAAACTTCGGGTTCTGATGAGATCTTTAGCCAGATCGAAATACTAGTATCAACCTAGCTAATATGTTTGAGTTGCTTTATTTTTGTAAATATACGTAGGTTGAAAGATCGTTATAAATTGAAAGTAAGAAAATATTGTTTTTTTTTAGGTCTTTATTAATCACTTACATTCCCGGTAATAAATATGGACCTTTCTCTAGTCAAATCCTGAGAGACCATTTATCAGAAATGTTTTGTTGATTTAGCTAAATTCTTAGCTAATTTAACTAGTATTGTCAATATATTTAACAGTTTAGTAAATTAAAATTTTTAACAAACTTTTTTTTAGCTTAAATTTAGTTCATCTAAATTTAGCAGAATACGACTCTCAACTTCATTAAACATTGAAATGGCGCAAATTCAGATACTTTTTTCTGTTGTCGTAGCTGAATTTTAAACTATTTGTACATGTTTTTTTTATGAGTGTACCTGAAACGAAAAAATATAAAAAACATAATATTAAAATAAACAATACTAAAATAGAAAAGAAAACACTTAATATATTGTGATTATCTTTGGGTTTGAAAAAAGGAAAGAATTTTTATATTTCTCTTCTTTTTTTTTTGTAAATTTTTTGTTAGTATTTATTGTTGATATTTGGTAATGTCTATTGTTTGAATATTTGTTTGTTACTTAAGGGTTTTAGTTTTTATAAGTACACCCTATTCAAAATTCGCAAATATAGTGGATTTGTAAGAGAATTTGAGTCGAGATATGGTGTTAATTATATCCCGTGTAAAATTTGCATACAAAATCTGTTACTGTTTCACTACACAGAAAAACTAAAAATGGGTTTAAATTAAAAAATTTATTGAATCAATTAATACAATACACATCGTTTGTGTGCTACTACATGCACATAATAAATTTGGGTGTCTCAATTGAATTTCATCCAACCGAATTGATTCGGTTGCGGCAACCTCGTAAGTTCAGTTGTCACAACTGAATTCGGTTGTAGTAATCGAATAGGGGGTTGTGACAACAGAATTCGGTTGAGACAACCGAATTTACGAGGTTGCAGAAACCAAATGAAATCATTTGTATGAAATTTTAGAATTTTTATGAGTGAGTACTCAAGCGAATTCGTAAAAACATCGTTTGTCGTTTAATCCTACTGGGTATATTTAAAATGGGCTTTTAAAAGGCAAAATTTAATTTAGTAAAGAGACATGTCTTGAAATTTGCAAAAACAACATTGTGGATATTTGTTTGAAAACGTAAAGTGCGCTCTAGAGCAAACCTCTGAATCTAATAAATTTAAAATTTGCATGTATTGATATTAAGAAATCTTTATGGGTTTCAAAAAATTATAAAACAAGAAAGAGAACGCAATAGCGCCTTCTTTAACGTTTGATCACATAAGCGGTCTATAGTATATTTCTATAGTAAGTATATTTAAAATACCAAATGTTTTTTTTTTTTTTTTTTTTTTTCATTTATTTATTTATTACAACTAAGCTTTATGTTTGCTTATCTAGTAACTTATATTTACACAATTAAATCACGTTTGGTAAGGAAATAACCCAATGGTTATCCCTAAAAGTCATCTACACATTATTCATCAATCGCAGATCAGATGGTAATGTTCTTCTTAATCTTCTGTTTGCTATTGGATTACGCAGTATTTCCTGTAGTTCTTCATTACAGTGTTGTTGTAATCTCAATTCATGTTTAGTTGCTATTTTTTTAATTTCATCTACTATGGTTGGTATTTGCAAGTCTCTGTGAAGGTCGTCGTTTCTTACGTACCACGGGCAACAAGTGATACATCTTAGCACTTTGTTCTGGAAGGTTTGTATTTGTTTTAGGTTTGTTTTTTTTGTGCATCCCCAAAGTTGAATTCCGTACGTCCACTTAGGCTTAAGTACTTGCTGGTACAGTAAAAGTTTATTTTTCATTGATATATCAGATGTCGAGCTAAAAAGCCAGTACATCTTTTTGAATTTTAAATTAAGCTCTGAGGTTTTCTTCTTTACGTGCTCTTTCCACTTAAGTTTGGCATCGAGTGTAAAACCCAAGTATTTTGCCGTATTAGCGTATGGCACAATAGTGTTATTTATATAAATCGGTAAATGTTCTATTTTCTTATTTGTAAAATTAACGTGTGTTGATTTGGATTCATTAAGAAGAACTCTCCATTTTTTTGTCCATTCAAGGATTTTGTTGGTTGCATTTTGAAGCTTTTTTGTAGCTTCATTTATGTTTTTATCAGTTACAGGAATAGCTGTATCATCAGCAAAGGTTGCAATTTTTGCTTCAGGTGGAGTTGGCAAGTCTCTAGTGTACAGTATATACAGTATGGGCCCTAGTACGCTTCCTTGTGGGACACCAGCATGAATTTTCATCAGCTTGGAGTACTCTCCTTCATGTTTTACTCTAAAATATCTTCCAGAAATATAACATTTAAGCATGTCACTAAACTGGTTAGGCAAATCTCTCTGTAGCTTAAACGTAAGACCTTCATGCCAAACTTTATCAAAGGCCTGCGCTACATCTAAAAAAACACCGGAGCATATTTCTTTGCAGTTCAAAGTATTTTCTATTGTGTTGGTAACTCTGTGAACTTGTTCAATTGTTGAATGTTTACTACGAAAACCAAATTGGTGTTTGGGAATTAGACATCTTTCTTCAAGTATTGGTTGTAATCTTTTTAATAATATTTTTTCAAACACTTTCGCCATTGTTGGGAGGAGAGATATCGGTCTGTACGATGTTTTGTCATGAAGCTGTTTACCAGGCTTAGGTATCATAATAACTTCTGCAACTTTCCATTGGCTAGGTACATATTTTAAACGAATCGAAGCATTTATTATATATAAAAATAATCGCATGCCACTTTCCGGGAGCTCTTTTAACACTTTGCCGGTGATAAGATCATACCCTGGTGCTTTATTCGGTTTAATCTCCAGTTTTACCAAGTTGTTTAGCTCACGAAGGGTTACTTCAGAAATTTCTTTGGAATCAGCTGTATAAATGATTTCAATATTTTCATCTGAAGTTAGTCTAGGCAGCGGTTGAAAGGTATCTTCAAGATGGTTAGCGAAGAGGTCAGCTTTGTCTTGGGGACTTTTTGCCCATGTACCATCACATTTTTTTATAGGTGGAATAATCTTGGGTGTATTTTGAAACTGTTTTGTTATCTTCCATAATGAGTAATCGGTATCTTTTGTAGAAGATAAACTTTTTAACTGTTCTGTCATATTGTTATTTTTAATTTTGGAAAGCATTTTTTTTAATCTATTAGAAAGGTTGTTTAAAATATTTTTGTTTTCTGGACTTCTTTGTTGTTGCCAGGTTTTTCTTGCTTTACGCTTTTCAGTAAGTAGATTTCTTATTTCTTGAGGATATTTAGGTAAGCTCTTTTTTTGTATATTTGGGCTGCTGTTCCAGGCTGATGCCTGTATGACTTCTATCAAATTGTCTAATTCAGATTCTACTTCATAAGGTGACTTAAGAGACACATTTAGTTTTATATTTGTATTTATATTAGAGCGAAAATTTTGCCAGTTGGTTTTGTTGTTTACCAGACATGGTGGTTGTGGAAAATCATTTACAGTTTCATTTACCAGTAACTTGACTGGCGAGTGATCTGATGACAGGTCATCTGCATTTTCAACTTGTATGTAATTTTTTTGCGATACCTCTCGTTACAAAGAAATCAATGAGGTCAGGGATTTTATTTGGATCTGCTGGCCAGTAAGTAGGCTTACACCCAGAGTGAAAAAAACAATTCATTATCTTACCAGCATGATATAACTCCTTTCCTTTAGTTGTTGTAAGCCGTGAACCCCAATATAAATTTTTTGCATTAAAATCGCCTCCTAAGATAAAACAGGGGCCTAATGTTTTGAAAAGGTCAACATATTCACATGATTTTAGGTTGTATTTTGGCGGGCAATATATTGCTGCTATATTGAATTCTTTGTTTTTTATTTCTATCTTAACTGCGATGACTTGCATATTTTATTTTTCTATTTTTTCTGTTACATAATGTTTAATGCTTTCTTTTATAAATATTGATGCACCTGCTTTTGCTTTATTTAGTGGATGTATTGCATTGTAACATTTATATCCTTTAATTTGAATATACGTTTGTTTCGTGTTATGGCTTTCAGATATAAGACATATATCAACTTTTTGTTCATTTAAGAATAAATTAAGCTCAAGTTGGTGGTTTTGTAAACCATTGGCATTCCACGTTACAATACTTAGATTTTTAGGCATTGTATTTTTTTTTTTTTTTTTTTTTTAGTTGTGGTGTTGTAGTCTAGACTCGAGTGTCTTTAGACTATTGAATAACATTTCATTAATACGACTCTGTTCTTCAAGCCTTTGATTAACCTTGTTGAGAGTTTGAGATATTTCGTGTATAGTTTGTTTATTATCATAAGTTCTATTATTTCTTTCATTAGCTACTTGAGCATAGGTTAACTCTTCATTTTGATAGGAGTTTATTTGCCTAAGCCTCACATTATTTTCTTTTTGCTGTATTGGATTTGTTTGCGTTTTTTTGATGTTTTATTGATTGCTTTCTAATTTTTTGCAACTCTTTTGCTACTTCACACCCCCTATAGTTTGCAGGGTGGCTACCTTTACAGTTTACACACAATGGAGGAGAGGATTTATTAACTGTGCATAATGCAGACATATGCTTTCCTGCACAGCTGACACATCTTGGTTCTCGTGAACAATATTTTTGAGTATGGTTATAACCCTGACATTTCTTGCATTGCGCGATAACTTCTGGATTTTTTTTTAAAGCCTCTATTTTTACTTTAACGTTTAGTATGTATCTTATATTAAATACTTTATCAACGGACTCTTCGTTTTTAAAGGAGATCATAAATAACGGAAGTTTATTTTTCTCGATCCCTTCATCAGTTCTGATCTTTTTGACCATATTAACAACATCTAACACTTCAAATTTTTGATATTGTAGATCTTCCTTAATATCTTCGGGTTTACAAGTTGGATGTAGACCTCTTACCATAACTCTAAGGGGTCTCTCCTGCTTATTTTCATAAGTGTACCACTGTGTTCCGTCATCATTAAGCTTCTTTACAAGAGCTCTATAAGAATCTGAATCTGGTGTATTTATTTTCCAAATATTGTTGTTTAAAGCAACAATCTTGTAGTTCTTATTTGGAATTATTTCCAGTATTTCTCTAATAGCAGAAAACTCTGGTACCCCTATGACATTAATAGGGGGTGGTGGTAGTGGTTTTGCCGAATTTACTAGATTTGGTGCTGGAGTAGCCTCAATAAGATCTACATCTCCACCATTATTTTCTGGCTCGTTTTTTACGTTTTGATTTTTCACGCTTTTCTTTATTTCGCTTTTTTAAAATCCAATTTGTTTCTCTTTCGAGGTCTTCTTCATCAGTTTCATATACCTGTTCGTTACGTTCATTTATCTGGGGTTTTTCCATTAATGATTCTTCTTCAGACACCATTTCTTGAAAGTTCATTTCGGTTATACTTTCCAATTTATTTGTATTAAAATTGGTTATTTCATTTCTCAATAATTTATTCTCATTCTTTAGTTCGTAAATTTCATTACTCATTTTATTGATTAACTTTCTTAATTCTGAAAGTTCATGTTTTAGTTGTTCATTTTCTCTGGCTATTACCAAATGTAAAACCTAAAAAGCTTAATTAGAGCCTTAGATATTCGTCTATGATTTATTTAAATGTTTCTATTTATTATTTTGTTGTACTTAAAAAGAAATTTGCAATTGTTCTCATTAGCTTTGATTACAGTTATTGTTGGTTTTTTTTTAATTTTCTTTCAAATATTTTTTTGTAATTTGTAAAATGGTTTGCCATCAATTTTAAGTTTTAATGAGTATTTGTTCAGTGCTTAAATTTTAGAAAATTATTTTCGGTCTTTGGATTTTTCATTGATGTATTTTAAAACGGTCATTGTGCTGTTGAAAATAAAAAAAAAAATTGACAAAAATTATGTTAGAAATAATTGTATTTTAAAAAATTTTAAGTGGTATTTTTTGTGGTTATAAAGTAAGATTTAGAATAATATTTTTTAGTTGAAAAAACAAATCAAATATATTTAAAAGTAATTAAATACACTCAAAATAAAAGTTAGTACAGACAGCAACAAATTTTGCAGAGTCAGCAAAATTTAAGTCAGGAGGTGCTTGAAAACAAATTGCCAATGTCAGCAAAATCTTTTGCTGAAAATCAGCGAACTGGTTTTTAGCAACAAAATCAGTAAATCCTGCAAAAGTTTTGCTAACACTTAGTGGATTATAAATTAAACAGGCATTGCTAAAAATTAATAAAATGTTTTCTGAATATTAGTAGACTCAAAAAAACTCAAAAAATTGTAGAAAAAAAAATTTTTTTTTTTTTTTCTTAATTAATAATGATTATAATCATATAATTACAAATTATATACTATTACCCTAACCGAGCACTAGCAACTATGGCCCTCGGCGCGTTGTAGCGAAAACAGACCAGTGCCTCTGGTGGGAATCGAACCCACGACCCCCGCACTTATAAGCCAGCACGCTACCAATAAGACTACCGGGACGCACGATGTAGAAAAATTATAATTTAGTTAATTTATGTGCTGAAAATCATGAAACATATTTCTGTGATTCTTTTAAAAGTAATTTACAATATGTTACGAAATATACAAATGTTCATAATGATACATTGAAGACATCTTTTTCTGCTGCTTTTTCTTTTCTAATAATTGGAACACAGCTTAACAGTTAAAATAGGGGAATCCCAAAACTTAGAAAAAATTTAGTTCTTAACGTATTTACTCTTTTCCAACTAACACATTGACTTTTTTTCTGTTCACATTATAGGGCTTTCGTACTTTGTTCACATTTTAGAGTAGTCAATGTAAAATAAAATGTGTTCACTAGGGTGGTCCTTATTTTTCAACTTGCGACTTTTGGGGCTGCCCCCTCTTAAAATATTTGTTTGGGTACAAAACATTGAAGTCCCCGAGAATCAAAATAATGCTCAAAAAAAAAATTGCCAACGTATATCCGTAATACTTGGCTTATTTAATACTTGAGATGTGTTTAATAAAATACTTCACAGCAAACACTAGGTTTTAGATTTTTGTTGAATAAAATTTTCAAAAATGCAAAAAAGTCACTTTGAGGTACACCCAAAATATTTATTAATTTTTTTTGACACAAAGTTAGGGTAAGTTAGCGATTTTCTGGGAAAGTAATATTTTTTATCTGAGTAGTTATGATTAAACCCAAGACAAAAATTATTTTATATTTTTTTAATTATGAAGAGAAAAAAATTTGTAATTTTTTTTTTTAAATTATGCCCATTTTTCCAAGGGGCCCGATTTTCAAGGGCCTTGCGGGACATCTTCCCGTTATGCTAGAACTCTAATTTTTTGCGTGGCGTATTTTGACACCCTAACAAATATTTTAAGGGGGGGGGGGGGGCGGGGTACAGTCAAAATCTCATTTTTATTTTTTGCCCATACAACGGAAAACCGGTTCACATTAAGCGGTGTTCACGTAATGCAGTGTTCACATTATTGCGAGTGCACTGTAATGATATCCTTTAAATAAATGCAAATACCACAGATAATTATAGAAACGAAAAGAAAAAAAAACAAACAACGTATGACATATACAACCCTTTTTTGCGATAACAAAAGTGGACCTAAAAATCTACCTAAGATGTGTGTCTTTGTCTTTCGCTTTTGTCTGTCTACCTGTCTGTATATTTGTTGCCAATTTGACAACTCTAAAATATTAGTCTCTACAAACATATAGTTTAGAAATACACATTTAATCTTTAATAAATTTCAAAGTTTTACTTTGTCTTTTATATAAGTAATAGACAATTTCTTTCACAAGCCGGTGACAGTGCAAAATTTAAGTTGTTTTAATCCACAATTTTGTTTTATGCATGAAATCCAGATACAAAAATTTTCCATGATTGATTTTTTTTATATGTCTTGTTAGATTTGTACTTTTAAGCATTATTTTCCTCTTCTCTACTACATCTTAACATGCAGCAACAATCATTCTGTGTATATTTTTCAATCTGCTTGTCGCCCACACAACTAATATGCACAATTATTTTAGCAAAATAAATTAGTAGAACATTAGTATAATATTAGTAAAACATTAGTTCAAAACAGTTAAGTGCTAAGTACGTATAACTAAAATTTTGGCTAATTTATTTATTTTTTTATTTTATTTATTTATTTTATTTTGATTATAATCCAGTGCAAAGATTTAATCTTATATAGGAGCACTGAATACAAGTATCGGTAAAATTACACAATGTGCATAAATAATATACTTAACAAAAAGACATATAATTTAAAACTACAATAAATAATTAATATGTAATACTATAATCAAAAATAATAATGTTACAAAACAATATGTTCATATTAAAAAAGATAAAATTATAAATTTTTATATATATTATTTGTAATATTCATATATCAGTTTTTTAAATTGCATTGCGTTGCTTATTATTTGTAAATGAGGGGGTAACTGATTCCAAATTCTAATGACATTAATAAAAAAGTGTTGATCAGAGAATGTAGTTTCATGCTTTATCTGTATTATACGGTATCCTCTTTCGGACCTGAAGAAAGTGAGTCGTTCGTAAAGGTATTTTGGTTGGCGTGAGTAAATTATCTTATGAAGGTATATTAATGCTTTGCATTTTAAAAGATTTTCAAAAGAAACTCCAAAGATTTGTTTAGAGTAGAGAGAGATTCTGTCAAAACGTCGAATTCCATATATATATCGTGCAATATTGTTATATGCAACGTTTAATTTACGAAAACTGGAAGCATCGCAACTTGAAAACAGCTCACAACCATAAAGAAGAGTCGGAATTAAATAAGTTTTAGCCAGAAGCATTCTGACTTTAAGAGGTATAAACCATTGTGTGCACCATAAATTTCTTAACATCCCATATATCTTCCCGGTAGTGATAAGAACGTGGTCATTCCATTGTAAATACTTATTAAATGTCACTCCAAGATTTTTAACCTTATTAACAACATCGATTTTTGACTCACCCAGTGTTAAATTATAAATAAATGGTATATTTTGTGATTTTTTGGTAATCAAAATACATTTTGACTTGCTTGGATTAAGGCATAATCCGTTACATTTAGCCCGAGTGCTAATATTTGCAAGATCAGCGTTAATTTTTTTCACACAATTATTGATTTCAGAAGTATTACAGCTTATGTAGAGTTGAACATCATCTGCATACATTTGAACGTTGCAGTATTGCAATTGATTTGGAAGATCATTGGCGTAAGCAGAGTATAACAATGGACCTAAGATAGAGCCTTGTGGTACTCCTCTTGTTAGTTCGACCATACTTGACACTTTGTCATCATAAAAAACCGATTGTGATCTGCCTGTTAAATATGAACTCATCAATTTAGTAGCAGTAAATGATAAATTAAATATTTTGTTTAGCTTTAACGTTAGAATTTCCGTGTTGACGGTATCAAACGCCTTGGAATGATCCAATAGTATTAAAAAAGAAATTTTATCATCATCAATCTAAGATCTAATATATTCTGTTACATCAATCAAAGCAGATACACAACTGTGTTGTGGTCGAAACCCTGATTGCCTAGAGGTTAAAAGGTTATTATCCTGAATAAATTTACTAAGCTGGTTGTGCATTAAACGTTCAAGTATTTTAGACAGAAAGGGTAGTATAGCTATTGGGCGAAAACTCGTTTTCAGTTTTTGGTATAGGAACTATTTTGGCGAGCTTCCACTGAGTTGGATACGTTGATTTAGTTATAATTGAATTAAATAGGTACGTAATGTATGGTAATATAGTAGGAAATACAATTTTAATAAATCTTGGGTGAACACCATCAAAGCTAGTTGCATTGGACTTGATACTAAGGAAGCTTTTATATATTTCAGATTCAGTAAAACAGCTGAAATGAAATTGGTTTTGAATTGATATACTTGTTTGGTTCCTATACTGTGCAACATCTGCTGTAGGCATTGGTAAATCTGTAAATTTTTTATTTAGATCATCAACATTTATATCAGCCCTGGCATTTCTTGATTTCTCCGTTATACCAATATTTCTGATTTCAGTCCATGTAGCCTTGCTATCCAAACAATTTGAGAATTTTGTGCTATAGTAGGAGGATTTGGCAGTTCTTATACTTCCAGTGACTTTATTTCTAAGTGCTCGAAATTGGGTTTGTAGTTCAGGAGTCTTGAATCTCTTCCATCTAGTGTAAGCCATATTACGTTGTTCAATTAAACAGTTAATTTCAGCGGTAAACCATGGGTTATTTGTAGTTTTCTTCCTCTTTGTAATTAGGGGAACAAATTCGTTAAATAACTGTTCCATGTTTATTTGAATAAAGTTCAGCTGATCATCTACAGATGGCATAAAATAGATACAGCCCCAATCAAGTTGTAAAATTTTTTCATATAAAGCCGAATAATTAATACGTTTAAAGTCACGATAGCTAAAAATCTCTTCAATTGCATCTGCTTTAAAATCGTACGTTGTAAAAATTAGATCGTGTTTAGAAAACACAGGTGCGGAAATTTGTTCAAATAACAGTATCTTTGGCATAGAATTAGTGAAAAATATATCAAGGAGCGAGTTGGAGTTTGTAGAATAGTGTGTGGGTATAATTTTATTGACAGCGTCTAAGCCAATATGTAGCATTTCATCCGAGAACGTGGATTCTTCCAAAATGTTGCTATTAAAGTCACCAGCTATTATGATATTTGTATACCCAACAGTAATATTAGATAATTCTAAAAAGAATACATCTGGACTAATGTTTTTATTTGGCCTATAAACATTTCCAAGCAATAATTTTTCATTTCCGTTAAATAACTCTATAAACAGGAATTCTATACGATCACTATCCTTAGATTTTGTTTTGAATTTACATTTTATATTATTTTTCACATATATAGCAACACCATAATTTTAGCAAAAAATTTGCTGAAAAAAATAATATACCTGATTTACAAGACGTTTTACTAACTTTTCTACTAACTTACTTTTTTGAGTGCACTTATATAATTTATGTAAAATTATAGCTATTTCTGTGTTTTCTCTATTACTACATATAAATTATAGTTTTCTATTCGTTAAGAAAATTTTGTTCATGATATTGAACCGAATGAACAACATCGGACATTTATTTAAATTACAGAAAAATCACTCTTCAAATGACCTAGTGTAGGTTGTAAGTCTAGCTGAGTGTATTACAAAACCGGTTTGAGAAGTTGCAATGTACCCTTAAATGTTCGAGATAACGGTATAAGAGTATTTTTTGCGCCTGGCGTATTTAAACATTTGTGAAACAGTAATTTTTTATTCGATTTTAAATTTTTAAACGGTATTTAAAAGAAAATAGCCTGGATTTTCTAAAAAATATATACTTTCTTTGTATAATTTATATAAATAGGTAGAGCTTTTTTTAATAACAATTAAAATTTTAATTTTTTTTTAACTTTTTCAACTTTTACGAGGGTTTTTTCTTCTGTTAAAACAACAATATTCATTAAGTTAGATTTTTCCTTAGTAAATTGAGCCTTAGATTTTTATAATCATCTGAAATATGGTACTTTTTACAACTTTTTTTAAATTCTATGAGAGTTTTTTCGCATCTTATGTAAAAACAGCAATAGTATTGTTAAAGCTAATATAGAAAAGTACCAAAACTTTGTCATTTTCTAACCGATTTTAATATATGAAGGCTCATTTTACTAAGGAAAACGCAGGCTTTAACAGTATTGTTGTTCTAAAATAAGATTCGAAAAAAAACCCTCGTAGAAGTTGGTAAAGTGGTAAAAACAAATTAAGATTTTAATTATTTATATATAGAAATAGTACCATAACGTCAATTCAACAAAAAAATGTGTACTTTTACACGTAGCCAAAATTTTTTAGTTTTACATAGTGATTGTTAAAAATGTCCATTATATCATATTTCCTGCAGATTTTATTTCCTGTTCTTTATAAAATTAAGTCATAAAAAATATAAAACAATATGTCAAGTACTACAAAATATTTTGTCACAATATCCTATTCTGTGTTTCTACAAACAAAGTAATTTTCAAATAAAAAAAAAGTAAAAACATGTTAAAAAAATTTGTCTAAAAGCTTATAAGCCTAAAAGTATGCTATAAAAAAACGTAACAATTGAAATTGTTTTTCTATCTCGTTTGTCACACATTTCTTGTTTCTATTGTTGTTTGTATGAGTTTCCTTTACCACAAATTTGCGTGTGTGTTGGAATGGTTATGTTTTTATTCTATACCCTAAGGTAACGTCTTCATAACTTCCGTTTTTTGCAAAATTTGCAAAGGGGCTCATGTTTACTGTTGTGGTCTTGTTTTATTTAGCCATATCATATGACAGTGTGTTAAGGGAATAAACTAAAAAAAAATATAGTCTATTGTTGTATGTATGGTAAGCCAGAAAAACAAATTCAAAATGACTGAAATTGAAATATAAATAGAGGGCTTTGTTTTACCTGAAACGTGTGAACAACTTGTAATAAAAAAATATTACACTGAAAATAGTATCTAGGGACTGCTTTTTTTTAGAGGAGAAGTAAAATAAAAATCTGTTATGTACGCTGGCAAGCTAAAAAAAAACTTATACAAAATATGTCTGTCATTAACTAAAAACAATAATAATATTAATATTCCACTGAAGACAGCTTGGGAGAGCGTGAAATCATGATTTATAAAATACCTATGTATATCTATAGAATTTCATAAATTGATATTTCTTTTTTTAACATATAACAAACTGCACAGATAAAACTAAAATCGAGTTTTAATTAAAATATGTGTTAGCTTGATTATTAGTTTAATTGACTTCGGTCCTATTAAGGAAATTGTAGTGTGAATTAAATTGACTTATTTTCACTTGAGCCCTTAAACATAAAGGGTCCGCCAAATAACTTTTTTTTTGAAAATGCTATAAAAAAAACTACTGAATATTTTCTCAAATTTCTCTTTTTATTTGAAAGTACAATCCTTTCGGTTAATAATGGAAAATAATTTCATTCAAATGGCTGCCTCGGCTGGCCATGCAGTAGCCTACACAATCGGTCCAGTTTTTAAGCACATTATCGATTGTGTGCAGCTGTATTTCACCAATGGCTTCACGAATATTGTCCTTTAAAGCGTCAATTGTCTCTGGCTTGTTGGAGTAACACTTATCTTTGACGGCACCCCACAAATCATAGTCCAACGGTGTCAAATCGCAGCTCCGAGGTGGCCAAACGACATCAGCTCTGCGGCTGATAATGCAATCTTCAAAAACAGGGCGCAAAACATCGAGTGGTGCTTCGGCTGTGTGGCACGTAGCGCCGTTCTGTTGAAAACCAAATGTTGCCAATATCCTCCTCTTCAATTTTTGTGAACAAAAATTTCACAAGATAACGAACATACGGAGCTGACGGTGCTTCTCTTCTTCCAAAATCCGTACACAATTTTCGCACACATTCTGCAAACATTACCATGATTTTCAAAGTAATGTCGCAATATTTCCCAGCGTTGTTCAAGCGTATACACAACCATATTCGTTCAGCGGAAGGATAAAACTAATTATCTGTCAAATCAGACATGAGCTAAGTGTTTCCATTCACGAAATAAGCACTAGTTGAAAAAAAACGTAGATGGCGGACCCTTTATTTATTACCATTTTAAATGAATTATTGTCCTTTAATTTTAAACTAAATTTCTGTGTTATACCTACAACTAAAATTTAAATATATAATCGCCAAAATAAAAATTAATTTTAAAATAAAAAAAAAATAATAAAAAAATCGCCGATATTGAAAAAATCGCAAACAAAAAAACCGCCAAAATTGAAATAAAAAACTATCAAAATTGAGCAGCTCACCGAAATTAAAAAAAAAATCGTTTTAAATTGAAAAATACTCCGAAATTGATAAAAGAAAACCCCTAAAACTTGAAAAAAGAATCGCTAAAATTTAAACAAATTTTAAAAAACACAATAATTGAACAATCACAAAATTTAAAAAAAAAATTGTTAATATTTAAAAGAAACGGAAATTTTATAGTTGACCTCTCTTGGCTTACGTTTGAAATTTAAATTTAAATTTATTTAAGATATTTCTTGATAATGACTAGAGACTCTAGTCGAAATATCGAAAATTTAAAATAAAATTTAAATAAAAAAATCAATTTGAGTTTTTATTTATCGTGACCTAAAGCCGAACAACTACATCAAATTTAAATGAATCGCCAAAAAGAATATAAGAAAATATTTTCAAATTGATTAAACTGCAAAATTTAAGAAAAAAAAAATCGCTTAATTTTCAAAAATCTCCTAAATAAAATTTAAAATGCCCATATCTCGAGTTTTTTTTTTTTTTTTTTACTCTCCCCATTTTTTCGTTTTATTACAATTTTGTTCATTTTTTTTTTTTCTTTTTTAATTTTGACGATTTTTGAAAATTTATAAATTTTGAGGTTTTTTAGTTGTGGCGATTTTTTCAAATATTACAGATTTTTCAATTTGGTCAATTTTGTTTAATTTTAAAGATTTTTATAATGTTAACATTATAATTTTTGCAATTTTATGCTTGATGCTTAGATTTCAAATATTCTTCAACATGCTGAATAAATTATTTTGAGACTCTTGATTGCAGAGTTCTACGATCCATTCTTCTTTCTAATATCCCGTTTTAAGGTTCACATGGTAAAAGAGATTGACGAAAACTTTTGAACAAAGAAGATTTATTTAAATAATTTTGTCTATGTTTCTTTATGTAATCAAATAGTTTAATATACAATTTGGCAGTTTAAAAGTTTTTTTTTTCTAAACAATAAGTTGTATTTGTATATAATAATAACACCGGAAACGGATGTTTAGAAAATTAAAATCCCTAGGCGCTTAGTTTAATTTTAAAAAAAAAATTATTGTCTATTGTTGAGTTTATCAATTATAATATTTGCTTGTTTTTGTTAATAAATTTAAATTCAATATTATTTTTTTTTTTACAAATTCTATTCTTTTATTTCTTTTTTTTTTATTTGAAATATTTTTATATGACCAAATTGTTAAAATAAATTTAATTTTGTATTTATTTTGCCAATTAAAAAAATATGTTTCAATAAAATAAATTAATAAATAGTAA
>CM037854.1:207665880-207693592 GCA_021234595.1 Delia radicum
AAATCGATTTTAGTTTATTCTGTGAGCTTATATGCCAACTTACACATTGACTACTTACATACAAAAAAAAATGAAAATCCAATTTCAAATAAAATATTTGTTTAAATTCAATTAAAAGTTTAATTTAATTCGGCCCTATTAAGTAAATTTTAGTATCAGTTAAAATAATTTGTAACTATTTTATTGCCAAGGATTGACACTCACTTGAACTATTTAAAGTAAGGGCTATAGAAGCTCTTCGGGAAAAGTAGTTTTAAAGCCAAAAGATTGTCAAAATCGAAAAAAGCCCAGACACCCCCTGAGAGGATAAAAAGGAACAGTGTCAATCTTGACGAATTTTGCAAGCTGCTTTGCCTAGAAATTTAAATTTCAAAATATATGTTCTTTGAAATATGGCCTAACTCAATGTTAAGGTAGTTTTTGTAATTTTCGCCAGGTACGGGAAACGGTCTGGCCAAGCCGCTTAACGTGTTGACTAGAAATATGAAAATTAAAATATAAGCTTCTTGATTAATGGACTAACTTACTGAATATATACTTTCTGGATTTTTATAAAATGACCCATTTATAAAAATTTTTTTTTTTTATTTTTTTTTTTATTAATTAATAATCATATAATTACAAATTATATACTATTACCCTAACCGAGCACTAGCTACTATGGCCTTCGGCGCGTTGTAGCGAAAACAGACCAGTGCCTCTGGTGGGAATCGAACCCACGACGCCCGCACTGATAAGCCAGCACGCTACCAACTAGCCTACCGGGGCGCACATTTATAAAAATAAATGGGATATAAGAAAGATAAAGTTCACTCTTAGCTAGGGTTCCCTTTCACATTTACATTTTCAATACCGATTTTTCGGTATTTTCGTTATTCATACAATTTTTTTTTACTTATTTAATTATCATTTTAGTACAGACAGGTATGTTTTAATAAAGATGAGCAAACATTTTGCCAGTTTTTTATTAAAACCAACATAAATCAAATTCCTCCGGCCACTGAAAGCGCCCTTTCCGGTTCAACACTGGTTTTATACCCATCGTTTTTTAAACCTCATATAAACTTAATTCCTGCTTTACTATTTAGTTAATATGTATTGTACATACCCAGGAAAAAAAACACATTACCAAAACAAGGCATTGCCATATAATCGCTTACGTTTCTGATTGCCAAATTTCTGAACTGCATTACCAAACACATTGCAATGAGTCAGTAAAAAAAAGAAACAGTTGTGTAACCAATTCTTAAAGTAAGAAAGCGAACACATAATGGTTTTTTAAATATAATTAGTTCTTTTACGAACTAACAAACTATTTGTAACTTATATTTGTGATAATTTTAAGTTCAATTTGTAACCAATTACCATTTTGTTATAAAAACTCTTATTAGAACTAGTTACCCAATAAGAAATGAGAAATTATTATAATTAAAAAAATGCTCATTAATACTTAGTTTTGTAATAAAAGAAGTGCTTCTTAAAAAAAATACTTACAATTTTAATAAAAGAACTCCTTCTTTTTTAACAAACGAAGTAGTTCTGAAAAAAATAAGGTAACTGGTTCTTGTAAAGAAAAATATAATCAAATCTAAAGAATCAATTCTTTTCAGTCTCACGCCCTGTTAAAAGAATAAGGTTGTGATTCCTGATTACAAAACCGATTACCTTTTTGAAAATTTTTTGATGGGTATGTATGTATATCTACAGTCTTGAATATTTAAGTCTTGAGTATTTTGTTGTGTTTTGGAAACGAGAAATAGTTGAAGTTAAAATTTCGTAAAATTTAAAACCATAATTATTTTAAAGTAAACCAAGTTTTCAAACATCTTAAAACATCTTTTAGTTGACTAGAAATAGTTGATAGTATATATTTAAAAAATCCCTTATTTTAGTGTAAGGACATACAGGATTTGGCAAAATTTCAGTTTATGGGGGACACCCCTGGAAAAAAAAAAAATGCCACGCCCCCTTAAATGACCCCAGGAGTGCGAAAATCATAATGAATAAGGGGGCTCACGCCCCTTATGGGCGTGGCAGTCGAAAAACGACCCGGCCCACCTACGTAGACAATATGGGTATCAAATGAAAGCTAATGTCTTCACGATTCCAAAAATAGCCGTAGTTGCCAGATCGGGCGATTTTTGTAGCCGATATGGCCATTTTGGCAAAATTTGGGGTGGGGGAAATTTTTTTTTCCTTTTTTTTTGCTTATATTTTGTTAAAATCAAACAAAAATGAGCATTTTGTGCGAAAAGATTACTATTGTTAGCGTTACCCAGGGATTACCGCGTGGAGGTCATAGTAAATCAATCCCCTTGGAGAAGCATGAGAACTCACGCAAAGTTGTGAGTTTCCACGCTTCTCACGGCCAAGATGCCATCTGCATCTAGTCGTCTTCATCCTCATCTTCACTGTCTTCAGACTCATCTACAATCTCTGGCACGGGGTCTAGCGGATTGTACAGTTTTCCCGCAATGCGGCAAAACTCTGCAAAACGATCCAACTTCTGCGCATTACACCTCTTTGTAAACATGTAATGTGCCAAGTTTTTGCGCCTTCCACCAGCAGGTATTGAACGTTTGGCATGGGCCCAAGACCCCTCAATACTGTTGGTATGCGCCCCTGTCTCCGGATCTTTGAAATTAATTGAGTGGTTGACCTGCAGGTGTATGTATCCGGTGTCCTTGAGGCAATCGTACGACTTCCAGCAGTCGCTTATGATGGTGGTCCCTGGGAGAATCCAATTTTGGATAATAGGGACTAGAGTGGCAGAGTCCCTTTTGTCCACAGGCACCATAAAGGATTCCCCAGTTTCCCTATCATAAGCTCCAAACACCCACTGGCCTTCCACTCGCTTACCTCTATGGTACTTCCTCTTGCCAAACTTGCTCTCATCTATTTCGACGATTTTGCCGACGCCACCAATAGGCTTACGGCGAACGACTAAATCGTCGAAACAGATTCCGCGGCTGAAGTTGGCCCAGTCCACTAAGGTAGCACATCCAGAAACTCTTATCTGTTTCCCTATTGTGTTCAGCTGAATATGGTCCAGCCATAGGGAAAGAAATTTACATACCGTTACCAACGGTAGGTGGGTTTTGGCAAAAAATGTTCCTGTAATGAGGGAAACACCGTAGTTGCACCTTTTTCGCCCACCCCCCTTTTTTTTGCTAATGGTGGTGAAGTGATAGCATCGCCACTTCCAGCGATCCCCATCATTAACCAAACGCATGGGCGTGCTATGGTCTTGTGGGCAGTGCATAGTACCTTCAGAAGGAAGCATACCAAATTGCATAAGTTTTTTCAATAAAATCGGCGGCTTATCGTCCAATTCACGACCCCAGTCGTGAATGTCAAAGGCAGTAACGCAATCCATATTTAGTGATGTTCTCGTGTCAAGAGTCAAATCATAAATGAGGATAAGTACAAAATTAAGAAACGAGGAAAACTCTTGAAAGCTTCTGATTGGTTAATGAAAATTTGTTATACTGGCTTCGCTTATAAAGTTTTTCTGCGTGACCGGCCTACGGCCGGGCTTAGGGGTTTTTAACTCCAGTATGTCTTAATTCTAGACGGCGGGGATCTCGAGTGCTCGGCCTCTGGCCGAGCTAAAAAGAAATAACAAAAAAAAGTCCTTCCCCCATTTTATAAAAATTAACATATCTTCCTCAAATTCTGGTACGATCTGGCAACTACGGGTATTTTTGGAATCGTGAAGACATTTCCTTTCATTTGATACCAATATTGCCTAAGTAGGTGGCATGGGTCGTTTTTCACCCCCGCCCCTATTTAACAAAAATGGCCGTATCGGCTGCAAAAACCGCCCGATCTGGCAACTATGGCTATTTTTGGAATCGTGAAGACATTAGCTTTCATTTGATACCCATATTGTCTACGTAGGTGGGCCCGGGTCGTTTTTCGACTGCCACGCCCATAGGGGGCGTGAGCCCCCTTATTCATTATGATTTTCGTACTCCTGGGAACATTCTGAAGGGGATGGCATATTCAGATTTTTTCTCTAGGGGTGTCCCCCATAAACTGAAATTCAGCCCAGGATTTCTCTAAAGGAAATAGAAAATGTATAGACGGATTTTAATGAAATTTGGCAGACAGATTGGTAGAAGTAGCAAAGACTTTAAGTTTCATCAATAAATATTAAAGTCAAGGTATGTTTTCGCTTAATTTCATATCTTTTTTAAGTAAAAGCACAAACAAATTTATTTTTGAACTGTAGTTACATATGTATATCTTAGTAAGAAAACTATTTTATGACTAAACTTAGGCCTGTTTGAGGGTTAAATTTAGTATGAACCTAATTAACGTCAATAGTGTTCTAGTTAAAGTTAACTTTTTCGTATTTAGATGCAAATTTCAAAATTAAAGATTTTATTTCCGCATTTTAAAAATAAGTGAAACATATTTAGTTAAAAAAATTTGTTTTGAATTCAAAGCTTTATTTTTAAATTAATTGTTGTTTCTGCTTTATTTTTTATTTTTTGTGCAGTAGTGAAAAAATAATCAATTTATTTACAAGGAAACGTATGTTTGATAAATAGTTAATATCGAAGTGGGGATTATAACCAGAAACTCAGTGTTAACGTAATCATGCATAGGACTAGTTATGTACTGGTCCATTGTAGCAGTGAGAGTCCTTTTAACATGGCTTAGTCACAGGAGAAAAAATTTTCATATTTAAGGCACGTTGTTACTGAAAAGTTTCACTAAATTACACTACTCCACAAATTTGCAGTTTTTGAAATACCGCGGTTTTTATAATTACATCATTCATCACATTTTATCGTATGTTTGGATTAAATTTTCGAATTTGATTTTGCGGATCAACTTTTCACTCAATTTCTTAAAGGCTATAAATCTACACAAATTTATCTTTCAATTGCGTATAATCACATCTCTGTTTGTTTCAGAATATCTTACCGGTATATGCACGGAAATTGAAAATTTCCCATGTTTAGTTTTATCCTTATAAATTTTATATATGCCAGATTTAACTTCAGCGTAAATAGGTCTATTAAGAAATCTGTTTCAAATCCAGATTTTTTGGCCGTTGAGTAGTGTTATTTCTGTTTCTTAAATTCTATTGTTAACCATTGTAAGCATTTTAAAATTTTATTACAATATCAAAAACATTTATTAATATTCAGTTTTAATTTAAAATAAAATTTTAACTTCATATTGACTTTTTTTGTTTCCATGTTGTTCATTTCTCAATTATTCCGATGACTGACTAGTGCCTATGGCGTCAATTTTGTGGAAATTACATTTTACATAAATAATACTCTACACAACGACATATAGTCGAGTACCCCCACACATGCAAACACAGGCTTTATAAAACTCACACACATTTAACCACACAAATTTTTAGTATTTCCATAAGGACAGAGCAGGAACAGGTAATAAATATGGCAGGGAGATTAAATAAAGCAATGAAACGGGAGTTACAAACTAAACATAAAATTTGAGATAGTTTTTTTAATAAATAGTTCAACGTTTTACTTATTTTTTAATAAAAATTTAAACAGGAAAATATAGAATATAGTATATTTACCACAGGCGTATGATTGATTTAATTAGTAATTAAATATTACGTATACGCAATGTTTATTAATGAAAGTGTTCGAGATCAATATCTTACTACCCAGTGAAGAAACGACAATGACTTGCAATTACTTTTCTCACTACCAGTAATGACACCAGCTTACTCTCTACATTACTTTAACACAAATAATAAGGACTCACTAATAACTACCCAGCCAGAAATTTCCAATGGTCTGAAAAATCAAACAGTGGCAGAGCACTATTTGCCAATAATCCAACCAAAAAAGTGCTTTCAAAGCACTGATTTACAACACTCTGCCAACGTTAGTAGAAAGTGCTTTGCCAGTGCTTAATTAACAAAATTTACAACAGCAAAAATAATAAAAGTACTGGCACAGCTCTGGCTTAGAACGCTCTGCCAACGTTCGTAAAAAGTGCTTTGCCAGTACTTGATTTACAAAATTTACAACCGTAAAAATAAAAAAGCATTGGCACAGTACTGACTTAGAACGCTTTCCCAACATTGGCAAAAAGTGCATTGCCAGTACTTATTTACAAAATTTACAACCGTTAACTTAATAAAAACAGTGCCAAATCCCTTGTTCACAACAAGAGTGCAAAAATTCAAAACTAAATTGCAATTTATGATTTGAAGTTAAGAATATTAAGGCCTCCTATTATAGTCAGCACAAAGTATAGTTTTTGTACTAAAATTTTACTTAAGAAATTTATTTTCCAATTTCTTTCTTTAGTAAAATTGTAGTAAAAAATCGTGCTAACTTATCACAAAAACAATTTGATAAAAATAATATTCAGTTATTTTGTAATTAACTTAGCTGAAGCAAGCCTATTGTTATTTCTGTTCAAATTACCAAAATCATTCAATAAGAAATAATACAACTCTTTACTGAAGTGAATTACTAAGTAGGACTTTATTGGTCGTTTTTGGGTTTGGTACTGGCAAAGCGCTTATTGTCAGTGCTTTGCCAACGTTTTAAAAAAGAAACGGCCAAGCCCTGCCCGTTGTTATCATTTTGGGGTTGGCAAAGCACTTATTATATTATTAAAAAAGCACTTTATTGGTTGTTCTACCAATGCTTTGCCAACGTTTTAAAATTATGGCTTTGGTACTGGTAAAGCGCTCATTGCCAGTGCTTTGCCAACGTTTTAAAAATGGAACTGGCCAAGCCCTGCCCGGTGTTATCATTTTGGGGTTGGCAAAGCACATAAATCTTCAGATATCCACCGCTCTGCCAACGCTCATACCACCGTTGAAAGCACTGGGATAATGCTTTGCCATTGGTATTTTTCTGGCTGGGTAGTTAGTTTTCACATTATTTCAAAACAAAAAATAATATCTTACCCATAAGTACTTATTTTTATCATTATTATGAATATAAAGTAATGTTCTAAACATTTTTTGAAAATCTTTCTTTAAACTCATTATTTTTGCACTTTTAGTAAGTACATATATAACTACTTAATTTTGATTTTTTGTAAGCTGGAAAGTAATAACATTTTGTGCAAGCAAGTCATTTATGTTTTTATCTATCAAGTATAACATGCCGAGTTAACTCAGCTGGTAGAGTGGTTGACTGACAACCCAAAGGCCCAGGTTTGAATCCCGTGTGGCTACATTTTATTAAATACAAGTTTTATATTAAAAATATAATTTTTTAATAACTTTCGTTTCTTTGAAATTTATTTTTTGACTATTTATTTTTGTCCATACTAGTAAGCATATACGTAACCACATATTTCTGTATTTTTTGTAAGGTGTTCAGTAATTATATGTCATTAGTTTGCGCCACATTCCCAAATAAAAGTAATGATATTTATAATGGCAATTGTAAGTACTTACCATTACCGAATATGTACTTATATAACCATTTATATGGTAATGTTTTGCTACACTGGGTAGAGATGTCACGAGTAGTGTTAGATATATTGCATATGCGGCGTGTTTTAACTATTTGGGGCCGGTTACCGAATAATAGGCAATACTCGCCAGAATTATTTTGTTAAAAGAAAATAGTTTAAAAATCTATATTTTTTATCTAAAAAGTTAAGAAATTTATTTTTTTTTCACAAAATATTTTCTTTATAATGTCAAACCACGGCTATTGAGATTTATTTGAGATGATTTTTTCAGCCTAAAAAAATATTAGGGTCCAGATTATTGTATATATTTATATGAGAACGAATGAAAGATTGAGTATTCGATTTAAACCGAATATTCGGAGAGCGTTAAATGCCGATACACTCTTGTGTATCTATTAGAATACGTTTCTTTAAAATAAAATATATTCTTAAAAAAAATATGTATCGTTTGTCTTATATTCAACGGGGAGCTATCCACTTCCATGCTCAAATTAAAAATATTTTAATTCGACCTCCTACAATATTAATTATAAATTGCTACTGAATATTACATATAATTTCTTCTTAATAATTCGTAATATAAGAGTCGGCACAGTAGATAGCTCCTGTATTTTTATTAGATTAAATTACTTTTATTAATATAAGAAATGAGTAATTTTAGCTGCTCAGGATTTAAAAATAGTTTCGTATGGTAATAACGGAAGTGATGCTGAACATAATTTTAAAAATGCTATCATACAGGTACACTCAAAAAAATAGATTAGTAGAAAAGTTAGTAAAAGGTCTTGTAAATCAGGTATACTATTTTTCAGCAAATTTTTTGCTAAAATTAAGTTTTCAGCTAAAATTTTAGTTATACTTATTCAGCACTTAACTGTTTTGAACTAATGTTTTACTAATATTTTACTAATGTTTTACTAATTTATTTTGCTAAAAAAATTGTGCTGATTAGCACATTAATAGTGTGGACGACATGTCAAAATGAAATGACGAGGAAAATGATACTAAAAAGTACAACTGTAGTAAGACATAAAAAAATTATCCATGAAAGATTTTGTGTATCTGTTTTTCATACATAAAACAAAATTGTGCAAGTTATTATATAATTATTAAATAAAAGACAAAATAAAATATTTAAATTTAATAAAGATTAAATGTGTATTTGTAAACTAAATGTTTATAGAGATTAATAATCTAGTATGGTCAAATTACAGAAGGTAGACAGACTAAAGCAAAAGACACATCTTAGGTAGATTTTATAATTTTTCTAAAAAAATTTACAGTTTTTATAACTCTACTAATATTCAGCAAACATTTTATTAGTTTTTAGCAAGGATTGTTTAATTTCTAATCCACTAAGTGTTAGCAACACTTTTGCTGAATCTACTAATTTTGTTGCTAAAAATCAGATCGCTGATTTTTAGTAAAAGATTTTGCTGACATTAGCAATTTTTTTGAAAGCACCCTACTAACTAAAATTTTGCTGACTCAGCAAAATTTTTTGCTGACTTTACCAACTTTTTTTTTTTTTGAGTGTATGTTTAATAGAAGCTGTATATGCGCTTCGTAAATATTCAACTGGGAAAACATAATTGTTTTCCCGATATTAGCGATATTATCTTTTTAAGTGTAATAAAAACG
This sequence comes from Delia radicum, assembly GCA_021234595.1. Classification (NCBI taxonomy): domain Eukaryota; kingdom Metazoa; phylum Arthropoda; class Insecta; order Diptera; family Anthomyiidae; genus Delia; species Delia radicum. The sequence goes on from CM037854.1 coordinate 207,674,962, forward strand.
ATATTTTTTGAAACTTCGAAAAATTTTTTGAATTTAAATCTGAATATTCACAATTTTGCACTATATCGCAAATTTTTTTTATATATTTTATTCGTAATTAAAAAATCAAAAAAAGTACTGCAGACAGCTCACTTGCATTCAAAAATAAGTTTGCAAAAAAAAAAAAAAAACCAAACAGTGTAGGAATGATATTCTAAATTTTAAATTAATACCATAGATGAGACTTATGTCAGTAAATATTTTAGCACCAAACCCACAATTTCTACAAAAATGTAGATAGCCCCGTTTCAATATATAAGACAATGATTTATTTGTCCTTCCCAAACTTTTTTCCATACTACGTTCTAGATGTTTATTTAAACTGTTCATATGTAAATCTAAATATTATCCCTGCCTCTCATTGTTCATAATTTTTGTATCTGCATTATTATACGCATATTGTATGTTGCATATATTCATATGTTTTGCATTGTATATGTAGACATATAATTTTTTCGCATTAAAACTACTCTATAATTGGAGATTTTCCACTTAACCCTACTCACCGGTGACTAAACAAAATGTTTAGAATTGCATAAAATTAGTTTTCATTATTCAAATTGTGTGTGTGTGTATATATAAAGAATTTCAAACATTTTTGATACTTTAGGGCAACATTTTTTCATTTGTTTTTTTTTTTATGACATGAATAATTTTTTTGTGTATCTGTTAGCAGATGTTTAAGCATCCTAAACACATATGCGTTCAGCACTAAATTCTTTAACGGCACAAAAATGATTGCGCTTTTAAATTACAATCAAAAAAATAATAAATAAAATTACAATTTTTGCTTGGATTTTATTAAAGTTGCATAAATTTATAGATCTCATTGTTTTCATCATCCGCCATCCGCGTTAATCATTAATCTTTAACGGCACCAAAATTATGGCGCTAAAAAAAATAAAATTACAATAAAGTTACATCAATTTATAGATCTCAATGTTTTCATCATATTTAAAAAAATTTTGTTCACATATGAGCACACAAACAAGGAAAAACATAAGATTATTTTTACTTTTTTATATTTTTGATCTAGCTCTATTAAGTAAAAATAAGAAAACAATAAAATATATGCAAATAAAGAGGGTGACGTGATGTGACAAAAATAGAAGTTGATTTTTTCGTCTTTAACAAAAACGCAAAACTCTGCGAATTTCGCAGGTATTTTTTGATAAAGCTTTTTTAGTATAATTTGGTATATTAAAAGCTTGTTTACAATTTGCTGAATTAATAAACCATTTTGTGATTTTATTTTACAATGTGACGTCACGTAGCATGATGTGATATAAATTTCCTATTAGGAAAATGTTAGAAATTATTCGAAAATCTGATATGATGGAGAAATTCTGTGGTCAGATTCGGATTTAGCGCATATCACACCTTTAGAAAAGTATACTCTAGTAACAGGGTCTGGACGTTTCCAGACTTTGTTGTCCGTATGTTTTTAGTAGAATATATGAAATTTTATTTATTACTTAAGTGGGTCTGCTTTTTATTACTCTGTATACCGTCGCACATTTTCCTTCCTTATATTAGCTAAAGACTTCATCTATGCAAAAAAGATATAATTTTAAATATCAATATTTTTCTTCGAAAAAGTAAAATATTTGCCAGGTGACGTGACAAAGTTTGAAATTTTATGATAAAATTATTCACAACAAACTTGATTTAAGTTACAATTTTTAAACACCAGCAACCAACAACACAGATGTGATTACAATATATGTTGTTCTGTGGTGACGAACGTGACATTAGAATCAAAGATTTACCATTTATTGATCTTTATTTTGTCCATTTTAATTTTTTTTTAGATAACTGTTTTTGTACCAAATATTTTGAGATATTTATTTGGAATGTAATATTTGGTTAGGCAACTGACTTTAAAGACTAAACATATAATTTAACAATACTATAGTTATCGTAACCGCTAGAATTCGATGGGAAACAAATTCGGTGGCCACAACTGAGACTATTTTCTGGGTGTACGTTTTTTGTTAAAGCTCTGGCTTTTATGAAGGCCCTGGATTTCCTAAAACTTCGGGTTCTGATGAGATCATTTGCCAGATTGAAATACTAGTATCAACCTAGCTAATATGTTGGATTAGCTTTAATTTTGTAAATACATGGAGGTTGAAATCTCGTTATAAATTGGAAATTAAAATTTTATATTAGGACGCTTTTTGAGGTTATGAGAATTTCAGGTGCTGCATAAAAATTAAGGGCTTTGAAATAGTTTTCTGCTTTTTCGATTTTTGTATTAAGCTAATTAAAATCTTTTACTTTAACCCATTAAAGCCCAAATGAAATCTGCTGTAGAGAATTCAGTGAAATTGGATTTATGTTATAGACAAAGGCGTCAAATAAGATAAAGTGAAATCAAAATTAAGAAAAGTTGAAAGATATTCTTGTAAATTGCGAAGGAGCAAAACGTGAAAAACTGCTTCCATAATCGAACAGTTTCGAAATTCGGTATTGTAAAACATGATTCATGAGGTTAAATTAGTGTGTGATCAAATAATAAATATTAATTATACATATCATATCACTACTATAAAAAAATTTTAAAATCAAAATTTTTCCTTTACCAAAAATGATGTAATGTAAAATGATTTTCTTTCTGTTTAAAAAATTTTTTTAATTTTCATTAAATGAAATTCAACTTTAAAAATTACATTCTCAATTTTATGATAATGTTTTGGAACAACTAAGTATTCAGATTTAAACAACTGAAACTAAATTATTTAACTTAATAAAGTAATAAACCTAATAAGAATTAATAAGAGTTAATAAGAATTAATATAATAATAAGAATTAATATCTAATCTAATTGAAATTAATTTAAAATATTTATTACTAATACCAGTAAACATAAACAACTACATAAATATTACAAAAACAACAACAATGTGTCGATGTTTGCTTTGAGTGATAATATAAAAAAGTCAAGTTCCGAAATTGAGTAAATATTTAATTGGTTCAATTAATATTTAATTGACCGCTATTAAAATTTTCAATAAAGCGATTTAATTGAAAAAAGTAGGGAAATATTTTTTCTGTGTAAAGGAAGAAGAAATTATGTGATTAGATAAAACTTTCAGGTTTTTTATTTCTAAATTTTGTTGGCTTTCAGAAAATAGTTTTATTTAAAAAAATCGACGTGTCCTTATATGGGGACAGTGGGCATTAATGTGTTAATAAAAATAATTAAATTTATCTAATTCTTTAGGTAAACCCTTTTCTACCCGTAACTTTGCATGTCATAGCTTTCAAGTATAGTCTACCTAACGCTTGTCTATCATTTCCTTGAAGTCAAGAAAACCTTGAGAAATAAGTGTCATCTAACATCAGTTTCAATAGGTTTCGAAAATTTTTGAAATTACTCATATATGTATGCAATGATTATGTTAGTACGGTGATATTATAGTATTTTGATGTTTTGTTTTTTTGTTTTTCCTGTAAATTTAGTTAAATTAAGTGGATTTTATTCATACAGAGAATCAAGCGCATACACACTCACATGTTTATTTATTTAGCTGTTGAATATTCAATACTTAATGTTTGAATTTAAAAATGTTGCTGTTAGTTGGAGATGCTCATGTTTTGGTAATTTGTTAGCAGAGGTGTAGCTAGGCTGGTAAATATGAGTTGAATACAAAATTATTAAAGAAGCGATACTTCATTGCCATTGGTTTTATTTGCCGAAATTTAATTAAAAGAAAACTAAATTTTTTTGCTAAGGAATTCCATATTTTTATTTAATTATTTATTTAACCTCTTGTGGAGTATTTATTTGTCTAAATTTTAAGTTTCTAGCCAAGGGTATCTGAAATTCCAGTCCTACTGGAAATTTCAACAAAATCCTGTGACTTTTATTCCATGTTGTTTGCCAAAACTCAAAAACGAATTAACATTTTTATTTAATTTATTCAATTAATATACTCAACATTAATCAGACACGGAATTCTGACTTCATCGGTTATCATTACCCCACTTTAGCCAAAATTACCCACGAATTTTATAAAAATTCAGAAACGTCTTTTTTAAATAAATTTTAAAGATATTTTAAAATGCCTAATTTGCAGATGTCGATGGCGATTTTTATAATATAATAGTTGTTGTTGCAGAAAAAAAAATAAATTAAAAAAATTATAATTCGAGTTTGTATTTTGAGTGACTCCTTTCCAGGACATTTTATGAAAATAGCTTATTTTGCCAAAAATTTAACAAAATTTTAATGTTAAATGTGATCCAAAGTTTGTTATCCATAGTTTTTGGAAATGTGTCTTTAATGTTGTTAAAAAAAATATTTAGCTCTTAGTGGCCTGGGGACAAAAAAAAACACACAAAACTTAATTTTAATTGTAACTGCAAGATTGTAAAGCTTTTAAATTGACTTCATAGAAATAACTATTTCATGTAACTTGATCCATATACGATTAATTTGTAAACTTTTGGCAAAAAAAAGAACCACTATGAAATTTACAGAATAACACTTTTAATAAGTTTCTGAAAAATACAGAACGCAGCTGTATAATTATATTTACTTTTATTCAAAAATAAATAACCCTTATTGGCTGGGGGACAAAAAATTGGACAAAAATCAGTTAAAATTTCTGGTGTTTTTTAAAATATTTTCAAAACCGCATTTTTCATCTGTTCGAGATAAATAAGGATGAGGAATGTAGTTTTGTTTTGCCAGATTTGGATTCAACGTATATTAAAAAAAATAAGTTAGTGGAACAGTTAGTAAAAGGTCTTGTAAAACAGGTATACTATTTTTTAGCAAATTTATTGCTAAAATTATGTTTTCAGCTAAAATTTTAGTTATACTTATTCAGCACTTAACTGTTTTGAACTAATGTTTTACAAATATTTTACTAATATCTTACTAATTTATTTTGTTAAAAAAAATTGTGCTGATTATCACATAAATACTGTGAACGACAACCAGATTGAGAGATATACGCAGAGTGAATTAGATGTCGAAGCATTTCAAGATGTAGTAGTGATAAGGAAAATCATACAAAAAAGTACAACTCTACTAAGCCATATAAACAATTCAACTAGATTTTTGTATCTGGTTTTCATACATAAAACAAAATTGCGGATTAAAAGAACCTAAATTTTTGAGTCGTCACCAGCTTGTGAAAGTTATTGTCTTTTAAGAAAATAAAAGGCAAAATTATATATTTAAATTTAATAAAGATTAAATGTGTATTTGTAAACTAAATGTTTATAGAGAGTAATAATCTAGTGTAGTCAAATTGCAAACAAATATACGTTCAGGTAGACAGACTTAAGCGAAAGACAAAGACACAGATCTTAGGAAGATTTTTATGTTTCCTTTTTCTTATTGCAAAAAAAGGGTTGTATATGTTATATTTTGTTATTTTTTCGTTTCGTTTCTATAGTTGAAAGATAATTTTGTTTATGTTGTATATTATTATTTCTATTTTTTCAGATGTCCTAATTCATGTCGTCAATTTTTGAATATGAACATTTTATATTTTGTAACGTAATGTTAATTATTTTTAAAAGAATCTCAAAAATATGTTTTATGATTTTCAGCAACTAAATTAACTAAAGTATAATTTTACTAAAAATTTGTTGAGGTTTTTTCAGTCTTCCAAAAATTTTCCAGCAAAAATTTTATTAATTTTTAGCAAGGTTTTTTTTATGTTCTAATCCACTAAGTGTTAGCAAAACTTTTGCTGAATTTACTAATTTTGTTGCTAAAAACCAGCTCGCTGATTTTCAGCAAAAACATTTTGCTGACATTAGCAACATTTTTGCAAGTACCCTACTGAATTAAATTTTGATGAATTTTCTAACTTTTTTTTAAGTGTACATATTGTACATATTTTTGGCCATCGAGTAGTGTTATTAGTAAATTTATAAACCGAAAACTTATTAAATTCAGTTAATGCTTTTTTAAGCAAAATGTTATAAGTTATTCTGTTAATACCTCTAGTATTTTTAGTGTAGGAAAATACTTTTGTTTTAATCCTTTAAAAATTTGTTATAATATGCCTTTTAATTTGATTTTTTATGATTTTTTTTTTTTTTTTGCTACAATTTAATTCAACTTAATTTTATTAATTTAAAACCCATTTAAATATCCGCTTCTGTGTTTCAAAACCCACCATAATTTTTGCATTTAAATGGTATTACGAACATTTTTTCTCTAGTCATTGTATATTTAGTAGAAACATAATTTTATATGTTAATTAGTTATTATGCGGCCATAAATGAACGGTAGTGTTGTTTGCTAATTTTTCTTTTAAACCAATTATAATATTAAATATATTTATTTAAAAAAACAATTTATTTTTTTAAATGAAAAAAAAAAAATAAATTGATACAGGTCAGACGTTGAACTCTGAATGAATAAATGAAACACAAAATTTATTAATTAATAGGGACATTTTAAATATATTGAGCACAAAAAAAATTAAATATTCAAATTTACCTCTTCTGGTATGAGTAAAACTTGGTATAAACATTATGCTAGTTAATAATTTTTCGTGGAAGCGAGAAAGCTTCAAAATCAAAATTTCGTAAAATTTCAAAAAATAAGTAAAGGGTGTCCCAAGAAGAACGCAATTTCTAAATCTGGCAACATTCGAAGTGTCATTGTTTGACATTTGAACAATTGTTATTGTTTGCTAGTAGAAGGTACGAGGTTAGTAAAAATGGAGCGCTACACGAATAAACAACGCATTCTCATTGTGAAATTGTTTTACCAACATGACAACATGAAAATGCTGATTTTGCCGATAAAATCATCTTCAGTGACGAGGCCCATTTTCATCTTGATGGCTTCGTCAATAGGCAGAATTGTCGCATTTGGGGTGAGGAAAATCCTCGAGTGATTCACGAGAAGCAAATGCATCCTCAACGTGTCACTGTGTGGTGTGGTTTTTGGGCTGGAGGAATCATTGGACCTTTTTTTATGAAAATGAAGCAGGTCAAGCGCAAACAGTCAATGGTGTTCGGTATCGTGAAATGATAACCAGTTTTTTCTTGCCTAGAATTGAAGAAATAAATGTGGAGGGCATGTGGTTCCAACAAGACGGCGCCACATGTCATACAGCCAGAGAAACAATTCAATTGCTGCATCAGTCATTTCCCGGTCGTGTTATTTCGCGTTTTGGAGATCAGAACTGGCCGGCTAGATCGTGCGATTTAACACCATTAGATTTTTTTCTTTGGGGTTTTTTGAAGTCGATGGTTTACGCGAATAAGCCGACGACGACTCAAGCCTTAAAAGAGGAAATTGGACGCTGCATTAATGAAATACCGCAGCATTCATGCAAAACGGTCATTGAAAATTTCATTAAAAGATCGCGTGCATGCCAGCAAAGCCGCGGCGGCCATCTGCACGATATATTGTTCCATACATAACCTCATTCTGTCTACTTTACGATATAATAAAGTTTCACGATTTTTTTTTAAATATCTATGTTTTATTTAAAATTTAAAAATTGCGCTCTTCTTGGGACACCCTTTATTTAAAGAAAAAAATAGTTTTCAAAGATCTAAAAAACCAATTTAAGTTGACTAAAAACTCTTTATAATAAAATATAAGTAAGATTGAAGCTTTATCTTTAATAATAGATCCTTATTTTAGTCCAAGGAATCACAGGATTTTATCGGGATTCCTCTAAAGGACATCGTCTTAACTTATAAACTAGTAGACGGATTTCTATGAAATTTTGCAAAAAAAAAAGACATTAAGTATTAATAGTAAAGCGTTAAAGTTTGAACAATATAAATTGAAGTTTAGATACTTTTTCGCCTAATTTCGCTTTTTCCAAAAAGCGAAAATCGTGATATCTTCTTAAATAGGAGCAGAAAAAAAAATAGTTTTTCCAGCGTGGTTATATCTTGGCAAAAGAAATATTTTTTGTCCATAACTTCTCTTTTATATGCTTTTGTTTCCAAAATGCGTCCTAAAATACTTTGGCTCATATCGCCTAAATTAGTCAACGATAAACAATTTTGTTGAAGAACTTATAGAATTTCACGAATAGAATTTCGTTGCAAAACAACGTTTGCCAGTTAGAGGGTTATTTCGCGAATATCTGAAAAAACCCATAATTAATTTTTATAAAATTTATTTTTTTAATTTTCTGTTGACACGTTCTAAACTTAAGATAATTTAAATACATTTGTTGAGTAGCCACTATAAGCAAACTATAACGAATTTTAAAAAAAGAAAAAAAAAAACGTAAACTCCCCATTTACTAGGAGAATATAAATACCAAGTTCAATGGAATTTGAAAGACTATTATCGGAAAGGTTTGTCGAATGTTGTTAAAATCTCCCAAATACAGTCAGTCCCCCTCATACTTAAATTTCTAAACAAATTGTAATATATTTTTTTATATTAAACATATACAATTTAACGCCATAGCATGTCAACACAATTGTTGTTAATTTCTTTAAATGAAACATTAATATGTACCTTAAAAGGAACAAAAAGACGTAGAATTTATGACCTTGTTGCACACGTAAACCTAAAAATATATGAAAAATAAACAACAGCAACGACACCAGCCCAAAAATCCAACAAAGAACAATAATTTCTTTTTTAAGGGAATTCCTTAAATACTCTAACACTGAGCTAACTACTACAACGACAAACTTACTACTTGGGCAAAATGAAAAGTTAAGACACTTTAGGTAATGGCAGCATGTTTGGACATTTGAAATTTACCCCTGTTGGTTTGTTTGATAAAAATTAGAAGTATTCTTGGTGTTTAGCTGGTTGCTAGTAATGTCTACTTTGTGTTGTAATTTATTTCATTGTTTTTTTGGCGACTTCCGTTTTCCGTTTTTAGCTACAAACAAACACACACACTATATAATATTAATATTAATACAAACATAAACATTTGCACATACACACACAGGCACAGCTACAGACACACTTTGTCGTAAACACATCATAGCTTATGGCTATGTTTCTGTTTAAAAATTTAATAAGAGGGTCACTTGGAAAATGTACAACAATACACAATGAATGTTTCCAGTTATTTAAAAAAAAAAAACATGCTATAATTAGTGTGGGTTACTTAAATTGTTTAGGAAGTTTGTAACCCTTTTTCTTAATTTTAAAAATAGAATAATTCTGTGTAAAAAAAATTTAGACTTAAAGCTAGATTTTATGTGGAAAGTAAGACACAACAATATATATATATATATTTCCTGTTTTTCGAACTGTCTAATTTAAGTGGACAAAACTAAATTTTAAGATTAATAGACAAAGTAAAATTTAAAGAGAGTAACGACATTTGTAATGAATTTTTTTATGGTGGACATCGATGAGATTTGGCTCGTATGTGGGACTATTGCAGAAGGTACAGCGCCTATTCTGTTTGGGCATTAGTGGCGCAATGAGAACCACATTTACTAGGGCTGTCGAGACTATTCTAGCAATTCGCCCAATTGAGGTACAGGTGAAGTACGAGGCCGCATTGACTATGATGCGGCTGAGTGCCACCGGGGAATGGGACAGTAATGGCCATATTACCGGGCACCGTACTATTTTGGACCAGTTGCCAGGGTATTGCGTCCCAGAATGGGACTGCGACAGGATTTCAGAGAGGTCGGTCACGACGCTCTGTGACACGATAATCCCCGACAGGGAACCATGGTTAAATGGGCCCTTCTTGGGGAACCACCCAGGGATCCACTTTTACACGGATGGATCGAATCTGGATGGAAAAACGGGTCTGGGCTTCTGTGACGCTGACTTAAATGTACGCAAATGCTTCCGTCTTCCTGACCATAATACCGTACTACAGGTGGAGGTCACTGCGATTACGGAGTGCATTAAGCAGGTGAATATCATGGGATTGACCGGTGATATTGTGATTTTCACGGATAGCCAAGCGCCTATCCGGGCTTTATCTACGGACTCTGTGGGATCAATGACGATACTCAGGTGTAAAGGGTGCCGGGACACTGTGGTATAGCGGGGAACGAAGTGGCTAATGATTTGGCTAGGGGAGGATCTTCCCTGGAATTAGTCACTTTGGGGAACGCTAAACCTTTTCGAGCTCTCAAGGCAGAGCTGGTGGACTGGGCTGACACCATGCATAGGACCATCTGGGAAAATACGGGTGTTGGCAGGACTACGAGTATTCTCTGTGGCAACCCGGATACGGACAAGACGAGGGAAATTCTGAATCTCAGTAGGAATTAACTGAGCCTTTTGATGGGACACTCGACACTTAGGGCCCATCTCCACCGTATTGGTAGGGTGGACTCGGAAGTGTGCAGGGCCTGTGGGGAGGACGAGGAGACTTTGGACCACTATCTCTATGAATGCCCTGCATTTGCCGGGATCCGGGTCGAAATACTATCCAGTGACCCAATATCCACATTGGGGATCTTAGGGGCATAGGATGGAAGAAGTTGAGGAGTTTCGTCAGAGCGACGGAGTTCCTGGGGTAGAAAGGTGAAATAGGACCGATTGTTTTGAGCGCACAACAAGCCGACATTCTGGCTTAAGTGTAAGTCCTCATGGACTTGAGTCAGATTGGAGAAGCATTTTCCCTTCTCCGAACCCTCTTTTCGACGTAACCTAATGAATTTTTTAGTAAACTTAGATCCAGAATTAATGCATAAAAAAATTAAGTCTTAAAAAATTATTTAACAATTTTTCTGAACAAATTTTATGTCAAACTTGTATAAAAGACAAAGTACGGTCTTGTTTTCTACTCCCCCTGTACATTTTGTTTTTAAACAAAACAAGTGTACAAATAAAAAGGCAAAAAAGACAAAAAACGTATATTGAATATCTATCAAAGGTAGACCTTGCACAGAACAAACAAGTTTTCAATTTATTTTTTGATCAATGGTGATAATCTTTAACTTCGAGCTCATATATTAGTTCTAATTTAGTAAGACAACTAGTTTATGTGAATACTTGATGTTTTGCATGGGATTATGGGAACTTAGAAAATTCCCGAAATATATCTATCAACACATTCCTGAAAGTGATCAATTAATATCTTAATAAAGAAATATAGAGTATGGCCTCGAACTTGAATAATTTTCATTTTCAATTTAAATAAATTTGTCAAAAGTCTACAGATATTATAATTCACCATGATTTCTTCATTATGTCTCAAAAAATCAGTGTTTATTGTTAGATTTCTTTAGGCAATAGGTCACTTCATAGTCGTCCTTGTCTAGTAAAACTCTTTTATTAGTCTTTATCCAGGGATTTCGCTGTTTTACTTTGAAAATTTTCTAAAAACCATATGATTTTTTCATTGCTGGCCGTATAGTTTGTTCATTGCTATATAAAAGTGGCTAATATACAATATATTTTCGTTTTAAAGAAATCAAACGAAAAAAAATAAGTAATTTAACGAGTATTTTATTGCACAGTAATAATAAAACCCGACAAATAAGGGTTAATTATGAGACGTATTTTTAACTGTAACGTGTATTTTCTTTTTTTTTTTTTTTGTTTTAAGTAATACAAATACAGTTTTGTATTAAACGGATTTAATGGTGGTTGTTTTGTTAACAAAAGAAAATTAAAGTGGTCAGCGGTAGAATACAAAGAAATTTTACTGCATAAATTATAGATTTCAAGAAATTAAATTTTAAATTCAGTTCTAAATATAGCGTGATATTATTTTAGAAATCTCGTCTATTATTGGAACTTTAATTATTTGTAGCAATTTAAATTTATTTTTAAATAAATGTTGCTTTACACGGCATGATTAACACTAAAAGCACCGTAAAGTTAGAAAAAAAGTTTGTTGAGTCAGCAAATTTTTGTTGGCAGAATCCTTGCAGAAAAATTGCTAATATCTGCAAATGTGTTTTGCTAAAAATAAGCTAGCTAATGTTAAGCAAAAAATTAGTAAATTTAGCAAATAGTTTTGCTGGCTCTTCAATGCGAATGAAAATCGACTTGTTGGAATCAACAAAAAATTTTTGCTAGAACTTAGTAGATTGAAATAAACTGACAAGGGAGGTATCCCGACCCAATTCGCAGCTTATAATGAACTTTGGATATGTTGTAAATTAACAAAAAAAAGAAATAAGTATTTGTTTTAACTTCCCAATCTCACGTTTAAGGGTTAAAAATTTACTTTTACTCCAGTTAATTATTAGTTAAACATTAGTTTAAAATTAGTTTTTTTTAGTAAAAGCAATTTCCTGTAAGTTAGTTTCTGTGAGCTGGTGTCATTACTGGTAGTCCGAAAAGTAATGATATGTCATTACCGTTTCTACACTGGCATATGTACTTACTAGTGTTGGAAAAAATAATGAGTCTTAAAATAGATTTTCGCAAAATGTTTAGATCATGACTTTATAATTAATAGAATGATAAAAAAAAATAAGTACTTATGGGTAAAGCATTATTTTTTGTATTGCAATAATGTGAAAATTGACTAGTTATTAGTAAGTCATTATTAGTTGCATTAAAGTAATGCTGAGAGTAAGATGGTGTCATTACTGGTATTCCAAAATATATTGATAGGTCATATATCTTTGTCATTTTTACATAGGGAGTAGTTGTTATTCTTTGACACGGCCGTCATCTCGTTATAGTTTGGATCGGAGTAATGAAACAGCTATCATCCCAAGTCTTTCCACTGACACAAACTCGTCGAATTTAATCCAACTATAAGTTAGAAATAATACTGTGCGGATGGTCATCCGGGCCTAACTCTTTCCCATTGCCCCAGCTGTAAAAAAGAAACATTATTTTCTAATAGTGTTTCGAAAAGTGGTCCCGACTAATTAACAGAGAAAATACTGATCCAAATGTGTTTTTAAAATCCGTAGTAGCAGTTGTTATTTACACTGGAAGAATTATCTACGAAGTGTCACTGTTATTCGCCCATTAAAACATTTCATTAAAATAATGCATTTTATGAAAAATTTAATTGCATTTATTTAACATTTCAATCGCCTAATGAAAGAATTTCATTCAAAATAGTTTCTTAAAAATAATGAAGGTTTTTCATAAAGTCTTTTTTAATCATTTTGCGAAGAAAATTTCATTAGTTTAGTGAAAAATTTCATAAAAAAAAACACGACCAAGAAAATTCTCTCTTATTACGGAACATTTTTTGGCAGCAATGAACGAATACTATTTAAATTGGTGTCAACCCGAAGAATGGTTAATTCAGAAGCTAATTTTGTATATCTTTGTCAAATAATTAACATGAAAGGACTTCGATTCAAATTTCATAAAAATTAAAACTGAAATGATTTTTAGTCCCAGTTGTTTACCTCCTAAATCCCAAAAATAACCTTAAAGCAGTGATAAGTCTTTCTTCGAAATTTATTCCACATTATATCCAAAAGTCATTTAAATTTTAGAATTTACCGTGGAATTCCATTCCTGTAAGTCATTCACCTTATGCAAAAAAAAAAAAAAACAGCTCATTAGTCTCAAAAAAATTACTGTGTTTATTTGTCATCATACCGTTTTGTTTTTCTTTAATTTACTGTTATTTGTCGGAAAAAATAACGTTACGCCAACTGTTTTCTTCTTCTTCTTCTTCTGTAATATCAAAAGAATTTAATTTCTTTAGGCTCAAGCAGACATTTTTTTTATTTCATTAATATTGCGTGTTTAAATTGTTTAGAAATATTTTCGTTCAAAAAAAAATTTATATATACTTTTTATTATTTTTTTTTTTTTTGCATGTCACGCACTTGTAGTGATTTGTTCTTTATTTCATTTATATTTTTAATAAGTCTTAAGGTTTGTAATCGTAATTTACTTTTTGATAACTTTTCAATAAGTCTAATTTGTGTTGTATTTTTTTTTTTTTTTTTTCTAATGTACTCTGACGAATTTCGTTAACTTTTGAAAGATTTATTTATTTATTTTATTTCTTTAAATAGAAACTTTACCTTAATGTTTTTTTAAGTTAATATTAATTGTTTTGTATGGTCATTACTAATATTTATTAATAATATTTCGGTTTAAGAAATGTTTGGGATAAAAATCAAAATTTGAGGGGGGGGGGGGGGCAATTTAAGATTGGAAAAGAAGATTTTTCGATTTCATTAAGCAACTTTAGAAAATTAGTTGCATATCCAATGAAAGCCATTTTTAAGAGCTATCTGATGATATGCTATATGTTTAAATGTTTATATGATGATGATAAAGTTAAAGAAATTATAAATATATTTAACCACAAAGAAAATCAACAGAAACGTGTATAATTTTCCTAAACAAATCTCTTAATTGCACTGAGAGAATGAATCCCTAATGAATTTCTTCATAGCTTTAATGAAAATTGTCACTGCAACTCGTCCACCGAAACTTTTCGTAGAATCTATGAAACAGGTTTCATTAAAATCATTCCGTTAATGAAGAAAATTATGAAACCGCTTCATAAAATTTTTTAATATTAAGAAATTTGTTGAATTAATAAATCTCTTCTTGAAAAATGCATTGCATTTTTTTAAACAATTTCATATAAGACCAAAATTAATACGAGGTTACATTGAAGTAATATATATGAAATATGTTGAACACTTAACCGTCTAACGGCAGCCTTAGGGCAGTCTTCATAAAATTTACCGCAAATGCGTCAAATGAGCGTTTTATGTTTAGAAATTAATATATTCCGATAGAAAACTATATTTGCTAAATATTTTGCGAAGAAATTTTTCGTGTGCCGTCCACTGTTGGAAGCGAGAAAGCTTCAAAATCAAAATTTTGTACAATTTCAAAAACTAATTATTTAAAAAAAAAATAGTTTTCAAATATTAAAAAAAAAAACAATTTAAGTTGACTAAAATAAAATATAAGTAAGATTGAAGCTTTATCTTTAATAAAACGTCCTTACTTTAGTCCAAGGACTCACAAGATTTTATCAGGATTCCTCTAAAGGACATCGTGCTTAACTTATAAACTAATAGACGGATTTTTATGAAATTTTGCAGAAAGTCATTTAGTCATTTGTTATTAGCAGCAAGGCGTTTGAAGTTTGAACAATCTAAATTGAAGTTAAGATACTTTTTCGCTTAATTTCGCTTTTTCCAAAAAGCGAAAATCGCGATATCTTCTTTAATTGGAGCAGAATAAAAATAGTTTTTCCAGCGTGGTTATATCTTGGTAAGAGAAATATTTTTTGTCCAAAACTTCTCTTTTGTATGCTTTAGTTTCCAAGATGCACCCTAAAATATTTTGGCTCACATCGCCTAAATTAGGCAACGATAAACAATTTTGTTGGAGCACTTATTATTTGTTTTTCGGTATGAATTTCGTTGCAAAACATCGTTTGCCAGTTAGAGGGTTGAGAATAATATATTAAAACTAAAATTTGAAATGTATGAAAATTAATGAAATTTTATGAAAAAATAAGTCATTGAAATATTTTTATAGAATATATTCATATATTCATTAAATTTATGAAGAGATAATTTATAAAATCGAATGAATTTTTTTTTATGAAACTATGAAATTTTATGAAAAATTTCTTAATATTAATAAAATTTGTTGGATATAATAAAATTCTTCATTGAATCTACGAAAAAAAAAATATGAAATTGTTTCATTAATATCACGAAGGATAATTCTTTCAGTGTGCTGAAAACTTCCTGAAAATTATAGAATTTTAAAAACGTGTTCTGATGATTGGAACCTAGAAAATTCTCGAAATAGATCTATCAGCACATTCTTGAAAGTGGTCAGTTAATAAATTTGAAAACAAAAACTCTATAGATTATTTGTTAGGCCAATATCCTAATAAAGAAATATAGAGTATGGCCTCGAACTTGAATAATTTTCATTTTCATTGCACAATTTAAAGGTCGAAAAAACATAATTTTTATTTTTAATAAAAATTATATTAAACTTGTAAAAAAGGCAAAATACGGTCTTAGTTTACTTCCCCTTTACACATTTTTTTATATAAAACATAACAAAAGTAAAAATAAAAAGGAGAAATTTTAAAATTAAGTTTTTTTTTGTAACACATTTGAAAAACATAATTTATTGTAAATCCATTGTGTTAAAAAAAAAATGTCTCACATTATGGAACTATATTATTATTTTCTAAACAAATTAAAAATGGCTTCAATTTATGAATAAACCACAACAAAGCTAAGTTCTTAGCTGTCTTCTATGTTTAATATTCACCAAACTAAAAAAAAAAAATCGTATGTCCTTCCTGTTGACCTCACTACAATTTGTCTAGCTGCTATTTATGTATACAAAAATCTTAATAACAGCGATTACTTTAACCCTGCTCTAACTCGTATAAAGAAATTGTTTTAAACTCTTTAGCGCAGACAACAATTTTAGTTCAAATTGCTTTACATATTCAAATTTTACATATTCATACAAACCAGTTTTGCCATTAACTAAAAACTAATAATATTGAAATTCTGCTGATGATATGAAATCGTGACATAGAAATCGTGAAGGTATGAAATCGTGACATAGAAATACTACAAGTAATAAAATAAATTTGTTTAACTCTTCTCAAATAGTTTTGAAGAAACTGAATAACAAAAACTTCCGTAATATGATTATATTTACCAGCATAACATTTTTTCAAAAACTTAGCTTAAAAAAAATTAATGGGTCTAAAAATAGATTTAAAAAAAAAAGTTAGAAATTAAAAAAAAATATTAATTTTTTTTAAAACATGGTCGATTCAAGAATCGATCCCGGGTGTTCAGATTAACAGGCGACTGATATATACCCTTAACCACTGAGGCACATAACATTTGTCAGTTTAAAACCTTAATGAATTTTTCTTCTATGTTAATGCGTTCAAAATATATGTACATAAACTAACACGTTACCCTTCAGCTTACAAAAAGACGAATTATAATGAGTTTAAAAATAGATTTCCAGAAAATGTTGCAGCATTATATTTTACCTGTAAGTAATAAAATTATTGAAGCCCTTCATCTTTCCATCCACCATTTCATCTCTCCACTATCCCCTTTCCAACGAAAGCAACACATTAATAAATACACACAGAGAAATAAATTGCCAACCGAATCGAAAAGTGCATTTTAATGGTAACGACCTATAAATTCAGGTAGTACAACGATATTTACATTACATTTCTGAATATTTTATGTGTTGCAACTAAAATTAAGTTGAATTAACCGAACTTTGTTGTGAAAACTAATGTTCAGTTGTACCAACCGACTAAAATTCGCTATAACCGAACTTGAGTCGAAGTAACCGAATATCAGTTGGCAAAGAGCTAAATTTTTTTCTGTGTGTAGAAAAAATTTCCTGAGTGTTGCTTCTCTTTAAAAACCAACCTACACTACAAAGAAAAAGTCCTTAAAGTAAGCAAAAAAGTTTGCTGAGTCAGCAAAATTTATGCTGGGAGGATCCTTGCAGACAAAGTGTTTTGCTGAAAATCAGTAAGCTGATTTTTACTAAAAAATTAGTAAACTCATTAAATTGTTTTGCTGACAATTACAAGGGAAGTATTCCGACCGGAATTCGCAGATTTTAATAAACTTTGGATATGTTATAAAGGAGCAAACAAATTGGACATGTATTTTTTTTAGCTGTCCAATCCCACGTTTAAGGGTTAAAAAGTAGGCTTAAAAATTAATTTGTTTTGTATGCAAACTTGTCTTTAATTAACGAAAACTAGATTTATTTTTACGCAGGGTTAAAGTACTCAAGAAAGCAAACATTTTGATACACATATTGCCTATGTAGTGGACCGAGAGTTGCCACATTTTTGAATTATTTGAAATATAAGGTAAATGGGCTCTTCGAGAAAAGTCGCATAAAACGACTTCTCGTTAGGGTCCTCAAATTAGAAAGACAAATGTTTTCATGTATTTAATACATGTATTTATTCATAGGCCAGTAGAGTTGTGTCTGTGTGTCAGTGTGCAAAATAGCAGTTATAGCAGATAAAATTATATTAAAATATTTTTATTTTATTGACTTGTGGTTGTTTATTAATTAATATTTTTCTGTTCATTTTATTATAAATTTCATTTACTTCCCAGCAAAACCACACATCACCAAATCATGGGTAAAGTAATGTATCGCCATAGGGCTTCACGCATTACATTACACCTTACTTCACTGATGAATTTTACTAGGCGATGAGCATAAAAGTAATCAATTGACTCATTACCTTGTAGGGAGTAAGGTAACTGGTTACTTATATGGTTATGGCCAAAAATAAAGTGTCTATAAATGGATTTTCATAGAAAAAAAATTACATAAAAAATTTTTTTTTTCAGATATTTTTTTTTTTTAATTAAATAAATAACTTTTTTTTTATTAAACAAATTACGTGGTCATGCTGGAATTTCGCACCTGGGGTCTCTGGTATTTAATAATTAGTTAGGCGAGATGATGGCTCTAAGCAGTCGAATGGGAACACGGGTGCGGGCGTCTATGGGAAAATATCCGTCCATTTTTCAGGCGGAGATTTGGGCCATTTGTGTATGTGCAGGGGAATGCCTGCGAATTGGAACTCGCAGATCTCGCATCTACATTCTTTCTGACAGTCAGGCTGCACTGAGGGCCTTTATGGCTTATAAGGTGTCGTCCGGGTTGGTCATGGAATGCATTCAGACTCTCAATAGGCTCGGGCAA
>CM037854.1:207693692-207721958 GCA_021234595.1 Delia radicum
TAAAGAAATTGTAGTATCAATTAAAATAATTTGTAACTATTTAATTGATTTCATTTTCAATTAACATTTTAATTATATATATTAAAAATTTAATTGAATGTTGTTTTCCATTTCAAACAAATTTTTAATACATACTATTAAAACTTTAATTGAAATTTTAACCAAAACCGTATTAAAATATTAATTGAAATTGGATGTAAAAAATCAATTAAAATTTTAATAGAAACCCGATGTAAAAATCAATTAAAATTTTAATTGAAATCCGAAATAAAAAACAAAAAAAGTTTAATTGAAACGTAAAAAAAAAAATTCAATTAAAATTTTAATAAAATGCATTAAAACGTATTTTTATTGATACTATAAATAAATTAAAGCTTTTATTAAATGAATTAAGCTTTGTAATAATAGTAATTGAAATTTTAAATAAAAAAGCTTGAATGGTAAATTTTTTTTTTTTTATATTAAAAATAAATAAATTAATGTAATGCAAAAAATATATTAATTAAATATTTTTTGCTTTAACAAAAGAAAAAAAAAATAACGGGTTTGAATTCATAGACAATAACATACTTTTTCTCCTTTTTAGTTGAGATCAAAATTATGCTCCTATCGTATTCTAAGTAGAGCAACTTTTTCAAAAAAATGTTTGAAGAAAATCAAAAAAACATATACTATGCAAAGGAAGTAGTTTTCTTCTAGGATAAAATTTTGAACTTCGTTTTGAAAATTTAGTGTATTTTAGTTGTTTAAAAATTTACATTTTTAATATCTCGTGCTTAATAGCGTTAACTTTAACATATTTTTTAGAAACTGGAAGATCATAAAACATAGATTGTATAAAATTATAAAAATTTTTAGACTCCTCTGGAAATTTTAGATTAAAAACAAAAAAAATTTTGAATAAAATGTCTAGCGCGTTTAATATAGTTAGACACGGAAATTTTAGCTCATCAAAATAAACGAAAATAGATTCTATTTTTGTGAATTCACCAACAACAAAAAGTCTTGGCTGTATGCTTCTATTTTGAAGTTTTAAAAGCGCCATCTTTGCCTCTAACTCCATCTTCGTTTCAGCAATAACTGCAAATGATTCCTGTGAATCATATATTGAAAATTTTTTACGGATTTTTGCACCTTCTTTATCAGTCTTAGTTTCCATGGGAGTAGGAAACAAGTTATGTAATTGCCACAACATGGTGAAAACTTTCGACTCTAAAAAGTAAATTAAATATAAACAAAAATAATTGCTAATCAAAATGAATTTAATGATTAAACAAACCTTCATTGTTTGGTTCAATAGACTTGAGCGTCTTTGAAAAGGAGGATGACGAAACTTTGGAAATCAATGTTTTTAAAAAATTTTCTGCATAAGCTGCCCACCTATCTTTTAAAACTTTTGAATTAGGATATCTTAATGAAAAATCTATATCAATCTAAAAACAAATAAAAGAAATAGTTATCAGTGTTGATTTAAAAAAGTAAATGAAAATCTTACTAGCAGAGAAGCAGACGGTTTTGTGAATTCTGGCCACAATGTTAAAATTCGGATGTACTTTTTGACGCCTTAATTTGCTCGAAGCGATATGCTGCACATTTCCGCCAATATATATTGAAAAATCTCAAAATCTGAAGTTATTGTTTTTTGAAATTATTGTGTTTTTAGTTCGAAAAGTCTTAAAAAACAGTTTTTCGACAATAACATCAGATTTTAAGGGTGTATTTAAATTTGTAAATGTTATCAACATAACAAGATCTATAACCACACTAAGAAGATGCTTCTTTTCAATGAGTTATCAAAAAAGATTTGCACCCTTTAAAATCATGGAAAACAATCATCGTCTCCATTTAAAAGATTTTCTTTAATAAATTTGTATGCTTCGTTTTTTAGAACTTTTACTTTTATTATAGATTTTATAAAAAAATATTATTTCTTTTTTCGCGAACTAGGAAAAAAATAATAAAAACACTTGATTTTTTCCTTACCTAGAAACCATGAAGAAAAAAAACAATATTGCGACTATGGAAAATATACTTAGGATTCATCAACTCCTTAAAAAAATGATTAAAAATATATTTTTTTTTATTTATTTTATTCCTTTGCTGTTTGTTTGCTAAAAATTTTAGATTTTTTTTCTTTAAATAAAAAAGTTCTAAAAATTAAAGCGAAACAAAACGTTCTGGAAAAAAAGGAAGCGTCATTAAAAACTGTTTACTCATTGTTTTACTAACAATTCACAATCAAATTCTTAACACGAACAATTTTAAATAAAATACAAAATTGTTCACTATAATTTGTTAAACAAATTATGGAAAAGTCTTTTTAAATTTATGACGCTTCCTTTTATATTTTTTATAAAATTTTTTTTTCACTCGCGTCACGAGTTCTCACCTTCAATACCAAGCTAAACTAAACACTTGATCTTGTTTTTTTGACAAACTCTGCACAAGTGTAGCACTCTCACTTAAAAAAAAAGGTTATAAACGCTTTTTCTTAAAACGTAGTATTGATTTTTTTTTTTTTACTACTTATTAATTCAAATTCTTTTATTTTTTTATAATAGTTAGATAGTTAGGGCATAATTTTACACTTTTTAAACATATAACACAATTTTAACTTTAAACAGTAAAAAAATATATAATTTTACTCAAAACATATTAAGCGGTTTTTGTTTCTAATGTGTTGTCATTAGTGGCTACAAAAACAGGCAATTTTGTCTGCACAAAATTCATTTTCAATTAACATTTAATAGATATGATTAACTTTTAATTTAAAGTGAGTTTGAAATCAAACAAAAGTTTAATTGAAATTTTATTGGCAATAATTTTTTCTGTGTATCATTGTTTTAACTTTACTGAAGACTTTTTTATCAAACTACAAACAAAAACTAGTTTATATTCCGAGTGTATGTTACCCAATCGACCAATCGGTTCATTTAAATTTCTTATATACAGAAAAAAATATAAAAACTGGTTTGAATTAAAAAATTTTGAATCAATTAATATTTTACTCGATTTTGCACCTATCACTGTAATATTATTTAAAATTTTTATTGAAAATATTTATTAAAAAACTTTTATTGAAAAAGAAAAAAAGCCAATAAATTATGATACTCAAAAAAAGTGTGTGACCTACAAGCTTGTATGTATATGTGTTTTTGGTAATTCTGGTTCAGTTTGTGCTTGTTTTGTTTGGAAACTACAAATGTATTCGCTATTATATACTGAAACTTTTCTATTTAACATACAGTATAAGAAAAAATAATTTGAGAATTATGTCTAAAATACAATATGTATTTATATATTTAAAAGTCAATTAAAATATTAATTCATTCAATTAAATATTTGTTCAGAAACAAATTTAATTCAAATCCAATCTTCTATTATACATTTTAGGTTGCTAAATTTGTCTGTGTATTTAACATTTAAAATTTGCATAAATATGTTTTTTTCGCTTTTATTATAAATTCTGGTTCATTTTCAATAAAATAAAATGTATACCTTAAAAGTTTCTTATTCCGGGTTGCCATGTGATAATATTAAACAAATGATCTTAATAAAAAAAATATCGTAAAATCACATGATGAACAATTTTGTAAGGTTATTTTAGTTTAATGTAACATTTTGAGAATGAAATACTACAAAAATTTTTTTTTTTTGATTTTATTAATTAATAATCATATAATTACAAATTATATCCTATTACCCTAATCGAGCACTAGCTACTATGGCCTTCGGCGCGTTGTAGTGAAAAACAGACTAATGCCTCTGGTGGGAATCGAACCCACGACCCCCGCACTGATAAGCCAGCACGCTACCAACTAGCCTACCGGGGCGCACAACTACAAAATTATTAATTTGACAAATTCGCAATCCAGTCTAGATATATCCAGTCGATATATAAAAAGTTAATTAAAAATGTGTTCATAAGGGGCGCTGTGAAGTGGTAACATAAATAAGTAAAATCAAAAGATCTATGTTTCTACAAAGTTTGGTCTAAAAACTCCAACTTATTTAAAATCGCACTTAAAGGGTTAATGCAATAAAGGTTGTTATTTCAGTAAGAAAAACATTTTTATGTGACCGTTAAGGAACAAGAGTTATGGTTTCGGAAAATTCCAATCTCTCAGATATTTAAATATCTAAAATATTTAAATAAACAGTAAGATTTAAAAACAAAATATAAATGTCTATTTTTGTTACCATAGGCATTATGTGGTTAATTTTCGTTTTTACATAAGGCCTACATTAAGGAAACCATAGATAACAACAACAACTACCACCATTTGTCTTTTTTTAAGCATAAAAGTTTAACAACCCAAAGCATTCATGGAACCTGACTATTAAAAGCCGTTTAATTTTATATCCCCCTCTAAAAAAAATATATATAAATTTTCCTGCTTGAAAGAAGGAACAAAGTTAAAATAAGTATTATAAATATTAAAATTTAATAAGAGAAGTTAAAAACAATTTTCCTAAGGAATTTTAAGTATACATCAGACTTTGAAAATTAGGCTTTAAATATTTTGGAATATCTCATAAATATTTACTTTACTTCTGCTTCTTCTTCTTCTTCTACGTATATAAAATCATTATCATCATTGTAATAACAACATTATTAGAGTTGTCAAAACCGGTTACTGAATTATTCTAGAAATCGGTTTTCTATTTTTCTGGTTTTTTTAAAAAGGGCGGTTTTCAAGATATTCGATTAACCGGTTTTTTTGTCACGAATAATTCGGGCATTTTCGAATATTTATTAATGAATTTTTTTTAAATAATTTCCAACGGTTCTCTCAATTTTAATGGTAGCAAGTATAAAATCCTGTGAAAACAAATTAGCTTTCGGGTCATTATTTTTTTTAGCCTTTTCCGATTTTGATCTTAATAAAAATAAATTTATTCACATTATTGAGAGTTGAGTTGCTTTTGTAAAGATTTACAATACTCTTGTAATAAAAATATTATAATCTTGTAAATTTAAATAATTTTAATTTTAAGCCCTCAATGAATTGCAACCCGTTGTAAATTTTTTTTCTCACATAGTAATTAAACCATTTTTTAGCCTCTTCAGAACCATTTTATGATCATTTGGCCGCAGCAACGAAATGTTATGACTTCAACGCAGGATTTCAGTGGAATTTGAATATCCAAGAAAAGCGAATTTCAAAAAGAATTACGGATTTTATGAGAAATCTAAATTAAAATCTTAATTAAACAAAACAAAAATGCTCTAGCTCGAGGCCAGTTGTAGTTAATATAAAAATTAATTTATTTCTCAATATTTCGACATTCGTCGAATGTCATCCTCAGGAGAAGTATATTTAATGTTTACATAAGAACACAGCTTAGAATTATCGTTGTTGGTTTTTTGTCACCATTCGACGAATGTCGAAATATTGAGAAATAAATTAATTTTTATATTAACTTCAATTGGCCTAGAGCTCGAGCATTTTTATTTTGTTTAATTAAAACTGAAAGGTCGAATAAATACAACTTTTAGTTAAAATCTTAATTTTTACTTTTTTGCTATAGCCAAAAGTACAGCTCTGTGAGCAATTTTTGTATGTCCTAAGTAATGATAAATCAGCTTTGGTTTGGTGCTATAATAAGCCCAGCAGACATTACCAAATAATTAAGCGCATAAGTGGCGCACAAAAGGATACACTAGTTACCAGGCTCTTAACTCGCTAGATTACTTCTGGTCGCAATGACCCAAAATTCATTGGTGATCATTACTCTTTCGCTTACAAAAAAAAAGTGAGAATAAAAAGTTACTCAAAGTGAAAGAATAAGTAATTACTTTTATATTAGCAATTAGTGGTTACTCACAATGATGAAATACGTGGTTACCAAGGAGTTACAAAATAAGTTGTTACCTTTAAATTATATTTTTATGAAATCTTGAAAAAAAAATTTTAAATAACTTTAGCTTGGAAAATTTACTTGTAAACATTTTTAAAACATATTAATACAATATTAGAATCAAAAATATGATATCTATACTTATGTAAACACTTACCAGTAACTCATTATTTAGCAATTACATATAAGTACTTATATAACCCATTATCTGTAAGCCATTATTTTGTATTTTAAAATAATACAATAGGTTATGACCTATTATTACTTGGTAATCTATACGGTAATGACATAAAAATCATAAAAAAAATGTAAAATCATAAAAAAATATAAACAACCCAAAAAAAACTCAAAATTAACTTTATTGAAAAGTAACTAATGATATTTTTTCTCTACAGCAAATTTATGACTGATTCCATATCTGCTTTTTCTGAACACCAATAAATAACCCAGCAAAACTTTGGTAATGGGTGCGATAAAGTAATGCATTACCTTGTAATGTGTACTCCTTACCTGTATCATTATTTTCCAACAAGAAGTAATGAGTTACCGATAATTGAACACTCATGGATTACCTTGTAATGAGACCTCATTACATTTTACATTACTTCAAAACATAAAATAATGACTTACCGATCATCAATTACATAATGCATGAATTATAAACGTAAAGTAATTATTAATATATATTTTTGAAAATCTATTTATAGACACATTACTTTGTGATTTTAAGCAATAAAATATTATATGTATCTAAAGCTCAGTTGGTAGAGTTCTCGCCTAACTAATTGTTAAATACCAGAGACCCCAGGTTCGAATCCCAGCATGACCATGTTATTTATTTAATAAAAAAAAAATTATTTATCTAATTAAAAAAAATATATGTAAAAAAAAATTTTTATGCATTTTTTTTTCCCACCATGTAACCATATAAGTAACCAGTTACTTTACCCCCCTGCAAGGTAATGAGTTATCTCCTGTATAATTCATCAGTGAAGTAACGTGTAAAGTAATGCATGAAGCCCTATGGCGATACATTACTTTACCCATGGTTTGGTAATGTGTGGTTTTGCTGGGAAACGTCCACATATCTGTTCAAGGGCGTCAAGAGGTTAATTTTTGACTACTTTTATTTATAAACCAACATAAAATAGCTCTTTAACCTATCTAAAGAGCATTCTCAATGTGTCGACATTTAAAATTTTTAGTAACTTTTTAAAATTTGTACCTACAAACATGTTCAGATATTAGCAGTACAAAGCGATTTATAAGAACTGGAAAATCCGGTTATTCGAATCGGTTTTGAATTTTTTTAAAAATACGGGTTTTTAAAGTATTAGAAAACCGGGTTTTGTAATAGTTCGAATATTTTACAACTCTAAACATAATGTTAATCAGCTTAATAATCTTTATAAAATCTACTGACAGGCATGCCTACATATTTGACACACACACATACATAAATACAAAAGGTTTATGGATTAGGCCAATAAACAATTAAACTATTAAACTATTAGATATTTTATTAATTTATATTATTATACTTAATTTTACCTGCTTGT
The DNA here is from genome assembly GCA_021234595.1 of Delia radicum. Taxonomy (NCBI): domain Eukaryota; kingdom Metazoa; phylum Arthropoda; class Insecta; order Diptera; family Anthomyiidae; genus Delia; species Delia radicum. The sequence continues at coordinate 207,701,114 of CM037854.1, forward strand.
AGTAAGTTAAAGGAAAATTGAATATGTTGTTAATTCGGGTTTTTATTTTATTCGATTAAATGATTCAAACAATTTTTGATAGAACAAACAAGCGATTAATTGTTTTAAAATTACAATTGTAAAAGTATTTTACCATATCATCTCAAAGTTTTATAAATTTTGGCTTCAATTTGAATACTACAAAAATACCAATTCTCAACTGCAATAATTTTTAGACTATAGAAACGTTAAAACATTTTGGAGTCTGCCGATGTGTTCTCTTCACAGGTAGAAATTTCGACATTTGCCAACTGAAATTTTGTTACTACAACTGAAATTAGTAGGTACAAATGAATATTGATTCTCACGAAACAATTCGGTTAATACACTTAAATTTTAGACGCAATACCAAAAATATTTATAAATCAGTGCGCCCCGGTAGGCTAGTTGGTAGCGTGCTGGCTTATCAGTGCGAGGGTCGTGGGTTCGACTCCCACCAGAGGCACTGGTCTGTTTTCGCTACAACGCGCCGAAGGCCATAGTAGCTAGTGCTCGGTTAGGGTAATAGTATATAATTTGTAATTATATGATTATTAATTAATAAAATAAAATAAAAAAAATTATATATCACATTTAAAGATGTTTGTTTGCGTCAAATTTTTTAGTTGTGGCCCCCAAAATACACTTTCAGTTTTTTGTTTCTCGGGCTATTTCGAATTGTTTTAAAGAAAATTTAGTCAAATGGGGTAACAAATGAAGGAGCTTTTGGAGACGCATTAACTAGTATACAAAACATGTCTGACGACTTTCAAGTATTATTGTTATTTAAAAAAATTGTTTTAAAAGTTATTCAAACTGGCGTTTTGTTAAAGAATAATAGTTGGATTAAGCTAAAAAATATGTATTGTAATGTCTTTTAAATTTAATCGAGCGTATGTCTGAGTTTTTTTGAATATTCGTAATTGTTCAGTTTTTATGCGAATTTTTCCCCAATTGCCATTTATTTAAAATATTTTAAATAAATGGAAACCCTAACAATATTGTTATCATAGTTTTTGTTTTCCGGAGTGCGTTCAAAAAAATTTTAATTTCATTAGTTTCCGATATGTTTCCATAAAAATATATTAACTTTTGCCCCACCATTTAACCCTTAAACGTGTCACATATTTTTTTTTCTTTCTTTCTTTCTTTATCATAAATCTAAATTCTATTAAGATCGTACAGAACCTATCGGGCGACTCCCCTTGTTAGTTATCTTGTAAAAATTACAATTCTGTTATAAAATCTTTAAAAAGTTGAACAAATATCGGCATTCATTTTAGTATATCGAACTGTCAAGATCTTATTTTAATTGCCGTAAAAATTATATAAATGTAATTCACAGTGTAAATGCTATAGTGGTATCGTTATAAAATTGTAATATTTTTGATAATTTTGTATAGTTTAAACTTCAAAAATCATGCTGTATTTCAAAGATAACACTTTAATTGGGAATTCCTTTGTATTCTTAGATTGAAGGACAAATCATATATCGTAACCTATTATTAAAGAGTCCAATTCTTGGAAAATGGTTAATGAAAATTTTAAAATTTCAGTTATTTCTTGAATAGAGTTTTAATTTTATTTTGTCCATTACAATTTTTAATAATAAAAATTTTCTTTAAATTGGTCAATTTTCGCAAAAGTCTTATTTCAAGAAACATTTTAATATTATTCGCTTTATTCGATTATTCATCAAATGTATGCGAATTATTCTTGTTCGTTTGAATTTTCATTTTATTCGTTCGATAAATCGAATCATTATTAATCGGGTAACAACTCTAATATGTATATTTTTATAATATTATTCGCTTTATTCGATTAATCGTCAAAATGTATGCGAATTATTATGTTCGTTTGAATTTTCATTTTGTTCGTTCGATAAATCAAATAATTATTAATCGGGGTGACAACTTTAATATGTATATTTTTTTAATATTATTCGCTTTATTCGATTAATCGTCAAAATGTATGCGAATTATTATTGTTCGTTTGAATTTTCATTTTGTTCGTTCGATAAATCGAATAATTATTAATCGGGTGACAACTCTAATATGTATATTTCAATGGGTATTTGTGTATATATACGAGTGATATATGTATGTGTAAGTATTAATGTATTTGTATGTGTGAGTGTTTTGTTGTTTGAGGAAAACAATATTATAAGCTCTATAATTAATTAATTGCAATACATTTTAATCATAAAATTTAATTAACACAACTCTATAACACTAAAGTCACTTATAATTAGGGCATACATAATCCCGCACTTTTTCATTTCCGGGAATTTCGAAAAAAATATTCCGTTTTTCCCGGGATCCCGCTCGAAAAATTAATTAATACATTTTTTCATATTAAATCATATTTTTTTGTACACTGGGAGAATTATATTCAAAAAATCATTTATATCAATTAATTTTTTCATTAGATCTATGAATTGTCACTGGAAATCTTCCATTGAAACTTTCCATTAAATTAATGTAGGTTTTCATAAAATTTAATGAAAAATTTCATATTATTTATTAAGAATTTCCTAAGACTTATGAAAAAGTTGCATTAAAATAGTTGCATTAACACAATGAAGCTTTTTCATAAAGGTTAAGAACTTTATCATTCATATTGTGAAGAAAACTTCATTAGTTTAGAGAAACAAATTTATTAAGATTTTTTTTATATTTATAAAAGATTTTTTTATAAAAATAAGTCCCGGTCATATTTCTTTGGTTTTTCTCAGCATTTTTATTTTTCCTTCAGTGTGAGATAATTTGGTTTTTTAACCAATTTCTCTAAATCTAAGAAACTGATGAAAAAAAAGAATCAGTATCAAAATTGGAAGCTTAAAATTATAAAAAAAACCCAGTGTAGAAAAAGCAAGTAATAATAGTTGGTTACCTATGTGCATACTTATGGACAAAGATAATGAGTCTAAAAATAAATTTTCAAAAAAACTAAATTTTATAAAAAAAAATTAATAAAATGTGTGCACATGGGATTCGAACCCGGGCCTAAAAGTCCGTACAAATAAAGGATTTTCTATAGTTTTTACTATCAAAAAAAAATATAAATTAAAAAAAAAAACTTTAAAATCCGTAAAAATAAACCATTTTATTTTATATTAACTATCAAAATTAACTCCCAAATTTTTAAAAACAACAGTTTTTCTTTTCTTGTACTATCAATAATTTGTTGGTTCAAATTAAGAATTTTATGTAAAAAAAAAGTTTAAAATGATAATAATAATTGATACAGAAAACAGTTTAGTATAATTTGTTTTTTAATAAATTGTAAATAAGTTTAAAAAAATATTTCTTTGTAGTTTAAATATACATTCCTTACAAAACAAATTTTACTGATTACTTTTTAAAAAAACTACAATCAATTACTGTTGGACTCTATACAGTCCAGAAATAGATTTTCAAACTAATTTTAAATCATTACTTTATATTAACTACACTGGAAAGTTTACACAAAATGTAAAACTTAAAAATTTGTATATCACTACCGAAATTTTCTCTGCAATTCCGGGACAAGAAATCCCGGAATGCATTCCCTACTTATAAAGTGTGTATCAAAATAAGATGTCTTTATTTCGGCAAATAAGGAAAACTATTGAAACACTATCAAATATTCATAATTAACTTTAAATTAATAAAGAATTGTGTTGTGTGCCATGCTTGGGAATTTTTCATTGGCATTTAAATTTAATTGGCATTACTTCCTGTCAATTGCAATGACAAATAATGTCAGTATCATTCCAATACCAATGAAACTGGGGCAGTGTGGAAGATTCATTGTGTCCGTTAAATTTTTCAATAAAAATGTTTTCTTTTTCCTCTTCTAACTAAACTACCTTACTAACTAACTAAAAAATTCGATTGTCAATAAAATCAATTACGATTGTACAAATGACACTAATGCCTGAAAAAGCAATTGTAATTGACGAAAAAGGAATTATTCAAAAAAAGGGTTTTGTTTTGGCAGTGACGGCTCCAGCTCAAGTTTGTAGGAGGGGGGAACTTTGAAAGGGTGGCCGAAATTGCCAGCGTGGGCGTAACACTATCAAAAACCAAATAATATGTGGTTTAATAATAGATTTTTCTAAATAAAATTAAAAATAAAAATTCATTTAAATTTTTTTTTTGTCCTGCCGGGACTCGAAAAAAAAGACTGTTGGTGCTTTTTGGGGGGAAAATCACAAAAATTGGATTGTTTATTATATTTTGATTTTAAACAAATGTAGTTTTTGAGTGGCACAAGATATTGCATTATTGTTTTTATTTCTTCGAGAATTTATTTGGTTGAATATTTTGTTTTATTGACTGTTCGTAAAAAACAGGACCTAGCTCCGATGAAAATTTGGAATTTCATAAACTGAAAGAGGCAACCCATACACTTAACCATTTTTTTTGTAGGTCCCTGCTTGCAGATTACAAATATGAATAAGAGGCAAACAAATGGCGAGCACTAAACATTTTTTTATGCAAAAACTGTCCGATTTTGGCGGGTCATATTCCTGCCAAAGGGGGTTCTGTGCAGCTATGTTTGTTCAAAATTTCATTGCAGAGGGAACGAAATGGCCGACTTATTTCAAAAAAAATTGTTTTACTGTGAAACGGATTTAAAAAAAAATCCTTTCTACCTTAAAAAAAATTACTTTTTTTTGTACTTGATAACAGTACCCAGGTAGAAAAATACAATCTTTAAAACGTTTTAAAAGCATTTTTCATGATGGTACAAGCGTTTTCAGAACATACCAAATTACAAATTTAAAGCGTTTTGAGAATGTGCAAAATGATAACCCAAATTTACGGTCTGAGGATGGTATTTTATAACGTTCTCAAAACATTGCAAAACAAAATTTTTGAAATGCTTTTTCAATCGTTAAATAAGTATTTGCAGAACATTTTGGCTTACAGTTATTAAGCGTTATGAAAACGACCCAAATGATAACCGCTTTGAGGGTTGTAATTTTGAACATTGTCAAAACGCTCGAAAGAAAAATTTGATTGAAAATAGATTGTTTTGAGCAGTTCTGTACTTAGCAGTCGCCAACCAGCGGCTTGTCTGTCTCAAAATTTTGGGTGGTTTTTCAGTTTCAAACTGATGTAATAAAAAATCTGTAGAAATAAATGTTGTAAAAAAATACTTTTTTCACAAGTTATGTACTTATTACCCTTTAATTCTTCATATACTTGGGTTGAACTGAAATTTTTTATTTGGCTTTCCGCATCCACTAAACTGTTGTTGCAACTCGTTTGACATTATAACAGAGAGAACAGCTGCAATCGCAAAAAAAATGTATTTCTAAAGTACTATTGGCAAATGTTAGAAAACGCTTTAACTCAATGGTTTTACATTGGTTTTATTTTATAAACCGTTGTAAATTTTGTACGATAAGAACTTCTTAAGTACTTTTTACAAACGTTGGAAAAACGCTTTGAACCAATGTTTTTACAGTGTTTTTATTTCACAAATATTTGTAAGTTTTGTATAAAAAGTATTCCTAAAATACTTTGTCCGAACGTTCGAATAGCAATCCAAAATAATGTTTTTTAAATGCTTTTTTTTCGTATTATTTGCAATTATCGCTTTGGAAACGCTTTTATTTTAGTACCATCAAAAACAAACGTTTTGAAAACTCTTCGTTTTTTGTACCATCCCAAATTTCTACCTGGGTAGCTTTAAAATGAGGTATCATTGAATCACAAAGTTTTAAGAGCTAAAAGATATGAAAAATTATGAACTACTTTTGTAAAAATTTTAAAAATTTTGCATAATTTAAACAGCGTAATTTCAAGATCCGCTAAAATAAGCCATCTTAAACTTGGACGATGTTATATTTAAATGATGTACAACTTGTATACCTAGTTTGATTAAAATTGTATAGGGTGGAGGATATCGAGTGTTTGATTTTATATATTTTCAACCTACATATAGATGCTTAAAATCTTAAATTAGATTCCAGCTATAAGGTTGCACACATACCTTTTCTCTTAAACAACAAAAGATTCATGATTCTGATATTTTCATTAGAGAAGTACTAGGTAGGCAGTTGAACTACAGCCATAGGTGAGTGTAAATATGTTTTTCATTTCAAACACTAGCAACATTTTGTTATTGGTTATGTTTTACCCCCTGTAAGGCATAAGTGCGTACATGTTTAATGTATTTGTTTATATATATCTTCTAATCTTTTGCTCTACTAAAAACTTTTACTACACATATGTAGTTACAATGCATATATGTTTGCATTTAACTTACTTATATTTCCATTTCTATACTCGTACATTGTTAATCATAACATTTTATACCGGAAGGAAGTGTAAAATTTCAAATATGACAAATTGCATAAATCAACCGTTATGCAAAATTTTGAAGGAAAAGCAATTAGTTGTTGTCGTTTTAGAGTTGTTAGATGTACACAATACAATACATGCAGAGATATATGCACACATACACACGTACAATTAAATGTATGTATGTACTATGGCTACCACAACATCAGCAAGTATTGGATTTTAATGTCTGCTGAACATCCTTCTTTATGTTATCCTTATAGTGAGACATACTCAAACTTATATATGAGGAATTTCAAAAATATTTGACACCTGTTGAAACTGATAATGATGGCTGTTATTTCTCAAGGTACAAAAATTCAAGCACAGTACAAAAATTCAAGCACTGTTATACCACTGGCTAACCGAATAGAGAACAGTTGTTTAAGACGGCTTAGCAGTGTTTCCAAAAAACGTTTTCCCACTATTTGTTTTACAATAATTTCAGTGGTCTACAAAAAAAAACACTGGCTAAGACCACTACATCAACATTGGCAAAAAAAAAAACTGTTTTCCCAGTACTATCCAGTTAGAAATTACCAACTGAACAAAAGTCTAACCACTGGTAGAGCATTTATTTTTTGAAAATGATGATGCTTTGTTTAAAAATGTTTGTAGTCAGAAGGTTTCGAGTTTAACCCTTGTCCCAGGCATGCATTTTTTTATGATTTTTTAATACTTTTTAATATTTTTTATACATAAAATTGCTTTTTCTGACTGGAAAAGCTCTTTTAAACCCAGCTTTTTTGTTTTCCCAACGTTGGCAAGTTTTTTCCCGCATACCTTATGCTAGTGCTAGCATATTTGTGCAACCATCGGTTACCCAGCAGTTATCATTCAATTACGTTTATGTCTTATTAGCTCAGTGGGTGGAGCTATCGGCTGTCAATCTGGCAGCCAGGGTTCGAATCCCTGCAGAACTAAAAATATTATTTAAATGAACTTTTTTGTAATTTTATTTTGAAAAATGTATTTTTAGAACACCTTTTAATGGTTTTATAAAACTTTTTCCAACGTTGTAAATTGTGTTTACCCAGTGTTTTTCCAACACTTTTTGAACAGTCGGACCTTTGGTCTAAGGATGTTATCATTTTGGAATTGGAATTGTTGCCAGCACAACATGTTAAAGTGCCTTGCCAGCGTTGGTCCGCTTATCTTTTCTGACTGGGATATTAAATATTATAAAACCGACAACTGATTTCGTGTTTTCTAAAATACTCACGGCTTTTTTTTCAAGTTCCAATATATGACAAACATTTGTTTGAATAAATTTGTATACTATTTGGAGTATTAGGTATATTGTATTATGTATGTATATAAACGACTGCAATAACTTGCGCGGAATTATGCTACTGTGCAGCTGTCTCAAAATTTTCTGCAAAATTATACTTAACCATATCGAATCCAAGATCAACAAAACTTTACGAAAACAACAAGCAGATTAACGGCCCAAAGAAGCTGCATAGATCAAATTGCAACTTTACGTATAATAATGGAGCAAATAAATGAGATGAATGAATCTTTAGTTTTCATTGACTTTGAAAAGGCATTTGACCGCATAAGGCACAACAATATATGGGCAGCTATGCAACACAGGGGAATATCGACAAAGCTGTGTAATCTTATTAAGTAGCAATACACGAACTTTCAGTGGCGAGTGCGGCATAATAACCGATTATCAGAGGCAATAAATGTTACGGCAGGAGTACGAAAAGGATGTATTTTATCCCCTCTCGCAATATACAACCACCCTCAACGTGGCATCATCTGGCACCCTGTCAAAATGGAACATCTCAACGACCTTGTATACGCAGATGACATTGTTCTCCTCTCAAGTAGAAAATCTGATATACGGTCAAAAATAAATGATTTAGTCCGCATTGCTGATCCAGTTGGTTAAAAATCAACATAGGCAAGACAAAGTATATGAGCAACAAGCAGGAGAACAATAATTTAATGCAGCAGGGCAACCCATCGAATCAACCCACGAATTCACCTACCTGAAAGCCAAATAACAGCCGATGGTGGAGCCTGTACTGACATTCTACTAAGAATTTAAAAGGCTAAAGGGGCTGCTAGCATTGTGTAACATCAAATCTCAACAAGCACCAAAATCCGCATATTTAACACAAACAGATGCAAACAAAAACGAATAGAAGTCGAAATCCGAAAACGAAGATGGAAATGGCTAGGCCACACATTACGCAAACCTGTTGACGACATAGGGCAAGAAGCACTCGAGTGGAACCCCCAAGGCCAAAGAAGGCGAGAAAGACCAAGGGGAAGTTGGCTTTTGCAGCATTGTGTAACATCAAATCTCAACAAGCACCAAAATTCGCATATTTAACACAAACAGATGCAAACAAAAACGAATAGAAGTCGAAATCCGAAAACGAAGATGGAAAGGGCTAGGCCACACATTGCGCAAACCTGCTGGCGACATAGGGCAAGAAGCACTCGAGTGGGAGTTGGGCGACGCAGGTTGTTAGAAGAACTTAGACAATATGACCAACAGCTCTATGGCCACAACTAAGGACAATGGCACATAACAGACAAGAATGGAGAAACTTTGTATGGCACTATGCGCCGACAATTTGGCGTAAAAGCATTTAATAATAACGTATATATTTTGTATATATTTTGATATGTGATAAATGCAATGTTTCTTTAATTAATCCAAGCAAAAACTGTCATTTCAATATTTTTAATTTGATTAAAATTTAAAATCGTCATACACAAAAGTTTATTCCCTTTATCCAAAAAAAAAAAAAATTTGGAAAATATTTTGCCTCAAAGTGTGGAAAATTTTTGAAATGCATTATAAGTATTCAGGCAGTAACATAAATTTATATTTAGTAGTGGAGTAATTTAATTTTAAAAGGGAATTTGAAAAAAGTCACATTTTAAGTTTCAAATTTTAACGACTAAATTTTCCATTATTAAGACTAGAAAAAATACTATTAATAATTTCGACCTCAATTAGACTACAGAATAATGTATTTTGCACAAAAATATCCACTATCAAATCAGTAATTTTGTGATAAAAGTTCAGAAGATTCATGATCCGACCCAGAATTTTAAAATAAAAATATCCACGAATAATTCCAATTATCGACTATTGGAAGTCCCTATATTAAGGCTGGATTTTGTCAAAAAAGTTATTTCCGTTTAAGTCTCGTTTTAGATTATTCTATGATTTTCATAGTCGAAAATTTGCATTTAAATACAATATAGGAACCACCCTAATTGTCATGTTTAAACCAACATCACCGAGCATCCTCATCACCATCATTATTGTTTGATATTGTTGTAGTATTTCGGACAAATAAAAACATATTTTATGGTTTTATTGTTCAAATTTATAACAATTGTTGTCATAAGATTTCTAATTTCAAGATGCATCCTCATAGTTACATACCTACAAATGTAAATGTAAGTATGTTTATGTGTTTACATACCTACTTAGTTTGAATTATAATTTAATTTATAATTCACTAGAAAATTTATATATATTATGATTAAAATGATTAATCTTAAGATTGTGGTATGTTTAATGTTTACTAAGATTTATAAAAGGAGCGAACTTACAGTAAGTGGAAAGAGATTTAAAGACAGTTGTAAGAATTCCTACAGGAATTTATAATAATTCATTAAATGTAGGGCAGTAGAAGGTAAAGTGGAAAAATGATCTACATCTAAAAATATCTCTGGAATATTTTGTAAGCCTCTTTTTGTGGAAGCCATTTTAGCTTCTTTTGTAACTTTTTAACAAAATAAAAATTTTTCAAATAACCCCTTGCTCCCCTATAACACAATTAAGAAACAATTTTAAATTTTTTGATTAAATTTTTAAGTCTAACCAATCTTCGAAATATGATTGCCACTGTTAGACGTATGATCTATTTTAAATGTCATATTAATATTACTCATACGTGACCTGGCCAACACATAGTGGGATATTTCTCAAGATGGTTGCAAATAATTCGGCAATTTCTTACTTATTGGTCTGATTGCAATGAAATTTGGAACTAGCATAAGTGAAGTAATATTGAGCTTAAGTTTGGACGTTGGGTCTTACAGAGAATTTGGGCCGGCAATAGTGGCAAAGTTTTTCCCGAATAGCGAAACCAAATTAATGCAATATATTTTTTAAATGTTGATTATTTAACCAATTAAATTCTTAATTAAATAAACACAATTTAATGCAGGCTCTGTGCAATAACTTCCAGGTGAAAAAAATCCCAAGAAAAAAATCAAAATAAGTCCAAAAAATTTTTCATACAAATTTGGGAGTAATTTCAAATGAAATAATACCCAGTTCTTTTGCAGTTATTTCATTTTTTAGAAGTTATTTCATTTTTGTTATTAGGTGTTATTTCATAATGCAGTAATTCCGAAATGAAATAAGTCCCAACAGAATTTAGCGTGGGACTTATTTCATTTATTTTCTTGTTCGGTGTTATTTCATTTGCTGTGGGAGTTATTTCATTTTTAGTAGGAGTTATTTAATTTTCAAAAATTCATTATTCTTTTAATATTATTAATATTCTAAACGGTTCCTATAACGGGTTCTTTCAAAATATTTTGATGATCTTCTTAAAGTGACCTAACTTAATCTGTTCTTTAACAAATTTTGAAGGCGTAACGTTATATTCCCCAAAGTCATATTGCCCAAGAAAAAAAACGACATAGCGCCCAAAAAATTAGATGTAAATTGTTGTTGTAAAAATTTTCTTGTTTTTGGGCAATACGACATTGATTTGGACGAAATAAAATTTTTTGTTGGGCGCTATGACGGTTTTTTATTTGGCCAAAATAAATTTGGGCGCTATGACGGTAAAAAAGTTATTGCCCAAAATCATATATTTTTTTTTTTAAATGTCACAAGACTTTAAATGTCAAGGCTGATTCATGAAATCAAACAAAAGAGTTTTATTTTTTTGTGTCGCACGCAGAAAAAACTTTTTCTCGCATAGCCGCCTGCCGCGTTCTACGGAGAAAAAAAACCGTAAGAGCGGCCGAAGGCCGCCACACAGAAAAGCTTGTTTTTACAAATCCAATGTCGAATCCGTGGAAATCTTATTACTAAGACAATGAGTAATGTAATTTGACCACTCATAGCTTGATCATTTAAACAGCTAATTGATGTTTTTATCTTAAATACAAGAGTAGAGCATTGGCCTTCTGTTTATTTAACGTTTAGACACTAATATATACGTGAAATTTTTAATAAAATAGACTTTTAAAAAAATAATCATTAAAAAACAATAAATCTTGGTGTGGGTTGGTATTTTTGGACATAAAAAGTTATGACAGGTCAAATAAATGTTACTTGATGTCTTAAAAATATAAGATTTCAACGGAGTCGACATCTGATTTGAAAAACAAGTTCTTCTGGGTGGCGGTCTTCTGCCGCTCTTAGGGGTTTTTTTCCTCCGTAGAATGCGGCAGGCGGCTTCGCGACACAAAAGACATTATGTCTTATGACATTTAAAAAAAATATAAATTATGATTTGAAAAAAAGGGTTTTTTCAAATTAAAATGCCATAGCACCCAAAAAAAAGTTTTGGATATTCTGTCATTGATTTGGTCGTTATAACATATTAACATCCACAATTTTGGGGGGATATGCGGACATTTGGGCAATATGTCATTTTGGTTTTGGGCAATACGACTTTGGGGAATATAACGGTACGCCCTTACTTCATTTGTGTTGCATGGACTATTTTTGGGAGTTATTTCATTTTTATTCTTTGGAAATTATTCCATGATGAAATAACAACTAAAACCTAGGATTTGTTCCATCTTTGTTTTGGAAATTATTTCATTTTTTTAGAATTTATTTCACTTTTTCGAGACGGGACTTATTTCATTTTTTTTAGAATTTATTTCATTGGGAGCTTTTGCACTGGGACTTTTTGCACCTGGGACTTATTGCATAGAGCCTTTAATGCAATATCACGTTACATTAAAATTATAAATTATCTGCGATTTTTTCTCTCTCAACAAATAAAGTATACATTTTTTCCTCAAAGATTTTTTTGCAGGTAAAAGCAAGTTATGTCAAAAAATTATAATCTGCATAAAATCAGTGTAGCCAACTTTGCGTTTATGTTGAGACATAATATACATTTTTAATTTTGGAAATTTTTAATAAAACACTTTTTTGGTAACATTTGCTATACAACTGGTTAGTATTATTAACGAAAATAGAAAAATCGCTTTCTCAAGGACATCCTTTATATGTTGTATAAGCGACAACATATGTATTGCATATATTGTCTAAGCTATATCAACGATTTTTTTGTTAGTAAAAGGGAAAGGTGAAATATTTTTTGCAACAAAACGTTCGTTTTCGATAAAGAATTAAAAAATCCACATTTTATATGAAAATCAGCACTCTGGAACCTCGTTTAAGCTGACTATTGTAGTGTGACTTCCAAAAATTACAAAAATAATAAACAGAGTAGTATTTGGAAGATGACAAAGCCAATTGTGACAATTTTTTGTTGTTGTTTTTGTTTTTTCTTTGATATTTTAAATTTTGAATCTCGCTCCTAGACGAGGACAAGAAATTCTCATTGAGTTTGTGATTTAACATAACAAATATCTCTAGAAATTCTAATAACAAAGTCCCCTGAAGATTTCCTTAGGCAGGAATGAAATCCGGATAGGGACACGCCTACATCAGATTGCTTTCACAATTTGTTAAATAAGTTTTGGGACTTTAGCACATTTAATTACTATAAATGCAAAAAACAAGCTACATTTTTATAGTACAATATGTCAGCCCTGGACCAATTGGATCTCAAATCTGCAATTCTGTTCACTGACATAAGTCTTGGTATAAGAGGTTTATTTAACAAATTTTCAATCAACATTTGTTTATTATACCTCCTTTATATTTGTGAAACATTTCGAAATACATATACATAATTTTACTTTTATACACTTAGAGAAATTCTTTGATGATTTTAAAAAACACATTTTTACATTTTCAGATTATCTCATTCCAAAGATTACTATTCAATAGTAATTAAAGCATTTTTTTTTTTTTGCTATAAACTATTATAATTGCATTTGAATCTGTCAATTGTTTTAAGCAGGGCAACCAGAAATAATATTTTTTTTACTTTGCTTCGTACTGAAAAATGTATTAAATATTTATACGTTTCAGAACAATTTGTGAATTCTGGAATCGACTTTTTAGAGCATATTTTTCATATTTGACCGTAAGAGTAAAAGTTTTGTACTTTAAAGAGAAAACGCATATTTTTAGACATATTTTTCAGTTTTTTTTGTTTAAAGGTTTCGTTACTGACCCATTTTATTTTTCAATGAAAAAAGTTTTCATAAATTTAAAAAAATGTTTTTTTTATAATTTTTTGGGGTTTGCAAAACCAATTTTGAAAATTCAAGCTATTTATGCTAATTTAAATTCCTGTTTTAAGGCTTTAATTATTTTTAAATTTCTAAGAACATTGTTTTTTGGGGCATAACCCAAATTTGTTAGAATATGCTTCTGCTTGCCCGGGTTATAAGTATTCTTTTATGCAGTTTATTTTATAAAACAAAAAAAGCTACTTCATCAGCCTTGTGCTATTTACATATTTTATCTATTAGTAAAAATTAATTAACCACAATATAAAATATCCCAGTGTAGAAACGCTAAGGACATGTCATTACTTTTCTCACTAAAAGTATGACACCAGCTTATTATCTGCATTACTTAAACACAAATAATAAGGACTTACTAATAACTAATAAATTTTCCCATTATTCCAATACAAAAAAATAATGAGTTACCCAAAAGGGCTTATTTTAATCATTATTTTAAATATAATGATCTAAAATTTTTTTGAAAATCTATTTTTAGACTCTTAATTTTTTTACTTCTAGTAAGTACATATATAACTACTTACATTTGATTTTTTGTAAGCTGGAAAGTTATGACATTTTGTGCAAAGCAAGTCATATATGTTTTTAAATATAGCTCTGATGGTAGAGCGGTTAACTGACAACCTGGTGGCCCGTGTTCGAATCCCGTATGGGTACATTTTATTAAAAACTAATTTCTCAATAAAAAATACTTTTTTTATTAAATTATTTTTTTATGTGATGAATTTAGTTCGGCTTAAGGTCATGGGTTGCAATAATAAAAACCAAATTTTTAAATTTTGTTTTTAATTATTATTTTTATTTTCGATATTTCGGACAATTTTATTGTCCATCTTCAGGATTTTAATTTTTTTTAATTAATTTTTAGACTTATTATTTTTGTACATACTGGTAAGCATATAGGTAATCATATATATTTCTATTTTTTTGCAAGGTAATGATATGTCATTATTGTGGCCGACATCCCCATATATAACTAATGAGATTTGTAATGACAATTGTAGGTACTTGCCATTACCAAATATGTACTTATATAACCATTTATATGGTAATGATTTTTTACACTGGAATATAAATAAAAAAAAATTGCTTATCAAATTATTAATTAATCATATTATTCCGCTAATTAAAATTATATTTTACACCTCAACAAAAACGCAAGTTTTGAGTAGTTGAATTACCAATTAACTTTTATAAATCTGTGTACATCAAAAAATCCGCATAAAAACCTCTAAACCACATACAAGATAAGTAAACTCCAATGAGAAAATACACATACATGCTAGTATAAAGGTATATATGAGTCATTCCATATCAAGCCGAACGATTTTTTACATCACGATTTTTGGTTTTGCTTTAAAATTTGACAGTATAAAAAGAAATTTTACATGTATTTTTGTAAAAAAAACAGCTAAGAAAAAAGATTCGTGTTTAAAAATTCAAACAGCATGAAAATATTTTCAATATGTCGATATTTAATTTGATGTAAAGGGTCTGCCATCTAAAGTTTTTTTTTCAACTAGTGCTTATTTCGTGAATGGTAACACTTAGCTCATGTCTGATTTGACAGATAATTAGTTTTATCCTTCCGCTAAACGAATATGGTCCGTATGTTCGTTATCTTGTGAAAAAAGTGAAAGAAACTGGCATCCTCATCGATAAACCAAAGCGTGAAAAAGCCAAAAACAGTACGTACACCCGAGAATATTGCTGCTGTGACAGAAAGTGTGCGTAAAGCGCCATCAACATCAATTCACCGTCGTTCTCAACAATTGAACATTTCGGAGACATCATTGAGACGAATTTTGCATAAAGACCTTGGTATGACGCCATACAAAGTCCAATTGGTTCATGGCGTTCAAAAAAAAAAGTTATTTGGCGGACCCTTTATTTTAAAACCTAGTAACCCGATTTTAATGGTTGATGTCTTATTTTAATGGCCTTATTACTTTTTCTTAATATATTGAAATGTCTATGTTTCCATTTAACTATTTTTTTTTTTTTTTGTTTTAAGTTTTAACTTTGGTTTGTAATTTGTATTACTTTCGACCCTAGCGAAAAATAAATATAATATATCAGCGTCCACTTACACTTCTATTAAATAAATACTAGAATTTTCAGAAAGGAAAGGCTGTATTTTTTTTTTTAGGATATTTTACAAAAAGTACCACAAAAATTTTTATTTCTTACTTTGCTTGTTGAATATATTCAAAAATATTTAAAAGTTTTAAATACTTTAAAATATTTTACATGCAAAATAACATATTTCTGTGGTATTTTTGTAAAACATTCTCTAAAAAAAAATAGAACCCATCAACGTCTCACTCTGAAAATTTCAGTAATTATTTAGTGGAAGTGTGTGTAGACGCTGATATGTAATTTTCTTTAAGTATTATTACATTTTTTCCTCAAAGATTTTTTTGCAGGTAAAAGCAAGTTATGTCAAAAATTTATAATCTGCATAAAATCAGTGTAGCCAACTTTGCGTTTATGTTGAGACATAATATACATTTTTAATTTTGGAAATTTTTAATAAAACACTTTTTTGGTAACATTTGCTATACAACTGGTTAGTATTATTAACGAAAATAGAAAAATCGCTTTCTCAAGGACATCCTTTATATGTTGTATAAGCGACAACATATGTATTGCATATATTGTCTAAGCTATATCAACGATTTTTTTGTTAGTAAAAGGGAAAGGTGAAATATTTTTTGCAACAAAACGTTCGTTTTCGATAAAGAATTAAAAAATCCACATTTTTATATGAAAATCAGCACTCTGGAACCTCGTTTAAGCTGACTATTGTAGTGTGACTTCCAAAAATTACAAAAATAATAAACAGAGTAGTATTTGGAAGATGACAAAGCCAATTGTGACAATTTTTTGTTGTTGTTTTTGTTTTTTCTTTGATATTTTAAATTTTGAATCTCGCTCCTAGACGAGGACAAGAAATTCTCATTGAGTTTGTGATTTAACATAACAAATATCTCTAGAAATTCTAATAACAAAGTCCCCTGAAGATTTCCTTAGGCAGGAAATGAAATCCGGATAGGGACACGCCTACATCAGATTGCTTTTCACAATTTGTTAAATAAGTTTTGGGACTTTAGCACATTTAATTACTATAAATGCAAAAAACAAGCTACATTTTTTATAGTACAATATGTCAGCCCTGGACCAATTGGATCTCAAATCTGCAATTCTGTTCACTGACATAAGTCTTGGTATAAGAGGTTTATTTAACAAATTTTCAAATCAACATTTGTTATTATACCTCCTTTATATTTGTGAAACATTTCGAAATACATATACATAATTTTACTTTTATACACTTAGAGAAATTCTTTGATGATTTTAAAAACACATTTTACATTTTCAGATTATCTCATTCCAAAGATTACTATTCAATAGTAATTAAAGCATTTTTTTTTTTTGCTATAACTATTATAATTGCATTTGAATCTGTCAATTGTTTTAAGCAGGGCAACCAGAAATAATATTTTTTTACTTTGCTTCGTACTGAAAAATGTATTAAATATTTATACGTTTCAGAACAATTTGTGAATTCTGGAATCGACTTTTTAGAGCATATTTTTTCATATTTTGACCGTAAGAGTAAAAGTTTTGTACTTTAAAGAGAAAACGCATATTTTTAGACATATTTTTCAGTTTTTTTTGTTTAAAGGTTTCGTTACTGACCCATTTTATTTTTCAATGAAAAAAGTTTTCATAAATTTAAAAAAATGTTTTTTTTTATAATTTTTTGGGGTTTGCAAAACCAATTTTGAAAATTCAAGCTATTTATGCTAATTTAAATTCCTGTTTTAAGGCTTTAATTATTTTTAAATTTCTAAGAACATTGTTTTTTGGGGCATAACCCAAATTTGTTAGAATATGCTTCTGCTTGCCCGGGTTATAAGTATTCTTTTATGCAGTTTATTTTATAAAACAAAAAAAGCTACTTCATCAGCCTTGTGCTATTTACATATTTTATCTATTAGTAAAAATTAATTAACCACAATATAAAATATCCCAGTGTAGAAACGCTAATGACATGTCATTACTTTTCTCACTAAAAGTAATGACACCAGCTTATTATCTGCATTACTTAAACACAAATAATAAGGACTTACTAATAACTAATAAATTTTCCCATTATTCCAATACAAAAAAATAATGAGTTACCCAAAAGGGCTTATTTTAATCATTATTTTAAATATAATGATCTAAAATTTTTTTGAAAATCTATTTTTAGACTCTTAATTTTTTTTACTTCTAGTAAGTACATATATAACTACTTACATTTGATTTTTTGTAAGCTGGAAAGTTATGACATTTTGTGCAAGCAAGTCATATATGTTTTTAAATATAGCTCTGATGGTAGAGCGGTTAACTGACAACCTGGTGGCCCGTGTTCGAATCCCGTATGGGTACATTTTATTAAAAACTAATTTCTCAATAAAAAATACTTTTTTTATTAAATTATTTTTTTTATGTGATGAATTTAGTTCGGCTTAAGGTCATGGGTTGCAATAATAAAAACCAAATTTTTAAATTTTGTTTTTAATTATTATTTTTATTTTCGATATTTCGGACAATTTTATTGTCCATCTTCAGGATTTTAATTTTTTTTAATTAATTTTTAGACTTATTATTTTTGTACATACTGGTAAGCATATAGGTAATCATATATATTTCTATTTTTTTGCAAGGTAATGATATGTCATTATTGTGGCCGACATCCCCATATATAACTAATGAGATTTGTAATGACAATTGTAGGTACTTGCCATTACCAAATATGTACTTATATAACCATTTATATGGTAATGATTTTTTACACTGGAATATAAATAAAAAAAAATTGCTTATCAAATTATTAATTAATCATATTATTCCGCTAATTAAAATTATATTTTACACCTCAACAAAAACGCAAGTTTTGAGTAGTTGAATTACCAATTAACTTTTATAAATCTGTGTACATCAAAAAATCCGCATAAAAACCTCTAAACCACATACAAGATAAGTAAACTCCAATGAGAAAATACACATACATGCTAGTATAAAGGTATATATGAGTCATTCCATATCAAGCCGAACGATTTTTTACATCACGATTTTTGGTTTTGCTTTAAAATTTGACAGTATAAAAAGAAATTTTACATGTATTTTTGTAAAAAAAACAGCTAAGAAAAAAGATTCGTGTTTAAAAATTCAAACAGCATGAAAATATTTTCAATATGTCGATATTTAATTTGATGTAAAGGGTCTGCCATCTAAAGTTTTTTTTTTCAACTAGTGCTTATTTCGTGAATGGTAACACTTAGCTCATGTCTGATTTGACAGATAATTAGTTTTATCCTTCCGCTAAACGAATATGGTCCGTATGTTCGTTATCTTGTGAAAAAAGTGAAAGAAACTGGCATCCTCATCGATAAACCAAAGCGTGAAAAGCCAAAAACAGTACGTACACCCGAGAATATTGCTGCTGTGACAGAAAGTGTGCGTAAAGCGCCATCAACATCAATTCACCGTCGTTCTCAACAATTGAACATTTCGGAGACATCATTGAGACGAATTTTGCATAAAGACCTTGGTATGACGCCATACAAAGTCCAATTGGTTCAGGCGTTCAAAAAAAAAAGTTATTTGGCGGACCCTTTATTTTAAAACCTAGTAACCCGATTTTAATGGTTGATGTCTTATTTTAATGGCCTTATTACTTTTTCTTAATATATTGAAATGTCTATGTTTCCATTTAACTATTTTTTTTTTTTTTGTTTTAAGTTTTAACTTTGGTTTGTAATTTGTATTACTTTCGACCCTAGCGAAAAATAAATATAATATATCAGCGTCCACTTACACTTCTATTAAATAAATACTAGAATTTTCAGAAAGGAAAGGCTGTATTTTTTTTTTAGGATATTTTACAAAAAGTACCACAAAAATTTTTATTTCTTACTTTGCTTGTTGAATATATTCAAAAATATTTAAAAGTTTTAAATACTTTAAAATATTTTACATGCAAAATAACATATTTCTGTGGTATTTTTGTAAAACATTCTCTAAAAAAAATAGAACCCATCAACGTCTCACTCTGAAAATTTCAGTAATTATTTAGTGGAAGTGTGTGTAGACGCTGATATGTAATTTTCTTTAAGTAAGGTCAAAAGTGGTAAAAAAATACAAACAAATGTTAAAAACTAAAAAAAATAAAAACATTCAAAAAAGCCACCATAGACATTTAAATACATTTGAAAAATAAGAATAGTACAAGGCTTTTAAATTATTATTACACCATTGATCAAAAATAAATTGAAAACTTGCTCGTTATATGCAAGCTCTACCTTTGGTAGATATACAATACACGCTTTTTGTTTTTATTCTCCTTTTTATATTCACACTTGCTTTGTTTGTTTAAAACCAAGGTAGAGCTTGCACATAACGAACAAGTTTTCAATTTATTTTTTATCAATGGCGATAATCTTTAACTTCGAGCTCATATATTAGTTCTCATTTAGTGGGATAACAAGGTTATATGAATGTTTGATGTTTTGCATGGGATTGTCACTTCTTTCAAAACGTGTTCTGATGATGGAAACATAGAAATTCCCGAAATAGATCTATCAACACATTCCTGAAAGTGGTCAATTAATAAATTTGAAAACAAAAAACTCTATAGATTATTTGTTAGGACAGTATCCTAATAAAGAAATATGGAGTATGACCTCGAACTTGAATAATTTTCTTTTTCACAAATAACTCCTTTAAAAATGTACTTTTAATGTTTCAAAGCAAACAAAAATCGTGTTTGCAAAAAATCGTTCGGTTTGAGATGAAATGACTCATATGTGCAAATGAGTGTAAATTTTTTAATACTCTTATGTGTCATCTAAACATCCGCAAATATATCACTCTAGTGGCAGGATTTACTTTTGCACACAACCAACATGCATATTTAGGTTTACATTTTTTTTTCTCTTCGTTGGTTTGCCATAAGGTGTCATATAAAATATTTATAAACGGTTGATGCTCATAATTAGAATGTCATTAAATTTACGCGGTTTTTAACAAAAAAATTTTACATA
>CM037854.1:207722058-207752716 GCA_021234595.1 Delia radicum
TTTTAACAAAAAATTTTACATAGACAAACACTGAAAACGTATTTTAACATATAAATTAGTTTGTGCAAAACATTGCTGTCATCCTTGTGTTAAATTAACATATGAATGTGTTAGCGGTCCCAAACAGGGAAGGACATTTCTTATATACCCAGCAAAATTTTCGGCAATAGGTTTGTATTACGGAACATGTTACCTGGCAATATGTTAAATTCATTACACTTGCACTACTTCGCAACTTAAATGAGATTGCGGCGCCCATTTCTAACACTAAATTTACATGTTTAAATGTTTTTTTTATTATAACGAGCTCAAAGCCCAATACTTCGTTACCGGTAGTTTTATATATCGGAATATATTGGGATGGGAACTAAGTTTTAATTTTTAAGGAATTTATACTTCTAAAAAAATTTGCTTATCCTTTTTAGGTGGACGTTTTGTAATTTCTCCTTTTAAACCCCGTTTATACTACGATTTTATAAAAATCCAAAAAGTATATTCAGTTAATTATTTTATACTTTAAGCCCCAATTGTTGTGTAGGAGGTAAAGGCGTTGTGGTGTAATGGTTAGCGCGTTGGACTGTTACACAGATGGTCCCGGGTTCGATTCCCGGTGACGACATCAATTTAGAAAAATAATATGTATGAGTTTTCTATCACTTATATGTATCGCTGCGCCCACCTTCGGTGTTTCCCATAGCACTTAACCCCACCGAAGTAAAATAATGAATCAGGGCTATGAAACAAAAAGCTTCAATAAATTCGCTAACTCTACATCAGGTGGCGAGCAACAACTGTTCTAAGACTTATCTACTCGCGCAATTACAGTGTTGCCATGTTTGAAGCCCTTCATCTTTCACCCCCCTTCCATCTCTCCACTATCCCATTTCCAAAGAAAGCAACACATTAATTAATAGGAAGAATTTCCTGAGTGTTGCTTCTCTTTAAAAAAAAAAAAAAAAAAAAAAAAGGCGAAAAAATTGCCTTTTAACGGCCACACAGTTTTGGCTAATGAGAATTTTATGTTTTTTTTCTCATTTCGTGATTCACAACTAAATAACAGTTAAGTTATAAAAAAAAAATGGTTCCATAGATCGCCTTCTTGGTCCTGATTTCTCTTTTCAAAAATTGTTAATGGTGCCTATTAAATATAAGAATAAATATAAACTATGAGGACTACTTACGGGTAAGCGAGACTAGATACAGATTTTTTTACCGCCCTCCATATTTGTATTTCCCCAACCCTCCCTTATAAATTACCTATGAACATATTTATTTTTTTTTTCTGAAAATTGGTTAAATTGGGCCAAATTTTTTTATACCAAATTAATGTAGTGTATTTTTTAAAATAAAAGTAAAATTTACTTTAAGTTTATGTTAGAAAAAACTTCAACGTTTTTCGTTTTGTTGCAATTTCATTCCGCAAACGTTAATGCATATTTAATGTTAAAAACGTGAAAAAATGCTTGTTTAGAAAATGCTCTTCATGCTGGAGTTTTTTGTTCAAATTGACCCTAAAGTGATTTTTATTATTTATATAGTATTGCCCATCACTGTGATGATAGGTAAAATTTTTGAAAAAAAAAAGTAAAAATCCTATGAGGATTACACAACAGTTCTCGCAGATTTAGGTCTGATAGTCTCTACATGCATATGTTAGTAGTTAAACATTTTTGATGTCGCTACATAGATTTTTCTCCCTCAAGGATGAAGTATGAAATTATTGTTACACAATTTTTTTTTTTTAATTTCATACAATTTTTGGTTGCTGTTTTTTTGCACTACCACAAAAGTAATCAACGTATTTGAATATTACATATGTTTAAATGAAGGATTACTCCAAAATATTTGTTTAAGTTTTAATACACACCAAAATACTAGATCCGGCTAAATTGAAATATTTGATAATTGTTCTACCTCAGCTAGAATAGTCGAAACGATTTTTTTTCGACAAACATTTAAATTTTCATGTTCACCTTACACTCGAATCGGTTACATTAAAAAAAAAAATTCTTATGATTTTTTCATAATTTCATAAAAAAAATTCACTAAATCAATGAAAATTTCCAGTAACAATTTTAACTTGTAATATGCAAAAAAGACGGAGGAGATTAGAAAAATAAACAAAAATCTAAAAATAGAATATTTGTGTTGTTAGTGTTGACACTTCTGAGTATAATATACACTCAAAAAAATAAGTTAGTACAAAAGTTAGTAAAACGTCTTGTAAATCAGGTATACTATTTTTTAGCAAATTTTTTTGCTAAAATCGTGTTTTCAGCTAAAATTTTTGTTATACTTATTCAGCACTTAACTGTTTTATACTAATGCTTTACTAATATACTAATGTTTTACTAATTAATTTTGCTAAAAAAAATTGTGCTGATAAGCACATTAATAGTGTGGACGACAACCAGATTGAAAGATATATGCAGAATGAAGCAGATGTCGCGGCATGTCAAGATGTAGTAGAGAAGAGGAAAATGATACTAAAAAGTACAACTCTAATAAGACAGTCTTCGGCAGTTGCGTCCTTTAAAAGAAAGCATCATTTAGACAACCATGTATATTTATTTCTGTATATTTTCAGATATTAAATTAATTCATGTCTTCAATGTGGGAAAATGAAAATTTTTATATTTCGTAATTATTGTAAATTATTTTTAAAAGAATCACAAAAATATGGTTTATGATTTTCAGCAAATATATTAACTAAATTACAATTTTTTTACAATTTTTTTGCGTTTTTTTTCAGTCTGCTAAAATTCAGCAAAAAATTTATTAATTTTTAGCAAGGCTTTTTTATTTCTAATCTACTAAGTGTTAGCAAAACTTTTGCTGAATCTACTAATTTTGTTGCTAAAAATCAGCTCGCTGATTTTCAGCAAAAGATTTTGCTGACATTAGCAGTTTTTTGGCTAGCACCCTCCTGACTAAAATTTTGCTGACTCAGCAAAAATTTTCGCTGACTTTACAAAATTTTTTTTTTGAGTGTACAATAACAGAAAAGCTAATAGGAAAGAAAACTGCAATTTAGCTGCATTACATCCGAGGAAATACATGGGTGTGATCGCTAAACTGTCATGACTTGGTATTGTTACGTTTGCAATGTAAGAAGAGCGCAGGTTTGATTCTTACAGCCTATAATAATACAATTTAAAAAAAATGGAAAATCACTGATGACGATTGTCCATAAAAAGGCAGAAACTTTAGAGAAATTTTTAGAAAAAAACGTTTATTCTTCTTACTTAACCTCAACATTTGTAAAACAAAAAAAAATAGTTTAATGTAATGTTTTGATTTATTTCGTATGAAGTACATTTTGGATCAAAAAAAAATGCGCATAAGTTAAACGCCTAATATTACAAATGACATACATTTGGTTGCTAAACTGAATCAACTAAAACTTTGAAAATCAAAAAATTATTTGTATTTATTAAAACAAAAACAAGATTTTTACATAAATAAAAAATAAAATTAGCATTTCATGCATTCATAATTAAAAATTCAATTAAAATTCTTCATTAAAAAATTAAAAAAATCTGTTATTTTTTTCTGAATGACTGAATTAACGATTTCATTCGTTATAAGTTTGTCTATTACCAAAATATGATTGTCAGCTTCTTCGGCACACGATTTTGTTCGAATATATCACTTGACAAATTTTCAACATCGGCAGGATTAACAATTTCCAATATTTCTTCACCTGATAAAGTATGTAACGTCAAAACATTAGCATCTATATCTAGAAAGTCATCCACGGATATGAAATTCATATTCGGTCTATCCCATTAAACGGATAAAGAGTGTAGTAAACATGGTAATTTGTATGAAAACGAGTTTTTGGGACTGCTTAAAGCAGTTCGTAATAACCGAGGGTTCGTATTAACCGAGTTCGTATTAAAAGATGTATTTTATATGAAAATTGTTGCCAAAAAGTCGGGACTTTTAATTAGTTCGTATTAACCGAGTTCGTATAAGCGAGTTTTACTGTATAAGAAGTAAATTTTTGTTTTGTCATAAAAAGTAATGATAATTCATTAAAGACATGGAACTTCGATAACGTTTATGCTACAATTAATGAAAAAAAAAAAAAATTCATATACTTTATGATTGGGTCAATGAAAACATTCATTAAAATTTATTAAGTTAACATATTTCATTGATACAATAAAACATTTCTTTGGGGACTTTTTTATGAAAAAATTCATTGTATTAAGGAAGGAATTCATTAATACTACGCACAAATTTCTATAAGTGTCGACCCAATCGTTAAAGGGCCTTTGAGTCTGAGAAACTATCAGTTTGTTTATTGAGTGACTAAATTCCAGATCTCTACATAATAGGGTATTCAATCGGGTAATCGATGAATTTTAATCAAACAACTGTTCGAGTAATTAAAATGCCCAATTTCGAGTAACGAATAACTCGCAAAATGTTGATCAAATAATCGAGTTAATCGAGTAAATCGAAATATAGTTCTATACGAGTTTATATTTTATAAATAAAAAACTTAAATTGTTTCGTATTTTTTGAAAATATTTTCAGTTAAATATAAAACTACATTCACACTGAACCCCAAAATACATATTTTAGTTTTCGACTTTCAAATTCGATACGAATTTTATTCATAAACATATTTTGGTGTTTCAATATGAAAGTAGTATAAAATATAGAGCAATGTTACAGTTACCGTGTTAATTTAATATATATATTGTGTAGTAGGGCTTATAACTTCTTTAAGTGGCACCACGGTATAGGCAATACTGTTGTGATGAAAAAATATTTATCTTTTGTAATTTTGGAGAAAAGATGTTCGGCACCGAGACCAATGCCTAAAATATCACATTTTTGGCAATTTTTAAAGATATTTTTAAAATATCAATGAGCAATAAGAGACATTACTATACACCAATAAATAGTCGAAACTACAAGAATTTTTTTTTTTTTTATTTCTTCACTTTACTTAACCGAGCCCTTAGGGCCATATACAATTAATTAAGGCTACTACAGTAACAACAATATAAAAAAAAACTATATAAAATATAACTAAAGATAAAAATAATTCAATATATAACTAAAATTTTAAGAAAAAATACAGATAATGCTTAAATTATTATTTAAATAAACAAATAATTAGTAGATTCAGTTTAATCGTAACAAAAAAATAATAAATAAAAAGGGAAAAAGATTAAATTAAGTTATGAGTTTTGGCCCAAAATGTAAAATTTCTATAAATTAAGCGACATTCTTAGCATATAAATATTCAACAAAAAATAAAAATCGCAGCAATCGCAAAACTATTAGATTGTGTTAAATTTTTTTGAAATATTCTAATTGTACTTAACTCATCATAATTTTTTGGTGTTACAGCTCAGATTGGGCCGTTCAACCTTTTCTTCAATTTGGAACTGAATCAAATAATTATAAAGTTTATGTAATTTATATGATTTTTATTCTATATTTTTCCGAGGACATATACTGATATGGCATATTATTTTTGATATTTGCAAAGAATTCTAAAAGTTATATCTCTGATGTCTTCTTAAGGTCGAACTTTATAAAAACGAAAGTAAATAATGTAAAACCCCTTCAATTGTATGTTACTTGAGAATATTTCTTTAATTTTAAATTAATCACTCGACTTTTTATTTTAATTTGATAACAAATACATTTCGGAGCTCCTGATTTTGTATTTATTTTGTATTTTAATATCAATTTTTAAGGAAAAAATTAATGAAATAAAACTATTGAAATTATTCAAGTTAATCGAGTAACTTTAAAATCTTACTCGATTAATTGAGTAAGTTAAAAACCTCAAAATCGAGTTACTCGTTTACTCGAACAAACCCAAACGCGAGTAATTTGAACGCCCTTCTACATAAGTTACATTTCGTTTGAATCCTAAAATTTTTTTAGTTTTTAAAGCAGAAATTTTAAAAATTTATCTGATTTTGATTTTTTTTTTTTAAAGAGAACTGCACTAATGAAATTCTTCCTATGTATTTCTGTGTTGCTTTCTTTGGAAAGGGGATAGTGGAGAGATGAAAGGTTGGGAAAGATGAAGGGCTTCAAACATGGCAACACTGTAAGTGCGCGAGATGATAAGTCTTAGAGCAGTTGTTGCTCGCCACCTGATGGAGATTTGGCGAACTTATTGAAGCTTTTTGGTTCATAGCCTTGATTCATTATTTTACTTCGGTGGGATTAAGTGCTATGGGAACACCGAAGGTGGGAGCTGCGATATATATATGAGGGATAGAAAACTCATACATATTATTTTTTTTCTGAATTGATGTTGCCGTCATCGGGAATCGAGCCCGGGACCATCTGTGATACAGTCCAACGCGCTAACCATTATATATACCACCATCAAATTGATTTAAAACTGTGGGCTGTAGGAAAAAATTTATTAAAAAAGTCCAATTTTCCCCCACTGTGTCCTATAGACCATTCTGTCTTAAAGCAGGGTGACAGGTAATTTTCTGAAAGACTATGTCCCTCTTTTAAAAATTTTTAGTAATCAATGTGCGATGTCTTGTTAAGTTTTTTGTGTTTGTTTAAACTTAATCATTTTTTTTTTTTTTTCTTTCACATTTTATGAAATTATCCTTGAATTTTTTATATCATTTTTGCTACTAATAAAACGAATTAATACCTTTAATTGCTAACATTTTTTTCTTATTCTCAAGCACTACATAGAGTACGTGGACAGTAGGACGAATGGTAATTTTTCTTTAAGAAAAATCCTCTTTGCCTTATATTATGTCAGAAGTACCGGTAAAAAAAATGCAATTAATTTTAAATTCTATATTTTAAAACATATTTCTAACATTTTAAACATTATTCCTAATTATTTCTATTTTAAAATTCTTTTATAAACGAACAACTTCTTAAATACTTCCTTTTCTTTTTGAAATCCTTTAAACATGATTTAAAATGTTGAATTTAATGTTCTGCTTTTAATTTTCGTTTATTATTATCCTGTATTGTTACATTTGCTGTGGCATTTACCGAAACAATTTTAAATAGGTCTGGCTGAAATCGTTAGTTGTCTGTTGTTGTTAGTGTTAGTGTTTTACAAATACATAGTCTAAGGAAATAAAAATTTACGTTTGCAACACATGCAACAACTTGTGGTTTGTAAAAATGTTAAGAAATACATAAGAAAGAAGTAACATTACTCAAGACTCCACTTAAAGGAAAGTATTTACTGTTGGTTAAAAAAATTTTTGTTTTGAAAAAAATTATTTGAAATAATCCAAAAAACCAAAAGACATGCATATTAGGGAGGCATTTATCAACGGATAGAAAAAAATTACCATATTTATTAAAAAAAAAAAACGTTTTACAAAAATATAATGAAAGAAACATTGTCAAAGCTTTTAATAACACTACTCAATAAATTTAAACTTTTTGCTGAAACTGTCAGTGAAATACATATTTTTTAATAGACTTCCACAGAAAAAAACTAAAATCAAGTTTCAATTAAAATATTTATTGATTCAATTAAAATTTTAATTGAATTCGGTCCTATTAAGGAAATTGTACACACAGGGAAAATATTAGTTGGAATTTAATCTTGCTTACTTAAAATCCACAATAATCATTAAAATATGATTAGGGAAACATTATTTATATAGTAAGGGTCAATTGTAGGTCCTCTGCACTAATAAACATGAAATGATACCATTCGATAGTGTTGTTAACTTTTTTATTAGTTAATTCAAATAATTTGAATAAATTTAGGTTACCGTAGTAAGACGCTATTGATGCAACTGATTTTAAATCACATTTTATAAACATGAACTGATTTATTTTGTTGTGCCCACAGAAACTCAAATCCAAAATATATATAACCAAATAAAAGGTTAGTTTTAACAATTGTTGGTTGGAACAATAATAAATTTCTTATCAAAATTCGGTTGCACTCAAATTTTTAAAAGTTTGTCAACCAGACTACTTAATCGATATATGTAGCTACTGAAAAACTATCATTTTATTTTCTTTGTACATAATGTCAAAATAAAAATTATACATTTTTATTTATTGAAAAATTAAAAAAAAAAAATATTTTCGTATTAAATTTTAAAATTTAAATGTTTACTACAAGTTTAGCCCACCAAAAGAAAATACGCGATTTTTATTTAATAAAAGGTATGCTTGTATAATATATTTAATATGTATATCACTTAATCATTATGAGTTTTATAATAAAAATTACACAATAATGATTATGTTATGAGTTTTAAGGATTTTCTTCAATGGTAATGATTATTTTTGAGTAATAATAAAAAAAATCCGCAATAATCATTATTTTTGAGCAAAAAAATAAAACTCAAAAATAATCATTATTTATGATTTTTATTTTTTTCGCTCAAAATAAAACTCACTTTCATGTAGGTGTAAATATATATACATATTAGGGTGGGGCGATTCTGATTCTTGGGATTGTACTGAGCAAAAAAGTCTACTAGACCATACGTCTACGGTGAAAATCGAGCTTCCAGATTTTGACTTTACGGCAAAGAAGCCCTATTTTGAAATTAATAATTAACCCCTTAAACCCCACCCACAAATATGATTGATGCATTAATCTGCTAGAGAATCTTCCAAAGAAGAGATTGATACCATAATCTTGGATAAGCTCCTCCTCCTTCCTGAGATATGTCCATCCCACACATTGTTACTTTCACAAAATACGGCAAAAAAGCCCTATTTTGAAATTAAAAATTAACCCCTTAAACCTCACCCACAAATATGATTAATGCATTGGTTGGTTGGTTGGTTTAAGTGGCAGCTCACGCTACTCGTGAGCATTAAGTAGAGTCAAAAAGCGACTCCGTTTTGAAGAGACCACACTACATACTGATGCATTAATCTGCTAGAGAATCTTCCAAAGAAGAGATTGATATCAAAATCTTCGATAAGCTCCTACTACTTCCTGAGATATGTCCATCCCACACATTGA
The DNA here is from genome assembly GCA_021234595.1 of Delia radicum. Lineage (NCBI taxonomy): Eukaryota > Metazoa > Arthropoda > Insecta > Diptera > Anthomyiidae > Delia > Delia radicum. Next base: position 207,731,027 of record CM037854.1, read on the forward strand.
AAGTGAGTTTTATTTTGAGCGAAAAAAATAAAAATCATAAATAATGATTATTTATGAGTTTTATTTTTTTTTGCTCAAAAATAATGATTATGGCAGATTTTTTTTATTATTACTCAAAAATAATCATTACCATTGAAGAAAACTTTAAAAATCAAAAATTTAAAAATCATGACGGATATGCAAAGATTGCCAAAAAATAATAATAATGGTGCAATCAATTTTTTTTTATGTCTCTTCTAAGTGATTGATTTTTTGATTCAAAAAAACGAGCAATAATCATTATTTACGGTCCCTGTAAAATATTCATGAAACAAAAACTTTTGCAGAAAAGAATATTTCCAACTTTTATCTCGTATGACGAAGCCGATGTTAGTTTTTTAAAAAAAATACGTTAAAAATCCGGTGAATCTTACAACATGTATAACTCTGTCATAACAACTTTGATTGTTGTTTTCCAGGAAAACAGTGGTTGTTTGCTGTTTACGTCGTCTAGGATGCCAATATTGAACATCGAAAAAGAAAAATACGATTTATCTGCGTTAAATAAAATACATTGAGAGATGTGGCAGATTTCTATTGGTTTTAAGAGAAGTTATATCATTACAACCTTTTTGCAAATGAAATAAATTTTCTAGAGGAAAATTGATGAAAAATCTTGATTATATTTAGAGCAAAATATTTATTTTTGAAGAAAGATTTTATTCGTTTAATTTTCGAGTGAAGTTAAAGTTTGTGAGACCATTAAATTCTTAATGTAAAGATTTTTCGATCTTAGATTTTTGTATGACAAATATCCTATTTTAATTAAATTTTGAGAGATTTCCTTGAAGTACGTTCCGTGTAAATTCTTTACAGGAAAAAAATTATATAAGTTTTTAGGTACTCTACATATAATTGACTTCTGAATTCATGTAACTATACCCTGTTTAATATAAGCGCACACGTATTTTTCATTTTTATTTGCGTGCTAGTTTGGACATTACTACTTTTTTCTAAACCCATTTTTATTTCTTCTTGAGATAAAACTGTGCTAATATATTGGCATTATAGGCATTCTACGCATTATTGTTATGCAGTTTTTGCTTCCACATTCTTTTCGACATGCTTCCAAACAAAAACAGTACCAAAATAGCTTATTTTCATCCCCCTATTTAAATTATTTAATCCCCTAGATAACAGAAATGAGACAGGTTGTTCTTAGATTTCTTCTTTCTATTTCACATAAATACAAATTTTATCCATATCGAAGAGATGAGTTTGAAATACTTTCCTTGTAAGTATTTTTCTGTAGAATGTCAAATATTTTATAAAATCTCAAAATGTTTTTAAGTTTAAAAAGAGTTATAATTTGTAGTTTTAATATAAATGTACAATTAATTTGTAAATATTTCATTAAAAAAAAATGTATTGTAATATTTATTACAATTAATATAATAAATTTCAAACAAAAAAAATATGTTATTGGATACGGTGTACTTTTAAATATTTTCGATTAGGGCAACTAAATAAATTTTATCTTACGTACAAACAATTTTTTTTTTGATTCGGTTAGTTATTTAAATATATCGATTTTCATAACCGAATATTAATTATTCCAATCGTAACTACAACAAAGAATTAAATTAGTTCACATAACTATCAAAATTCGGTTGGCAAAAAACTTGGTTGTGACTACAAATCTGTTTTCTGTGTGTAGTACCAATTGAAATAATTTGTAACTATTTAATTGATTTTATTTTCAATTAAGGTTTTAATCATATCTATTAAAAATTTAACTGAATATTGTGTTTAATTTTAAACTAATTTTTCATAGATACTATTAAAAATTGAATTCAAATTTGTAAAAAATTTAAAAAAATTGGGTAAAACATCGCTAAAATTTAAAAAATGTCGCTTAAATTGGAAAAAAATCGCCAAAATGACAAAACGAATTTAAAATTGCTAGTATTTAACATTCGCCAAAATTTAAAAAAACTCAACAAAATTAACGAAATTACAAAAAACAAATACGAAATTAACAAATACGAAGTTAAAAAAATGGTACTATATTTTTCCCAATTCAAAAAAATACTAAAATCGCAAAAAGAATTTAAAATTGCTAATATTTAACAAAATCACAAAAATTTCAAAAAATTCAACAAAGTTGCCTATATTAAAAAAAATTCCCAAAATAAAAAAAAAAACGCTAAAGTTGCAAAATTAGTACTAGGTTTTTTTTTTCTTTCAATATATAAAAACAAAATCGCAAATTCTCTGCTTTAGTGTACTAACTGGCTGATTTGGTAAACCTAATCATAAAATCAGAACTTTTTAAAAACCAACAATTTTTTATATCAATATACTTTACATATCATGTGTATGTGTGTTTGTTGTATTACAATTTCTAAGAAAAAAAGTATATTGTACAAAGTGAACTAATAAGTTTTTTTTAGTTAACAGCCTTTCTTAAAGCCCTAAATTAAAACAAAAAAAATTTCCAAAAAAAAAAAATAGGCTAAAGTTGGTACTTGGTTTTTTTTCAAAATTTAAAAAAATCGCTAAAAATCAAAAAAAAAAAATTAAGATTGCTTGTATTATAACAAAGTCTACGAAATTAAAAAAAAAAAATCAACAAAATTCCCGAAATTAAAAAAAAAAAAAAAAAATCCAAAATTAAAAAAAAAAAACGCTAAAGTTGTAAAATAGAACCTTGATTTTTCAAAATTAAAAAAAAAACTCCAAAATTAAATAAATCGCAAATAAAAAACTTATCAAAGAAAAATTTACATTACCTAAAACATGATAGCGGACTTGTTAACATGTTAGAAAATCAGTTTGGATCTGAAACTGCACACAATTTATATTAAAATATACGATAAAGAGATATAGAGGAGGATTCTGCTATAACTCAATAATCGCTCAAGAGGAGTTCGTAATTAACTGTATGATGTTGGATAGTATCATTATAACAAACTGAATTCAGGATTCCTAGGCACAAACCGAAAAATTTCCGTTTTTAGGTAAAATAATCGAATATATACAACTGCATAGTACTTTGACTAGTTGAGTATATTTTTCTTGTGGCTAAACAGTTGCGATTGATTTAAAAAAATTGGCAAAATTTAAAAAAAATTCAAAAAATTCTAAAAAATTGCCAAAATTTAAAAAAATTTCCAAAATTAAAAAAAGACATCAAAATTGGACAACAATTGTCGAAATTAAAAACAAATTCGCTAAACCCAGCAAAACTACACATTACCAAATCATGGGTAAAGTAATGTATCGCCATAGGGCTTCATGCATTACTTTACACGTTACTTCACTGATGAATTTTACAGGCGATGAGCCTCAAAGTAACTCATTACCTTGTAGTGGGTAAAGTAACTGGTTAATTATATGGTTACATGGTGGGAAAAAGTAATGTGTCTATAAATAGATTTTCATAAAAAAAAAATGCATAAAAATTTTTTTTACAGATATTTTTTTTAATTAAATAAATAATTTTTTTTTTATTAAATAAATAACTTGGTCATGCTGGGATTCGAACCTGGGGTATCTGTTATTTAACAATTATTTAGGCGAAAACTCTACCAACTGAGCTATCAATACATATAATATTTTATTGCTTAGCATGTAGATGAGTTGTTGTGCTTCGTGTTTTCGTTCGTGATATCAAAAATATACACCTTACCATTATGCTTACAAAAAATCACAAATGTGATTATGTGTCTATAAATAGATTTTCAAAAATATATATTAATATTACTTGACGTTTATAATTCATGCATTATGTAATTGATGATCGGTAAGTCATTATTTTATGTTTTGAAGTAATGTAAAATGTAATGAGGTCTCATTACAAGGTAATCCATGAGTGTTCAATTATCGGTAACTCATTACTTCTTGTTGGAAAATAATGATACAGGTAAGGAGTACACATTGCAATGTAATGCATTACTTTATCGCACCCATTACCAAAGTTTTGCTGGGAAGTTTAACAAAACGTGCAATAATATTAAAAAAAAAACTGTCAAAATTTGAAAAACCACCTAAATTCAAAAAAATTACTGAAATTCAAAAAAATTTTGAAGAATTTTTAAAATTTTGATTTTTGATTTTTATTTTTGTTATTTTTTTCCCCAATTTTAGCAATATATTTAAAAAATGTTGAAGAATTTTTTAAATTTTTGGTGATTTTTTTTTTTGGTAATTTTTTCTCTATTTTAGCAATATATTGCAACATAGCGCTTTTTTTTTTAAATTTTGGCAATTTTTTAACGTTTTTTTTTCAAATTTTGGAGAATTTTTTAAAAATTAGCGAATTTTTAAATAAAAAATTTTTTTTAATTTTTTTCTATATTGTCATTATTTGTTATAACAACTTTATTAAATTTTTTTTGACAATAATGTTTTCTGTGCAGGTAAGCTAAATCCAAATCTGTCATAAAGTTTTTTTTTCTCATTCGATGTTTTTGAAATATCGCGGGTTTTTATGTTTACTACATTTATTTAACACCTTTTTCGTATATTTAGTTTAATTCTTCAAAATTTAACAGCAAAATTATGATTTTTTTTAAGAATATAAATCTACGCAAAATAATCTTTCATTTGACTATAATCATGCCGGTATTGGTATCAAGACATCTTACCGGTATTGCAAAGAAATGAAAATTTTGCATGATTAGTTTTTTCTTTATAAATTTTATGTATGCTAAAAAAATATAAATTTTATCATTACGCGTAAACTAAATATTCCTCTGAACTAATTTTTGTATTAAAATTTGCAAATCCATTTAAAATATCCTGAAATATATATTTAGTTAGTTAGAATAATGTTCTACCTCAAGTTCAAAATGTAATATGATATTGTTATATTAGATTTTTTCTTGTTGCTTTTTAAAAAGTTTGATGATTTTTTAAAATGTATAAGAATAAAACTTTCAATTCCTTGCCATCAGGATATCGAACATCCTGATACAAACACCAACATGATTATACTCAAATTAAACATAATTTTATGAAGATTTATAATCGTAAAAAAAATATTCATGATTTTGCGATAAAATTTCGAAAAATTAAGCAAAATATACGAAAAAAATGGCTGAGTGATGTTAATATAACAATCGCGATATTTTAAAAACTGAAAAAAAAAATCTTTTAAAAAAGATGTGTTTCAAAGCGATATTTGTTGTGTAATTATTACTATATAAGAGTAAAATTATCTAATAGTAAAAATTACACTTCATTATTTTGTCTTTAATTTTTCGAAAATGTTGCCTCCTTTACATAAACCCCTACCTAATTATACATATTTCCCCATAAATCTATATACAATCATAGTATAAAGGTTTAAACATTTGTCGGAAGTTTAACGTTATTTATGGTCGACAATCAAGTGCATTCTCATATGGGGTGTTAACTCTGTTAGTTACAATATTTTCAAATATATTTCTTCTTTATTTTATGAACAATATACTACGAAATACTTTTCTCTTTTGGAAACGGAAGGAATACCAGAAAAAATGAGTTGTTATTAAATATTTAATCTTTGCCTTTTCTATGTTCTTTTTTTTATAGCTTTTCTGTCTTGCGAAAACTACTTCAAAATTTCTGAAGTAATTAACACCTGTTCCTTTTTAATTGTTAATTATACCCGCGTATAAGTAAGTTGCATAACTAATTGCTGTCCTTGTTCTTATTTTTTTTTCTGCAAAGGAAACTACTTCTAAATGTTGAATAAAAATTAAGTATTCAAAAGACATTCAAAACTATGTAGTAGAAAATATGATGGTGAAAAGAAAATTAAAACTTAATACAGTGGAATGATTAGGAAAATATATTTATGCTACTAAAGATTTAAGTGGTAAGATAAAAAAGATTTAGGGAATAAAAAAAAAGGGAACGTGAACGCAAATCTCAGGTTTAAGGGTTGAAAAGTGCGGTCAAGGTGACCCTATTTTTCATACCGAATTAAAAAAGAATACATAAAAATTGTCCCTCGAATAATAGGTACCAACTTTAAAAATCTATCTATCTAAAGGAAAAAATTACCAAAAAGCTCGTAAACGAAAAATTTCGAACAATCTTAAAACCAGTGTAATACCCCCTAATGAATTTACTGATATTAATGAAACAATTCCATGGAATTTTTTTTCGTAGTTTCAATGAAGAATTTCATTATATGAAAGAAATTTTATTAATATTAAATAATTTTTCATAAACTTTTTTCGTAAAATTTCATAGTTTCATAAAAAAAAATCATTTGATAAAAAAATTTATCTCTTCATAAATTTAATAAAAGTTTTCTTAGAGCTATGAAATTATTTCAAAGAGATGACCGAAAATATTAGTATCAACCTAGCTAATATGTTTGATTTGCTTTATTTTTTGTAAATATACGGAGGTTGGAAGCTCGTTATAAATTAAAAATACCATAATAATAATCTCGATGTATATAAAAACAAAAAACTAATAAAACTATAAAAAATATTACTGGAGCCAGAGTGAAAACTAAAATTTTTTGTATAAATTGAAAATTTTTGGTCTTCAAAGTTTAGTAACATCATGATGCTTATTGGTAAAAGGCCCTAGACACGTGTTTGATTACTAAGAAGACAAGAATAATAAATAGGTTTTTTATTAAAGTTCTGCCTATTCTGGAAGCTCTAGCTTTTCTAAAACTTCGGGTTCTGATGAGATCTTTAGCCAGATCGAAATACTAGTATCAACCTAGCTAATATGTTTGATTTGCTTTATTTTTTCGTTATAAATTAAAAATAACATAATAATAATCTCGATGTATATAAAAACAAAAAACTTATAAAACTGTAAAGATATTTATTTGAGCCAGAGTAAAAACAAAAATATTTTTGTATGAATAGAACATTTTTGGTCTTCAAAGTTAGTAACGTCATTATGCTTGTTAGGAAAAGACTCTAGCCATGTGTTTGATTACCAAGAAGGCAAGAATGATGAATAGGTCTTTCGTTAAAGTTCTGCCTATTCTGGAAGCTCTAGCTTTTCTAAAACTTCGGGTTCTGGTGAGATCTTTAGCCAGACCGAAATAGTAGAATAAACATAGCTAATATGTTTGATTTGCTTTATTTTTGTAAATATACGGAGATTAAAAGCTCGTCATAAATCAAAAATTACATACAAATAATCTCGATATATATAAAAACAAAAAACTAATAAATAAATGCAATATAAAGTGTAATTTTTCGTAAAAATAAAAAGTGAATGACAAGCAAATTTTAAAGAATTTTCCAAGTCGAATTTTTGTAAACGGTAAGAATTTTATTCACAATTTTAATGAAACTAATTGGTTTCCATAAACAAATATAATAAATAAAACAAAAAATGAGAAAAGTTTAATTTTCATAATGTTCACTAAAGTGGACCTTTGATATTTTTTTTTATTCTTTTCAAGTTTTAATTTGTTTTTAAATGTTTTACGAATCATGATTCACAAAAAAAAAAATATTGTTTAATTACCGCAATTGAAGAAGTTAGCATTACAGTAACTTTAAACGATATAAAAAGGTCCTTAATAAACAAAATTAAAATAAATTTTAACTTAAATACAAATTTTTGTCGATTTTACTCAATTTTCTAACAATTGTATGTTTGTTTAAGGAGTTTTTAATTTAGGTCCAAATTAAGGTACATGTTCCTTAATGTGAAAATTATTATATAATTTTTTCAAATTAGTTGCCACAAGAAAATTTTTTATTGCCAAAAAATGCCTAAGGAGTGGGCGTAATTGTATTCGGAACATTCCCCTTAGTTTTTTTTTTATATATAGCCCAAATACCAGGTGTAGGACCACATTAGGAAACATTCTCTTATTAAAATACCAAAATTGTAGTACGTGGTGTAGTTTTTGAGTTTTTTTTTTTTTTAAACTGTCTAACAAACAATATATGAGAAATTTCAAAAAGTTCCGACATATTTAAAAAGCAAAATAAATTTGTATGTTATGATATATTTAGAATGTTTAAGCATTCGAAATCCAGCCGCCTTAATCATTTATTTTTAACGACACAAAAATTATAGCTGTTTTAAGTTGAAATCAAATTAAAAATATTAAAATTACAGTTTTTGCATGGATTTTATTAAAGTTATATCAATTTATAGATCTTATTGCATTATTACATTTCAAAATAGATATTACACCAGCAAAAACCATAAAAATACACTCAACAGTTTTTTTGTGTCATATGTTAGAACTTATTAAGAAAACCGTGATTATTTCGGAAAACGCTTTAAAATTAGAAAAATTAAAAAGTTTATATAAGGATGCTTTTTGGATTACAGTTTTTGCTTGGATTTAATTAAAGTTATATCAATTTATATAGATCTTATTGTATTATTACATTTCAAAATAGATATTTACACCAGCAAAAACCATAATCACACACTCAGCAGTTTTTTTTTTTCATATACTAAAACTTACAACGAAAGCCGCGATTATTTTGGTAAACACTAAGCTAAATTCAAAATTGTATATAAGGATGTATAAAATATGTTGCTCCATAAAATGTATAGTCCTTAAAATTGGTTGATGCCTTTTCGATTTTAGTAATAGCCGAAGTAAAATTATTTAAATATGACCAGATAGTAAAAAGATTTAGATATGACCAGATATGACCGTATATAATAATATCCAAAATTTTAGTGTATCCAATTATATCAGAGTTCAGATTTATTTATATATACCCTCAGATATAATTATATATCATTTTAGATATGTTTGAGTTTTGATATATGGTTATATATGAATATATATGAAGTTATATATAAATATATATTGACCCAGATATAATTGGATGGACTCAAATTTCAGATATAATTATATATGGTCATATATGATCATATTTAACCTTTTTATGCGGGAATCTAATCAAAATCTTTTATTCGTTGTACATTTTGGCGGAATTGATGCAGCGCTTAAGTACTCACAAAGCGAAATGAGTTTGGAAAAAACTGGCGCGGTACCCTTTACAAATGAAAAAATTAAATTTGTTTACACTGTCTGTGTGAAGATTCACTCTAAATACCTAACTATGTTGTCCAAGCATTTGTTTAATAAAAACATGCGGAACTTAATAACAAAATTTCACAAAACTGTTTACAAGTTCAAAAATTTTTGTGCTTAAAAATTTCAAAATGAACTTTTTACTTGGATGTGATATTTACTAAGAAACTTAATACACGCAATACGCTAACCAATTTTCAAATTGAGAATTTTAGAAGATAAAAACATACATTTTCGAAATATTTACTCCGTTATTGGTGCACTGACTTCAACTTGGTATGCCACTTTTCAAATACTGTTCGCAAAACTCAATTCTATTAAACGGCGAAAAAATCGTATGGAGAAATTTTACGATAACTTTAAAATAGGAAAATTTTGGTTTTACATGTAAACCGTCAAAAGTACTTTTTAGTGAATGTATATCCTAAGTTTTGTATTGGTTTGAATCTAAAAGTTAAAAACTATGAGCAAAAAAAAAATTAATAAAAAAATAAAAAAGTAAGATTCAAGTAATTTTTTAAATTTTTCAATGTTTTAACGTGAAACTTTGCATGTCATAGCCAACCTAACCGTTAACTCTCAATTCATAATACCTTGAAAACAAAAGGCATCTAAAGTCAGTTTCAACAGGTGCCTAAAATTTTTAAAGTAGTTCATATATACACACAGAAAAATAAAATGACAACTGAATTTAAAAGTGTATTTTGGTGGCCTCAACCAAAAAGTTCGATTAGTAAAACCATATTCAAATGTGATTTATGAATATTTTGGGCGTTGCAACTTAATTTCAATTGTATTAACCAAATTTTGTTGTGACAACCCATTTTCAGTTGTACCAACTAACATTTAGTTGTACCAACTAATTTCAGTAGTAGTAACTAAATTTCAGTGGGCAAATGGCCAAATTGTTCTCTGTGTGTAGATTAATACCAACGCTTTGATATCTTACAGAGTATTTTGTTTTAAAGAACGAAATGGAAAAGTTATTCCAAATATACTAACTCTATATTATTTTCCAGCCTTAAACACAAATATTGTACATTTCTATCCTCGACCACATGTAAAGTACAAATTCAAAATTTTGCGACTTGAAATAAGATTAATAACACAAATTATGGAAGGAAATAAATTTTTTAATAAATATTTTAAATACAGCGATAATCGGGGTGTGACACATGTGTCCCACTGGCGAATCCTCCCGCTTCTACCATATTGATCTTAATTTCTTTGTAATATACACTTGTCTGAACGATTTTGCAGAATTTATCTTCATATAATTTGCTTAGGTACATTTTCTCTTGATATAACCAATCAGTAGCTACCCAGACGTATGAGTATTATTAATTACAAAAATATAACTCATACGCAAAAATGCATAGACACAAGTATACATTTTACTTTTTAATTTAAAATTTTTCTTTTAACATATTAAAATATTTGTGTTTAAAAAAAGATTTATGTTATTTACTTCATAACTTTTTGTCTTAAAAACCCTGAAAAGAAATTTTACAAGATTTAGTTTGTTTAATGTTCTTTTTCTATAGTATTACATTTTTAATAGTTTTGTAAATCTTTTTTATTTAATCATGCATAAAACTTTTAAAAACAATAAAAAGTTTAGTTTTATTGTTATAACTTTTCATTCAAAAGAATATTTGACAAGAACAAATAAAATAGAGCCAGAAAAGACACAAGAGTGTTAAAGTAAATACAAATAATATACGAATTCTGTATTAATTTTAGTTTGCTTTTCTAACTTTAAAAAGATATTTAAATAATAAAATTAAAACAATTAAACTTTTCAGAAAATATTTACAAGCTTTTGAAAAAAAAAAATAACTACAATTAAATAAAATGTACAAACAAATATTGTGTTCTTAAACTAACAAGACTATATCATGGAATCCATGATATATCACAAATGGAATTCACCCAGGATCTTCAAATTTGTTAAATTTTTGTACGCACATACCCCATGAAGCTCATAACACATTCCCTTATTCAGTTTTTCAAATTTTCTTAAACTCGCGAATTTTTTACGGTTTTAGTTTTCCTAAAAAACAAGAAATCGGAAAAGTACACTCAAAAAACGAAAGTTAGTAAAGTCAGCATAAAATTTTTATGAGTCAACAAAATTTTAGTCAGGAATAAAAAAAATTGCTAATGTCAGCAAAATCGTTTGCTGAAAATTAGCGAGCTGATTGTTAGCAAAAAAATTAGTAGATTCAGCAAAAGTTTTGGCTTACACTTAGTTGATTCAAAATTAAAAAATCCTTGTTAAAAGTTAATAAAATTATTGCTGAATTAGTTTAGAATTAGTATTAGTGCAAAAAACTCAAAAAAATTGTAGAAAATTGTACTCAAGTTAATTTATTTAGTGAAGATCTTAAATTTTTTTTATTTTTTTTTTTGTTATTCTTTTAAAAATAATTTACAATACGTTACAAAATATAAAAATGTCCATAATCCCACATTGACGACACGAATTAATTTAATATCTGAAAATATATAGAAATAACTATATATAATATAAACAAATTTTTATATGATACACATGGTTGGCGTCATTTTTATTTATTATGTATCAATAACAGATACAAAAATCTTTCATAGGTAATTTTTTTTTATGTCTTACAAGAGTTGTACTGAGTGCTGAATAAGAACATTTTTTTTTTTTTTTTTTTCATATATATTTATTTGCAATCTATTTTAGAATAATAAGCAAATTACATAACAATATAAAGTGATATAAGTCTTAATCTCCAGTGAGATTAAAACATCTAAACATATGTATACTTGCTAAGTAAGTGTATACTATTTATAACCTACATATGTGTAAATACTAATACTAATATCTGTACATATTTACAAACTTAAAATATATTTTATTCTCTGAAAGGCAGGTCCAAAATATGATACCTTTTCAGTCTATGAATTTCTTCACTATCATCTAGTAAACTAATGGCAAGTGGGTTAGAGTGATTGCTAAGTCTTTGAACATATTTTGAGCTAAATCTACTAATTTCCTGTTTCACTTTTGGTATCACTAAGTCTTTGTGTATATTTTCATTTGTTACAAACCATGGAGCGTCTAAAATCGTTCGAAGGGTTTTTGACTGATAACGTTGGAGAATTTCAATATTGGAATTACTTGCGGTACCCCAAAGCTGTATGCCATAGGTCCAAACGGGTTTCAATATAGTTTTGTAAAGTAGAACTTTATTTTCTAGACTAAGCTCTGATTTTTTACCTAATAACCAATACATTTTCTGAGTTTTTATTTTTAAGTGATCCCTTTTAGCCACAATATGATTTTTCCATGTTAATCTTCGATCTAAGTGCATACCAAGGTATTTAACACAATCAGATTTTGGAATTACAGCACCATTCAAGGAAACCGAAGGACAATCTCCTTTTCTTAATGTAAATGTAATGTGCGATGATTTTTCAGGATTCACACAAATGTTCCATCGTTTAAGCCAGGTAGCAATATGATTAAGATTATTTTGCACCAGATCTGAAGCTTCATTTTGGCAAGCATTACTTGCAATTAAAGCTGTGTCATCAGCATAAGTAGCGACAGTAACTTCTTCGTTTACAGGCATATCTGATGTGTAAATAGTGTAGAGGACTGGACCCAAAACATTTCCCTGAGGGATACCAGCCTTAATTTCACATATATTAGAAACTTCATCTCGTACTTTTACATAAAAAATACGATTTTGTAAATATGACCTGAGTATCAAAAAGTATGGCGCAGGAAGAAGAATAAGAACATAACTAAAAATTTAACTGAAAACAAAATTTCAGCCAAAAATTTGCTGAAAAATAGTATACTTGATTTACAGGTCGCTTACTAACGTTTCTACTAACTTATTTTTTTGAGTGTACATATGGACATGCCGCGACATCTATTGGATGCTGCGTATATCTTTCAATATGGTTGTCTTCCAAACTATTATCGTTCTTCAGCACAATTTTTTTAGCAAAATAAATTAGTAAAACATTAGTAAAATATTGGTAAAACATTAATTTCGAACAGTGCTGAATTAGTATAATTAAAATTTTGGCTAAAAGCATAACTTCAAAAAAATTTGCTGAGAAATAGTATACTTGATTTTAAAGACATTTTACTAACTTATTTTTTTGAGTGTATGTCATTTTGAAGAGCTGAATATTCAAATGTTTTTATCGGATTTCTGTGAATCAAAAAGCATTCGACTTATATAGTTATCAGTTTTAGTTATGCAATAAAAAATATTACATATTAAAAAAAAATGCATATTTTATGCAAATGAAATTTCTAGATGCATTTTCGAAATTGTTCTCACGTTCAAAAATTTTTTTTTATTATTATACAATAAATACAATTTTTTGTATGGAAATAATGGATAAGGTTTTTTACAAAATCGCGAAAATTAGATGACATTTGCGTCACAGAAAAAGCTAAATTTATTTTATGAAAGAAATTGATTTTTTCGATTTATCTATGTTTAAAAAATGTTGAAGGGGGAGAACAATTTCGAAAATGCATCTAAATCTTGCATTTGAAGAAATGTATTTTATTATTAAATGCATTTTGTTTTCAATAGTGTGCAAGAGGACAATCGTAAAAATCGAACACTTCTCAAATCAGCGAAATCCGATAACAACTTTCGAGTATACGGCTCTTCAAAGTTATATACATTTGGGACATTTTGAATTTTTTTTTTAAAACTAGAACCGAAAAAAAGTCGCGAGTTTTTTAAAAATTAAAAAACTAAATATAGAGAATACATGTTTTTAATTTAATAAAATTGGAAGACATGAGGTCAACAAATGCCAATTTTTTATTTTATTTCAAAGAATGAATATATCTTTTGTATATGAGTAATTCCATGTCAAACCGAAAAATTTTTTACATCACGATTTCTGCTTGCTTTGAAATTTGTCAGATGTATTCTTATTTGAAAATCATTTGACTAAAATTTTGGAAAAGTAGAAAAAAATATGTTAAAAATTAAAAAAAAAAACATGACAAATTAAAAATATTTTGACAAGTCGATATTTAAATTGATGTATTTTAAAAACTAATAAGAAATAAATGGTCCTACTATTCTTTAAAATGCATCATTTAAATGATCAACATGTCGACAAATTGTTCACGTTTTTTGGTCTTTTAAACACAAATAACTCCATTCAATTTTTTTTTAATATTTTCCAAATATATGTGTCAAATATTTTTTAAATCAGAATAGGTCTCCCAAATTGGAAATCAATAAAAAATCGTGGTGTATAAAATCGTTTGGTTTGACATGGAATGACTCATATACTGCACTTTATTATACCAAAAAATATTTTCATTGTTTATGTAGAGCATACAAGACCCATCTAAATTATGCTATAAATAATAAAAAAAAAATTAAATTTATCTTAAAAACAATTTTTATATTAATATTCTTCTATACTACAACAAGTGTTTTTGTGAAAACATGAAAAATTATTGTATGAAAAAATAAATTGAAAAACAATAGATTACTAAACCATTGAAAATCAAGGTAAATTATGAGCGCATAAATTATTTCATGAAGAAGAAACAGCCATCGATTGTTTAAGAGCCCTTATTCATATTTTTCTTTCTTCTACTTCTTTTTCTTCTTGTGCTACTTCACTTCCCTACGTGAACTGTTGGTGCTTGAATTTACTGACACAGTATTGTCTATGAAAAATTTATTATCTTCCATTGTTTTTATCTTCCTTCAAAAAAAAAATGGGGAAAAATCTCTTGGTGTTAAGCTCAATGATCAAACATTAGTCACAGTAAATACTCAAGTGGTGGTTAGTTGCTGTAGCTGTTGTATTTATCAATAATTTATAAATTGATAGATTTATGAAACAACATGATAAAGGATTTGTAAAATAAATAATATATGAAGGAACATTATACTCGGTATATAATAGATTTCTTATACCCTAAAATCAAGTAAAAATTCGGGGGAATTTTTCCGAATTCTAATGAATTTAGCATTACACAATTTTTAAAATTTTTGAGATATTGGATTTAGAAACATTTAAACCCAAAATACTTATTTTTATAAATTTCAATATATTTTCTTCAAAAAAGTTAAACTTTTTTACTCCTTGTAAAGATTTTAAATGCGTATGATTAATATTTTTATTTAATAATTTAATATTAATCATACGTAGCAACATATTTTGAAAATAAGAAAGTATAGCATGATAAATTAATTGTAAAATAAATTAAATACAAAGATAAATTATATCGGTGAATGTTGTCCATTTCATACAATTTTCATATTCTGAATAATATTTCTTTACATAATTTATCAAAATTTAAGATCTTAGATACAGAGACATTTCCCTAACAACATAATATGTTTAAAGAGTTTTTAATACATTTTGTTATAAGTTTAAGTTTTTTACTTCATGTGAAGATTTTAGCTGTATATGATAAATATTTTGTATTCAATATTTAAATATTAAGCATACGCTAAAAGCACAATTTGAAAACAAGAAAGTACGACATTAAAAAAGTTATGTAGTTATATTATAGCGAGTAAATGTTTCCAATTTTATACACTATGATCAAGTCAAAATTTAAGCCAAAATTTAAATATTCTGGTTTTTTTCACTAACGGTCTGTTTTTACAATACGTGTATAATTTCAGACGAACGTGTGGCACCCGAACGAATACGTAAGGAAATGAGTTTTTATAATTCGTTCGCCTGATTTACTTTTGAGTACGTTAAGCTTTATGTTATGTCAAACAGTAGAGATTGACATGACATTTCTTTTCGGTTTGTGTTAGTTTATTTCATATACAAATAACTCATTTTTCGTTGCTAGATGGCAACCCAACTCTATAATTGAAATATAAACAGAAACAGCTGATTTTTGCTTAAAACAAAAAATTAATTTATTTTGTTTAGAAAACAATAAAAGTGGATATAAAAATATAATTTGTTTAAAAAAAACAAAAACATTTACAACTAAAAATGTGAATAAATATAAATATAAATGAAAATAAAAATAAAAATCATTATTATTTTTTTTATTACAATGTTTTGTTAAAAAGTATTACAGTAAAACCCGGTTAAGATGAACTCCGAGAAACCAAATAAATTAGTTCGTCTTAAGCGAGGTTCGTATTAAGCGGCCATTTTCAACGATAAAAAATATGTATTTATTAAAACAAAAACAAGATTTTTACATAAATAAAAAATAAAATTAGCATTTCATGCATCCACAATTAAAAATTCAATTAAAATTCTTCATTTAAAAAAAAAAAATCTGTTATTTTTTCTGAATGACTGAATTAACGATTTCATTCGTTATAAGTTTTTCTATTACCAAAATATGATTGTCAGCTTCTTCGGCACACGATTTTGTTTGAATATATTACTTGACAAATTTTCAACATCGGCAGGATTAACAATTTCCAATATTTCTTCACCTGATAAAGTTTGTGACGTCAAAACATTAGCATCTATATCTAGAAAGTTATCCACGGATATGAAATTCATATTAGGTCTATCCCATTAAACGGATAAAGAGTGTACTAAACATGGTAATTTGTATGAAAACGAGTTTTTGGGACTGCTTAAAACAGTTCGTAATAACCGAGGGTTCGTATTAACCGAGTTCGTATTATAAGATGTATTTTATATGAAAATTTTTGCCAAAACGTCGGGACTTTTAAATTAGTTCGTATTAACCGAGGGTTCGTCATAACCGAGTTTTACTGTATTTTTTTTTTAATATTAAATTGTATTGCCTTTTTTCTTTGACGAATACTTTTTTGTGAACGTCTGTTTTTGACGTTTGTGACGTTTCAAATCGCATTGTGGAAACCAAAAAAAGAGACGAAGACGACAACTCTTACGTTTTCACTCAATTCAAAGTGACATTTGCATTACAAAACCCCAAAATGAATTTCTTCACTCATTTACACGAATTTTTTGAGTGACATGTCTTACAAAAACAGACCGTAAATTTTTTAAATTCTTAAACTTTAAATACTTTTCCCTAAGAAAAACATTTATTTGCATGAATTTTAAAACATTTTGTTCTAAAAAGTTCAACTTGATCACTCCGTGTGAAGATTTTAGATGCATTTGATTAATAGTTTTATTTAACAATTAAATATTAATCATACGTGTAAACACATGTTAAAAATTCGAAAGTACTGTAACATGAGAAAAAAAACATCAAAATTCAGGGAAAGTTATTCATATTCTGATAAATTTTTCTATTCTGATGTTTTAGAATTTTTTCAATTTAAGATCAGAGATTCAGAAACATTTCTTTAAGCACAAAATATGTTGTTTTAATGAATTTTAATACATTTTTTTTTTAAAGGTGTATATGACTAATATTTTTGTTTAATAATTAAGTAGTAATCTTACATAAAGAAAACATTTCGAAAATAAGAAAGGATTTTTAAAATAAATAAAATATGAAGTAATATTAAAGTCGGTATATAATGCCCACTATACTCAAGTCAAAATTCAAGAAAAATTTTCATATTCTGGTGAATTATTCTGTATAAAATTTTTTAAATTCTGAAATGTATAGTTAGTAAAAATTTTAAAAAGTCGTTCACTCTGTATAAAGCTTTTCGGAGCATATTTAATAATTAGATATTAATCATACGTTAAAAATACATATTGAAATTAAGAAATTATAACACGAAAAATATTTGTGAAATTAATACAAATGAAGCTCAATTATAGATGTTTGTGATGACTTTTTAATTCCTTATAATCAAGTAAAAATTCAAGGCAATTCTTTCATATTCCGTAGCATTTTTCTTTGGACAGTTTTTTAGATTTAAAGATTTTGGATTCACAAACATTTTCCTTTGAACAAAATATTTTTTTATTTGCATTTAAATACATATTGTTCTAAAGAGTCTATCTTTTTCAATCCGTATAACAATTTTAGGTGCGTATGATTAATATTTTTTATTTTATAGTTATATATTAATCCTAAGTAGGAAACACATGTGGAAAATAAGTAAGCATAACATGATAAAGGATTTGTAAATGCAATCAAATATGAAGGAAAATTATAAAAGGTATATTAAAATTTTTATAACCGTTTCTGAGATATTTCCCTTTGAAAAAACTATTTTTTTGTGTGTATATTAATACATTTTGTTCTAAAAACCTTAAATTCTCACTTCGTATAAAGATTTTAGGTGTCTCAGATTTAGAGACATTTACTTACAACATAATATATTGCTTGAAAAAGTTTTCAAAAGTTAATCTTTTGCGCTCTGTGTGAAGATTGTAGGTGGGTATGATTAATATTTTCATTTAATAATTAAATATTAATCATACGTAAAAACACATTTTAAAAACAAGATAGTGTAAATAAAGGATTGTTAAAAAAAAAAATGTAAAGCAAAATTTTTATAGTAGCTAATGTTGTCAATACTATTCCCTACTCTCATAGTAACCCATGCTAAAAATACGAAAAAAAAATTGAAAACAACGAAAACTTTCGTAAAATTAAAAAATTTTTGTTTATTTTACGAATGTTTTTGTTATTTTAACATTTTTTTTTTGTATTTTTATGCATGGATTATTATCAGTGTAGAACCAAGTCAAAATTCAAGGTAATTTTTTAATATTCTGTTGTTGTTTTTTGTATTTTTATGCATGGATTATTATTAGTGCAGAATCAAGTAAAATTCACAAAACAAATTTAAAATTCAGGTGAATTTTTTTTTAACCATTTTTCAAACTCTGATATTTGGATTCAGAGACCTTTATCGAAGAAAAATATATTACTTTTAGGAATTTTAATGCATGAAGTTCTGAAAAATTTTAGTTTTTTACTCCATGTGAAAGTATTTGGTGGGTATGATTAACATACTTTTTTTAATAGTTAAATAGTAATCATACGTAAAAATATTTTTTTTTTTTTAATTTCAAATTTCTTATAAAACCTTTAATTTCTCAAATTTTAAATAAATTGTTGAAATTATTTGCCACCTTTTCTTATTTCCACTTTAAGCTAAATTAATTTATCCTTATTATTATTCATATTCCACAAAACTTGCTCAAAAAAGAAAAACTTTTGTAACAAAAAAATAAAACTTATTTCTTTATAAAATCACCTGTGTATTTTCTCATGTTTGGTACCTAACTTAATATTAATACTAATGATAATGATGGTGGTCAACTTTTAGGTGTTACTCAACTTTTTTCTTTTAAATAAAGTAAAACTTTTTTTTACCAAATACACTTAATATGATACAGTAGTCATCTTGGGATGCCAAGAATAAGAAAAAAACGAATTAACCCATATCATTATGCAAAAGAAATGCTTAAGAAAACCAAATTATCATCTTAAGAGTTTGAGAATTCGACATATGGTTGGTTTGTTTTTAAGGTTTAACAACGAAATGATATTAGGGTTACAAAGAATAACAGGTGGAATAAAAATGTTAAGAAAATCCTTTGGCAGAATTTTACTCCCCAGTGTAGAAAAATATTACCAGATAAGTGGTTATAAAAGTACATATTTGGTAACAATATTACAAATCTCACTCCTTATATATGGGGATGTCGCGCAAAATAATGACATATCATTACTAAACACCTTACGAAAACCAGAAAAATATGTGGTTACCTATATACTTACTAGTATGGACAAAAATAATGAATCTAACAATAAATTTAAAAAAAAAAAATATTTTATAAAAATTAGTTTTTTTTATAGAAAAAACATTTTTTTAATCAAATGTGCACACACGGGATTCGAACACTGGCCTCCGCTCTACCATCTGAGCTATCTCGACATGTAAACTTTATAGATAAAAACATAAATTCCGTGCTGCACAAAATGTCATTACATTCCAGCTTAAAAAAAAAATCAAAAATTAGTAGTTATATACGTGCTTACTAGAGTTGCAAAAATAATGAGTCTAAAAATATATTTTATACTTAAAATAATGATAAAAATAAGTACTTATCGGAACTGCATTATATGTTGTATTGAAATAATGGGAAAATTAACTAGTATTATTAGTAACTCCTTGTTATTTTTGTTAGAGTAATTAATGTAGAGAGTAAGTTGTTAGTGAAAAAAGTAAGGACATGTCATTATCGTTTCTAGACTGGGTTTCATATGGCAACCCTGACATAAAAATTTTATAAAACTGTTTTGAGTAAAAACGACATAAATATTTTCCATATTGGGAGCTGGGCAGCTTTTTCTAATACTTAAGTAAATTAGCCAATGTTGCCAAGTTGGTTATTATGAAAATATTTATGTTGTTAGCTTAACGATTTTCGTAAAAAATATCTAACAAGGAAACTACTCAATGGGGAATCCATATATATAAATGAAACTTGTGTATGTTGTAAAGGACAAAAATATTAGCCACGTAATTTTTTACGGATTATGGGTTTTAGGGGTTAAAAAGTCAAAATTACCCAAATTTACGTTTTTTTATATATATTTTTTATATAAAACTATGGGCAAATTGAGTATCAATGAAAAGGTATTTTAAATACGCATCAACTGGTATATAAACCATGTCCGTGCATGACCTAACATTGTTGTTATTAAAATTTTTTTTTTTTTTTTTGAATACCACATTTTTGAGGGAAGTTGTTGTTGGGTTGAGTTCAAAATAACACAAAATAATGCGTACTTAATTTTATCGACCGTAAAAAACTTTTACAACCCATATTTTAAATATTTCAAATAAGTGGCAACCCTCATCCCGAGCAAAGGCACAATTTTTGTTTTCTCGAGTAGTTTAATACTGCGGTATTTCTTTCTTGTTAGAATAATTAAAGTTTTAAAATACCTTTAAAAGAAATTTTTAATACAATCATAGAAATAAATAATGAAAAATTTTAAGAAATAAAAAAGTCAAAAACAAACTTTGAAAATTTTACATTTCTTTTTATTTTTTTCCACTAATCTTTAGCAAAGTATTTGCTGATTAAGCGGATTAATTTGTAACTTCAATTAATTAAAATTTTGTTCAAATATAACAAAAATTTGGTATATTTAACAGATTTATTTTTGCTTTTATTAATTTTTAGCAAAAAAAAATTTTGCTATTTTCAGCAGTGCTTTTAGTAAAGATTTTTACTACGTATAATTGGATAATATGTATAATAAGGTGATTTGTATAATAGGGTTATAATTTGTTTTTGCTAAATGTTTACCTAACACCACGTAATAAGCAGCAATACTGTAAAATAACAAAAATCGCTTTTCGGTTAATTTAAGAACAAAAACCTCCCGCATAAAGTGTTTTTTTTAAAAATGCATTTTTTCACCCGGACTAAAATGGCTGCACAACATATTTTAAGTTTTTTATTACGTTTCGCGATCGTTGTTTTTCCAATTTTGATTCCCATAACGCTAAACAATACTTTAATAATTTGTAATTAAAATCGGCGAGACATGTAAAGTCTTTAAGTTATTTACTTTAAAATTTTAGCGAAATATAAATTTTTAGAGTAATTAAACAAAAGAATTGTGTCTAACTTTAAAAGGTTTATGCGGGAACATTTTGAAACCCGAGTAAAAATTAAATTATGTTTCTTTATATTTCCTTAAGGGACATATACGACTAAAAAGGTGAGCTCTTAAATTATCTTTTCTCGCTAACCTGTCATATACATTTGTATGTCCTAGCTTCAAA